>OY796891.1:12151906-12792291 GCA_963680785.1 Diplosoma virens
TGCCAGGACCACCAAGCAGGGGAATGTGCCGCAAAGTGTCTTTCCCAAGGACATAACAGAATGGTGCGAGTGGGTTCCGCAGCAAGACCGTGTTGATCACAAGCCCGGCGCTTTAACCACTCGACCACTCTTCAGCGAAGACTAAAGACTAAAAACAACAAGACTAAAGACTAAAAAGAACGAAGATTAAAGACAACAAATCTTCAGCGAAGACTTCTGCTTGTGGTCTCCCGGAAAATGCCTTGTGGCTTTTTTTCGAGTCGATCTCACGGACACTTTGTAAAACAAAATTATAAACTTTTTAGAAACAAAACAAAAAATTGTAATACTTTTTCGTACAGTGCAGAGTTACTCTCGGAAAAACTCTTGAGATGTTTAGGCAGGTATTGTTTAGCCAGGCCACTGTCTCCTGATAAATGATTCCAGACAAGCTCCTACTTGGATAATAAAAAATGGGACAAGATTTTATGACGTATTCAGCGGTTAGCTCCTCCGCGCCACGTTTACGGCTGCTGTGGGATCGATACCCCATCTGTGCACTGTGGAACGGATTAGGCCAATGCCAGTGTAGAGGGGATTAAGCCTGACCCAAAATGATCTGGATTGTTACATTCTTAATGATTTGTGATTAACGACGGATATGAAAATACTTTTTTTAGTCCTCACTAGTTTTTTGAGAAAATATTTTGAGCACGGGACCACGAGTGTTGAGAGTCTCGGGAAAGGGGCGACAAACCAAAATAAGTTGAGAATACCGTGCTAAAGTTTTTAATGAGAATGTTTTATTTATCTTATCCCTTATTAATTTTAACCAGAGCTGCGAAATCGATAGATTTTGATTTGAGTTCAAATTGGAGTCACTGACCTCCTCATCGTGGTAAGTCCTAGTAACTGAAGTGATAAAATCCTTCAGGCAAACAATTACGATATTGGAGAGCGCCCGGGTTGGTAAAAAATAGACTCTCGGCTCCGGAAACAAAAGAGAAAAAATTGTTCAACAACAGTAATAAACAACAAACACAATAATAAAAACCCAGTTTATCACTTAAAAATTATTTAAAGATCTGGAAACTAATATTTGTTTTATTGGTGGGGCGAGAGTATTGGAGCATTGGTGGGAGTTATGTTTGTTTGTTTGATTGCTTTTCTTAACGCTTAAGCGCGGAATAAAATAAAAAAAATCAATTAAAAAACAAAGAATAATCCCGCAAACGCTTGTAGTAAAAACGGGGATTTAAAGTACCACTTTACAAACACTTTGGCGTGGTAATTTAAAAATTTCTTTAAATAAATGCAAGAAATCAAAATTAAAATAATATACACGAAATAGTCGAAAAATCAATGCGAACCAATACCAGCTTAAGTTATTTACGCGATATTGAAGCATGTAATATTAAAAAGCAGCAAACAAGATTTTGTTAAAAATTAAACAACTTTATCAATATAACCCTAAATGAGATTTTTAGAAACTGTTTTGCTTTGTTAAAGCGCTTAATATTAAGTCGAACCGACAATGGGGCAACTACATACTAAGATTTTCCTCTGTCAGTCTTAGACGGTAAGGGCTTTTTCTGATGTTAAATTTAGAAACCAATTAATTGGATTGGTACGTGCTTCCGAAAACTGATGACCATTTGAGAACGTAAGATTTCAGGATTAGTAACTTTTTTTGATATATATATACATGATAGACTTCAAGCAAGAGCTTGTTCAGATACATCGTTTTCAGCGTGTCATCACTGTGTAATTTTATGAATTCAAGTTGGAGCTCAGGGAGTGCAGAAGTGTGTGTAACATTGAAAGAGATGGAAATTGTGAAACCGATTCAAGGGCCGCACCAAATTTATTCGCTGGTCGCATGTTTGTCATCTCTGTTTGAAATTACTTGTGAAGCATTGGCGAAACATTAATGAACATAAATCTACTGCCTAGCGTGTTCTATTCCTCTCTTCTTTGTATTTACATCAATTTTCCAATCTCCGTTATTTCCAATCTGTCTGTTTCCAAGTCTTTTTGCAGCAAATATATAGAAAGAACACAAAAGGCTTTAGGGCGATTACAAACACGCGACAAGAAAATAATTACAAAGAAAATAGTGCGGTACAAATGAAGATGAACAAAAGCAAGATAAACAAAAGCAAGATAAACCAAAAAGTTGTTTTGAACCTTGCAGTCGTCACACTAGCCAGCCCCCAGATGAAACGAGCACTGGAAGGACCATTGAGATCGGTTGAGCCAAAGTTTCGTGTGACGTGCTGCGAGTGCAAAATTCTCGACAGTTCGTCAGCTCGTGGATGGGGATCCCTTGCTCGTGATTACATTCCGTCCTAATGTTGCGCCATTTCTCCGGGAGCATCCTTGTTTTGTCTCCAAGCGATAACTTATTTACTTGAGTGGGGGTTTGAAGTGCCAGGATTTGCCATTTTTTCTTTTTTTTGTGAACTTGTTTGGCAATCGGCATTTCTCCCACTGCTAGAAAACAATATAAAAAGATACATATACTCTATATAATAAAACAATATAATACTATATAAAAAGATACATATAAACGACAAAAACTTTTGGTTTTATGAAATTAAAGTTTATTTGTATTACTTATGTTATTATTTTTCTTGCAATATAACGAATAGCGATTTCCTTTAATGAAAATTGGTTAAACAACCATTGTAATAGAAACATCTGTAGCTATGAAAGAGTTCTAAAACTTGAGCAAATATTCATATGTAACAACTACATTTACATTTTGTTATGAACTTTAAAGATTTCGAAAGAAATAAAAATGTATAATTTTTGATTTAAAAGACAAAAAATCAAATTATAATAACGTAGAACTTTGGTTAATGAATACTAAATCAATTACAGAAATATAGGTTTTATTTTAATACCGCATAATGACGCCAGCGTTTATTAAAAAATAAAATATGTAATCTCAATTACTTACAGTATTATAGCACATTTTCAATAGTTTTAAATTTGAAAGTGTGCTGTGAACCTATATATAATTTGTTTTGTGACATAGATCATTGACCATTCTTCTTTCCGACAACACTTTCCACCAGCCTAAAAAATGTATTAAACGTGATATTTTTACTTTGGACTTCAATTTATTTAGATGTTTGTATGATTCTAAAATCATTAGTTTTGCACCATGTGTTTAAGTTTGTTTTAACTATATAAAAAATATAAAAACTCAATTTTCCTTCAACACGTTAGCACTTTAACGAAAATAAAGCACAATGAATTTAACAATCCAGACAAAAAGTTGAAAAAAAGATTGATTTATTTTGCTAAAATAAAAATGGAAATTGCATAGAACACCAATTATAGCACTTACAAACCTAAAATAAGCACATCGAAAACAATAACAACTTATCGTAGATTTAATAAAATAGTAAATAAAACTTAAAAAACAATTCTAATGAAAAAACAGTGAAAAATTAAATTAAGTTTTTGAATTTGATCAATTAACATAAGCTTTTTGGTAATAATGTCCAACTGTGATTTTTATTTTTGTCAGATTTTCAGTTGACGATTCCACACTCTTACTATTGTACTTGCTGCTGCCTTTAAGTGGTAAACGTTTTCGTCAAATTCACCAATACAAGCGTCACATAGTGAACGAGCTTGTGGCCAATTTTCGATTTCCAAACTGTAATAAAAAAACAAATAATGAAACATTAAAACGAGGAAAAGATACTGGAAGTTAAATGATAAACAATCGTTCAATTGATTTGAATTCATATATTTACAACTTTCTTATATTAAACCAAATCAATGCTTACTTTTGAGTTTGACCATTGTCCAAGTGTTTGCAATCGTATTTCTTATACTGAACTAGTGTCCTCAAGCATTGGTCTTGTTCGATTCTTTCTTGAGAAGAAGAAGGACAAATTGATCGTTTCTTAATTTGATGAATGTCACAAACTTTGTTCGGGAATCCAAATGGACCAGTTGAGCTAGGTAACCCGAATACCTGCGCTGATACAAAGCTGTGTCTAAATTTTATTTTATTCCGGCTCAAGAAGTAGTCTTGCTATGAGCTTGACGGTTTATACAGTTGATTTAACGAAAGCTCGGATTGGTTTAGCTGAAGACTTTTCTTCACAACAAATAGAGACCACTGTCTCTAATAACAACGAATGTATTACAAAAATCACGTCCGACCAAACTTCTATTCCACGCTTTGCCAAACTGCAAAGCAAAATCAGCACTATTTCTCGACTCAATCAACACAAATAATTCTACCTCTGTAGAACAAAACTGCCAACTACTGGCACAAAATAAATTCAACAATTGTCCACCGACACAAAATCTAATGGTCCACCTCCTGTGGCCAAACAAAATCACCTTCGCTCGAGCCGCCACTCAAGTCGCTCCAAATTACCTCACCACAATAATAATTCGCATCGGCTTTATATAGAAACCAAAATCACGTGATGTAAACTTTCTTGTAAATTCGAGACTTAGCCAGAACTACACGGAGAGATCGCTACGCTTGAATCAAATGGCATATACGCGAACCTTCTAGTACAATGACGTTGGTCAAAACATATTATGTCAATACAAAGAAAAAAAGAGAAAAGAAGATTCATATATCAAGCAATAGAACAAATTGGACGTATATCGCAAACAGCGCTCAAAGAGCCGCATTTATTCTCTTACAATAACACTACGAATTACTATTAACGGGGATAAATATATCGTTACGATTAAAATTATGAATGAAGTGTGACAATGAATGAACTGGAGTGCCATCGGAGAATGATCATTGATTCTGCAACAAAAAAACAAATAATTTAAAATTTGATTAAAAGTTTGTTGTTTTTTACATTTTATCATGAAATATTTTAACATTTTACACCAACATAATTAAATTGTTTAGATATTGAATGACATTAAAATAAACTTATTTGATTTGTTGAAGTTTGTTTATTGTATTTTGATAATCGATGTTAGTTGTGAGTCTTGCTGCATTGCAAACATTATAAAGAACAACTGCCAATGTTGCAAAAACCAAAACTTTGTTGATGTACATGATTTTAAGTTAAAGTTTTCGATTTTATCAAATGTGGTAAGTACGGTATTTGATGTTTTCACTTATGTTGAATCTGATGAAAGGAAAGTATCAGATTGGTATTTATGTGAAAGTGCTTTTTTTTCTTTTTTTGCAATGCGTTAAACGTCTGGGGAAACAGACGTTTTAGGAAAAGGAAATCTGCTTTATTAAAGAATATGTTCTAAAATAAAACACACGCTTTAACTGAAATTAACTGCACTATTTGTGATTGTTTCAAAACAAAATTAAACTCTGGAATGCTTTGTTAATAATATTTACGGTGTATTTTTTACAATTTGAATATAACGAGATGGATACGTTTAACCAATTTTCACTTTTCATGATACATCAAAGCATGACTATATATGTTTTCTAATAATATAGTTAGATAAACCGTTTAAATTGATAATTACAAAGAATTCCAGCAAACCATGGGCGAGGGTCCGTTTGCAATGTAGTAATAGTGTACAAAGTTTGAAACAACCTATGGTCGAAGCTGATTTGCCTAATTTTTAATTCTATGAATCATTTTATTTTTAGTTACTTTTTAGATCTAATAGCTTAATAAATACCTATTTCATAACATATGATGTACTAAAGCCTTTTCAAAAATAATTAATAAGAGATTAATAGTTCACGCAGAAACGCAAGAAAATGCTAAAAAAATATGGTGTGATTTATCTTCGTTATCGCAGAAAATTATTTAAAATTCTCAAAGAACGAAGCAATGCAACAAACATTAAAATTCTTTGTAACGTTCAGTAGTGTAGCGCTTTCACGTCAAAACGTCAAATCGATTAATCATTTAAAATAAGGTAATACCAAGGAGTTGGGAAACTGTAGTATAATACCAAGGAGTTAGAAAAACCGCAATCATAGCTGCAGACAACTCCGCTTGTCTAAAATTGAACTAACGTTTTAATAAGTTTTTTTAATCAATACGTTATATGCATTGAAAACGTAAGTTATTTTAAGAAAATCACTTATACCAAGTGTTGTGAAAAGTTATTCAAAATGCACTCGACTTTTAATTGTTTGAACATGGTGTGTCATTTTTATGGTAAAGTTTGATTTTTGTTGTTGTATCAATTTTTAAATCAATCTTTCTCAATAAAAAACAATATACAGTATATCGTTGTCAGGAACAAAAAAGTTGATTTATTTGTTTAGTTTTACTTTTTGGAACTTGGTAACATTTTTAAAACTTACATTAATCCACGGAAAAAATGATAATTGCAATTCGGCTGTAAAATCTTTAAAATTAAAAAAAAAAATCTTATACGTATGATAGTTGATTATGACTTGCACTTCATGTACTTTTAAGCCTTTGCTGTTTTCATTTACTGTATTTTAAGCACAAATTCTTTAGTCTAAATTGTTGCTTATGCATTGCTTTTAGCTTTATTCAAAATCTGCAGTCTTAAGATTTTTAGTTGCATAAACCTTGTTAAAATAGCAACGTATTGATATCTGATTTAATTATCCACTGGTTGGTTTAATGCATTTTTTGCAAAACACTTTTACACAAGTCTAACTAATTTAATGAAAGCATGTGTTTTGTAGGTTCGATTTTTAAACATTTGTACAGTTTTAACCTAGCGATATAGAAAACTGTGTACATAGTGTAAACACAAGGAATAGCTTGCTCTGTATTTTTCATTAAGTGTGGTTTTGAAAGCACCCACTTAATTAGGATGTAAAATAGTAGAGTTAGTTTGTTGGGTTGGAAAAAAATCTAATTTCGGTTACAATTTTTAATTTTATCAAATAAGTTAGGATGACGTATTTCTGTTTCTATTTTGTAAACAACTTATTTTTCTACGTTTGTCCTGTTTTTAAGTCTAAATAACTGATGCATAGTAAGAGGAAAATAGAAAAATACTTATAACTCGAATTGGATTAAAAATTCTTACTTGAAAAAGTTTTTTTTATTAAATAATTCTCTTTTAAAACGTTCTTTATTGATAAGATGAAAACAAGATTAGCAAAACTTTTTACAAGGCGAAAGCGACGAGGATAACTTTACAAAGCTTGCTAATTTATGACAATCGGATGATAGCAAGCCATTTCATCAAGTTGTCATGTTCTTGGTCCATTTAAAAATTATTTCAGTTGCCTCCGTTTTGACAATTTCATATTTGAAAAACGAAACAGTCGGCAATAGATTTGCTACAGTAGCAAAAATGTGAGAATAACTTTTTTCTTTATTTGATCAAATATATACTCTAGTTGACTACTTAACCGTTGATAAATGACTTTTGGGATATTGTAGCACAATCCCAGGCAGCCTATTTTTTGTTTTATCAATCAAAACCATCTTTGACAATATATTTCTTTCTGAAATATTTATAACTGGCACGTCGCATATCCAACAAATTCTTCTATAGCAATCGCAACAAAAATATTTGCGAACCACTTTGTTGGAATATTAAAAGTTTCTGTATATATAATTTAATCATAAAAGTAAAACACACAAAAAAATAATATATTATTGCCATTAGTTGTCTTTATTTTTACACTATTTCTACCAAACCGGAACGCCGTCTATAAAAGCAATTGTATTTTAGTACACCAGAAGTAAAACGGTTTGTTGAAGTTTACCATCACAGTCTTCAATAAACAAAAAAGAATGTTTCTATTTAATCTGATAGGAATGCGCTACTGCACAAAACTTTCCACCAGCCAGCCTGAATTAAACGTGATGTTTTCACTTTGGACTTTAATTTATTTAAATATTTGTTTGATTCTAAAATCATTGGTTTTGCACCATGTATTTAAGTTTGTTTTAACTAAATACAAAATATAAAAACTCAATTTTCCTTCAGCACGTTAGCACTTTAACGAGAATAAAGCACATCGAAGTTAACAATGCAGACAAATGTTAGGTAAAAGGTAGATTTATTTTGCTAAAATAAAAATGGAAATTACATAGAACACCAATTATAGCACTTACAAACCTAAAATAAGCACATCGAAAACAATAAAAACTTATCGTAGATTTAATAAAATAGTAAATAAAACTTAAAAACAAATGTAATGAAAAAACAGTGTAAAATTAAATTAAGTTTCAGAATTTGATCAATTAACATAAGCTTTTTTGCAATAATGTCCAACTGTGACTTTTATTTTTTGCCAGATTTTCAGTTGACGATTCCACACTCTGACTATTGTACTTGCTGCTGCCTTTGAGTGCAAAACCTTGTTTTCGTATTCACCAATACAAGCGTTACATTGTGAACGAGCTTGTGGCCAATTTTCGATTTCCAAACTGTAATAAACAAACAAATAATGAAACATTAAAATAAAGAAAAGACACTGGAATTTAAATGATAAACAATCGTTCAATTGATTTGAATTTATACATTTACAACTTTCATATATTCAACCAAATCAATGCTTACTTTTGAGTTTGACCTTTGTCCAAGTGTTTGCAATCATATTTCTTATACTGAGTTAGTGTCCTCAAGCATTGATGTTTTTGAAAAGAAGAAGAACAAGTTGATCGTTTCTTAATTTGATGAATAAACTGGAGTGCCATCGGAGAATGATCATTGATTCTGCAACAAAAAAACAACTAATTAAAAATTTGATTAAAAGTTTATTGTTTTATACATTTTATCGTGAAATATTTTAACATTTTACAGCAAAATAATTAAATTGTTTAGATATTGAATGACATTAAATGAACTTACTTGTTTTGTTGAAGTTTGTTTATTGTATTTTGATAATCGATGTTAGTTGTGAGTCTTGCTGCATTGCAAACATTATAAAGAACAACTGCCAATGTTGCAAAAACCAAAACTTTGTTGATGTACATGATTTTAAGTTAAAGCTTTCGATTTTATCAAATGTGGTAAGTACGGTATTTGATGTTTTCACTTATGTTGAATCTGATGAAAGGAAAGTATCAGATTGGTATTTATGTGAAAGTGCTTTTTTTTCTTTTTTCTTTTCTATTGAAAATATGAGGAAACAGACGTTTTAGGAAAAGGAAATCTGCTTTATTAAAGAATATGTTCTAAAATAAAACACACGTTTTAACTGAAATTAACTGCACTATTTGTGATTGTTTCGAAACAAAATTAAACTCTGGAATGCTTTGTTAATAATATTTACGGTGTATTTTTTACAACTTGAATATAACGAGATGGATACCTTTAACCAATTTTCACTTTTCATGATATCTTTAATAAAAATAACGTAAGGTGTTTTTTCTTTAATTAGAACTTAGTAAAATTATCAAAAATTTTTTTGAAAAACCAAAACTTATTAAAGCTGATACACTTACATTTTTCTAAAAAGTATACTACAGTATATAAAAAGATATATATATAAACGACAAAAACTTTTATTTTTATGAAATTAAAGTTTATTTGTACTACTTATGTTATTATTTTTCTTGCATGATAACGAATAGCGACTTCCTTTAATGAAGATTGGTTAAACAATCATTGTAATAGAAACATCTGTAGCTATTAAGGAGTGCTAAAACTTGAGCAAATATTCATATGTAACAACTTGATTTACATTTTGTTATGAACTTCAAACATTTCGAAAGAAATAAAAACGGATAGTTTTTGTCTTAAAAGAGAAAAAAATTAAATGATAATAACATAGTACTTTGTTTAATGAATACTAAATCGATTACAAAAATATAGGTTTTATTTTAATACCGCATAATGACGCCAGCGCTTATTAAAAAATAAAATATGTAATCTCAATTATTTATTATAGCACACTTTCAATAGTTTTAAATTTGAAAGTGTGCTGTAAACCTATATATAATTTGTATTGTAACATACATCATTGACCATTTTTCTGTGAAGATTGGATTTTTGTTGATAGCAAAAACTATTTTTTTAATTAAATGTCATTTAAAACAGCTCAATTTTTTTCTCAAAAAAGAAAAGATCGCTATCAACAATTTAGCTGCTTTATATGCTTAACCCTACGTTAGTACCCTGGGGATAGGAACGTCATTAGTACCATGGGGTGTTTCAGCACCCCATTATTAAAACTGTTGTCAATAACAAGCAATATACACATTGGGCTTCAATGCTTGTTTATTAAATAGATTTAAACAATAATAAAACATCAAAGCTGTTTATTGAATAAATCTAAACTGTAAAGTGATTAATGTGCGATAACTCACAACCAAAACGAGTACCCCGGTAGTCTTTTTCCAACCTTATCGCCATCAGTGTTATTTGTTACTCTGATTCTTCATCGTTAGATGCGGATTCATGGCATGTTATGCATTGCACAAATAACTTGCTGTGGTCTTTGCAAACATGCTTACCACAAGTGGTACAAACTGTTTTGACTTTGCGGTCACGTGACCTCTCGCACAATTCACATCTCTTTGCACGATTTGATGTCGATGCCTGTGAATATGTTGAAGATTCTTCTGACTCTGGCAGCATTCTTCTAATTCCACTTTAGAGATCTCTTGACAGGTGAATATTCTGCAATCTTCTTTTCAGAGCCTCTTGAACAAGCTGCATACTTACACTCTTGATGAATAGACGGCGTTTTAGCTTGTTTTCAGGGTTATGACAGTAGATTATGTATGCATTTATATTCGTTATGTTCCGATTCGTCATGTTCCGAGTCATAGCACTCAGAATCAGAAATAACTTCATCTTCTATAACGAAATCTGATTCACCTTCACTGTCATCTTCAGCATCACTCAAAACGTCACATTCTTGCAACATTCTTTGCAACCTTTCTACATTTCTACTGTAACTATCCATAATTTACCCTAAAAAAATAAGAAGAACAAGTCACAGTACTATAAGATTTTCAGCATTTTTTCCTCTCACCTATTCAAAAGGGTATTTAAAAAACAAAGTTGCAAGTGTTGCCAACTCAAAACGGCATATAAATTTAATACCCTGGGGTGCTGAAACACCCCAGGGTACTAACGTAGAGTTAATAATAACAGAAGAATACACTTCTCCATGATTTGCTATTTATTTATTTGCTATTTATTGAAATATTTTGTCTAAAAATAAAGTCCAGGTGTGCCGTGTTTTATTTATATTTGCACAATTAGTACCACTTGAGCGATTGAATTGTTTTTAAAAAATAATGCTATTGCTAACCGCATTGGCTAAAATGCACACTAATAGTTTTTAAAGTCACACACTAATATGTCTTTTTTCTTGGATATTTGTTTCTCGAGTCACACACATTTTTGCGGGGTTCTCTTACTTTTAATGTTATACATGTACTTATCTAATGTACTTATCAACAGATATTTTTATGAAGTTGTAATCGGCTATTCTATTCTTTAAAACACGTTGTCCACAAAATAAAAATTGATTGAAATTAAATTATTTACAAGACCAATACTTGTGGATTTCAGGTGTACAGTGTAAAATTAAATTTATTTTAGTAAAAAATTAAGTTTAGTAAATTTAGTTAAAATTTGTAAAATTAAATTAAGTTTAGTAAAATTAAAGTGGTTTTGTATAATGTAAAATTAAATTAAGTTTTTTAATTTGATCAATTAAAATAAGCTCTTTGGCAATAATGTCTAACTGTGACTTTTAGTTTTCGCCAGATTTTCAATTGATGGTTCCACTCTCTGACTATTGTACTTGCTACTGCGCTTCCGTGGAAAAACTTGTCATGTTCACCAATACAAGCATCACATAGTGAACGAGCTGGTGGCCAATTTTCATTTTCCAAACTGCACTAAACAAACAAATAATGAAACATTAAAACAAGGAAAAGACACTGGAATTTAAATCATAAACAATCGTTTAATTGATTTTGAGATCTATTTTTACAAGTTCAATGTATTAAATCAAACCAATGCTTACTTTTGAGTTTGACCATTGACAAAACCTTTGCAATCATATTTCTTGTGCTGAACTAGTGTCCTCAAGCATTGGTTTTGTCAAAAGTGCCTGATGGTTCCTTAAGAATAAGAAGGACAAATTGATCGTTTCTTAATTTAATGAATAAATTGTAGCGTTACTGGAAATGATCATTGATTCTGCAACGAAGAAACAAATAATTTAATATATTTGATTAAAAGTTTATTGTTTTTTGCATTTTAATCGCAAAATATTTTAGCATTTTAGAGCAAAACAATTAAATTGTTTAGATATTGAATGACATTAAATGAACTTACTTGTTTTGTTGAAGTTTGTTTATTGTATTTTGATAATCGATGTTAGTTGTAAGTGTTGCTGCATTGCAAACATTATAAAGAACAACTGCCAATGTTGCAAAAAGCAAAACTTTGTTGATGTACATGATTTTAAGTTAAAGTTTTCGATTTTATCAAATGTGGTAAATGTTTGATGTTTTACTTATTTTGAATCTGACGTAAAGAAAGTATCAGATTGGTATTTATGTGAAAGTGCTTGTTTTCCTTTTTTTGCTATGCGTAAGAAACGTCTGGAAAAACAAACGTAACAGGAGAAGCTATTCTATTTTTAAATCACAAGTAGTGCTGTTAAACTGAAATTAACTGCATTATTTGTGATTGTTTCGGAACGAAAATCAACTCTGGACTGCTTTATTAATAACTTACGGTGGATTTTTTACAATCTAAGTATAACGAGATTGATGCATTTAACCTATTTTCATTGTTGTAATATTTATAACAAATTAAAGGGAATTATTTTTATATATGTTTACTGTTTTTACATTAATGGATTGGTTTAATAAGGAGCTGGTTAAAATTAATCGAATATATTAAAACGGATAAAATCACCCAAATTGTTTTTTGAAAATATAAAATAAATAGCGGTAGTATAAAAACCACAGTAAATTTTTAATAGTTCATCAGCGAAGAAGTTTTAAATTAGGAGTGACGAACCTGTTGGTTGTCGCAGGCCGCTTTGTCAGTTCCAGCTAAAAAAAACAGACCGTACAAGTTTTTAGTTATTCTATAAAGCTATATTTTTAGTAATTCCAATTTTCATATTTATTTAATCCCACTTTTACTCATTCAGTCATATATTTAGTCGTTTGTATTTTTAGTCATATTATAAAGCAGGGATGAACTCGGTCTTTTGTTGCCTAACTTGAACTCGATCTTGAACTCAAAAATATAATCGCTGAACTCGAACTTGACCTCAAACTCAAAAAATATATCTCCAAATTTGAGTTCATTAATTCAAGAATTTTGAAAATAGAATAAATAATATTTGGATTTTACTTTTGATGTTAAACCAGGGTTGTGGAGCCGTACGAATTTTTTCCGACTCCGACTCCACCTCTTTAAGAATTTACGACTCCAACTCCGACTCCAGAATACCTACAAAAACAACTCCAACTCCCGACTCCAACTCCAGAAAGCTCGAAAAAACGACTCGACTCCGACTTCATAACCTTGAATAAGTCACACTTTTTAAAATATGAAAAAAAAGGAAAAGGTGACCATTTTTTAAATCTGTAGCCTGAGCTATATAATGTTAAGGTTTGATAACAGTTTTTCAAAGTACTTGATAAAAGCGTTTAAACAGGACATTTTGAATTAAGGCAAAAAATAAAATCAAAAAATTTAAATGATTAAAACCCGACAGACAGTATTTATGAAAACAAAATTAAAAACGGAAATTCTAAAATAATAATTGAAACTGAAACTGTTCTATTTTATCTATTGCCTAATGTATATGCTGGCCCGCTACCGGAAAGAAGCCAAGAAAAGCGTCCCAAGCATTTTCAAAATTGCTATTTTAACAATCGAGTGCTAAGTTCTCATTTCATGATAATAAAGATTGTTTATTTTTGCCAATCTTAACTGCAATAAACTCAATCTTGCATTCTCTACCATATAGGCCTATTACAGGGACATTTCTAGTGATTTCACTTGGATGCCTGTTAGCACCATATAATTATTTGATTAGATTTGCCTGTTGCGTTACTATTTTTGAAAGAACAAGAATGCTATTTTTCTCTCATTGCAGGCCTACAAGCCTATAACAGCCCAAGTAACAAAATAAAATAAATTTTTATACCTATGTGACTATAAATGACATTGCTAATTTGAAAATTTAAACAGCAATTTTTCTGGAAAGAAGCAAATATTAGATTTTTAATTGCTATTTACCAAGTGCGTACTTCGTCTCTCCATTGTATGATGTGTAATTGTGGCGCTATGTAGATAAGCAACTTTATTGTTTAGACCAGTGGTCCTCCATGTGGTCAATTGAAATATTTAAGGGATCAAAAGGAGGTTGACAAATTAACTTAGAGTTTACGCGAGCAAAAAAGCAACACTGACGAAAATGTTAAACATATAGCTGTCAAAATGAAGATCTTCTTTTTAGTATTTAATTGCTTCCTCTCACATTTACAGTAATTTAAAGACATAAATTGTTGCGTGTAAGTGAAAATAAAAAACAGTTATTCACGTAGAGTGTTTAAGAGTGTGTTTTCAAAAATCTCATCGAGACAAAAAAGATTTTACATCTATTCAAAAGTCATTTTTGTTACCGAATTAATTTAAAGAGGAATTTTTTAATCTAGAGTGGGATTTTAAAGAACTGGCATTAAATCAAAAATAAGTTTACATATTTCAAAAAAATCTACTCTTTGGTCCGTCAATTTAAAGCAAAAACTATTCTTTATTAATTTTAAATTTGGGGTCAAAAGCGCACTGTCTTTCGAAAGGTATTCAGCGCGTATACGCATGCTTGTTTGTAGGTTTGATGTACTGTATTTGACCAACTGTAGCAAACATGTAAGTTTGACTTAGCCTAAAGCGAAGTCAGAGTCACAAAAAACAATAACGACTACTGCACGTCTACAAAAACAACTCCGACTCCCGACTCCGACTCCTACACATTTACATAAACGACTCCGACTCCCGACTCCGACTCCAGCAAAACTAAACAACGACTCCGAGTCCCGACTCCCGACTCCGACTCCGACTCCACCAAAACTAAAAAAACGACTCCGGCTCCGGCTCCGACTTCATCAAAACTAAAAAAGCAACTCCAGGTCCGACTCCGACTTCGCCCAAAAACCTACGACTTCACGACTTCAACTCCGCAACGCTGTATTAAACTGTTACACTTCCAATACAATTAAGTTGTACATTTAATTTTGATTAGAAAACTGATTTGTTCATTAGTATTTGTTTTTGTTTAACTTGCAATCATTAAACGAATTTTTTTTTTCGCTAATGACAGGCAGTTTCATTATTTCTTTCAGTTTATTTATCTTTTTTGATAGCCTTTCAACTTTTATAGAAGTAGGTTTAATTTTTACAGCACAAAATAGAACTCGTACGCAAACTTAAATTCGAATATAAATCTGTCGAGTTTGTAGTACTAATTACTGTAAGAAAAGCATAAGATAAAATAAAATAATCTTATTAAAAACTTTAGCATGGTGTTTCTCAATATTTTATGGCTTGTTGTCCCTTTTCAGAAACTCTCAATACCGTGGCCCCCTGCTTAGCACTAATTATTGTCCCAAAAGACATGTAAAGACTAATGAATAAAATGGTCTTCAGCAAAGACTTTTGATTGTGGTCCCCCGGAAAATGCTTCGTGGCAACTTTGGGAGTCGATCTCGTGGCCTCTTTTTAAAACAAAATTATAAAATTTTTAGAATAAAAAAAAAATCGTTCTATTTTTTTGTATGAAGTAGATGTTGCATTCGGAAAGACTCTTTAGATGTTGAGACGTGTATTGTTTAGCTAGGCCACTGTCTCCTAATAAACTTATTTAAGACAAAGCTCCTACTTGGATGATGGAAAATGAGGTAAGATGCTATAATGTGTTCAGCGATTTGCTGCTTCGCGCAACACTTACCGGTTGCTGTGGGATAATTTAAACCAATGTCAATGTGAAGGCGGTTAATCCTAATCCAGGATGGTCTAGAGTGATACATTCTCAATGATTAAGGGCTGACGTCAGGGATAAAAGTACTTAGTCTTCACTAGTCTTTTGGGAAAATATTCTAAGCGGGGGCCACGGGTGTTGAGAGTTTGTAAAAAGGGGAGACAAACCATGAAAGATTAAAAACCACTCTGCTAAACTTTTTAATCAAAATGTTTTATTTTATCTTATGCCTTATTATTTTTAACCAGTGCTGCGAAATCGATAGATTTTGATTTGAGTTTAAGTTTGAGTCGTTAACCTCCTCGCGGTGAGTCCTGGTAACTGAAATGAGACTGATGAGATCCTTCAAGCGAACAATTCCGATATTAGAGAGCTTAGCGCTTCAGGGCGGAATAAAGTATAAAAATCAATTAATAAACAAAAATTAATCCCGCAAACGCTTGCAGTAAAAAAGGAGATTTAAACTACCACTTTACGAACACTTTGGCGTGGTAATTTAAAATTTTCTTTAAATAAATGCAAAAAATCAAAATTAAAAAAATTTACACGAAATAGTCAAAAAATCGATGCAAACCTATGCAAACCAGCTAAAGTTATTTACGCAATATTGAAACAAGACATAATAAAAAGCAGCAAACAAGATTTAATCAAAAATTAAACAACTATCAATATAACCCTAAGTGAGATTTTTAGAAACTGTTTTACTTTGTTAAGGGCTTAAGATTGAGTCAAACCGACCATGGGGCAACTACATACTAAGATTTTTCTCTGTCAGTTTTGGACGGTAAGGGCTTTTTCTGATGTTAAATTTAGAAACCAATTGTTCGGATTGGTACGTGCTTCCGAAAACTGATGACCATTTGAGAACGCAAGTTTTTAAAATTGGAAACTCTTTCTTTGATACATATATACAATAGACTTCAAGCAAGAGTTTGTTCAGATACATCGTTTTCAGCGTGTCATCACTGTGTAGTTTTATGAATTCAAGTTGGAGCTCAGGGAGTGCAGAAGTGTGTGTAACATTGAAAGAGACGGAAAAGACATCAAGCTCCAACTGCTTTCGCTTGATATCCCGAAATCTAGGAGGTTGACTTTGTGAAACCGATTCGAGGGCCGCACCAAATTTATTCGCTGATCGCATGTTTGTCACCTCTGTTTGAAATTACTTGTGAAGCATTGGCAAAACATTATTGAACATAAATCTTTGTGATATCTCACTATGCTTCTACTTTAATTTGTAAGCAGAAGTGTGCGAGTTTGCTGCTCAGTCTGAGTGATTTCTGTTGTGCGCTTGGGAAAGTAACACTGCAACATATTTTTTGATGAAATTATGCTGCGTACCAGAATAGTAATTCCAGTTAATAAAAACGCAACGACCACAACAATGCGACTTTATAAATTAATTAAAGTCAAAATTTTTCAATAACTTTTAAGCAATCGCTTACTTTTTAGCATAACCTACTACGGATAGGTGATGTAAAACTTTAAACAAAAATTTTCAAAAAACTTATACTATTACCAAATAGCAAAAATACAAGAACAAATTTTCATTAAAACAAAATTATTTTCAAGATTTTGTTACATTAATTACTAAAAAACTGAATAAGAAAAATTAAAATAATTAATAGCTAAAAAACGTATAATTAATAAAAAGAATCAATAGTTTATCGCACCGTCACCATACAGTTGCTTTAGCCTTTTGCTTATCTTTTGAGCTGCTTCTCCCTCCGACAATAGAAATACAATAACAAGTATTTACTTTTGCCCAGATTGCTTTGGGAAAATCATGCCAGTTTTACATTCTCATGAAGAAGACAAACAGGAATTGCTTAAAATTTGAATTGCAGATTGCATTAATTCAAACCCATATTTTTTTACAAAATCTGTAAACCTTAGTTACCAATCTATAATGTGTAAAAAAAAATCAGATGTTAGTTAAATGAATGCTACAAAAAATTAAATCAGTTGCATTACTTTCTGAACGCCCCTCGTATTTAAACATTCGATTGATTTCAAAATTATTGGTTTTGCACCCACCATGTGTTTAAGTTTGTTTTAGTTAAATACAAAAATAAAAACTTAATTTCCTTCAGCACGTGAACAATTTAACGAGAATAAAGCACATTGATTTTAACAATGCAGACAAAAATTTGAAAAAAAGGTAGATTTATTTTGTAAAAATAAAAATGGAAATTGCATAGAACACCAATTATAGCACTTACAAACCTAAAATAAGCACATCAAAAACAATAAAAACTTATCGTAGATTTAATAAAATAGTAAATAAAAAGTAAAAAACAAATGTAATGAAAAAACAATGTAAAATTAACTTAAAGTTTTTAATTTGATCAAATAAAATAAGCTCTTTGGCAATAATGTCCAACTGCGACTTTTATGTTTTGTCAGGTTTTCAATTGACGATTCCACACTCTGACTATTGTACTTGCTGTTGCGCATCGGTGGGAAACCTTGTTCTCATGTTCACCAATACAAGCATCACATAGTAAACGAGCTTGTGGCCAATTATCGATTTCCAAACTGTAATAACAAACAAATAATGAAACATTAAAACAAGGAAAAGACACTGGAATTTAAATCATAAACAATCGTTAATTGATTTGAGATATATTTTTACAGGTTTGACGTATTCAACCAAATCAATGCTTACTTTTGAGTTTGACCATTGACAAAACGTTTGCAATCGTATTTCGAACAGTACTCAGCTGTTGAGTAGACTAGAGATAAGGTGGCTATGCGTAGTGTTTTAGCACCAGCACCCTATCCCAAGCCCACGAGTCGCCTCAACAGTGTGACGCGCGATGATAGTTTTTGCGCAATGCCATTAAATGGTGACAAAAAGTGAGCGATATGTCCAGTTTTACCCCAAGATAAGTAGGGGTCGGACAGAACAATATAAGTCTACCGTTGTTGTAGACCTTTAGCTCGCGTTTGGCCTCTCGGTTATTTAAGTGAAAGGCTGCCGTCACCGTCTTGGTGTGACTGAGCTTCAACCTCCAAGTCTGGAGATACGCTGAAAGTGTAGACATGTCTTGGTTCAAAGTCTCATCCGTGTCCTTCCAGTTTCCAGAAGAGTGCAACAATGCTAAATCATCAGCATAAGCAAACTTTCTGGAAATCATGGAAGGAAGATCGTACGTATAGATGTTAAATAGGAGGGGAGCCAAGACCGATCCCTGAGGAACGCCGTTTTTAAGACGGCGTAGCCTGCTTTGCTTGCTGTCACCGGTAGTAAGGGTAAAACTTTAATTTCGGACAAGCTCCATGATCATTTTGACCATGTGCTTATCCGGAAGTAGTCTCAGCAGCTTGCAGGTAAGGCCACGGTGCCAGACAGTGTCATAAGCAGATGTCAGATCGACAAATACGCACCGGCCTTCTTTTTAGCCTCGAAAGAATCCTCGATGTTCTGAGTTAGCAGAACAACTTTATCTAGGGTTGACTTTCCGCGTCGGAATCCAGCCTGCTCTTTAGGGTGCAGTGGATTGACTAATCGTTCAACGCGGGCGTAGATAAGCCTCTCGAGGACCTTGTAGAGGACACAGAGCAGAGATATCGGTCGATAACTCTTTGGGACTCCCACGGGCTTTGCTGGTTTTGGGGATCGCGACCACGAGCGCTCTTTTCCAGATTTTGAGAATTTTGAGTCAGCGCAAACAGGAAGAAAGGAAGTCACGTAACCAGGACTTCAAAGCAGCTCCGGCATGGAGTATAAGCTCTGAGCAGATGGAATCAGGTCCCGGAGCTTTACCTTGTTTCAAATGTTGGATGGCAGCAGCAAATTCTCTCTGTGAAAAATTGTCAGAGATATTTACTGCGTCTGGTGTTGTGGTTCTCCAAAGGTCAGACACTTTTTGAGAGACAAGTCGAGATGACTTGCGGTCAGCAGCCTCGTATTTCCCATTTCTAACCAGCTGAGAAGCAATAACATCGGCTTAAACGGGACAGTGACGAGGAGAGTGTCGTGACCTACCAGTAAGGTTATTCAAAATATTCCACGCTTTTCGACTAGAGTGTGAGAAGTCAATGCTCCGAACTGCCTCGGACCATTGATCCCTCCGATTTCTGTCAAGCTTGGCAAGCAGAGCTGTAGCAGCCAAACTTGAGTCGTCTCCCTGAGGAGGCTGGAGAAAGGTTTTATAGAGGGATTCACACTCTGCATCCCAACACGGAATATAGTTATTTCGATACTCGCGTGGGATAGTCTTTTTGGCTGCTTTCTTAATGGTGTTACACAAGTCCTGGTAAGCCGCATCCACATCAAGTGAATCAGGCGGCAACAAATTCTTTGCGAATTTATTCGTCAAAGCAATGTAGTGACTCCATTTAGCCTTGCGAAAGTTCCATTGCTTAACATGCATGCATCGCTTAACAGGCACTAACATAGCAAACTTTGGTGGTCTAACAAGCGAAGGTCAATGTTGGACCTGGGGCACTTTTTAAGGACACGTCTATCCGGTAAGCGACTGTTTGAACCTACGCTGGCGAAAACTAGATCTGGATTGGTGCCAGTGTTCCAGCGGCCGGAGTAAAAACTGGGAACGTCCTTGGAATTATATAGGAGGGCAAGACAATTAATACTTGCCCAGCCAGCCAAGCACTCACCGTCCGGACTGTTGCCATCGTAACCCCAGTTAGCATGACGACAGTTAAAACTGCCAGCGTAAAGACAAGGTTGAGGAAACACTGGAAGATCCAGGGATTGCAATCGTGTTGGCGGTGGTTTGTAGACGTTGACTATTTTGTAGCTATCAACGTCCACACACAGCCACTCGATCTCTAATGTCGGTTGAGATTGGTCCAAAAGCGTGTATCTCAGTCGCTCGTGGACAAACGTGGCAAGGTCATGCTTCCTGCTTAAATGAAGATCCAGCTAGTTGGTAGTTTGGAAGTACCAACTTCTCTGCATCAGTGCAGTGGGTCTCCTGCAGTAGGATGACGAGTGCCTCAGACTGCATAGCGAGGTGATGAAGAACGTTCATCTTGCTTGCAGTGAGGCCTTCGATGTTCAGCTGAAGAATAGTGGGTCTTCGGAACTTGTTGGCAATGTGTCCTGAAAAGGGCAGTTTATAAGCTAAAAAGAAGGGATACTACTGTACTTTACTTCATCGATGCCCTAAATGAGTTTGTGCAAAAGCTTGAAAACTGGAAACAAAAAGCTGAGAAAGAAAATTTTGCAATTTTTGAGACCCTTTCATCTGTGATTGAAGGTAACTTGGACATGAATCTACCATCTGAAGTATTGCAACATCTTGTCAATCTCCGGAAAGACTTTTTAACCTACTTTCCTGAAATATCTGATGTTAATTTGGAGCTGGTGAGAAAGCCTTTGACAATACCAATAAAAAAAGTTATTGATGATTTACAGGACGAGCTTATTACCTTCAAAAACAACTCTGCTTGCAAAGAAATGTTTGAGACTTTATCGATCTGCGAGTTTTGGGCAAACGTGTGTGTTTCTTACCAGCAAATCGGTAAAGAATGCATTATAGAACTGTTGCCTTTTAGCATTACGTATTTATGTGAAACGGGATTTTCCACTTTAGTGCAAACAAAAGCAAAGGCTCGAAACCAACTTAATGCGGAAGATGGTATGCGTTGTGAGCTCTTTTCCACCGTTGCAAAAATTGATGTATTGGTCAATAATGTTCAGCAGCAAGTATTTCACTAATGCTCGATTGAATAAATAATTTTTTTTGAAATATGTTTTTTTAAACCTATTTTGTAGTTTATTTCTTGCATAAAAAGTTAATGGGCCTCAGAATTTTTGTGCAACGAAAATGGGCCACAAAAAAAGTTAAGAGCCACTGCTATAAAGCCATATTTTTAGTCATTTCATTTTTATCCATTTAGTCAATCCTACATTTACCCATTTTGTCATGTATTTAGTTATTTGTATTTTTAGTCGTATTGTAAAGCAGGGATGCAACTCGAGCTCGCTGAACTCGGTCTTTTGTTGCCGAATTTGAACTTGAACTCGAAAATAAACTCGCTGAACTCAAACTTGACCTCGAACTCAAAAAATATATTATTAAATTTGAGTTCATTAATTGAAGAAATTTGAAAATCGAATAAATAATATTTGGATTTTACTTTTAATATTAAACTGTTAAACTTCCAATGCAACTAAGTTGTACATTTAATTTTGATTAGAAAACTGATTTGTCCATTAATATTTATTTTTTGTTTAACTTGAAACCATTAAATGAAGTTATTTTTTTTGTTAATGACAACCAGTTTCATAATTTGTTTTATTTCATATATCTCTTTGTGGTAGTCTTTCGACTTTGAAAGAAGTAGGCTTAATCAAGTTTTCGATTTTTACAGCACAGAATAGAACTCGTACTCGAACTTGAATTCAGATAAAAATCTATCGCGTTTACAACACTAATTAAAATTATTGTAAGTAAAACATAAGATAAAATAAAACAATCTTATTAAAAACTTTAACAGAGTGTTTCTTAATCTTTTATGGTTTGTGGTCCCTTTTCAGAGACTCTCAACACCTGTGGCCCCTGCTTAGAATATTATCCCAAAAGACATGTAAAGACTGAAAAAAAGGTCATCAGGAAAGACTTCTGCTTGTGGTCCTTCGGAAAATAGGTAATGTAATTAATTTTTTGCAATTTGACGTTATTTCAAATCTACTTTGTTCCGATCTTCTAAATAGATTTGTTGCAAAACTATAAGCTTTAGGTTGTATTGGCTAGCAAGTGATGGTTTTCAGTTGTGGCATGATTATTTAAAAAGTGGTACATATCTACCACAGTCATGGCGTGCGAGATTAGAGCTTAAAAGTTGATTCTGAAAACATGAAACATCAAAGTTCGTAACATCAAAGCATCAAAGAACCTTGAAAGATTTAAAATTTATTTCTATAGAAATGTTTTGAAAACACTATATTATGGGTTAAAACTATTGTTTAATTTAATTGCATTGAATAAAGTATGTCAATATAATACGTAAACGAGTTACAAAATGCGGTCAAAAAGTATGAAAATTGCTTTAAAAATAAACAATAATTAGTTCAACTGTAAAAAATAGTTTAATTGCCCAGAATATAAAGTTTTTTAAGACCGAAAAGTTTTTTCAAATAATCTTTTTAAATATTGCAAGTTTAGTGTTGCCCTAACATAGCTTTTTCCTACAAGGTTATCATCTGTTATACTAGAACAGTATGAATCAGCACTATGGAAATTAAATTGTGTTTCTTCCGCAACGGCAAAATTTTCTAAGAATTGCTTACATATAGATTCAATTGTTACTCTATATGATCTAAAAAAAGATTTTACTTCTTGTTTGCCTGTACGTTGCTAAATTGTCTAACACATGATTAATTGACTTTTTTTTTTAATTTCAGTAAATATTTCTTAAATTTAAAAGCTTTGTGTACAGGGTGTTCTAAAAGTCGCGTAACATCGAGATTTAGTAGATTTTTATTAAAATACGTATGAATAACACTTTTATTGATTTTATTCATAACAAATGCTCAAATTGTTCATCCTCTGCATTGACACATACATTAATTCCCTTTATAAAACTATCTTTTAATCTGTTGAGGGTTTCAGTGCTGATTCTTTGACATTCATTTGTTATTACATCTTTTAAATTATCAAAAGTACGGGGACAATCCTGGTAAACAACAGATTTAAGATGTCCCCAAAGGAAAAAGTCAAAAGGCGTTGGATCTGGTGATCAAGGTGGCCACTCCACGGGACCTCTTTGCCCAATCCATCTTCCCTGAAAAGTCTGGTTTAGGTAGTAACGTACACAAATAGCAAAATGATGTGGTGCTCCATCTTGCCGAAAAAAAAGTTTTGTCGTCGAAGCAGGTGGGTATTTTCTAGGTAATCAAACAAGAAGGTTTGTAAAAACTCTAAATAAATTTCTCCGGTGACATTGCTAACATTGAAAAAGTAAGGGTCAACTATTTCTTGCTCCCATATTCCAGCCCAGACCATATTCAATCCGATGATGTCCCTTCTTATTCCAGTTAGAATTTGATTCTGACCAATAGCGCATATTGTGTCGGTTTACTTGTCCATTTAAATAAAAATTGCTTCATCGCTGAATAATATCGAAGAATCCATGTGATTACGCACCCATTTATAGAACTCTAATTGCCTATCCGTGTTATCGGCATGTAGAGCTTGCACAAGATGCACTTTGTATAGATAAAATTTTTGTGTTATAAGTATACGATGTAATGATGATTTGCTAATCAATAGCTCCTGGTTTATTTTTCTTATTGATTCTAAAGGGCTTCTAGCAACATTCGACAAAACCATAATTGAAAATTCTTCATTAGTTGGACTCTTTTGTCGAACACATTTCTCACGGTCAGCTACTGAGCTAGTTTCTTGGAAACGTTTAATCCAACGGAAAACAGTGCTTTGATTTAATGGTTTTTCTCGCTGAGGATAAGTGCGGTTAAATTCTTCATCTACAAAACGGTATGTCGCCCCATTTTTTCCGAACATAAAAACCAACTTAACTCTTTCTTGTAGTGTCATTTTTTCTCTCATGTCTAATTTCATGTGAAACATAAAAACATGAATTTATTATATGTTGCGCGACTTCTGGGACACCCTAAATATTCTGGTAAATATATATGCTATAACATTTTACATTACTTTTTAAAAGGAGCCGGTGACATTTCATTTTAAATCAATTTCTATACTTAGAAAGCGGAAAACTCAGGGAAACGCTGTCCTAACACAACGTGAGAGTTCAAGTTAGCGGGAGCCTTGCATTAACGACGAAGCGATTGGCGCGTTCACGGTTCAATTCCTACTGTCGTCATTCGGTTGTGTTGTTAGTAAGATATTTTACAATGCTTTCCTCTACTTGGCGGTCTTAACAAAACGTTTATATTAACATAATATAAAATATGAAAACGAAAAGCTATTAAAAATTTAAGACTGGTTAGTTCGCAATACCTTGGCATATTGGAAAACAGGTTGGAATAATTGCTTGACGGTTACAGTAAGTTCAACGCCTCTAAAGTTCTTGTGAAAGTCAGGAGATTAAAGGTTGATGATGATGATATAAATAATTAGATTTAAGCTAATTTTGTTTTTGGTCCGAACTTTTTCACTTAAAAATGAGAGAGAGCCAAGTTATACTTAACCATTCCAAATACAATACTATCGTTTTATTTCCTTCAATCACTTTAACAATAAAAAACGTTAAACAATGGAAGAGTTAAATTATGTGATACCAAAGACTTTGAAACGGTCTCATAGCAATTGCCAACAAATTGGTTTCACCACACTTGATTGAACGTTTTTCAATAACGTAAATTATTTCGTTTTGTTTTTATACAATCAAAACGTTGCGTTATTAAAAACTTAATTTCGAAAAATAGGAATTTGAAAAGTTTTTTTTAACTTATTTCAACTGTGCTCGGCTTTTAATTGCTTGAGCATTCTACGTTCTCTTTGTTGTAAATTTTGATTTTTTGTCGTCACGATTTTAAAAGCAATCATAGGAAATGGTTAAAGCAATGGTTCTCAAAATGTGCATGGCAAAGTTTGTGTGCGATGGTTTAGTTTTCGAAAAACGTTGCACAAAAGTTCAATAGACTTTACCTCTGATGCAATTTCCTAAAAATAAAATTAATTTAGGAAATTCAAAAAACTTGCATTTTCAACTAACAACGAACATCAGATTGTGGCTGAAACAACATGTGAAATGCAAAGCAAGATTTACTGTCTTAAACAAAATTTAAAAAATATCGATCAAAAATAATTTTGAGAGAAAACTGTTGGTAACTATTTTACAAAATCGTCCAATATAATCGACGAAATTTACTAAAGTAACAATACATTTTATATATTTTTTTGTTTTATCAATAAAAATCATTTTTGACAATATATTTCTTTCTGAGATATTTATAGCTGGCACGTTGCATATCCAACAAATTCCTCAACAGCCATCGCAACAAAAAAATTTGAAAACCGCTGTGTTAGAATATTAAAAGTTCATATATATATATAAATTAACCGTAAAAGTAAAACATACAAAAAAATAATATATTGCCATAAATTGTCTTGGCTTTACAATATTTCTGCCAAACCAGAATGCCGTGTAAACGAAATTGAATTTTCGAACACAAAAAGTAAGATGATTAGTTGAAGTGTACTGGCGAAGTCTTCAATAAGCAAAAAAAATGTTGCTTTTAAATCTGATACAAATGCGCGACTGCATAACACTTTCCATTAGCCTAAAACAACTTCCGTGTTTCCGCAATAATAAGACCTAGCATGATTTTTGAGGATGATTTTAATGTAAGCTATACCCTTGAAATAATTCCTAATTGACTGGTGACGACAAAACTTTCCTAACCTCAGTCAATTACAATCTTCAACAAAAAACGAGTCGGTTTCACCAATTATGAGGTGAGTATTAATGTGCGTACGCAAAACGAGCCACGTGGTATTTTCTAATGGGCAAGAAAAAAAATCCACATGAGAAGAGTAAGAGTGAAATTTCTGGGAGAAATTGAGGTAAATAAAAACTCGCTGGAATTATGGAACCCGATGACTTGCAAGACATTTCAAAAGATGATGATGTGATTGTTTTTGAATAAATTATTGTAAACGAGATTGTGAATAAAAAAAATGTTAACGATTAGTGACGGTAGATACTTCTTAGTAATTTTTGTTTAGTTAGACGCTCTTAAAATTTAAATTGTAAGTGAATGTTTTGATATATCAAAATAAGACATTTCCCGAAAATAAGCCCTAAGGTAAATTTCGGACTACGCCCTGTCTTGTTTTCCATGAAACACAGTATTAAACGTGATGTTTTCATTTAGGACCTCAATTTATTCAAATATTGAATGATTCTAATATCATTGGTTTTGCACCATGTGTTTAAGTTTGTCTTAGCTAAACACAAAAAATAAAAACTTAATTTTCTTCAACACGTTACCAATTTAACGAGAATAAAACACATTGATTTTAACAATGCAGACAAAAAATTTGAAAAAAAGGTAGATTTATTGTACAAAAATAAAAATTGCGATTGCATAGAACACCAATTATAGCACTTCAAATCAAAAATAAGCACATCAAAAACAATAAAAACTTATCGTAGATTTAATAAATAGAAAACTTAAAAAACAAATGTAACAAAAAAAATAGTGTAATATTGAATTAAGTTTTTTAATTTGATCAATTAACATAAGCTCTTTGGCAATAATGTCCAACTGTGACTTTTATTTTTTGCCAGGTTTTCAATTGACGATTCCACACTCTGACTATTGTACTTGCTGTTGCGCTTCCGTGGGAAACCTTGTTGTCATGTTCACCAATACAAGCGTCACATAGTAAACGAGCTTGTGGCCAATTATCGATTTCCAAACTGAAATGAACAAACAAATATTGAAACATTAAAACAAGGAAAAGACACTGGAATTTAAATCATAAACAATCGTTCAATTGATTTTGAGATCTATTTTTACAAATTTAATGTATTAAATCAAATCAATGCTTACTTTTGAGTTTGACCATTGACAAAACGTTTGCAATCGTATTTCTTGTACTGAACTAGTGTCCTCAAGCATTGGTTTTGTCGAAAATGCTCGGTAATTCCCTGAGGATAAGAAGGACAAATTGATCGTTTCTTAATTTGATGAATGAACTGGAGTGCCACCCAAGAATGATCATTGATTCTGCAACAAAAAAGCAAATAATTTAATATATTTGATTAAGAGTTTGTTGTTTCTTGTATTTTATCATGAAATATTTTATTATTATATAGCAAAACAATTAAATTGTTTAGATATTGAATGATATTAAATGAACTTACTTGTTTTGTTGAAGTTTGTTTATTATATTTTGATAATCGATGTTAGTTGTAAGTTTTGCTGCATTGCAAACATTATAAAGAACAACTGTAAATGTTGCAAAAAGCAAAACTTTGTTGATGTACATGATTTTAAGTTAAAGTTTTCGATTTTATCAAATGTGGTAAGTGTTTGATGTTTTACTTATTTTAAATGTGCTGTAAGGGAAGTAGCGGATTGGTATTTATGTGAAAGTGCTTTTTTTCTTTTATTTGCAATACGTAAAAACGTCTGGAGAAACTAAAGTTACAGGAAAAAGAAATATGATTTTTTAAAGAATATATTACTAAAATAAAACACACGTTTTAACTGAAATTAACTGCATTACTTGAGATTATTTTAAAACGAAAATCAACTCTGGAATGCTTTGTTAATAATATTTACGGTGGATCTTTTACAACTTAAATATAACAAGATGGATACCTTTAACCAATTTTCACTTTTCATGAAATTTTTAATAAAAGTAATGTTAAGGGTTTTTTTTAATTTAGAACATTCTAAAGATATTAAATTTTTTGGAAATGTAAAAGTTATTAAAAGCTGATACGCTGGCATTAGGCTGCGCTTTTATGAAAGTAAAGTTTATTGGTTTTATTCAAGTTATCATTTTTCTTGCATAAAAATAGCAATGACTTTCTTTAATGAAAGTTTGTTAATGTACCATTATAATACAAAATCTGTAGCTATTAGGGAGTTATAAAACTTGAATAAATATATTTATATGTAACAACTAGATTTGCATTTTCTTGTAAACTTTTAATAGTAGAAAAGAAATGAAAACCGATAATTAGTGATTTAAAAGACAAAAAAATCAAATGATAATAACCTAGAACTTTGTTTAATGAATATTAACTCAATTACAAAAATAGAGGTTTTGTTCTAATACCGTATAATGACGCCAGCACTTATTAAAAAATATAATAACCAATGGCTATTACTTTTTATAGCAGAATTTTAATAGGTTTAAGTTTGAAAGTGTGCTGTGAGCCTATATGTAATTTGTTTTGAAACATAAATCATTGACCAATCTTCAGTCAAGCTCGGATTTTTGGTGATAGCAAAAATTATTTATTACTTTAATGTCATTTAAAATCGCTCAAGTTTTTTCTTAAAAAAAAGATCGTCTTCAAATTTTATTAAAACAATTTAGCTGCTTTATATGCCTAATAATGCCAGAAAAAACATTTCTCCATGATTTGCTATTTATTGAGATCGAAAGCGGAAGCGGCATGAGAACAAAAAAATATTTTGTCTAAAAATAAAGTCCAGGTGTGCCGTGTTTTATTTGTATTTACACAATTAGCACTACTGGAACGATTGAATTGTTTTTAAAAACTAAAGTTATTGCTAACCGAATTCGCTAAAACGTAAAAATAGTTTTTGATGTCATTATTTTGTGTCTTTTTTCTTTGATGTTTGTTTTAACAATATTTTTTTCTCAACCATAACATGACTCTTTTCAGTAAACAAAATTTTTTCAATAACTTTTAGTTTAAGCTTCTTTTTTTTTACAGACCATAATTTTTAGTATTATTTATCAGCAGACATTTAATGAGGTTGTACTCGGCTACTCTATTCTTTAAAAGTCGTTGTCCACAAAAGAAAAATCCATTAAAATTAAATTCTTCACAAGACTATTACTTATAGTTTTCAAAGTTCCAGTATGTTTTTGATGTGTCATGTTTGTTGTTTTTAAAAATGTATTTTTCGCAGACGTTTTCTTTTTTGGCTAACTGACCTTGGTGTTCTTACCAATTAAAGTACATCAAAGCATGACTCCATATGTTTTCTAAAAATATAGGTAGATAAACCGTTTAAATGATTACAAAGAATTCCAGCAAATTATTGGACAGGGTCCCTTTGCTTTTTTGGAGTGGGAGCTTATTAGCAGCTACTAAGTTATCTGTATGACTAAAGTAAACAAACGTGACAAGAATTTGTTTTTCTTTATTTGATAATCAATTACAAGTATACATCATTTACATAGACAACTAAAAACTTGATAAAATAAATTTTATCTTTATGATGAATGACCCGGATACTTCTGGATCGCGCTTTCTCATTTTTGCCAATAAAGTCGGATTTTTCCGTAAAAACAGCTGTGAGAGATGTAACAATTGTAGAAAAGCTGTACATCCCTGTTCATTCCAAAATAGGTTGAAGAAATTGCATAACAACATCTCATGCTAAATTGGAATGAGCTTGGTCACCTTCTCTTCTACTATTGAGGGACATCAAGTGCATAGCCAGAACTGGATATGCGGGCCAAAAAAAAATTTTTGTCTGTATTTTCATGATTTTGATATAACCCTATATGACCCATTGGCGTTTATGAACGACATTAGAAATAAATGGGTTTAGTTATTATATCCAAAAAGATTCGCTTTAATTTCTGAGTGAAAGTATACAGTAAAGATTCTATTTAATGCTGTATGATCATAGATTTGGATGATATTTTGCTCAATTACCTGTCTTGTGTTATTTAATTTAGATCTCAACAAGAAAGTGCCTAAGTCGGTTGCACCGACAAAATAAATTGGGTCGTAAAGGGATAATATAAAATAGGCTGCCTGGGATTCTGCTACAATAACCCAACAGTCATTTATCAGGTGTTAAGTAGTCAACTCGAGTATATACAAACGTCAAACAAAGAAAAAATAACTCACAGATTTCGGCTACTGCAGCAAATCTATTGCGGACTATTTCGCTTTTCCAATATAAAATTGTCAAAAGGAAGGCAACTAAAATAATTTTTAAATCGACCAAAAACATGAAAGCTTAATAAAATGGCTTCCCATCATCCGATTGTCATAATCTAGCAAACTTTGTAAAGTTATCCTCGTCGCTTCCGCCTTGTAAAAAGTTTTGCTAATCTTGCCTTCACCTTATCAATAAAGAAAGTTTTAAAAGAGAATTATTTAATAAAAAAAAACTTTATCAAGAAAGAAGGTTTAATCCAATTCGAGTTATGAGTATTTTTCCATTTTTCCATTTTTCCTCTTATTATGCATCAGTTATTTAGACTTAAAAGTCAGTACAAATGCAGCAAAATAGGTTGTTTACAAAATATAAACAGAAATGAATCATCTTAACTTATTTGATAAAATTAAAAATTAAAACTAAAATTGAATTTCTTTCCAACCCAGCAATCTAACTCCACTATTTTTCATCCTACTTAAATGGGTGCTTTCAAAACTACAGTTAATGAAAAATACACAGCGAGCGATGCCTGATGTTTACACTATGTACACTGTTTTTTATACCCCTAGGTTAAAACCATACAAATGTGTAAAAATCGAACCTACAAAACACATACTTTCATTAATTTGTTTAGATTTGTGCTCAATTATATTATTTAGGTTTTTTAAAAATGCATTAAACCAAATTGTGGGTAATTAAATCAGATATCAGTCGTTTTACTATTTTAACAAGGTTTATGCGACTAAAAATCTTAAGACTACAGATTTTAAATAAAGCTAAAAGCAAAGTATTTAGACTAAAGATTTTGTAATTTAAATATAAAAATAAATTGCAGTAAATGAAAACAGCAAAGGCTTAAAAGTACCTAAAGTGCAACTCGTAATCACCTTTCATACGTATAAATCATTCTTTTTTAAAATTTTATAGATTTTACTGCCTAATTGCAATTCTCATTTTTTCTGTGGATTAATGTAAATTTTAAAAATGTTACTAAGCTCCAAGAAGTAAGAATCTAAACAAACAAACCAACTTTTTTGTTAGTGACAACGATATATATATATACTTTTTATTTATTGAGAAAGATTGATTTAAAAATTGATACAGCAACAAAAATCAAACTTTACAATGGAAATGACGCACACTGATCAAACAATTAAAAAAATGAGTGCAGTTTGAATAACTTTTCACAACGCTTGGTATAAGTTATTTTCTTAAAATAAATTGCGTTTTGAATGCATATAACGTATTGAATAAAAAAAGTTTCAAAAAACGTTATTTTATTTTTAGACAAGCGGAGTTGTCTGCAACTATGATTGCGGTTTTTCTAACTCCTTGGTATTATATGATTTTAAATGATTAATCGATTTGACGTTTTGACGTGAAACGGCTGCACTACTGAACGTTTCAAAGAACTTTAATGATTGTTGCGTTGCTTTGTTCCTTGAGAATTTCAAATGATTTCCTGCGATAACGCGATAACGGTTCTTCGTTAGAGGCGTTGAACTTACTGTAACCGTCAAGCAATTATTCCAACCTGTTTTCCAATATGCCAAGGTATTGCGAACTAACCAGTCTTAAATTTTTAATAGCTTTTCGTTTTCATATTTTATATTATGTTAATATAAACGTTTTGTTAAGACCGCCAAGTAGAGGAAAGCATTGTAAAATATCTTACTAACAACACAACCGAATGACGACAGTAGGAATTGAACCGTGAACGCGCCAATCGCTTCGTCGTTAATGCAAGGCTCCCGCTAACTTGAACTCTCACGTTGTGTTAGGACAGCGTTTCCCTGAGTTTTCCGCTTTCTAAGTATAGAAATTGATTTAAAATGAAATGTCACCGGCTCCTTTTAAAAAGTAATGTAAAATGTTATAGCATATATATTTACCAGAATATTTAGGGTGTCCCAGAAGTCGCGCAACATATAATAAATTCATGTTTTTATGTTTCACATGAAATTAGACATGAGAGAAAAAATGACACTACAAGAAAGAGTTAAGTTGGTTTTTATGTTCGGAAAAAATGGGGCGACATACCGTTTTGTAGATGAAGAATTTAACCGCACTTATCCTCAGCGAAAAAAACCATTAAATCAAAGCACTGTTTTCCGTTGGATTAAACGTTTCCAAGAAACTAGCTCAGTAGCTGACCGTGAGAAATGTGTTCGACAAAAGAGTCCAACTAATGAAGAATTTTCAATTATGGTTTTGTCGAATGTTGCTAGAAGCCCTTTAGAATCAATAAGAAAAATAAGCCAGGAGCTATTGATTAGCAAATCATCATTACATCGTATACTTATAACACAAAAATTTTATCTATACAAAGTGCATCTTGTGCAAGCTCTACATGCCGATAACACGGATAGGCAATTAGAGTTCTATAAATGGGTGCGTAATCACATGGATTCTTCGATATTATTCAGCGATGAAGCAATTTTTATTTAAATGGACAAGTAAACCGACACAATATGCGCTATTGGTCAGAATCAAATTCTAACTGGAATAAGAAGGGACATCATCGGATTGAATATGGTCTGGGCTGGAATATGGGAGCAAGAAATAGTTGACCCTTACTTTTTCAATGTTAGCAATGTCACCGGAGAAATTTATTTAGAGTTTTTACAAACCTTCTTGTTTGATTACCTAGAAAATACCCACCTGCTTCGACGACAAAACTTTTTTTTCGGCAAGATGGAGCACCACATCATTTTGCTATTTGTGTACGTTACTACCTAAACCAGACTTTTCAGGGAAGATGGATTGGGCAAAGAGGTCCCGTGGAGTGGCCACCTTGATCACCAGATCCAACGCCTTTTGACTTTTTCCTTTGGGAACATCTTAAATCTGTTGTTTACCAGGATTGTCCCCGTACTTTTGATAATTTAAAAGATGTAATAACAAATGAATGTCAAAGAATCAGCACTGAAACCCTCAACAGATTAAAAGATAGTTTTATAAAGGGAATTAATGTATGTGTCAATGCAGAGGATGAACAATTTGAGCATTTGTTATGCATAAAATCAATAAAAGTGTTATTCATACGTATTTTAATAAAAATCTACTAAATCTCGATGTTACGCGACTTTTAGAACACCCTGTACACAAAGCTTTTAAATTTAAGAAATATTTACTGAAATTAAAAAAAAAAGTCAATTAATCATGTGTTAGACAATTTAGCAACGTACAGGCAAACAAGAAGTAAAATCTTTTTTTAGATCATATAGAGTAACAATTGAATCTATATGTAAGCAATTCTTAGAAAATTTTGCCGTTGCGGAAGAAACACAATTTAATTTCCATAGTGCTGATTCATACTGTTCTAGTATAACAGATGATAACCTTGTAGGAAAAAGCTATGTTAGGGCAACACTAAACTTGCAATATTTAAAAAGATTATTTGAAAAAACTTTTCGGTCTTAAAAAACTTTATATTCTGGGCAATTAAACTATTTTTTACAGTTGAACTAATTATTGTTTATTTTTAAAGCAATTTTCATACTTTTTGACCGCATTTTGTAACTCGTTTACGTATTATATTGACATACTTTATTCAATGCAATTAAATTAAACAATAGTTTTAACCCATAATATAGTGTTTTCAAAACATTTCTATAGAAATAAATTTTAAATCTTTCAAGGTTCTTTGATGCTTTGATGTTACGAACTTTGATGTTTCATGTTTTCAGAATCAACTTTTAAGCTCTAATCTCGCACGCCATGACTGTGGTAGATATGTACCACTTTTTAAATAATCATGCCACAACTGAAAACCATCACTTGCTAGCCAATACAACCTAAAGCTTATAGTTTTGCAACAAATCTATTTAGAAGATCGGAACAAAGTAGATTTGAAATAACGTCAAATTGCAAAAAATTAATTACATTACCTATTTTCCGAAGGACCACAAGCAGAAGTCTTTCCTGATGACCTTTTTTTCAGTCTTTACATGTCTTTTGGGATAATATTCTAAGCAGGGGCCACAGGTGTTGAGAGTCTCTGAAAAGGGACCACAAACCATAAAAGATTAAGAAACACTCTGTTAAAGTTTTTAATAAGATTGTTTTATTTTATCTTATGTTTTACTTACAATAATTTTAATTAGTGTTGTAAACGCGATAGATTTTTATCTGAATTCAAGTTCGAGTACGAGTTCTATTCTGTGCTGTAAAAATTGAAAACTTGATTAAGCCTACTTCTTTCAAAGTCGAAAGACTACCACAAAGAGATATATGAAATAAAACAAATTATGAAACTGGTTGTCATTAACAAAAAAAATAACTTCATTTAATGGTTTCAAGTTAAACAAAAAATAAATATTAATGGACAAATCAGTTTTCTAATCAAAATTAAATGTACAACTTAGTTGCATTGGAAGTTTAACAGTTTAATATTAAAAGTAAAATCCAAATGTTATTTATTCGATTTTCAAATTTCTTCAATTAATGAACTCAAATTTAATAATATATTTTTTGAGTTCGAGGTCAAGTTTGAGTTCAGCGAGTTTATTTTCGAGTTCAAGTTCAAATTCGGCAACAAAAGACCGAGTTCAGCGAGCTCGAGTTGCATCCCTGCTTTACAATACGACTAAAAATACAAATAACTAAATACATGACAAAATGGGTAAATGTAGGATTGACTAAATGGATAAAAATGAAATGACTAAAAATATGGCTTTATAGCAGTGGCTCTTAACTTTTTTTGTGGCCCATTTTCGTTGCACAAAAATTCTGAGGCCCATTAACTTTTTATGCAAGAAATAAACTACAAAATAGGTTTAAAAAAACATATTTCAAAAAAAATTATTTATTCAATCGAGCATTAGTGAAATACTTGCTGCTGAACATTATTGACCAATACATCAATTTTTGCAACGGTGGAAAAGAGCTCACAACGCATACCATCTTCCGCATTAAGTTGGTTTCGAGCCTTTGCTTTTGTTTGCACTAAAGTGGAAAACCCCGTTTCACATAAATACGTAATGCTAAAAGGCAACAGTTCTATAATGCATTCTTTACCGATTTGCTGGTAAGAAACACACACGTTTGCCCAAAACTCGCAGATCGATAAAGTCTCAAACATTTCTTTGCAAGCAGAGTTGTTTTTGAAGGTAATAAGCTCGTCCTGTAAATCATCAATAACTTTTTTTATTGGTATTGTCAAAGGCTTTCTCACCAGCTCCAAATTAACATCAGATATTTCAGGAAAGTAGGTTAAAAAGTCTTTCCGGAGATTGACAAGATGTTGCAATACTTCAGATGGTAGATTCATGTCCAAGTTACCTTCAATCACAGATGAAAGGGTCTCAAAAATTGCAAAATTTTCTTTCTCAGCTTTTTGTTTCCAGTTTTCAAGCTTTTGCACAAACTCATTTAGGGCATCGATGAAGTAAAGTACAGTAGTATCCCTTCTTTTTAGCTTATAAACTGCCCTTTTCAGGACACATTGCCAACAAGTTCCGAAGACCCACTATTCTTCAGCTGAACATCGAAGGCCTCACTGCAAGCAAGATGAACGTTCTTCATCACCTCGCTATGCAGTCTGAGGCACTCGTCATCCTACTGCAGGAGACCCACTGCACTGATGCAGAGAAGTTGGTACTTCCAAACTACCAACTAGCTGGATCTTCATTTAAGCAGGAAGCATGACCTTGCCACGTTTGTCCACGAGCGACTGAGATACACGCTTTTGGACCAATCTCAACCGACATTAGAGATCGAGTGGCTGTGTGTGGACGTTGATAGCTACAAAATAGTCAACGTCTACAAACCACCGCCAACACGATTGCAATCCCTGGATCTTCCAGTGTTTCCTCAACCTTGTCTTTACGCTGGCAGTTTTAACTGTCGTCATGCTAACTGGGGTTACGATGGCAACAGTCCGGACGGTGAGTGCTTGGCTGGCTGGGCAAGTATTAATTGTCTTGCCCTCCTATATAATTCCAAGGACGTTCCCAGTTTTTACTCCGGCCGCTGGAACACTGGCACCAATCCAGATCTAGTTTTCGCCAGCGTAGGTTCAAACAGTCGCTTACCGGATAGACGTGTCCTTAAAAAGTGCCCCAGGTCCAACATTGACCTTCGCTTGTTAGACCACCAAAGTTTGCTATGTTAGTGCCTGTTAAGCGATGCATGCATGTTAAGCAATGGAACTTTCGCAAGGCTAAATGGAGTCACTACATTGCTTTGACGAATAAATTCGCAAAGAATTTGTTGCCGCCTGATTCACTTGATGTGGATGCGGCTTACCAGGACTTGTGTAACACCATTAAGAAAGCAGCCAAAAAGACTATCCCACGCGAGTATCGAAATAACTATATTCCGTGTTGGGATGCAGAGTGTGAATCCCTCTATAAAACCTTTCTCCAGCCTCCTCAGGGAGACGACTCAAGTTTGGCTGCTACAGCTCTGCTTGCCAAGCTTGACAGAAATCGGAGGGATCAATGGTCCGAGGCAGTTCGGAGCATTGACTTCTCACACTCTAGTCGAAAAGCGTGGAATATTTTGAATAACCTTACTGGTAGGTCACGACACTCTCCTCGTCACTGTCCCGTTTAAGCCGATGTTATTGCTTCTCAGCTGGTTAGAAATGGGAAATACGAGGCTGCTGACCGCAAGTCATCTCGACTTGTCTCTCAAAAAGTGTCTGACCTTTGGAGAACCACAACACCAGACGCAGTAAATATCTCTGACAATTTTTCACAGAGAGAATTTGCTGCTGCCATCCAACATTTGAAACAAGGTAAAGCTCCGGGACCTGATTCCATCTGCTCAGAGCTTATACTCCATGCCGGAGCTGCTTTGAAGTCCTGGTTACGTGACTTCCTTTCTTCCTGTTTGCGCTGACTCAAAATTCTCAAAATCTGGAAAAGAGCGCTCGTGGTCGCGATCCCCAAAACCAGCAAAGCCCGTGGGAGTCCCAAAGAGTTATCGACCGATATCTCTGCTCTGTGTCCTCTACAAGGTCCTCGAGAGGCTTATCTACGCCCGCGTTGAACGATTAGTCAATCCACTGCACCCTAAAGAGCAGGCTGGATTCCGACGCGGAAAGTCAACCCTAGATAAAGTTGTTCTGCTAACTCAGAACATCGAGGATTCTTTCGAGGCTAAAAAGAAGGCCGGTGCGTATTTGTCGATCTGACATCTGCTTATGACACTGTCTGGCACCGTGGCCTTACCTGCAAGCTGCTGAGACTACTTCCGGATAAGCACATGGTCAAAATGATCATGGAGCTTGTCCGAAATTAAAGTTTTACCCTTACTACCGGTGACAGCAAGCAAAGCAGGCTACGCCGTCTTAAAAACGGCGTTCCTCAGGGATCGGTCTTGGCTCCCCTCCTATTTAACATCTATACGTACGATCTTCCTTCCATGATTTCCAGAAAGTTTGCTTATGCTGATGATTTAGCATTGTTGCACTCTTCTGGAAACTGGAAGGACACGGATGAGACTTTGAACCAAGACATGTCTACACTTTCAGCGTATCTCCAGACTTGGAGGTTGAAGCTCAGTCACACCAAGACGGTGACGGCAGCCTTTCACTTAAATAACCGAGAGGCCAAACGCGAGCTAAAGGTCTACAACAACGGTAGACTTATATTGTTCTGTCCGACCCCTACTTATCTTGGGGTAAAACTGGACATATCGCTCACTTTTTGTCACCATTTAATGGCATTGCGCAAAAACTATCATCGCGCGTCACACTGTTGAGGCGACTCGTGGGCTTGGGATAGGGTGCTGGTGCTAAAACACTACGCATAGCCACCTTATCTCTAGTCTACTCAACAGCTGAGTACTGTTCGAAATACGATTGCAAACGTTTTGTCAATGGTCAAACTCAAAAGTAAGCATTGATTTGGTTGAATACGTTAAACCTGTAAAAATATATCTCAAATCAATTAACGATTGTTTATGATTTAAATTCCAGTGTCTTTTCCTTGTTTTAATGTTTCATTATTTGTTTGTTATTACAGTTTGGAAATCGATAATTGGCCACAAGCTCGTTTACTATGTGATGCTTGTATTGGTGAACATGAGAACAAGGTTTCCCACCGATGCGCAACAGCAAGTACAATAGTCAGAGTGTGGAATCGTCAATTGAAAACCTGACAAAACATAAAAGTCGCAGTTGGACATTATTGCCAAAGAGCTTATTTTAATTGATCAAATTAAAAACTTTAAGTTAATTTTACATTGTTTTTTCATTACATTTGTTTTTTACTTTTTATTTACTATTTTATTAAATCTACGATAAGTTTTTATTGTTTTTGATGTGCTTATTTTAGGTTTGTAAGTGCTATAATTGGTGTTCTATGCAATTTCCATTTTTATTTTTACAAAATAAATCTACCTTTTTTTCAAATTTTTGTCTGCATTGTTAAAATCAATGTGCTTTATTCTCGTTAAATTGTTCACGTGCTGAAGGAAATTAAGTTTTTATTTTTGTATTTAACTAAAACAAACTTAAACACATGGTGGGTGCAAAACCAATAATTTTGAAATCAATCGAATGTTTAAATACGAGGGGCGTTCAGAAAGTAATGCAACTGATTTAATTTTTTGTAGCATTCATTTAACTAACATCTGATTTTTTTTACACATTATAGATTGGTAACTAAGGTTTACAGATTTTGTAAAAAATTATGGGTTTGAATTAATGCATTCTGCAATTCAAATTTTAAGCAATTCCTGTTTGTCTTCTTCATGAGAATGTAAAACTGGCATGATTTTCCCAAAGCAATCTGGGCAAAAGTAAATACTTGTTATTGTATTTCTATTGTCGGAGGGAGAAGCAGCTCAAAAGATAAGCAAAAGGCTAAAGCAACTGTATGGTGACGGTGCGATAAACTATTGATTCTTTTTATTAATTATACGTTTTTTAGCTATTAATTATTTTAATTTTTCTTATTCAGTTTTTTAGTAATTAATGTAACAAAATCTTGAAAATAATTTTGTTTTAATGAAAATTTGTTCTTGTATTTTTGCTATTTGGTAATAGTATAAGTTTTTTGAAAATTTTTGTTTAAAGTTTTACATCACCTATCCGTAGTAGGTTATGCTAAAAAGTAAGCGATTGCTTAAAAGTTATTGAAAAATTTTGACTTTAATTAATTTATAAAGTCGCATTGTTGTGGTCGTTGCGTTTTTATTAACTGGAATTACTATTCTGGTACGCAGCATAATTTCATCAAAAAATATGTTGCAGTGTTACTTTCCCAAGCGCACAACAGAAATCACTCAGACTGAGCAGCAAACTCGCACACTTCTGCTTACAAATTAAAGTAGAAGCATAGTGAGATATCACAAAGATTTATGTTCAATAATGTTTTGCCAATGCTTCACAAGTAATTTCAAACAGAGGTGACAAACATGCGATCAGCGAATAAATTTGGTGCGGCCCTCGAATCGGTTTCACAAAGTCAACCTCCTAGATTTCGGGATATCAAGCGAAAGCAGTTGGAGCTTGATGTCTTTTCCGTCTCTTTCAATGTTACACACACTTCTGCACTCCCTGAGCTCCAACTTGAATTCATAAAACTACACAGTGATGACACGCTGAAAACGATGTATCTGAACAAACTCTTGCTTGAAGTCTATTGTATATATGTATCAAAGAAAGAGTTTCCAATTTTAAAAACTTGCGTTCTCAAATGGTCATCAGTTTTCGGAAGCACGTACCAATCCGAACAATTGGTTTCTAAATTTAACATCAGAAAAAGCCCTTACCGTCCAAAACTGACAGAGAAAAATCTTAGTATGTAGTTGCCCCATGGTCGGTTTGACTCAATCTTAAGCCCTTAACAAAGTAAAACAGTTTCTAAAAATCTCACTTAGGGTTATATTGATAGTTGTTTAATTTTTGATTAAATCTTGTTTGCTGCTTTTTATTATGTCTTGTTTCAATATTGCGTAAATAACTTTAGCTGGTTTGCATAGGTTTGCATCGATTTTTTGACTATTTCGTGTAAATTTTTTTAATTTTGATTTTTTGCATTTATTTAAAGAAAATTTTAAATTACCACGCCAAAGTGTTCGTAAAGTGGTAGTTTAAATCTCCTTTTTTACTGCAAGCGTTTGCGGGATTAATTTTTGTTTATTAATTGATTTTTATACTTTATTCCGCCCTGAAGCGCTAAGCTCTCTAATATCGGAATTGTTCGCTTGAAGGATCTCATCAGTCTCATTTCAGTTACCAGGACTCACCGCGAGGAGGTTAACGACTCAAACTTAAACTCAAATCAAAATCTATCGATTTCGCAGCACTGGTTAAAAATAATAAGGCATAAGATAAAATAAAACATTTTGATTAAAAAGTTTAGCAGAGTGGTTTTTAATCTTTCATGGTTTGTCTCCCCTTTTTACAAACTCTCAACACCCGTGGCCCCCGCTTAGAATATTTTCCCAAAAGACTAGTGAAGACTAAGTACTTTTATCCCTGACGTCAGCCCCTAATCATTGAGAATGTATCACTCTAGACCATCCTGGATTAGGATTAACCGCCTTCACATTGACATTGGTTTAAATTATCCCACAGCAACCGGTAAGTGTTGCGCGAAGCAGCAAATCGCTGAACACATTATAGCATCTTACCTCATTTTCCATCATCCAAGTAGGAGCTTTGTCTTAAATAAGTTTATTAGGAGACAGTGGCCTAGCTAAACAATACACGTCTCAACATCTAAAGAGTCTTTCCGAATGCAACATCTACTTCATACAAAAAAATAGAACGATTTTTTTTTTATTCTAAAAATTTTATAATTTTGTTTTAAAAAGAGGCCACGAGATCGACTCCCAAAGTTGCCACGAAGCATTTTCCGGGGGACCACAATCAAAAGTCTTTGCTGAAGACCATTTTATTCATTAGTCTTTACATGTCTTTTGGGACAATAATTAGTGCTAAGCAGGGGGCCACGGTATTGAGAGTTTCTGAAAAGGGACAACAAGCCATAAAATATTGAGAAACACCATGCTAAAGTTTTTAATAAGATTATTTTATTTTATCTTATGCTTTTCTTACAGTAATTTTAATTAGTACTACAAACTCGACAGATTTATATTCAAATTTAAGTTTGCGTACGAGTTCTATTTTGTGCTGTAAAAATTAAACCTACTTCTATAAAAGTTGAAAGGCTATCAAAAAAGATAAATAAACTGAAAGAAATAATGAAACTGCCTGTCATTAGCGAAAAAAAAAATTCGTTTAATGATTGCAAGTTAAACAAAAACAAATACTAATGAACAAATCAGTTTTCTAATCAAAATTAAATGTACAACTTAATTGTATTGGAAGTGTAACAGTTTAATACAGCGTTGCGGAGTTGAAGTCGTGAAGTCGTAGGTTTTTGGGCGAAGTCGGAGTCGGACCTGGAGTTGCTTTTTTAGTTTTGATGAAGTCGGAGTCGGAGCCGGAGTCGTTTTTTTAGTTTTGGTGGAGTCGGAGTCGGAGTCGGGAGTCGGAGTCGTTTATGTAAATGTGTAGGAGTCGGAGTCGGGAGTCGGAGTTGTTTTTGTAGACGTGCAGTAGTCGTTATTGTTTTTTGTGACTCTGACTTCGCTTTAGGCTAAGTCAAACTTACATGTTTGCTACAGTTGGTCAAATACAGTACATCAAACCCACAAACAAGCATGCGTATACGCGCTGAATACCTTTCGAAAGACAGTGCGCTTTTGACCCCAAATTTAAAATTAATAAAGAATAGTTTTTGCTTTAAATTGACGGACCAAAGAGTATATTTTTTTGAAATATGTAAACTTATTTTTGATTTAATGCCAGTTCTTTAAAATCCCACTCTAGATTAAAAAATTCCTCTTTAAATTAATTCGGTAACAAAAATGACTTTTGAATAGATGTAAAATCTTTTTTGTCTCGATGAGATTTTTGAAAACACACTCTTAAACACTCTACGTGAATAACTGTTTTTTATTTTCACTTACACGCAACAATTTATGTCTTTAAATTACTGTAAATGTGAGAGGAAGCAATTAAATACTAAAAAGAAGATCTTCATTTTGACAGCTATATGTTTAACATTTTCGTCAGTGTTGCTTTTTTGCTCGCGTAAACTCTAAGTTAATTTGTCAACCTCCTTTTGATCCCTTAAATATTCCAATTGACCACATGGAGGACCACTGGTCTAAACCATAAAGTTGCTTATCTACATAGCGCCACAATTACACATCATACAATGGAGAGACGAAGTACGCACTTGGTAAATAGCAATTAAAAATCTAATATTTGCTTCTTTCCAGAAAAATTGCTGTTTAAATTTTCAAATTAGCAATGTCATTTATAGTCACATAGGTATAAAAATTTATTTTATTTTGTTACTTGGGCTGTTATAGGCCTGTAGGCCTGCAATGAGAGAAAAATAGCATTCTTGTTCTTTCAAAAATAGTAACGCAACAGGCAAATCTAATCAAATAATTATATGGTGCTAACAGGCATCCAAGTGAAATCACTAGAAATGTCCCTGTAATAGGCCTATATGGTAGAGAATGCAAGATTGAGTTTATTGCAGTTAAGATTGGCAAAAATAAACAATCTTTATTATCATGAAATGAGAACTTAGCACTCGATTGTTAAAATAGCAATTTTGAAAATGCTTGGGACGCTTTTCTTGGCTTCTTTCCGGTAGCGGGCCAGCATATACATTAGGCAATAGATAAAATAGAACAGTTTCAGTTTCAATTATTATTTTAGAATTTCCGTTTTTAATTTTGTTCTCATAAATACTGTCTGTCGGGTTTTAATCATTTAAATTTTTTGATTTTATTTTTTGCCTTAATTCAAAATGTCCTGTTTAAACGCTTTTATCAAGTACTTTGAAAAACTGTTATCAAACCTTAACATTGTATAGCTCAGGCTACAGATTTAAAAAATGGTCACCTTTTCCTTTTTTTTCATATTTTAAAAAATGTGACTTATTCAAGGTTATGAAGTCGGAGTCGAGTCGTTTTTTCGAGCTTGCTGGAGTTGGAGTTGTTTTTGTAGGTATTCTGGAGTCGGAGTTGGAGTCGTAAATTCTTAAAGAGGTGGAGTCGGAGTCGGAGAAAATTCGTACGGCTCCACAACCCTGGTTTAACATCAAAAGTAAAATCCAAATATTATTTATTCTATTTTCAAAATTCTTGAATTAATGAACTCAAATTTGGAGATATATTTTTTGAGTTTGAGGTCAAGTTCGAGTTCATCGATTATATTTTTGAGTTCAAGATCGAGTTCAAGTTAGGCAACAAAAGACCGAGTTCATCCCTGCTTTATAATATGACTAAAAATACAAACGACTAAATATATGACTGAATGAGTAAAAGTGGGATTAAATAAATATGAAAATTGGAATTACTAAAAATATAGCTTTATAGAATAACTAAAAACTTGTACGGTCTGTTTTTTAGCTGGAACTGACAAAGCGGCCTGCGACAACCAACAGGTTCGTCACTCCTAATTTAAAACTTCTTCGCTGATGAACTCTTAAAAATTTACTGTGGTTTTTGTACTACCGCTATTTATTTTATATTTTCAAAAAACAATTTGGGTGATTTTATCCGTTATAATATATTCGATTAATTTTAACCAGCTCCTTATTAAACCAATCCATTAATGTAAAAACAGTAAACATATATAAAAATAATTCCCTTTAATTTGTTATAAATATTACAACAATGAAAATAGGTTAAATGCATCAATCTCGTTATACTTAGATTGTAAAAAATCCACCGTAAGTTATTAATAAAGCAGTCCAGAGTTGATTTTCGTTCCGAAACAATCACAAATAATGCAGTTAATTTCAGTTTAACAGCACTACTTGTGATTTAAAAATAGAATAGCTTCTCCTGTTACGTTTGTTTTTCCAGACGTTTCTTACGCATAGCAAAAAAAGGAAAACAAGCACTTTCACATAAATACCAATCTGATACTTTCCTTACGTCAGATTCAAAATAAGTGAAAACATCAAACACTTACCACATTTGATAAAATCGAAAACTTTAACTTAAAATCATGTACATCAACAAAGTTTTGGTTTTTGCAACATTTACAGTTGTTCTTTATAATGTCTGCAATACAGCAACACTTACAACTAACATCGATTATCAAAATACAATAAACAAACTTCAACAAAACAAGTAAGTTCATTTAATGTCATTCAATATCTAAACAATTTAATTGTTTTGCTCTAAAATGCTAAAATATTTTGCGATTAAAATGCAAAAAACAATAAACTTTTAATCAAATATATTAAATTATTTGTTTCTTGCTTGATAACCAATGCTTGAGGACACTAGTTCAGCACAAGAAATATGATTGCAAACGTTTTGTCAATGGTCAAACTCAAAAGTAAGCATTGGTTTGATTTAATACATTGAACTTGTAAAAATAGATCTCAAAATCAATTAAACGATTGTTTATGATTTAAATTCCAGTGTCTTTTCCTTGTTTTAATGTTTCATTATTTGTTTGTTTAGTGCAGTTTGGAAATTGAAAATTGGCCACCAGCTCGTTCACTATGTGATGCTTGTATTGGTGAACATGACAAGTTTTTCCACGGAAGCGCAGTAGCAAGTACAATAGTCAGATAGTGGAACCATCAATTGAAAATCTGGCGAAAACTAAAAGTCACAGTTGGACATTATTGCCAAAGAGCTTATTTTAATTGATCAAATTAAAAAACTTAATTTAATTTTACATTATACAAAACCACTTTAATTTTACTAAACTTAATTTAATTTTACAAATTTTAACTAAATTTACTAAACTTAATTTTTTACTAAAATAAATTTAATTTTACACTGTACACCTGAAATCCACAAGTATTGGTCTTGTAAAAAATTTAATTTCAATCAATTTTTATTTTGTGGACAACGTGTTTTAAAGAATAGAATAGCCGATTACAACTTCATAAAAATATCTGTTGATAAGTACATTAGATAAGTACATGTATAACATTAAAAGTAAGAGAACCCCGCAAAAATGTGTGTGACTCGAGAAACAAATATCCAAGAAAAAAGACACATTAGTGTGTGACTTTAAAAACTATTAGTGTGCATTTTAGCCAATGCGGTTAGCAATAGCATTATTTTTTAAAAACAATTCAATCGCTCAAGTGGTACTAATTGTGCAAATATAAATAAAACACGGCACACCTGGACTTTATTGTTAGACAAAATATTTGTTTGTTCTCACGCCGCTTCCGTTCCCGATCTCAATAAATAGCAAATCATGGAGAAGTGTATTCTTCTGTTATTATTAACTCTGCGTTAGTACCCTGGGGTGTTTCAGCACCCCAGGGTATTAAATTTATATGCCGTTTTGAGTTGGCAACACTTGCAACTTTGTTTTTTAAATACCCTTTTGAATAGGTGAGAGGAAAAAATGCTGAAAATCTTACAGTACTGTGACTTGTTCTTCTTATTTTTTTAGGGTAAATTATGGATAGTTACAGTAGAAATGTAGAAAGGTTGCAAAGAATGTTGCAAGAATGTGACGTTTTGAGTGATGCTGAAGATGACAGTGAAGGTGAATCAGATTTCGTTATAGAAGATGAAGTTATTTCTGATTCTGAGTGCTATGACTCGGAACATGACGAATCGGAACATAACGAATATAAATGCATACATAATCTACTGTCATAACCCTGAAAACAAGCTAAAACGCCGTCTATTCATCAAGAGTGTAAGTATGCAGCTTGTTCAAGAGGCTCTGAAAAGAAGATTGCAGAATATTCACCTGTCAAGAGACCTCTAAAGTGGAATTAGAAGAATGCTGCCAGAGTCAGAAGAATCTTCAACATATTCACAGGCATCGACATCAAATCGTGCAAAGAGATGTGAATTGTGCGAGAGGTCACGTGACCGCAAAGTCAAAACAGTTTGTACCACTTGTGGTAAGCATGTTTGCAAAGACCACAGCAAGTTATTTGTGCAATGCATAACATGCCATGAATCCGCATCTAACGATGAAGAATCAGAGTAACAAATAACACTGATGGCGATAAGGTTGGATAAAGACTACCGGGGTACTCGTTTTGGTTGTGAGTTATCGCACATTAATCACTTTACAGTTTAGATTTATTCAATAAACAGCTTTGATGTTTTATTATTGTTTAAATCTATTTAATAAACAAGCATTGAAGCCCAATGTGTATATTGCTTGTTATTGACAACAGTTTTAATAATGGGGTGCTGAAACACCCCATGGTACTAATGACGTTCCTATCCCCAGGGTACTAACGTAGGGTTAAGCATATAAAGCAGCTAAATTGTTGATAGCGATCTTTTCTTTTTTGAGAAAAAAATTGAGCTGTTTTAAATGACATTTAATTAAAAAAATAGTTTTTGCTATCAACAAAAATCCAATCTTCACAGAAAAATGGTCAATGATGTATGTTACAATACAAATTATATATAGGTTTACAGCACACTTTCAAATTTAAAACTATTGAAAGTGTGCTATAATAAATAATTGAGATTACATATTTTATTTTTTAATAAGCGCTGGCGTCATTATGCGGTATTAAAATAAAACCTATATTTTTGTAATCGATTTAGTATTCATTAAACAAAGTTCTATGTTATTATCATTTAATTTTTTTCTCTTTTAAGACAAAAACTATCCGTTTTTATTTCTTTCGAAATCTTTGAAGTTCATAACAAAATGTGAATCAAGTTGTTACATATGAATATTTGCTCAAGTTTTAGCACTCCTTAATAGCTACAGATGTTTCTATTACAATGATTGTTTAACCAATTTTCATTAAAGGAAGTCGCTATTCGTTATCATGCAAGAAAAATAATAACATAAGTAGTACAAATAAACTTTAATTTCATAAAAATAAAAGTTTTTGTCGTTTATATATATCTTTTTATATACTGTAGTATACTTTTTAAAAAAATGTAAGTGTATCAGCTTTAATAAGTTTTGGTTTTTCAAAAAAATTTTTGATAATTTTACTAAGTTCTAATTAAAGAAAAAACACCTTACGTTATTTTTATTAAAGATATCATGAAAAGTGAAAATTGGTTAAAGGTATCCATCTCGTTATATTCAAGTTGTAAAAAATACACCGTAAATATTATTAACAAAGCATTCCAGAGTTTAATTTTGTTTCGAAACAATCACAAATAGTGCAGTTAATTTCAGTTAAAGCGTGTGTTTTATTTTAGAACATATTCTTTAATAAAGCAGATTTCCTTTTCCTAAAACGTCTCTTTCCTCATATTTTCAATAGAAAAGAAAAAAGAAAAAAAAGCACTTTCACATAAATACCAATCTGATACTTTCCTTTCATCAGATTCAAAATAATTGAAAACATCAAATACCGTACTTACCACATTTGATAAAATCGAAAGCTTTAACTTAAAATCATGTACATCAACAAAGTTTTGCTTTTTGCAACATTGGCAGTTGTTCTTTATAATATTTGCAATGCAGCAAGACTCACAACTAACATCGATTATCAAAATACAATAAACAAACTTCAACAAAACAAGTAAGTTCATTTAATGTCATTCAATATCTAAACAATTTAATTATTTTGCTGTAAAATGTTAAAATATTTCACGATAAAATGTATAAAACAATAAACTTTTAATCAAATTTTTAATTAGTTGTTTTTTTGTTGCAGAATCAATGATCATTCTCCGATGGCACTCCAGTTTATTCATCAAATTAAGAAACGATCAACTTGTTCTTCTTCTTCTCAAAAACACCAATGCTTGAGGACACTAACTCAGTATAAGAAATATGATTGCAAACACTTGGACAATGGTCAAACTCAAAAGTAAGCATTGATTTGGTTTAATATATGAAAGTTGTAAATGTATAAATTCAAATCAATTGAACGATTGTTTATCATTTAAATTCCAGTGTCTTTTCTTTGTTTTAATGTTTCATTATTTGTTTGTTTATTACAGTTTGGAAATCGAAAATTGGCCACAAGCTCGTTCACAATGTAACGCTTGTATTGGTGAATACGAAAACAAGGTTTTGCACTCAAAGGCAGCAGCAAGTACAATAGTCAGAGTGTGGAATCGTCAACTGAAAATCTGGCAAAAAATAAAAGTCACAGTTGGACATTATTGCAAAAAAGCTTATGTTAATTGATCAAATTCAGAAACTTAATTTAATTTTACACTGTTTTTTCATTACATTTGTTTTTAAGTTTTATTTACTATTTTATTAAATCTACGATAAGTTTTTATTGTTTTCGATGTGCTTATTTTAGGTTTGTAAGTGCTATAATTGGTGTTCTATGTAATTTCCATTTTTATTTTAGCAAAATAAATCTACCTTTTACCTAACATTTGTCTGCATTGTTAACTTCGATGTGCTTTATTCTCGTTAAAGTGCTAACGTGCTGAAGGAAATTGAGTTTTTATATTTTGTATTTAGTTAAAACAAACTTAAATACATGGTGCAAAACTAATGATTTTAGAATCAAACAAATATTTAAATAAATTAAAGTCCAAAGTGAAAACATCACGTTTAATTCAGGCTGGCTGGTGGAAAGTTTTGTGCAGTAGCGCATTCCTATCAGATTAAATAGAAACATTCTTTTTTGTTTATTGAAGACTGTCATGGTAAACTTCAACAAACCGTTTTACTTCTGGTGTACTAAAATACAATTGCTTTTATAGACGGCGTTCCGGTTTGGTAGAAATAGTGTAAAAATAAAGACAACTAATGGCAATAATATATTATTTTTTTGTGTGTTTTACTTTTACGATTAAATTATATATACAGAAACTTTTAATATTCCAACACAGTGGTTCTCAAATATTTTTGTTGCGATTGCTATAGAAGAATTTGTTGGATATGCGACGTGCCAGTTATAAATATTTCAGAAAGAAATATATTGTCAAAGATGGTTTTGATTGATAAAACAAAAAATAGGCTGCCTGGGATTGTGCTACAATATCCCAAAAGTCATTTATCAACGGTTAAGTGGTCAACTAGAGTATATATTTGATCAAATAAAGAAAAAAGTTATTCTCACATTTTTGCTACTGTAGCAAATCTATTGCCGACTGTTTCGTTTTTCAAATATGAAATTGTCAAAACGGAGGCAACTGAAATAATTTTTAAATGGACCAAGAACATGACAACTTGATGAAATGGCTTGCTATCATCCGATTGTCATAAATTAGCAAGCTTTGTAAAGTTATCCTCGTCGCTTCCGCCTTGTAAAAAGTTTTGCTAATCTTGTTTTCATCTTATCAATAAAGAACGTTTTAAAAGAGAATTATTTAATAAAAAAAACTTTTTCAAGTAAGAATTTTTAATCCAATTCGAGTTATAAGTATTTTTCTATTTTCCTCTTACTATGCATCAGTTATTTAGACTTAAAAACAGGACAAACGTAGAAAAATAAGTTGTTTACAAAATAGAAACAGAAATACGTCATCCTAACTTATTTGATAAAATTAAAAATTGTAACCGAAATTAGATTTTTTTCCAACCCAACAAACTAACTCTACTATTTTACATCCTAATTAAGTGGGTGCTTTCAAAACCACACTTAATGAAAAATACAGAGCAAGCTATTCCTTGTGTTTACACTATGTACACAGTTTTCTATATCGCTAGGTTAAAACCGTACAAATGTTTAAAATTCGAACCTACAAAACACATGCTTTCATTAAATTAGTTAGACTTGTGTAAAAGTGTTTTGCAAAAAATGCATTAAACCAACCAGTGGATAATTAAATCAGATATCAATACGTTGCTATTTTAACAAGGTTTATGCAACTAAAAATCTTAAGACTGCAGATTTTGAATAAAGCTAAAAGCAATGCATAAGCAATACAATTTAGACTAAAGAATTTGTGCTTAAAATACAGTAAATGAAAACAGCAAAGGCTTAAAAGTACATGAAGTGCAAGTCATAATCAACTATCATACGTATAAGCTATTTTTTTTTTAATTTTAAAGATTTTACAGCCGAATTGCAATTATCATTTTTTCCGTGGATTAATGTAAGTTTTAAAAATGTTACCAAGTTCCAAAAAGTAAAACTAAACAAATAAATCAACTTTTTTGTTCCTGACAACGATATACTGTATATTGTTTTTTATTGAGAAAGATTGATTTAAAAATTGATACAACAACAAAAATCAAACTTTACCATAAAAATGACACACCATGTTCAAACAATTAAAAGTCGAGTGCATTTTGAATAACTTTTCACAACACTTGGTATAAGTGATTTTCTTAAAATAACTTACGTTTTCAATGCATATAACGTATTGATTAAAAAAACTTATTAAAACGTTAGTTCAATTTTAGACAAGCGGAGTTGTCTGCAACTATGATTGCGGTTTTTCTAACTCCTTGGTATTATATTACAGTTTCCCAACTCCTTGGTATTACCTTATTTTAAATGATTAATCGATTTGACGTTTTGACGTGAAAGCGCTACACTACTGAACGTTACAAAGAATTTTAATGTTTGTTGCATTGCTTCGTTCTTTGAGAATTTTAAATAATTTTCTGCGATAACGAAGATAAATCACACCATATTTTTTTAGCATTTTCTTGCGTTTCTGCGTGAACTATTAATCTCTTATTAATTATTTTTGAAAAGGCTTTAGTACATCATATTTTATGAAATAGGTATTTATTAAGCTATTAGATCTAAAAAGTAACTAAAAATAAAATGATTCATAGAATTAAAAATTAGGCAAATCAGCTTCGACCATAGGTTGTTTCAAACTTTGTACACTATTACTACATTGCAAACGGACCCTCGCCCATGGTTTGCTGGAATTCTTTGTAATTATCAATTTAAACGGTTTATCTAACTATATTATTAGAAAACATATATAGTCATGCTTTGATGTATCATGAAAAGTGAAAATTGGTTAAATGTATCCATCTCGTTATATTCAAGTTGTAAAAAATACACCGTAAATATTATTAACAAAGCATTCCAGAGTTTAATTTTGTTTTGAAACAATTACAAATTGTGCAGTTAATTTCAGTTAAAACGTGCGTTTTATTTTAGAACATATTCTTTAATAAAGCAGATTTCCTTTTCCTAAAAGGTCAGTTTCTCTACAGGATGTACGCATTACAAAAAAAGAAAAAAAGCACTTTCACATAAATACCAATCTGATACTTTCCTTTCATCAGATTCAACATAAGTGAAAACATCAAATACAGTACTTACCACATTTGATAAAATCGAAAACTTTAACTTAAAATCATGTACATCAACAAAGTTTTGGTTTTTGCAACATTGGCAGTTGTTCTTTATAATGTTTGCAATGCAGCAAGACTCACAACTAACATCGATTATCAAAATACAATAAACAAACTTCAACAAGTCAAATAAGTTTATTTTAATGTCATTCAATATCTAAACAATTTAATTATGTTGGTGTAAAATGTTAAAATATTTCATGATAAAATGTAAAAAACAACAAACTTTTAATCAAATTTTAAATTATTTGTTTTTTTGTTGCAGAATCAATGATCATTCTCCGATGGCACTCCAGTTCATTCATTGTCACACTTCATTCATAATTTCAATCGTAACGATATATTTATCCCCGTTAATAGTAATTCGTAGTGTTATTGTAAGAGAATAAATGCGGCTCTTTGAGCGCTGTTTGCGATATACGTCCAATTTGTTCTATTGCTCGATATATGAATCTTCTTTTCTCTTTTTTCTCTTTGTATTGACATAATATGTTTTGACCAACGTCATTGTACTAGAAGGTTCTCGTATATGCCATTTGATTCGAGCGTAGCAATCTCTCCGTGTAGTTCTGGCTAAGTCTCGAATTTACAAGAAAGTTTACATCACGTGATTTTGGTTTCTATATAAAGCCGACGCAAATTATTATTGTGGTGAGGTAATTTGAAGCGATTTGAGTGGCGGCTCGAGCGAAGGTGATTTTGTTTGGCCACAGGAGGTGGACCATTAGATTTTGTGTCGGTGGACAATTGTTGAATTTATTTTGTGCCAGTAGTTGGCAGTTTTGTTCTACAGAGGTAGAATTATTTGTGTTGATTGAGTCGAGAAATAGTGCTGATTTTGCTTTGCAGTTTGGCAAAGCGTGGAATAGAAGTTTGGTCGGACGTGATTTTTGTAATACATTCGTTGTTATTAGAGACAGTGGTCTCTATTTGTTGTGAAGAAAAGTCTTCAGCTAAACCAATCCGAGCTTTCGTTAAATCAACTGTATAAACCGTCAAGCTCATAGCAAGACTACTTCTTGAGCCGGAATAAAATAAAATTTAGACACAGCTTTGTTTCAGCGCAGGTATTCGGGTTACCTAGCTCAACTGGTCCATTTGGATTCCCGAACAAAGTTTGTGACATTCATCAAATTAAGAAACGATCAATTTGTCCTTCTTCTTCTCAAGAAAGAATCGAACAAGAGCAATGCTTGAGGACACTAGTTCAGTATAAGAAATACGATTGCAAACACTTGGACAATGGTCAAACTCAAAAGTAAGCATTGATTTGGTTTAATATATGAAAGTTGTAAATATATGAATTCAAATTAATTGAACGATTGTTTATCATTTAACTTCCAGTATCTTTTCCTCGTTTTAATGTTTTATTATTTGTTTCTTTATTACAGTTTGGAAATCGAAAATTGGCCACAAGCTCGTTCACAATCAGCTTGGATACTAGTAGTTTGTTCTGGTCTCGTCGTTCTGCAAATGACTCAACATTATGCAGCAGCTAGTTAGTAACTGCTGCCAGATACTGCTATAATTGTTGCACAATTGTTTGAAATATATAAAGCAACAAAATACTTTATTGTAAAGGCAATTTTAATCTTAGAGAAATTACAAGCAGCTTTCCGGTCAAAATGACCGTCGGCGGTAATTTAAGGTAAATCGCTCTCCAACCCCCGTTGTGCTTATTGTAATGCAATAAAAATTAACATGCTAAAAGTTGACAAAAACTTAGAAAAAGTCAGTAAGTTTCAATATTCTTATCCAAGCCGAGATACGAGCATTCAAAAATCAAAAACGTTCAAAATGACCGCACCGGTAATACTAAAGTTAACATTTGTTTTTTGTTTAACTTGCAACCATTAAATGAAGTAATTTTTTTTTTGTTAATGACAGCCAGTTTCATTATTTGTTTTATTTATCTCTTTGTGGCAGCCTTTCAACTTTAAAAGAGTTAGGCTTAATCAAGTTTTCAATTTTTACAGCACAAAATAGAACTCGTACCCGAACTTGAGCTCGAATAAAAATCTATCAAGTTTGCAGTACTAATTAAAATTACTGCAAGTAAAGCATAAGATAAAATAAAATAATTTTATTAAAAACTTAAGCAAAGTAGATCTTAATCTTTTATGGTTTGTGGTCCCTTTTCAGAGACTCTCAACACCCATGATCCCCTGCTTAAAATATTGTCCTGAAAGACTTGTAAAAACTAAAAATCTTTTTTTATTTTAACTCTATATGCTCCTGACTCGCAGGAAAGTGACGGAGGCGCTAATACATAGGGTAGGCAATTACCCCGACGCGCTTCCAGAGATACCAAGTTATTGCTGTCCGCTTGTAATTTAATAGAGATATGAATGTAATTTAGAACTGCTTGCCAGGACCACCAAGCAGGGAAATGTGCCGCAGAGTGTCTTTCCCAAGGACATAACAGAATGGCGCGAGTGGGTTCCTCAGCAAGACCGTGTTGATCACAAGCCCGGCGCTTTAACCACTCGACCACTCTTCAGCGAAGACTAAAGACTAAAAACAACAAGACTAAAGACTAAAAAGAACGAAGATTAAAGACAACAAATCTTCAGCGAAGACTTCTGCTTGTGGTCTCCCGGAAAATGCCTTGTGGCTTTTTTTCGAGTCGATCTCACGGACACTTTGTAAAACAAAATTATAAACTTTTTAGAAACAAAACAAAAAATTGTAGTACTTTTTCGTACAGTGCAGAGTTACTCTCGGAAAAACTCTTTAGATGTTTAGGCAGGTATTGTTTAGCCAGGCCACTGTCTCCTGATAAATGATTCCAGACAAGCTCCTACTTGGATAATGAAAAATGGGACAAGATTTTATGATGTATTCAGCGGTTAGCTCCTCCGCGCCACGTTTACGGCTGCTGTGGGATCGATACCCCATCTGTGCACTGTGGAACGGATTAGGCCAATGCCAGTGTAGAGGGGATTAAGCCTGACCCAAAATGATCTGGATTGTTACATTCTTAATGATTTGTGATTAACGACGGATATGAAAATACTTTTTTTAGTCCTCACTAGTTTTTTGAGAAAATATTTTGAGCACGGGACCACGAGTGTTGAGAGTCTCGGGAAAGGGGCTACAAACCAAAATAAGTTGAGAATACCGTGCTAAAGTTTTTAATGAGAATGTTTTATTTATCTTATGCCTTATTAATTTTAACCAGAGCTGCGAAATCGATAGATTTTGATTTGAGTTCAAATTGGAGTCACTGACCTCCTCATCGTGGTAAGTCCTAGTAACTGAAGTGATAAAATCCTTCAGGCAAACAATTACGATATTGGAGAGCGCCCGGGTTGGTAAAAAATAGACTCTCGGCTCCGGAAACAAAAGAGAAAAAATTGTTCAACAGCAGTAATAAACAACAAACACAATAATAAAAACCCAGTTTATCACTTAAAAATTATTTAAAGATCTGGAAACTAATATTTGTTTTATTGGCGGGGCGAGAGTATTGGAGCATTGGTGGGAGTTATGTTTGTTTGTTTGATTGCTTTTCTTAACGCTTAAGCGCGGAATAAAATAAAAAAAATCAATTAAAAAACAAAGAATAATCCCGCAAACGCTTGTAGTAAAAACGGGGATTTAAAGTACCACTTTACAAACACTTTGGCGTGGTAATTTAAAAATTTCTTTAAATAAATGCAAGAAATCAAAATTAAAATAATATACACGAAATAGTCGAAAAATCAATGCGAACCAATACCAGCTTAAGTTATTTACGCAATATTGAAGCATGTAATATTAAAAAGCAGCAAACAAGATTTTGTTAAAAATTAAACAACTTTATCAATATAACCCTAAATGAGATTTTTAGAAACTGTTTTGCTTTGTTAAAGCGCTTAATATTAAGTCGAACCGACAATGGGGCAACTGCATACTAAGATTTTCCTCTGTCAGTCTTAGACGGTAAGGGCTTTTTCTGATGTTAAATTTAGAAACCAATTAATTGGATTGGTACGTGCTTCCGAAAACTGATGACCATTTGAGAACGTAAGATTTCAGGATTAGTAACTTTTTTTGATATATATACATGATAGACTTCAAGCAAGAGCTTGTTCAGATACATCGTTTTCAGCGCGTCATCACTGTGTAATTTTATGAATTCAAGTTGGAGCTCAGGGAGTGCAGAAGTGTGTGTAACATTGAAAAAGATGGAATTTGTGAAACCGATTCAAGGGCCGCACCAAATTTATTCGCTGGTCGCATGTTTGTCATCTCTGTTTGAAATTACTTGTGAAGCATTGGCGAAACATTAATGAACATAAATCTACTGCCGAGCGTGTTCTATTCCTCTCTTCTTTGTATTTACATCAATTTTCCAATCTCCGTTATTTCCAATCTGTCTGTTTCCAAGTCTTTTTGCAGCAAATATATAGAAAGTACACATAAGGCTTTAGGGCTATTACAAACACGCGACAAGAAAATAATTACAAAGAAAATAGTGCGGTACAAATGAAGATGAACAAAAGCAAGATAAACAAAAGCAAGATAAACCAAAAAGTTGTTTTGAACCTTGCAGTCGTCACACTAGCCAGCCCCCAGATGAAACGAGCACTGGAAGGACCATTGAGATCGGTTGAGCCAAAGTTTCGTGTGACGTGCTGCGAGTGCAAAATTCTCGACAGTTCGTCAGCTCGTGGATGGGGATCCCTTGCTCGTGATTACATTCCGTCCTAATGTTGCGCCATTTCTCCGGGAGCATCCTTGTTTTGTCTCCAAGCGATAACTTATTTACTTGAGTGGGGGTTTGAAGTACCAGGATTTGCCATTTTTTCTTTTTTTTGTGAACTTGTTTGGCAATCGGCATTTCCCCCACTGCTAGAAAACAATATAAAAAGATACATATACTCTATATAATAAAACAATATAATACTATATAAAAAGATACATATAAACGACAAAAACTTTTGGTTTTATGAAATTAAAGTTTATTTGTACTACTTATGTTATTATTTTTCTTGCAATATAACGAATAACGACTTCCTTTAATGAAAATTGGTTAAACAACCATTGTAATAGAAACATCTGTAGCTATGAAAGAGTTCTAAAACTTGAGCAAATATTCATATGTAACAACTACATTTACATTTTGTTATGAACTTTAAAGATTTCGAAAGAAATAAAAATGTATAGTTTTTGATTTAAAAGACAAAAAATCAAATTATAATAACGTAGAACTTTGGTTAATGAATACTAAATCAATTACAGAAATATAGGTTTTATTTTAATACCGCATAATGACGCCAGCGTTTATTAAAAAATAAAATATGTAATCTCAATTACTTACAGTATTATAGCACACTTTCAATAGTTTTAAATTTGAAAGTGTGCTGTGAACCTATATATAATTTGTATTGTGACATAGATCATTGACCATTCTTCTTTCCGACAACACTTTCCACCAGCCTAAAAAATATATTAAACGTGATATTTTTACTTTGGACTTCAATTTATTTAGATGTTTGTATGATTCTAAAATCATTAGTTTTGCACCATGTGTTTAAGTTTGTTTTAACTATATAAAAAATATAAAAACTCAATTTTCCTTCAACACGTTAGCACTTTAACGAAAATAAAGCACAATGAATTTAACAATGCAGACAAAAAGTTGAAAAAAAGATAGATTTATTTTGCTAAAATAAAAATGGAAATTGCATAGAACACCAATTATAGCACTTACAAACCTAAAATCAGCACATCGAAAACAATAAAAACTTATCGTAGATTTAATAAAATAGTAAATAAAACTTAAAAAACAATTCTAATGAAAAAACAGTGAAAAATTAAATTAAGTTTTTGAATTTGATCAATTAACATAAGCTTTTTGGTAATAATGTCCAACTGTGATTTTTATTTTTGTCAGATTTTCAGTTGACGATTCCACACTCTTACTATTGTACTTGCTGCTGCCTTTAAGTGGTAAACGTTTTCGTCAAATTCACCAATACAAGCGTCACATAGTGAATGAGCTTGTGGCCAATTTTCGATTTCCAAACTGTAATAAAGAAACAAATAATAAAACATTAAAACGAGGAAAAGATACTGGAAGTTAAATGATAAACAATCGTTCAATTAATTTGAATTCATATATTTACAACTTTCATATATTAAACCAAATCAATGCTTACTTTTGAGTTTGACCATTGTCCAAGTGTTTGCAATCGTATTTCTTATACTGAACTAGTGTCCTCAAGCATTGCTCTTGTTCGATTCTTTCTTGAGAAGAAGAAGGACAAATTGATCGTTTCTTAATTTGATGAATGTCACAAACTTTGTTCGGGAATCCAAATGGACCAGTTGAGCTAGGTAACCCGAATACCTGCGCTGAAACAAAGCTGTGTCTAAATTTTATTTTATTCCGGCTCAAGAAGTAGTCTTGCTATGAGCTTGACGGTTTATACAGTTGATTTAACGAAAGCTCGGATTGGTTTAGCTGAAGACTTTTCTTCACAACAAATAGAGACCACTGTCTCTAATAACAACGAATGTATTACAAAAATCACGTCCGACCAAACTTCTATTCCACGCTTTGCCAAACTGCAAAGCAAAATCAGCACTATTTCTCGACTCAATCAACACAAATAATTCTACCTCTGTAGAACAAAACTGCCAACTACTGGCACAAAATAAATTCAACAATTGTCCACCGACACAAAATCTAATGGTCCACCTCCTGTGGCCAAACAAAATCACCTTCGCTCGAGCCGCCACTCAAATCGCTTCAAATTACCTCACCACAATAATAATTTGCGTCGGCTTTATATAGAAACCAAAATCACGTGATGTAAACTTTCTTGTAAATTCGAGACTTAGCCAGAACTACACGGAGAGATTGCTACGCTCGAATCAAATGGCATATACGAGAACCTTCTAGTACAATGACGTTGGTCAAAACATATTATGTCAATACAAAGAGAAAAAAGAGAAAAGAAGATTCATATATCGAGCAATAGAACAAATTGGACGTATATCGCAAACAGCGCTCAAAGAGCCGCATTTATTCTCTTACAATAACACTACGAATTACTATTAACGGGGATAAATATATCGTTACGATTGAAATTATGAATGAAGTGTGACAATGAATGAACTGGAGTGCCATCGGAGAATGATCATTGATTCTGCAACAAAAAAACAAATAATTTAAAATTTGATTAAAAGTTTGTTGTTTTTTACATTTTATCATGAAATATTTTAACATTTTACACCAACATAATTAAATTGTTTAGATATTGAATGACATTAAAATAAACTTATTTGACTTGTTGAAGTTTGTTTATTGTATTTTGATAATCGATGTTAGTTGTGAGTCTTGCTGCATTGCAAACATTATAAAGAACAACTGCCAATGTTGCAAAAACCAAAACTTTGTTGATGTACATGATTTTAAGTTAAAGTTTTCGATTTTATCAAATGTGGTAAGTACTGTATTTGATGTTTTCACTTATGTTGAATCTGATGAAAGGAAAGTATCAGATTGGTATTTATGTGAAAGTGCTTTTTTTCTTTTTTTGTAATGCGTACATCCTGTAGAGAAACTGACCTTTTAGGAAAAGGAAATCTGCTTTATTAAAGAATATGTTCTAAAATAAAACGCACGTTTTAACTGAAATTAACTGCACAATTTGTAATTGTTTCAAAACAAAATTAAACTCTGGAATGCTTTATTAATAATATTTACGGTGTATTTTTTACAACTTGAATATAACGAGATGGATACATTTAACCAATTTTCACTTTTCATGATACATCAAAGCATGACTATATATGTTTTCTAATAATATAGTTAGATAAACCGTTTAAATTGATAATTACAAAGAATTCCAGCAAACCATGGGCGAGGGTCCGTTTGCAATGTAGTAATAGTGTACAAAGTTTGAAACAACCTATGGTCGAAGCTGATTTGCCTAATTTTTAATTCTATGAATCATTTTATTTTTAGTTACTTTTTAGATCTAATAGCTTAATAAATACCTATTTCATAAAATATGATGTACTAAAGCCTTTTCAAAAATAATTAATAAGAGATTAATAGTTCACGCAGAAACACAAGAAAATGCTAAAAAAATATGGTGTGATTTATCTTCGTTATCGCAGAAAATTATTTAAAATTCTCAAAGAACGAAGCAATGCAACAAACATTAAAATTCTTTGTAACGTTCAGTAGTGTAGCGCTTTCACGTCAAAACGTCAAATCGATTAATCATTTAAAATAAGGTAATACCAAGGAGTTGGGAAACTGTAATATAATACCAAGGAGTTAGAAAAACCGCAATCATAGTTGCAGACAACTCCGCTTGTCTAAAATTGAACTAACGTTTTAATAAGTTTTTTTAATCAATACGTTATATGCATTGAAAACGTAAGTTATTTTAAGAAAATCACTTATACCAAGTGTTGTGAAAAGTTATTCAAAATGCACTCGACTTTTAATTGTTTGAACATGGTGTGTCATTTTTATGGTAAAGTTTGATTTTTGTTGTTGTATCAATTTTTAAATCAATCTTTCTCAATAAAAAACAATATACAGTATATCGTTGTCAGGAACAAAAAAGTTGATTTATTTGTTTAGTTTTACTTTTTGGAACTTGGTAACATTTTTAAAACTTACATTAATCCACGGAAAAAATGATAATTGCAATTCGGCTGTAAAATCTTTAAAATTAAAAAAAAAATAGCTTATACGTATGATAGTTGATTATGACTTGCACTTCATGTACTTTTAAGCCTTTGCTGTTTTCATTTACTGTATTTTAAGCACAAATTCTTTAGTCTAAATTGTATTGCTTATGCATTGCTTTTAGCTTTATTCAAAATCTGCAGTCTTAAGATTTTTAGTTGCATAAACCTTGTTAAAATAGCAACGTATTGATATCTGATTTAATTATCCACTGGTTGGTTTAATGCATTTTTTGCAAAACACTTTTACACAAGTCTAACTAATTTAATGAAAGCATGTGTTTTGTAGGTTCGATTTTTAAACATTTGTACGGTTTTAACCTAGCGATATAGAAAACTGTGTACATAGTGTAAACACAAGGAATAGCTTGCTCTGTATTTTTCATTAAGTGTGGTTTTGAAAGCACCCACTTAATTAGGATGTAAAATAGTAGAGTTAGTTTGTTGGGTTGGAAAAAAATCTAATTTCGGTTTCAATTTTTAATTTTATCAAATAAGTTAGGATGACGTATTTCTGTTTCTATTTTGTAAACAACTTATTTTTCTACGTTTGTCCTGTTTTTAAGTCTAAATAACTGATGCATAGTAAGAGGAAAATAGAAAAATACTTATAACTCGAATTGGATTAAAAATTCTTACTTGAAAAAGTTTTTTTTATTAAATAATTCTCTTTTAAAACGTTCTTTATTGATAAGATGAAAACAAGATTAGCAAAACTTTTTACAAGGCGGAAGCGACGAGGATAACTTTACAAAGCTTGCTAATTTATGACAATCGGATGATAGCAAGCCATTTCATCAAGTTGTCATGTTCTTGGTCCATTTAAAAATTATTTCAGTTGCCTCCGTTTTGACAATTTCATATTTGAAAAACGAAACAGTCGGCAATAGATTTGCTACAGTAGCAAAAATGTGAGAATAACTTTTTTCTTTATTTGATCAAATATATACTCTAGTTGACCACTTAACCGTTGATAAATGACTTTTGGGATATTGTAGCACAATCCCAGGCAGCCTATTTTTTGTTTTATCAATCAAAACCATCTTTGACAATATATTTCTTTCTGAAATATTTATAACTGGCACGTCGCATATCCAACAAATTCTTCTATAGCAATCGCAACAAAAATATTTGAGAACCACTGTGTTGGAATATTAAAAGTTTCTGTATATATAATTTAATCGTAAAAGTAAAACACACAAAAAAATAATATATTATTGCCATTAGTTGTCTTTATTTTTACACTATTTCTACCAAACCGGAACGCCGTCTATAAAAGCAATTGTATTTTAGTACACCAGAAGTAAAACGGTTTGTTGAAGTTTACCATCACAGTCTTCAATAAACAAAAAAGAATGTTTCTATTTAATCTGATAGGAATGCGCTACTGCACAAAACTTTCCACCAGCCAGCCTGAATTAAACGTGATGTTTTCACTTTGGACTTTAATTTATTTAAATATTTGTTTGATTCTAAAATCATTAGTTTTGCACCATGTATTTAAGTTTGTTTTAACTAAATACAAAATATAAAAACTCAATTTCCTTCAGCACGTTAGCACTTTAACGAGAATAAAGCACATCGAAGTTAACAATGCAGACAAATGTTAGGTAAAAGTTAGATTTATTTTGCTAAAATAAAAATGGAAATTACATAGAACACCAATTATAGCACTTACAAACCTAAAATAAGCACATCGAAAACAATAAAAACTTATCGTAGATTTAATAAAATAGTAAATAAAACTTAAAAACAAATGTAATGAAAAAACAGTGTAAAATTAAATTAAGTTTTTGAATTTGATCAATTAACATAAGCTTTTTTGCAATAATGTCCAACTGTGACTTTTATTTTTTGCCAGATTTTCAGTTGACGATTCCACACTCTGACTATTGTACTTGCTGCTGCCTTTGAGTGCAAAACCTTGTTTTCGTATTCACCAATACAAGCGTTACATTGTGAACGAGCTTGTGGCCAATTTTCGATTTCCAAACTGTAATAAACAAACAAATAATGAAACATTAAAACAAAGAAAAGACACTGGAATTTAAATGATAAACAATCGTTCAATTGATTTGAATTTATACATTTACAACTTTCATATATTAAACCAAATCAATGCTTACTTTTGAGTTTGACCATTGTCCAAGTGTTTGCAATCATATTTCTTATACTGAGTTAGTGTCCTCAAGCATTGGTGTTTTTGAGAAGAAGAAGAACAAGTTGATCGTTTCTTAATTTGATGAATAAACTGGAGTGCCATCGGAGAATGATCATTGATTCTGCAACAAAAAAACAACTAATTAAAAATTTGATTAAAAGTTTATTGTTTTATACATTTTATCGTGAAATATTTTAACATTTTACAGCAAAATAATTAAATTGTTTAGATATTGAATGACATTAAATGAACTTACTTGTTTTGTTGAAGTTTGTTTATTGTATTTTGATAATCGATGTTAGTTGTGAGTCTTGCTGCATTGCAAATATTATAAAGAACAACTGCCAATGTTGCAAAAAGCAAAACTTTGTTGATGTACATGATTTTAAGTTAAAGCTTTCGATTTTATCAAATGTGGTAAGTACGGTATTTGATGTTTTCAATTATTTTGAATCTGATGAAAGGAAAGTATCAGATTGGTATTTATGTGAAAGTGCTTTTTTTTCTTTTTTCTTTTCTATTGAAAATATGAGGAAACAGACGTTTTAGGAAAAGGAAATCTGCTTTATTAAAGAATATGTTCTAAAATAAAACACACGCTTTAACTGAAATTAACTGCACTATTTGTGATTGTTTCGAAACAAAATTAAACTCTGGAATGCTTTGTTAATAATATTTACGGTGTATTTTTTACAACTTGAATATAACGAAATGGATACCTTTAACCAATTTTCACTTTTCATGATATCTTTAATAAAAATAACGTAAGGTGTTTTTTCTTTAATTAGAACTTAGTAAAATTATCAAAAATTTTTTTGAAAAACCAAAACTTATTAAAGCTGATACGCTTACATTTTTTTAAAAAGTATACTACAGTATATAAAAAGATATATATAAACGACAAAAACTTTTATTTTTATGAAATTAAAGTTTATTTGTACTACTTATGTTATTATTTTTCTTGCATGATAACGAATAGCGATTTCCTTTAATGAAAATTGGTTAAACAATCATTGTAATAGAAACATCTGTAGCTATTAAGGAGTGCTAAAACTTGAGCAAATATTCATATGTAACAACTTGATTCACATTTTGTTATGAACTTCAAAGATTTCGAAAGAAATAAAAACGGATAGTTTTTGTCTTAAAAGAGAAAAAAATTAAATGATAATAACATAGAACTTTGTTTAATGAATACTAAATCGATTACAAAAATATAGGTTTTATTTTAATACCGCATAATGACGCCAGCGCTTATTAAAAAATAAAATATGTAATCTCAATTATTTATTATAGCACACTTTCAATAGTTTTAAATTTGAAAGTGTGCTGTAAACCTATATATAATTTGTATTGTAACATAGATCATTGACCATTTTTCTGTGAAGATTGGATTTTTGTTGATAGCAAAAACTATTTTTTTAATTAAATGTCATTTAAAACAGCTCAATTTTTTTCTCAAAAAAGAAAAGATCGCTATCAACAATTTAGCTGCTTTATATGCTTAACCCTACGTTAGTACCCTGGGGATAGGAACGTCATTAGTACCATGGGGTGTTTCAGCACCCCATTATTAAAACTGTTGTCAATAACAAGCAATATACACATTGGGCTTCAATGCTTGTTTATTAAATAGATTTAAACAATAATAAAACATCAAAGCTGTTTATTGAATAAATCTAAACTGTAAAGTGATTAATGTGCGATAACTCACAACCAAAACGAGTACCCCGGTAGTCTTTATCCAACCTTATCGCCATCAGTGTTATTTGTTACTCTGATTCTTCATCGTTAGATGCGGATTCATGGCATGTTATGCATTGCACAAATAACTTGCTGTGGTCTTTGCAAACATGCTTACCACAAGTGGTACAAACTGTTTTGACTTTGCGGTCACGTGACCTCTCGCACAATTCACATCTCTTTGCACGATTTGATGTCGATGCCTGTGAATATGTTGAAGATTCTTCTGACTCTGGCAGCATTCTTCTAATTCCACTTTAGAGGTCTCTTGACAGGTGAATATTCTGCAATCTTCTTTTCAGAGCCTCTTGAACAAGCTGCATACTTACACTCTTGATGAATAGACGGCGTTTTAGCTTGTTTTCAGGGTTATGACAGTAGATTATGTATGCATTTATATTCGTTATGTTCCGATTCGTCATGTTCCGAGTCATAGCACTCAGAATCAGAAATAACTTCATCTTCTATAACGAAATCTGATTCACCTTCACTGTCATCTTCAGCATCACTCAAAACGTCACATTCTTGCAACATTCTTTGCAACCTTTCTACATTTCTACTGTAACTATCCATAATTTACCCTAAAAAAATAAGAAGAACAAGTCACAGTACTGTAAGATTTTCAGCATTTTTTCCTCTCACCTATTCAAAAGGGTATTTAAAAAACAAAGTTGCAAGTGTTGCCAACTCAAAACGGCATATAAATTTAATACCCTGGGGTGCTGAAACACCCCAGGGTACTAACGCAGAGTTAATAATAACAGAAGAATACACTTCTCCATGATTTGCTATTTATTGAGATCGGGAACGGAAGCGGCGTGAGAACAAACAAATATTTTGTCTAACAATAAAGTCCAGGTGTGCCGTGTTTTATTTATATTTGCACAATTAGTACCACTTGAGCGATTGAATTGTTTTTAAAAAATAATGCTATTGCTAACCGCATTGGCTAAAATGCACACTAATAGTTTTTAAAGTCACACACTAATGTGTCTTTTTTCTTGGATATTTGTTTCTCGAGTCACACACATTTTTGCGGGGTTCTCTTACTTTTAATGTTATACATGTACTTATCTAATGTACTTATCAACAGATATTTTTATGAAGTTGTAATCGGCTATTCTATTCTTTAAAACCCGTTGTCCACAAAATAAAAATTGATTGAAATTAAATTTTTTACAAGACCAATACTTGTGGATTTCAGGTGTACAGTGTAAAATTAAATTTATTTTAGTAAAAAATTAAGTTTAGTAAATTTAGTTAAAATTTGTAAAATTAAATTAAGTTTAGTAAAATTAAAGTGGTTTTGTATAATGTAAAATTAAATTAAGTTTTTTAATTTGATCAATTAAAATAAGCTCTTTGGCAATAATGTCCAACTGTGACTTTTAGTTTTCGCCAGATTTTCAATTGATGGTTCCACTATCTGACTATTGTACTTGCTACTGCGCTTCCGTGGAAAAACTTGTCATGTTCACCAATACAAGCATCACATAGTGAACGAGCTGGTGGCCAATTTTCAATTTCCAAACTGCACTAAACAAACAAATAATGAAACATTAAAACAAGGAAAAGACACTGGAATTTAAATCATAAACAATCGTTTAATTGATTTTGAGATCTATTTTTACAAGTTCAATGTATTAAATCAAACCAATGCTTACTTTTGAGTTTGACCATTGACAAAACGTTTGCAATCATATTTCTTGTGCTGAACTAGTGTCCTCAAGCATTGGTTATCAAGCAAGAAACAAATAATTTAATATATTTGATTAAAAGTTTATTGTTTTTTGCATTTTAATCGCAAAATATTTTAGCATTTTAGAGCAAAACAATTAAATTGTTTAGATATTGAATGACATTAAATGAACTTACTTGTTTTGTTGAAGTTTGTTTATTGTATTTTGATAATCGATGTTAGTTGTAAGTGTTGCTGCATTGCAGACATTATAAAGAACAACTGCCAATGTTGCAAAAACCAAAACTTTGTTGATGTACATGATTTTAAGTTAAAGTTTTCGATTTTATCAAATGTGGTAAGTGTTTGATGTTTTCACTTATTTTGAATCTGACGTAAGAAAAGTATCAGATTGGTATTTATGTGAAAGTGCTTGTTTTCCTTTTTTTGCTATGCGTAAGAAACGTCTGGAAAAACAAACGTAACAGGAGAAGCTATTCTATTTTTAAATCACAAGTAGTGCTGTTAAACTGAAATTAACTGCATTATTTGTGATTGTTTCGGAACGAAAATCAACTCTGGACTGCTTTATTAATAACTTACGGTGGATTTTTTACAATCTAAGTATAACGAGATTGATGCATTTAACCTATTTTCATTGTTGTAATATTTATAACAAATTAAAGGGAATTATTTTTATATATGTTTACTGTTTTTACATTAATGGATTGGTTTAATAAGGAGCTGGTTAAAATTAATCGAATATATTACATGTATAACGGATAAAATCACCCAAATTGTTTTTTGAAAATATAAAATAAATAGCGGTAGTACAAAAACCACAGTAAATTTTTAAGAGTTCATCAGCGAAGAAGTTTTAAATTAGGAGTGACGAACCTGTTGGTTGTCGCAGGCCGCTTTGTCAGTTCCAGCTAAAAAAACAGACCGTACAAGTTTTTAGTTATTCTATAAAGCTATATTTTTAGTAATTCCAATTTTCATATTTATTTAATCCCACTTTTACTCATTCAGTCATATATTTAGTCGTTTGTATTTTTAGTCATATTATAAAGCAGGGATGAACTCGGTCTTTTGTTGCCTAACTTGAACTCGATCTTGAACTCAAAAATATAATCGATGAACTCGAACTTGACCTCAAACTCAAAAAATATATCTCCAAATTTGAGTTCATTAATTCAAGAATTTTGAAAATAGAATAAATAATATTTGGATTTTACTTTTGATGTTAAACCAGGGTTGTGGAGCCGTACGAATTTTCTCCGACTCCGACTCCACCTCTTTAAGAATTTACGACTCCAACTCCGACTCCAGAATACCTACAAAAACAACTCCAACTCCAGCAAGCTCGAAAAAACGACTCGACTCCGACTTCATAACCTTGAATAAGTCACATTTTTTAAAATATGAAAAAAAAGGAAAAGGTGACCATTTTTTAAATCTGTAGCCTGAGCTATACAATGTTAAGGTTTGATAACAGTTTTTCAAAGTACTTGATAAAAGCGTTTAAACAGGACATTTTGAATTAAGGCAAAAAATAAAATCAAAAAATTTAAATGATTAAAACCCGACAGACAGTATTTATGAGAACAAAATTAAAAACGGAAATTCTAAAATAATAATTGAAACTGAAACTGTTCTATTTTATCTATTGCCTAATGTATATGCTGGCCCGCTACCGGAAAGAAGCCAAGAAAAGCGTCCCAAGCATTTTCAAAATTGCTATTTTAACAATCGAGTGCTAAGTTCTCATTTCATGATAATAAAGATTGTTTATTTTTGCCAATCTTAACTGCAATAAACTCAATCTTGCATTCTCTACCATATAGGCCTATTACAGGGACATTTCTAGTGATTTCACTTGGATGCCTGTTAGCACCATATAATTATTTGATTAGATTTGCCTGTTGCGTTACTATTTTTGAAAGAACAAGAATGCTATTTTTCTCTCATTGCAGGCCTACAGGCCTATAACAGCCCAAGTAACAAAATAAAATAAATTTTTATACCTATGTGACTATAAATGACATTGCTAATTTGAAAATTTAAACAGCAATTTTTCTGGAAAGAAGCAAATATTAGATTTTTAATTGCTATTTACCAAGTGCGTACTTCGTCTCTCCATTGTATGATGTGTAATTGTGGCGCTATGTAGATAAGCAACTTTATGGTTTAGACCAGTGGTCCTCCATGTGGTCAATTGGAATATTTAAGGGATCAAAAGGAGGTTGACAAATTAACTTAGAGTTTACGCGAGCAAAAAAGCAACACTGACGAAAATGTTAAACATATAGCTGTCAAAATGAAGATCTTCTTTTTAGTATTTAATTGCTTCCTCTCACATTTACAGTAATTTAAAGACATAAATTGTTGCGTGTAAGTGAAAATAAAAAACAGTTATTCACGTAGAGTGTTTAAGAGTGTGTTTTCAAAAATCTCATCGAGACAAAAAAGATTTTACATCTATTCAAAAGTCATTTTTGTTACCGAATTAATTTAAAGAGGAATTTTTTAATCTAGAGTGGGATTTTAAAGAACTGGCATTAAATCAAAAATAAGTTTACATATTTCAAAAAAATATACTCTTTGGTCCGTCAATTTAAAGCAAAAACTATTCTTTATTAATTTTAAATTTGGGGTCAAAAGCGCACTGTCTTTCGAAAGGTATTCAGCGCGTATACGCATGCTTGTTTGTGGGTTTGATGTACTGTATTTGACCAACTGTAGCAAACATGTAAGTTTGACTTAGCCTAAAGCGAAGTCAGAGTCACAAAAAACAATAACGACTACTGCACGTCTACAAAAACAACTCCGACTCCCGACTCCGACTCCTACACATTTACATAAACGACTCCGACTCCCGACTCCGACTCCGACTCCACCAAAACTAAAAAAACGACTCCGGCTCCGACTCCGACTTCATCAAAACTAAAAAAGCAACTCCAGGTCCGACTCCGACTTCGCCCAAAAACCTACGACTTCACGACTTCAACTCCGCAACGCTGTATTAAACTGTTACACTTCCAATACAATTAAGTTGTACATTTAATTTTGATTAGAAAACTGATTTGTTCATTAGTATTTGTTTTTGTTTAACTTGCAATCATTAAACGAATTTTTTTTTTCGCTAATGACAGGCAGTTTCATTATTTCTTTCAGTTTATTTATCTTTTTTGATAGCCTTTCAACTTTTATAGAAGTAGGTTTAATTTTTACAGCACAAAATAGAACTCGTACGCAAACTTAAATTTGAATATAAATCTGTCGAGTTTGTAGTACTAATTAAAATTACTGTAAGAAAAGCATAAGATAAAATAAAATAATCTTATTAAAAACTTTAGCATGGTGTTTCTCAATATTTTATGGCTTGTTGTCCCTTTTCAGAAACTCTCAATACCGTGGCCCCCTGCTTAGCACTAATTATTGTCCCAAAAGACATGTAAAGACTAATGAATAAAATGGTCTTCAGCAAAGACTTTTGATTGTGGTCCCCCGGAAAATGCTTCGTGGCAACTTTGGGAGTCGATCTCGTGGCCTCTTTTTAAAACAAAATTATAAAATTTTTAGAATAAAAAAAAAATCGTTCTATTTTTTTGTATGAAGTAGATGTTGCATTCGGAAAGACTCTTTAGATGTTGAGACGTGTATTGTTTAGCTAGGCCACTGTCTCCTAATAAACTTATTTAAGACAAAGCTCCTACTTGGATGATGGAAAATGAGGTAAGATGCTATAATGTGTTCAGCGATTTGCTGCTTCGCGCAACACTTACCGGTTGCTGTGGGATAATTTAAACCAATGTCAATGTGAAGGCGGTTAATCCTAATCCAGGATGGTCTAGAGTGATACATTCTCAATGATTAAGGGCTGACGTTAGGGATAAAAGTACTTAGTCTTCACTAGTCTTTTGGGAAAATATTCTAAGCGGGGGCCACGGGTGTTGAGAGTTTGTAAAAAGGGGAGACAAACCATGAAAGATTAAAAACCACTCTGCTAAACTTTTTAATCAAAATGTTTTATTTTATCTTATGCCTTATTATTTTTAACCAGTGCTGCGAAATCGATAGATTTTGATTTGAGTTTAAGTTTGAGTCGTTAACCTCCTCGCGGTGAGTCCTGGTAACTGAAATGAGACTGATGAGATCCTTCAAGCGAACAATTCCGATATTAGAGAGCTTAGCGCTTCAGGGCGGAATAAAGTATAAAAATCAATTAATAAACAAAAATTAATCCCGCAAACGCTTGCAGTAAAAAAGGAGATTTAAACTACCACTTTACGAACACTTTGGCGTGGTAATTTAAAATTTTCTTTAAATAAATGCAAAAAATCAAAATTAAAAAAATTTACACGAAATAGTCAAAAAATCGATGCAAACCTATGCAAACCAGCTAAAGTTATTTACGCAATATTGAAACAAGACATAATAAAAAGCAGCAAACAAGATTTAATCAAAAATTAAACAACTATCAATATAACCCTAAGTGAGATTTTTAGAAACTGTTTTACTTTGTTAAGGGCTTAAGATTGAGTCAAACCGACCATGGGGCAACTACATACTAAGATTTTTCTCTGTCAGTTTTGGACGGTAAGGGCTTTTTCTGATGTTAAATTTAGAAACCAATTGTTCGGATTGGTACGTGCTTCCGAAAACTGATGACCATTTGAGAACGCAAGTTTTTAAAATTGGAAACTCTTTCTTTGATACATATATACAATAGACTTCAAGCAAGAGTTTGTTCAGATACATCGTTTTCAGCGTGTCATCACTGTGTAGTTTTATGAATTCAAGTTGGAGCTCAGGGAGTGCAGAAGTGTGTGTAACATTGAAAGAGACGGAAAAGACATCAAGCTCCAACTGCTTTCGCTTGATATCCCGAAATCTAGGAGGTTGACTTTGTGAAACCGATTCGAGGGCCGCACCAAATTTATTCGCTGATCGCATGTTTGTCACCTCTGTTTGAAATTACTTGTGAAGCATTGGCAAAACATTATTGAACATAAATCTTTGTGATATCTCACTATGCTTCTACTTTAATTTGTAAGCAGAAGTGTGCGAGTTTGCTGCTCAGTCTGAGTGATTTCTGTTGTGCGCTTGGGAAAGTAACACTGCAACATATTTTTTGATGAAATTATGCTGCGTACCAGAATAGTAATTCCAGTTAATAAAAACGCAACGACCACAACAATGCGACTTTATAAATTAATTAAAGTCAAAATTTTTCAATAACTTTTAAGCAATCGCTTACTTTTTAGCATAACCTACTACGGATAGGTGATGTAAAACTTTAAACAAAAATTTTCAAAAAACTTATACTATTACCAAATAGCAAAAATACAAGAACAAATTTTCATTAAAACAAAATTATTTTCAAGATTTTGTTACATTAATTACTAAAAAACTGAATAAGAAAAATTAAAATAATTAATAGCTAAAAAACGTATAATTAATAAAAAGAATCAATAGTTTATCGCACCGTCACCATACAGTTGCTTTAGCCTTTTGCTTATCTTTTGAGCTGCTTCTCCCTCCGACAATAGAAATACAATAACAAGTATTTACTTTTGCCCAGATTGCTTTGGGAAAATCATGCCAGTTTTACATTCTCATGAAGAAGACAAACAGGAATTGCTTAAAATTTGAATTGCAGATTGCATTAATTCAAACCCATAATTTTTTACAAAATCTGTAAACCTTAGTTACCAATCTATAATGTGTAAAAAAAATCAGATGTTAGTTAAATGAATGCTACAAAAAATTAAATCAGTTGCATTACTTTCTGAACGCCCCTCGTATTTAAACATTCGATTGATTTCAAAATTATTGGTTTTGCACCCACCATGTGTTTAAGTTTGTTTTAGTTAAATACAAAAATAAAAACTTAATTTCCTTCAGCACGTGAACAATTTAACGAGAATAAAGCACATTGATTTTAACAATGCAGACAAAAATTTGAAAAAAAGGTAGATTTATTTTGTAAAAATAAAAATGGAAATTGCATAGAACACCAATTATAGCACTTACAAACCTAAAATAAGCACATCAAAAACAATAAAAACTTATCGTAGATTTAATAAAATAGTAAATAAAAAGTAAAAAACAAATGTAATGAAAAAACAATGTAAAATTAACTTAAAGTTTTTAATTTGATCAATTAAAATAAGCTCTTTGGCAATAATGTCCAACTGCGACTTTTATGTTTTGTCAGGTTTTCAATTGACGATTCCACACTCTGACTATTGTACTTGCTGTTGCGCATCGGTGGGAAACCTTGTTCTCATGTTCACCAATACAAGCATCACATAGTAAACGAGCTTGTGGCCAATTATCGATTTCCAAACTGTAATAACAAACAAATAATGAAACATTAAAACAAGGAAAAGACACTGGAATTTAAATCATAAACAATCGTTAATTGATTTGAGATATATTTTTACAGGTTTAACGTATTCAACCAAATCAATGCTTACTTTTGAGTTTGACCATTGACAAAACGTTTGCAATCGTATTTCGAACAGTACTCAGCTGTTGAGTAGACTAGAGATAAGGTGGCTATGCGTAGTGTTTTAGCACCAGCACCCTATCCCAAGCCCACGAGTCGCCTCAACAGTGTGACGCGCGATGATAGTTTTTGCGCAATGCCATTAAATGGTGACAAAAAGTGAGCGATATGTCCAGTTTTACCCCAAGATAAGTAGGGGTCGGACAGAACAATATAAGTCTACCGTTGTTGTAGACCTTTAGCTCGCGTTTGGCCTCTCGGTTATTTAAGTGAAAGGCTGCCGTCACCGTCTTGGTGTGACTGAGCTTCAACCTCCAAGTCTGGAGATACGCTGAAAGTGTAGACATGTCTTGGTTCAAAGTCTCATCCGTGTCCTTCCAGTTTCCAGAAGAGTGCAACAATGCTAAATCATCAGCATAAGCAAACTTTCTGGAAATCATGGAAGGAAGATCGTACGTATAGATGTTAAATAGGAGGGGAGCCAAGACCGATCCCTGAGGAACGCCGTTTTTAAGACGGCGTAGCCTGCTTTGCTTGCTGTCACCGGTAGTAAGGGTAAAACTTTAATTTCGGACAAGCTCCATGATCATTTTGACGATGTGCTTATCCGGAAGTAGTCTCAGCAGCTTGCAGGTAAGGCCACGGTGCCAGACAGTGTCATAAGCAGATGTCAGATCGACAAATACGCACCGGCCTTCTTTTTAGCCTCGAAAGAATCCTCGATGTTCTGAGTTAGCAGAACAACTTTATCTAGGGTTGACTTTCCGCGTCGGAATCCAGCCTGCTCTTTAGGGTGCAGTGGATTGACTAATCGTTCAACGCGGGCGTAGATAAGCCTCTCGAGGACCTTGTAGAGGACACAGAGCAGAGATATCGGTCGATAACTCTTTGGGACTCCCACGGGCTTTGCTGGTTTTGGGGATCGCGACCACGAGCGCTCTTTTCCAGATTTTGAGAATTTTGAGTCAGCGCAAACAGGAAGAAAGGAAGTCACGTAACCAGGACTTCAAAGCAGCTCCGGCATGGAGTATAAGCTCTGAGCAGATGGAATCAGGTCCCGGAGCTTTACCTTGTTTCAAATGTTGGATGGCAGCAGCAAATTCTCTCTGTGAAAAATTGTCAGAGATATTTACTGCGTCTGGTGTTGTGGTTCTCCAAAGGTCAGACACTTTTTGAGAGACAAGTCGAGATGACTTGCGGTCAGCAGCCTCGTATTTCCCATTTCTAACCAGCTGAGAAGCAATAACATCGGCTTAAACGGGACAGTGACGAGGAGAGTGTCGTGACCTACCAGTAAGGTTATTCAAAATATTCCACGCTTTTCGACTAGAGTGTGAGAAGTCAATGCTCCGAACTGCCTCGGACCATTGATCCCTCCGATTTCTGTCAAGCTTGGCAAGCAGAGCTGTAGCAGCCAAACTTGAGTCGTCTCCCTGAGGAGGCTGGAGAAAGGTTTTATAGAGGGATTCACACTCTGCATCCCAACACGGAATATAGTTATTTCGATACTCGCGTGGGATAGTCTTTTTGGCTGCTTTCTTAATGGTGTTACACAAGTCCTGGTAAGCCGCATCCACATCAAGTGAATCAGGCGGCAACAAATTCTTTGCGAATTTATTCGTCAAAGCAATGTAGTGACTCCATTTAGCCTTGCGAAAGTTCCATTGCTTAACATGCATGCATCGCTTAACAGGCACTAACATAGCAAACTTTGGTGGTCTAACAAGCGAAGGTCAATGTTGGACCTGGGGCACTTTTTAAGGACACGTCTATCCGGTAAGCGACTGTTTGAACCTACGCTGGCGAAAACTAGATCTGGATTGGTGCCAGTGTTCCAGCGGCCGGAGTAAAAACTGGGAACGTCCTTGGAATTATATAGGAGGGCAAGACAATTAATACTTGCCCAGCCAGCCAAGCACTCACCGTCCGGACTGTTGCCATCGTAACCCCAGTTAGCATGACGACAGTTAAAACTGCCAGCGTAAAGACAAGGTTGAGGAAACACTGGAAGATCCAGGGATTGCAATCGTGTTGGCGGTGGTTTGTAGACGTTGACTATTTTGTAGCTATCAACGTCCACACACAGCCACTCGATCTCTAATGTCGGTTGAGATTGGTCCAAAAGCGTGTATCTCAGTCGCTCGTGGACAAACGTGGCAAGGTCATGCTTCCTGCTTAAATGAAGATCCAGCTAGTTGGTAGTTTGGAAGTACCAACTTCTCTGCATCAGTGCAGTGGGTCTCCTGCAGTAGGATGACGAGTGCCTCAGACTGCATAGCGAGGTGATGAAGAACGTTCATCTTGCTTGCAGTGAGGCCTTCGATGTTCAGCTGAAGAATAGTGGGTCTTCGGAACTTGTTGGCAATGTGTCCTGAAAAGGGCAGTTTATAAGCTAAAAAGAAGGGATACTACTGTACTTTACTTCATCGATGCCCTAAATGAGTTTGTGCAAAAGCTTGAAAACTGGAAACAAAAAGCTGAGAAAGAAAATTTTGCAATTTTTGAGACCCTTTCATCTGTGATTGAAGGTAACTTGGACATGAATCTACCATCTGAAGTATTGCAACATCTTGTCAATCTCCGGAAAGACTTTTTAACCTACTTTCCTGAAATATCTGATGTTAATTTGGAGCTGGTGAGAAAGCCTTTGACAATACCAATAAAAAAAGTTATTGATGATTTACAGGACGAGCTTATTACCTTCAAAAACAACTCTGCTTGCAAAGAAATGTTTGAGACTTTATCGATCTGCGAGTTTTGGGCAAACGTGTGTGTTTCTTACCAGCAAATCGGTAAAGAATGCATTATAGAACTGTTGCCTTTTAGCATTACGTATTTATGTGAAACGGGGTTTTCCACTTTAGTGCAAACAAAAGCAAAGGCTCGAAACCAACTTAATGCGGAAGATGGTATGCGTTGTGAGCTCTTTTCCACCGTTGCAAAAATTGATGTATTGGTCAATAATGTTCAGCAGCAAGTATTTCACTAATGCTCGATTGAATAAATAATTTTTTTTGAAATATGTTTTTTTAAACCTATTTTGTAGTTTATTTCTTGCATAAAAAGTTAATGGGCCTCAGAATTTTTGTGCAACGAAAATGGGCCACAAAAAAAGTTAAGAGCCACTGCTATAAAGCCATATTTTTAGTCATTTCATTTTTATCCATTTAGTCAATCCTACATTTACCCATTTTGTCATGTATTTAGTTATTTGTATTTTTAGTCGTATTGTAAAGCAGGGATGCAACTCGAGCTCGCTGAACTCGGTCTTTTGTTGCCGAATTTGAACTTGAACTCGAAAATAAACTCGCTGAACTCAAACTTGACCTCGAACTCAAAAAATATATTATTAAATTTGAGTTCATTAATTGAAGAAATTTGAAAATCGAATAAATAATATTTGGATTTTACTTTTAATATTAAACTGTTAAACTTCCAATGCAACTAAGTTGTACATTTAATTTTGATTAGAAAACTGATTTGTCCATTAATATTTATTTTTTGTTTAACTTGAAACCATTAAATGAAGTTATTTTTTTTGTTAATGACAACCAGTTTCATAATTTGTTTTATTTCATATATCTCTTTGTGGTAGTCTTTCGACTTTGAAAGAAGTAGGCTTAATCAAGTTTTCAATTTTTACAGCACAGAATAGAACTCGTACTCGAACTTGAATTCAGATAAAAATCTATCGCGTTTACAACACTAATTAAAATTATTGTAAGTAAAACATAAGATAAAATAAAACAATCTTATTAAAAACTTTAACAGAGTGTTTCTTAATCTTTTATGGTTTGTGGTCCCTTTTCAGAGACTCTCAACACCTGTGGCCCCTGCTTAGAATATTATCCCAAAAGACATGTAAAGACTGAAAAAAAGGTCATCAGGAAAGACTTCTGCTTGTGGTCCTTCGGAAAATAGGTAATGTAATTAATTTTTTGCAATTTGACGTTATTTCAAATCTACTTTGTTCCGATCTTCTAAATAGATTTGTTGCAAAACTATAAGCTTTAGGTTGTATTGGCTAGCAAGTGATGGTTTTCAGTTGTGGCATGATTATTTAAAAAGTGGTACATATCTACCACAGTCATGGCGTGCGAGATTAGAGCTTAAAAGTTGATTCTGAAAACATGAAACATCAAAGTTCGTAACATCAAAGCATCAAAGAACCTTGAAAGATTTAAAATTTATTTCTATAGAAATGTTTTGAAAACACTATATTATGGGTTAAAACTATTGTTTAATTTAATTGCATTGAATAAAGTATGTCAATATAATACGTAAACGAGTTACAAAATGCGGTCAAAAAGTATGAAAATTGCTTTAAAAATAAACAATAATTAGTTCAACTGTAAAAAATAGTTTAATTGCCCAGAATATAAAGTTTTTTAAGACCGAAAAGTTTTTTCAAATAATCTTTTTAAATATTGCAAGTTTAGTGTTGCCCTAACATAGCTTTTTCCTACAAGGTTATCATCTGTTATACTAGAACAGTATGAATCAGCACTATGGAAATTAAATTGTGTTTCTTCCGCAACGGCAAAATTTTCTAAGAATTGCTTACATATAGATTCAATTGTTACTCTATATGATCTAAAAAAAGATTTTACTTCTTGTTTGCCTGTACGTTGCTAAATTGTCTAACACATGATTAATTGACTTTTTTTTTTAATTTCATTAAATATTTCTTAAATTTAAAAGCTTTGTGTACAGGGTGTTCTAAAAGTCGCGTAACATCGAGATTTAGTAGATTTTTATTAAAATACGTATGAATAACACTTTTATTGATTTTATTCATAACAAATGCTCAAATTGTTCATCCTCTGCATTGACACATACATTAATTCCCTTTATAAAACTATCTTTTAATCTGTTGAGGGTTTCAGTGCTAATTCTTTGACATTCATTTGTTATTACATCTTTTAAATTATCAAAAGTACGGGGACAATCCTGGTAAGCAACAGATTTAAGATGTCCCCAAAGGAAAAAGTCAAAAGGCGTTGGATCTGGTGATCAAGGTGGCCACTCCACGGGACCTCTTTGCCCAATCCATCTTCCCTGAAAAGTCTGGTTTAGGTAGTAACGTACACAAATAGCAAAATGATGTGGTGCTCCATCTTGCCGAAAAAAAAGTTTTGTCGTCGAAGCAGGTGGGTATTTTCTAGGTAATCAAACAAGAAGGTTTGTAAAAACTCTAAATAAATTTCTCCGGTGACATTGCTAACATTGAAAAAGTAAGGGTCAACTATTTCTTGCTCCCATATTCCAGCCCAGACCATATTCAATCCGATGATGTCCCTTCTTATTCCAGTTAGAATTTGATTCTGACCAATAGCGCATATTGTGTCGGTTTACTTGTCCATTTAAATAAAAATTGCTTCATCGCTGAATAATATCGAAGAATCCATGTGATTACGCACCCATTTATAGAACTCTAATTGCCTATCCGTGTTATCGGCATGTAGAGCTTGCACAAGATGCACTTTGTATAGATAAAATTTTTGTGTTATAAGTATACGATGTAATGATGATTTGCTAATCAATAGCTCCTGGCTTATTTTTCTTATTGATTCTAAAGGGCTTCTAGCAACATTCGACAAAACCATAATTGAAAATTCTTCATTAGTTGGACTCTTTTGTCGAACACATTTCTCACGGTCAGCTACTGAGCTAGTTTCTTGGAAACGTTTAATCCAACGGAAAACAGTGCTTTGATTTAATGGTTTTTCTCGCTGAGGATAAGTGCGGTTAAATTCTTCATCTACAGAACGGTATGTCGCCCCATTTTTTCCGAACATAAAAACCAACTTAACTCTTTCTTGTAGTGTCATTTTTTCTCTCATGTCTAATTTCATGTGAAACATAAAAACATGAATTTATTATATGTTGCGCGACTTCTGGGACACCCTAAATATTCTGGTAAATATATATGCTATAACATTTTACATTACTTTTTAAAAGGAGCCGGTGACATTTCATTTTAAATCAATTTCTATACTTAGAAAGCGGAAAACTCAGGGAAACGTTGTCCTAACACAACGTGAGAGTTCAAGTTAGCGGGAGCCTTGCATTAACGACGAAGCGATTGGCGCGTTCACGGTTCAATTCCTACTGTCGTCATTCGGTTGTGTTGTTAGTAAGATATTTTACAATGCTTTCCTCTACTTGGCGGTCTTAACAAAACGTTTATATTAACATAATATAAAATATGAAAACGAAAAGCTATTAAAAATTTAAGACTGGTTAGTTCGCAATACCTTGGCATATTGGAAAACAGGTTGGAATAATTGCTTGACGGTTACAGTAAGTTCAACGCCTCTAAAGTTCTTGTGAAAGTCAGGAGATTAAAGGTTGATGATGATGATTATACTTAATGATAATTTATACTTAACCATTCCAAATACAATACTATCGTTTTATTTCCTTCAATCACTTTAACAATAAAAAACGTTAAACAATGGAAGAGTTAAATTATGTGATACCAAAGACTTTGAAACGGTCTCATAGCAATTGCCAACAAATTGGTTTCACCACACTTGATTGAACGTTTTTCAATAACGTAAATTATTTCGTTTTGTTTTTATACAATCAAAACGTTGCGTTATTAAAAACTTAATTTCGAAAAATAGGAATTTGAAAAGTTTTTTTTAACTTATTTCAACTGTGCTCGGCTTTTAATTGCTTGAGCATTCTACGTTCTCTTTGTTGTAAATTTTGATTTTTTGTCGTCACGATTTTAAAAGCAATCATAGGAAATGGTTAAAGCAATGGTTCTCAAAATGTGCATGGCAAAGTTTGTGTGCGATGGTTTAGTTTTCGAAAAACGTTGCACAAAAGTTCAATAGACTTTACCTCTGATGCAATTTCCTAAAAATAAAATTAATTTAGGAAATTCAAAAAACTTGCATTTTCAACTAACAACGAACATCAGATTGTGGCTGAAACAACATGTGAAATGCAAAGCAAGATTTACTGTCTTAAACAAAATTTAAAAAATATCGATCAAAAATAATTTTGAGAGAAAACTGTTGGTAACTATTTTACAAAATCGTCCAATATAATCGACGAAATTTACTAAAGTAACAATACATTTTATATATTTTTTTGTTTTATCAATAAAAATCATTTTTGACAATATATTTCTTTCTGAGATATTTATAGCTGGCACGTTGCATATCCAACAAATTCCTCAACAGCCATCGCAACAAAAAAATTTGAAAACCGCTGTGTTAGAATATTAAAAGTTCATATATATATATAAATTAACCGTAAAAGTAAAACATACAAAAAAATAATATATTGCCATAAATTGTCTTGGCTTTACAATATTTCTGCCAAACCAGAATGCCGTGTAAACGAAATTGAATTTTCGAACACAAAAAGTAAGATGATTGGTTGAAGTGTACTGGCGAAGTCTTCAATAAGCAAAAAAAATGTTGCTTTTAAATCTGACACAAATGCGCGACTGCATAACACTTTCCATTAGCCTAAAACAACTTCCGTGTTTCCGCAATAATAAGACCTAGCATGATTTTTGAGGATGATTTTAATGTAAGCTATACCCTTGAAATAATCCCTAATTGACTGGTGACGACAAAACTTTCCTAACCTCAGTCAATTACAATCTTCAACAAAAAACGAGTCGGTTTCACCAATTATGAGGTGAGTATTAATGTGCGTACGCAAAACGAGCCACGTGGTATTTTCTAATGGGCAAGAAAAAAAATCCACATGAGAAGAGTAAGAGTGAAATTTCTGGGAGAAATTGAGGTAAATAAAAACTCGCTGGAATTATGGAACCCGATGACTTGCAAGACATTTCAAAAGATGATGACGTGATTGTTTTTGAATAAATTATTGTAAACGAGATTGTGAATAAAAAAATGTTAACGATTAGTGACGGTAGATACTTCTTAGTAATTTTTGTTTAGTTAGACGCTCTTAAAATTTAAATTGTAAGTGAATGTTTTGATATATCAAAATAAGACATTTCCCGAAAATAAGCCCTAAGGTAAATTTCGGACTACGCCCTGTCTTGTTTTCCATGAAACACAGTATTAAACGTGATGTTTTCATTTAGGACCTCAATTTATTCAAATATTGAATGATTCTAATATCATTGGTTTTGCACCATGTGTTTAAGTTTGTCTTAGCTAAACACAAAAAATAAAAACTTAATTTTCTTCAACACGTTACCAATTTAACGAGAATAAAACACATTGATTTTAACAATGCAGACAAAAAATTTGAAAAAAAGGTAGATTTATTGTACAAAAATAAAAATTGCGATTGCATAGAACACCAATTATAGCACTTCAAATCAAAAATAAGCACATCAAAAACAATAAAAACTTATCGTAGATTTAATAAATAGAAAACTTAAAAAACAAATGTAACAAAAAAAATAGTGTAATATTGAATTAAGTTTTTTAATTTGATCAATTAACATAAGCTCTTTGGCAATAATGTCCAACTGTGACTTTTATTTTTTGCCAGGTTTTCAATTGACGATTCCACACTCTGACTATTGTACTTGCTGTTGCGCTTCCGTGGGAAACCTTGTTGTCATGTTCACCAATACAAGCGTCACATAGTAAACGAGCTTGTGGCCAATTATCGATTTCCAAACTGAAATGAACAAACAAATAATGAAACATCAAAACAAGGAAAAGACACTGGAATTTAAATCATAAACAATCGTTCAATTGATTTTGAGATCTATTTTTACAAATTTAATGTATTAAATCAAATCAATGCTTACTTTTGAGTTTGACCATTGACAAAACGTTTGCAATCGTATTTCTTGTACTGAACTAGTGTCCTCAAGCATTGGTTTTGTCGAAAATGCTCGGTAATTCCCTGAGGATAAGAAGGACAAATTGATCGTTTCTTAATTTGATGAATGAACTGGAGTGCCACCCAAGAATGATCATTGATTCTGCAACAAAAAAGCAAATAATTTAATATATTTGATTAAGAGTTTGTTGTTTCTTGTATTTTATCATGAAATATTTTATTATTATATAGCAAAACAATTAAATTGTTTAGATATTGAATGATATTAAATGAACTTACTTGTTTTGTTGAAGTTTGTTTATTATATTTTGATAATCGATGTTAGTTGTAAGTTTTGCTGCATTGCAAACATTATAAAGAACAACTGTAAATGTTGCAAAAAGCAAAACTTTGTTGATGTACATGATTTTAAGTTAAAGTTTTCGATTTTATCAAATGTGGTAAGTGTTTGATGTTTTACTTATTTTAAATGTGCTGTAAGGGAAGTAGCGGATTGGTATTTATGTGAAAGTGCTTTTTTTCTTTTATTTGCAATACGTAAAAACGTCTGGAGAAACTAAAGTTACAGGAAAAAGAAATATGATTTTTTAAAGAATATATTACTAAAATAAAACACACGTTTTAACTGAAATTAACTGCATTACTTGAGATTATTTTAAAACGAAAATCAACTCTGGAATGCTTTGTTAATAATATTTACGGTGGATCTTTTACAACTTAAATATAACAAGATGGATACCTTTAACCAATTTTCACTTTTCATGAAATTTTTAATAAAAGTAATGTTAAGGGTTTTTTTTAATTTAGAACATTCTAAAGATATTAAATTTTTTGGAAATGTAAAAGTTATTAAAAGCTGATACGCTGGCATTAGGCTGCGCTTTTATGAAAGTAAAGTTTATTGGTTTTATTCAAGTTATCATTTTTCTTGCATAAAAATAGCAATGACTTTCTTTAATGAAAGTTTGTTAATGTACCATTATAATACAAAATCTGTAGCTATTAGGGAGTTATAAAACTTGAATAAATATATTTATATGTAACAACTAGATTTGCATTTTCTTGTAAACTTTTAATAGTAGAAAAGAAATGAAAACCGATAATTAGTGATTTAAAAGACAAAAAAATCAAATGATAATAACCTAGAACTTTGTTTAATGAATATTAACTCAATTACAAAAATAGAGGTTTTGTTCTAATACCGTATAATGACGCCAGCACTTATTAAAAAATGTAATAACCAATGGCTATTACTTTTTATAGCAGAATTTTAACAGGTTTAAGTTTGAAAGTGTGCTGTGAGCCTATATGTAATTTGTTTTGAAACATAAATCATTGACCAATCTTCAGTCAAGCTCGGATTTTTAGTGATAGCAAAAATTATTTATTACTTTAATGTCATTTAAAATCGCTCAAGTTTTTTCTTAAAAAAAAGATCGTCTTCAAATTTTATTAAAACAATTTAGCTGCTTTATATGCCTAATAATGCCAGAAAAAACATTTCTCCATGATTTGCTATTTATTGAGATCGAAAGCGGAAGCGGCATGAGAACAAAAAAATATTTTGTCTAAAAATAAAGTCCAGGTGTGCCGTGTTTTATTTGTATTTACACAATTAGCACTACTGGAACGATTGAATTGTTTTTAAAAACTAAAGTTATTGCTAACCGAATTCGCTAAAACGTAAAAATAGTTTTTGATGTCATTATTTTGTGTCTTTTTTCTTTGATGTTTGTTTTAACAATATTTTTTTCTCAACCATAACATGACTCTTTTCAGTAAACAAAATTTTTTCAATAACTTTTAGTTTAAGCTTCTTTTTTTTTTACAGACCATAATTTTTAGTATTATTTATCAGCAGACATTTAATGAGGTTGTACTCGGCTACTCTATTCTTTAAAAGTCGTTGTCCACAAAAGAAAAATCCATTAAAATTAAATTCTTCACAAGACTATTACTTATAGTTTTCAAAGTTCCAGTATGTTTTTGATGTGTCATGTTTGTTGTTTTTAAAAATGTATTTTTCGCAGACGTTTTCTTTTTTGGCTAACTGACCTTGGTGTTCTTACCAATTAAAGTACATCAAAGCATGACTCCATATGTTTTCTAAAAATATAGGTAGATAAACCGTTTAAATGATTACAAAGAATTCCAGCAAATTATTGGACAGGGTCCCTTTGCTTTTTTGGAGTGGGAGCTTATTAGCAGCTACTAAGTTATCTGTATGACTAAAGTAAACAAACGTGACAAGAATTTGTTTTTCTTTATTTGATAATCAATTACAAGTATACATCATTTACATAGACAACTAAAAACTTGATAAAATAAATTTTATCTTTATGATGAATGACCCGGATACTTCTGGATCGCGCTTTCTCATTTTTGCCAATAAAGTCGGATTTTTCCGTAAAAACAGCTGTGAGAGATGTAACAATTGTAGAAAAGCTGTACATCCCTGTTCATTCCAAAATAGGTTGAAGAAATTGCATAACAACATCTCATGCTAAATTGGAATGAGCTTGGTCACCTTCTCTTCTACTATTGAGGGACATCAAGTGCATAGCCAGAACTGGATATGCGGACCAAAAAAAAATTTTTGTCTGTATTTTCATGATTTTGATATAATATAAAATAGGCTGCCTGGGATTCTGCTACAATAACCCAACAGTCATTTATCAGGTGTTAAGTAGTCAACTCGAGTATATACAAACGTCAAACAAAGAAAAAATAACTCACAGATTTCGGCTACTGCAGCAAATCTATTGCGGACTATTTCGCTTTTCCAATATAAAATTGTCAAAAGGAAGGCAACTAAAATAATTTTTAAATCGACCAAAAACATGAAAGCTTAATAAAATGGCTTCCCATCATCCGATTGTCATAATCTAGCAAACTTTGTAAAGTTATCCTCGTCGCTTCCGCCTTGTAAAAAGTTTTGCTAATCTTGCCTTCACCTTATCAATAAAGAAAGTTTTAAAAGAGAATTATTTAATAAAAAAAAACTTTATCAAGAAAGAAGGTTTAATCCAATTCGAGTTATGAGTATTTTTCCATTTTTCCATTTTTCCTCTTATTATGCATCAGTTATTTAGACTTAAAAGTCAGTACAAATGCAGCAAAATAGGTTGTTTACAAAATATAAACAGAAATGAATCATCTTAACTTATTTGATAAAATTAAAAATTAAAACTAAAATTGAATTTCTTTCCAACCCAGCAATCTAACTCCACTATTTTTCATCCTACTTAAATGGGTGCTTTCAAAACTACAGTTAATGAAAAATACACAGCGAGCGATGCCTGATGTTTACACTATGTACACTGTTTTTTATACCCCTAGGTTAAAACCATACAAATGTGTAAAAATCGAACCTACAAAACACATACTTTCATTAATTTGTTTAGATTTGTGCTCAATTATATTATTTAGGTTTTTTAAAAATGCATTAAACCAAATTGTGGGTAATTAAATCAGATATCAGTCGTTTTACTATTTTAACAAGGTTTATGCGACTAAAAATCTTAAGACTACAGATTTTAAATAAAGCTAAAAGCAAAGTATTTAGACTAAAGATTTTGTAATTTAAATATAAAAATAAATTGCAGTAAATGAAAACAGCAAAGGCTTAAAAGTACCTAAAGTGCAACTCGTAATCACCTTTCATACGTATAAATCATTCTTTTTTAAAATTTTATAGATTTTACTGCCTAATTGCAATTCTCATTTTTTCTGTGGATTAATGTAAATTTTAAAAATGTTACTAAGCTCCAAGAAGTAAGAATCTAAACAAACAAACCAACTTTTTTGTTAGTGACAACGATATATATATATACTTTTTATTTATTGAGAAAGATTGATTTAAAAATTGATACAGCAACAAAAATCAAACTTTACAATGGAAATGACGCACACTGATCAAACAATTAAAAAAATGAGTGCAGTTTGAATAACTTTTCACAACGCTTGGTATAAGTTATTTTCTTAAAATAAATTGCGTTTTGAATGCATATAACGTATTGAATAAAAAAAGTTTCAAAAAACGTTATTTTATTTTTAGACAAGCGGAGTTGTCTGCAACTATGATTGCGGTTTTTCTAACTCCTTGGTATTATATGATTTTAAATGATTAATCGATTTGACGTTTTGACGTGAAACGGCTGCACTACTGAACGTTTCAAAGAACTTTAATGATTGTTGCGTTGCTTTGTTCCTTGAGAATTTCAAATGATTTCCTGCGATAACGCGATAACGGTTCTTCGTTAGAGGCGTTGAACTTACTGTAACCGTCAAGCAATTATTCCAACCTGTTTTCCAATATGCCAAGGTATTGCGAACTAACCAGTCTTAAATTTTTAATAGCTTTTCGTTTTCATATTTTATATTATGTTAATATAAACGTTTTGTTAAGACCGCCAAGTAGAGGAAAGCATTGTAAAATATCTTACTAACAACACAACCGAATGACGACAGTAGGAATTGAACCGTGAACGCGCCAATCGCTTCGTCGTTAATGCAAGGCTCCCGCTAACTTGAACTCTCACGTTGTGTTAGGACAGCGTTTCCCTGAGTTTTCCGCTTTCTAAGTATAGAAATTGATTTAAAATGAAATGTCACCGGCTCCTTTTAAAAAGTAATGTAAAATGTTATAGCATATATATTTACCAGAATATTTAGGGTGTCCCAGAAGTCGCGCAACATATAATAAATTCATGTTTTTATGTTTCACATGAAATTAGACATGAGAGAAAAAATGACACTACAAGAAAGAGTTAAGTTGGTTTTTATGTTCGGAAAAAATGGGGCGACATACCGTTCTGTAGATGAAGAATTTAACCGCACTTATCCTCAGCGAGAAAAACCATTAAATCAAAGCACTGTTTTCCGTTGGATTAAACGTTTCCAAGAAACTAGCTCAGTAGCTGACCGTGAGAAATGTGTTCGACAAAAGAGTCCAACTAATGAAGAATTTTCAATTATGGTTTTGTCGAATGTTGCTAGAAGCCCTTTAGAATCAATAAGAAAAATAAGCCAGGAGCTATTGATTAGCAAATCATCATTACATCGTATACTTATAACACAAAAATTTTATCTATACAAAGTGCATCTTGTGCAAGCTCTACATGCCGATAACACGGATAGGCAATTAGAGTTCTATAAATGGGTGCGTAATCACATGGATTCTTCGATATTATTCAGCGATGAAGCAATTTTTATTTAAATGGACAAGTAAACCGACACAATATGCGCTATTGGTCAGAATCAAATTCTAACTGGAATAAGAAGGGACATCATCGGATTGAATATGGTCTGGGCTGGAATATGGGAGCAAGAAATAGTTGACCCTTACTTTTTCAATGTTAGCAATGTCACCGGAGAAATTTATTTAGAGTTTTTACAAACCTTCTTGTTTGATTACCTAGAAAATACCCACCTGCTTCGACGACAAAACTTTTTTTTCGGCAAGATGGAGCACCACATCATTTTGCTATTTGTGTACGTTACTACCTAAACCAGACTTTTCAGGGAAGATGGATTGGGCAAAGAGGTCCCGTGGAGTGGCCACCTTGATCACCAGATCCAACGCCTTTTGACTTTTTCCTTTGGGGACATCTTAAATCTGTTGTTTACCAGGATTGTCCCCGTACTTTTGATAATTTAAAAGATGTAATAACAAATGAATGTCAAAGAATTAGCACTGAAACCCTCAACAGATTAAAAGATAGTTTTATAAAGGGAATTAATGTATGTGTCAATGCAGAGGATGAACAATTTGAGCATTTGTTATGAATAAAATCAATAAAAGTGTTATTCATACGTATTTTAATAAAAATCTACTAAATCTCGATGTTACGCGACTTTTAGAACACCCTGTACACAAAGCTTTTAAATTTAAGAAATATTTAATGAAATTAAAAAAAAAAGTCAATTAATCATGTGTTAGACAATTTAGCAACGTACAGGCAAACAAGAAGTAAAATCTTTTTTTAGATCATATAGAGTAACAATTGAATCTATATGTAAGCAATTCTTAGAAAATTTTGCCGTTGCGGAAGAAACACAATTTAATTTCCATAGTGCTGATTCATACTGTTCTAGTATAACTGTAGAAAATTACCAACGCACGTGTTTTATTTTGAGTTTCTAATCATTATTTGCGCGAGCACTCGCTGCTAGCGCCTTTTTTGTTTTACGCTTTATTTTTAATTAATCTCACCTTGAAGCATAGTTGTGTCTGCAGCGCGTTGATTTTAGAGCTGGCTTTATTGCGTTTCTACACACTTCTCAATTTGTGAGGCGACCAGCTGCAGTGTTTGTGGGCAGCTGGTTGAAGTCTGAGTAGACTTAGCGTGAAGTTAAGATATTCCCGTTTTCCCCGTGAGTCAGCACCGAAGTGAACTGCTCGGTAAGACACCTATGCGTTTTCTTTTTGTGTTTAATTTTTAGTTTGTTTTTATTTATTTACAGATTACCGTTTCCGCTTTCGTTTCCGCTTTCGTTTTCGCTTTTATTTCCAAGTTCAACGTTTCAGTTATAACTTATTTTATATTAAATTATTTTCCTTGATTATTATTTCCTTTTAATTTTACGAAGCCGGAAGCGCGTTGATCGACACTTCACTTTGCGGTAATCGGCTACTTCAGCGCCGTTTACCGTTACAAAAAGTAATCGAGCAATTTCGGTGAGTCCGTATTGTTCTTATTTTTATGATAATGTCGTTGGGTGACCCAAATGAAGTTTACAAGGCTCTGCAAAATTTGTATGTTAGAGCAGAGAGTTTAATGATGAAGCCTGAGGGTTATAAACCGCTGTTAACCCTTTTATCTGATATTCGTCAAAAATTTGAAAATTTGACTAATTTGTTAGAAGCTCTTGATGAACAAGAAGCCTTGAATTTAAATTTTAGTAAGAACAGCATTGTTGTAGAGAATCAGCAGTTTGAAGAGCATGTTCAACGCTGGATAAAAGATACTGAGGATAAGTTAAGCAAAGAGAGTCGCGCTTTTTCGTATGAACGCTCCTCGGTAATAACTGGCAGTCAATCTACCTCTAGTTCAATTCGTAGTGAGAAACAAAGGTCACTTGTAAAATTAAAAATTGCCACGGCAGCTGTCCAGCAAGAAAGTGCCAGAGTTTACGAAACGAGACAAAAAACTAGAGAAAGAGCTGAAGAGATGAAAAGAAAGCTTATGCGAGAAGCCGAAGAAGCAAGACAAAAGGCTGAGCGAGAAGCCGAAGAAGCAAGACAAAAGGCTGAGCGAGAAGCTGAAGAAGCAAGAAAAAAGGCTGAGCGAGAAGTAGAAGAAGCAAGACAAAGAGCTAATGAAGCCATGGAAGAGTTAAATAGACAAATGAAATTGGAGGAAGAAGAATTAGAAACAGTTTTACTAGATAAAAAGCGCAATGAAGAATTAGCAAGGATCGAGGCAGAAGCTTGGGAAGAATTAAGCTGTGGAAAAGCAGAGGAAGGCACTAGCACACGAAAGGTGCCGCATTTAAAAATACGCGATTATTCCAAACCGTTTAGTGAAAATGTTACAAGTGTTAAAAACGCGCCATTGCATAATTTTCCGCTTCGTACTTCATTGCTTACTGACATTCCCAAAAGTTCTGTTCAAATCGATAGACCATTTCCCGTTACTTTTGCAGAACTTCCTGATCAAGATTTGCGTATTAAAGTTAAAAATTCAAGCTTTAGTCAAAAACCGGAAAGTCAGTTTAAGTCTAAATTTGATTATCGCAACACAGAGCAAGCGCAAAGACAAGAAGCTTTTAATTCACCCTCGTTAACTTTGCCAACTAGTTTTCATAAATATAATGCCTCTAAAATGCGTCCTGCACCGCCGGTTGTAATTCAAAAATTTAATGGTGATCCTATGGAATATTGGTTGTTTGTTAGACAGTTTGAGGCTCATGTATTAGGAAAGGTTGAAGATTACGAATTATTTCCGTTGTTGCATCAATATTGTGAATCGCATGTACAATCTAAATTTAGTTATGTGTCGAATCAGTCGCCTGTAACTGCGTTTCAAAAAGCATGGGATATTCTTTTTGATGAATATGGTCATCCCTACGAAATAGCTAGATGTTGCGAAGAGCGATTAAAAAATGTTCATAAAATTCCCGATGATGACAAAAATAAGCTTAAATCATTGTCTCAACTTCTTGAAAAGTGCTGTGTGTCTCTAAAAAATATTGAACAAGTTTCGAGTTTAGATTCAATGCATGTGATTATGGGCGTTGTTAACAAACTGCCAATTAATTTGAAACGAGCTTGGGTAGAATATGCGGTACAAATTGAACAACAAACTGGTGAGAGAGCGAAGTTTCTTGATTTGTCCAAATTTGTTACAGAAAAAAGTCGAATTGCTAATTCTATTTTTGGTAGAGAAACGTTTCAAACCAATTACAAACCTCGCCGCGAAAGCGCGTATGTTTCTGCAACGACAAAAAATGTAAAAGACACGTTGAGCGTGGAAAAAAGTCGATGTTTTTATTGTGAAAAAGTACACAAGCTAATTGATTGCGATAAGTTCAAAAATTTAACGTACGAAGAAAAGTACAAATTTGTTAAAGCAAAGGGACTTTGTTTTAAATGTTTAAGCGGTAACCATTTCGCTCGTTACTGTAAATCGAGTTGCAAATGTTTAATTACTGGTTGCAAAGGAACCTTTCACCATACTCTTCTTCATAAAATTACTGACACTGAAGTGACGGGTCACGTCGACGCCTGTAGTTCTATTCAATTTAATAAATCGACTGGTAATGTCCAGCATGTCTTTTTAAATGTAGTTCCGGTGCGCGTTCGCTGCGAAGGTAAAGAAACAGAGGTATACGCATTTTTGGATCAAGGTTCTACCGCCTGTTTTTGCGACCGCAGTTTGGCAACGGAATTGCAACTGAGCGGCACGAGTCGACAGCTTAAATTGCAAACGTTGACAGAGACAAAATCTTATAGAACTGTGTCTGCAGAGATGGAAGTTAAAGGTTTGTTTGACGGAGATTGGGTCCAGCTTCCAGACGTTACAGTTGTAGATGAAATACCTGTACAGCCAAATGTAATTCCCACATCACAGATATTAAGCGATCATAGTTATTTAGCTGATATTAATTTTTTAAAGCTTGACAGGCAAAACGTACAGCTTTTAATTGGTGCTAATGTCCCTAGAGTATTTAGATTAGAAGATTTAAGATCTGCTCCGGATAAATTATCACCCGACGCTGTGAAGTCACCTTTGGGGTGGTCTTTACTTGGGCCCTGTTCTAAATTTAATTGCACAGTATCCAGTAGTGATAAAAATGTTTACTACGTTTCAACTTTACGCGACAATTTCGAGGAGGATGATAGAAATTTCATATATGAATCACGCAGAAATTTTTCAAATATTCAGTTTCAATGTTATGACGAAGATAATTATTATTCGAAACCAATTTCGATGAATGATTTTAAAGTTTATAGAATGCTTAAAAGTTCGATCAAGTTAGTTGATGACCACTACGAGTTACCACTACCCTGGAAGTATGAAGACCAGATTATGCCAAACAATAAAAATTTAGCACTTAAGCGATTAAATCATTTAAAGCGAAAATTAATGCGTAACAGCGATCTGAAACAGAAATATTCAATTCAAATTCAAACAATGTTAGACAAAAACTACGCAGAACTTGTTCACGATAACTTTCAAATAACTTCTAAGAAGGTTTGGTATATCCCCCATCATTCAGTAATAAACCCCCATAAACCCGACAAGTTGAGAGTGGTTTTTGATTGCAGTGCCGAGTATAAAGGTATTTCTTTAAATAAATCTCTGATGCAGGGGCCCCACCTGATGAACGATTTAGTTGCCATTCTTTCCCGCTTTCGTAAAGAAAAAATAGCTTTGGCAGCCGACATAGAGTCGATGTACTACCAGGTTCAAGTTTCACCTCGTGATCGTGACAGTTTAAGGTTTTTGTGGTGGCCTGATGGAAATCTTGAAAGCCAACCAGTAGTGCATAGAATGAAAGTTCATCTTTTTGGTGCAACCTCGTCTCCGTGCTGCGCAAGTTTTGCGTTGCGTCAAGCGGCCATTGATTTCGGCGCTCAATTCGAACCTTATATCAGTTCTGCAATTGAAGAACATTTTTATGTTGATGACTTTTTAATTAGCGTACCTAACGTTGAAATCGGACTTAAATTAATGAAAGATATAAAGCATCTGTTGTCGAAAGCAAGTTTTAATCTTACGAAGTGGTGCTCAAACTGCCCTGAAATAATAAAACATTTGCCTGAGAATGAACTTTCGAAATCACTACAAATTAACGCTCTGGCCAAAAATTCTAGTGAACGTGTCTTAGGAGTAAATTGGAACCTCAATACTGATTGTTTCTATTTTGTAGTAGAACTTCCGGATAAACCATGTACGAAACGTGGTGTTTTGTCTTCGATCAACTCCATTTTCGACCCGCTTGGATTTCTGTGCCCAGTGATTGTTGAAGCCAAGCTTCTCTATCGACGACTATGCGAGCTGGAGTTAGAATGGGACGAACCTATTCCTTCCTTAGAATTCAATAAGTGGCAACAATGGATTCGAACGCTGGAGCATCTGAAGTCGATGTCTATCCCAAGATGGATGGGTTTGCATACCAATTTAGGCAGTGAAAACTATCAATTGCATTATTTTGTCGATGCCTCTAAGCATGCGTATGGCGCCGTTTGTTATCTCCGTTCGAGCGATATTAATGACTATGTCAATTGTAACTTAGTTATTAGTAAATCTCATTTAGCTCCTAAAGACGAATTTTCTATTCCCCGTCTAGAACTTCTTGCTGCTGTGACTGCCGTAAAATTAGATATTTTTCTTAAACACGAACTGAACTTACCGCGGTTGAGACCAGCTATTTTTTGGACAGACTCCGCTGTAGTTCTTCAAAGTATAAGAAATGAAGAAAAGCGTTTTCCTCTTTTTGTGTCCCGTCGTTTAAAGTTTATTACGAAAAGCACTTGTACTTCTAATTGGAGGCACGTCCCTAGTGAACTCAACCCCGCTGATGTTTTAAGTCGTGGATGTAGATCCGACAAACTAATGAAAACTAAATCGTGGCTTTCTGGACCAGAATTTTTGAGTGAATCGCCAGACAGCTGGCCTTGCCGGTTTGCAGAGACGACATTAGATGTAGAAAATGTAAAAGCATTTGATAAAAAAGCTGCGTCTGCATTTTTGATTACCGACATGATTGATCCAGTTGACAAGCTCATTGCGTATTTTTCTTCGTGGTTTAAGCTAAAGAAAGCCACTGCTTGGCTTATAAAATTTAAGACCTTTTTAATAAATTCCAACTCTGTCTATCATTTTTCTCGTTCCTTGTCTGTCTCTGATCTTCGAAAAGCAGAAATTGAGCTTATTAAATATGAGCAATGGAACTGTTTCGGCGACATCATGTCGAAGATGCAAACTAATGAAAACTTTTCTCTACCTTCCAAATCTCCACTTCTAAAACTGAATCCTGTTATTGTGAACGGCCTTTTAAGAGTAGGCGGCCGTTTAGATAGAGCTTCTGTTTCCTTTGATCTTAAACACCCAATTATCTTGCCCCACACCTCGCACTTAACCAATCTTATTGTTCTTCATTGTCATTGCATTACAGGTCATGGCGGAGCAAATATGACGTTGAACCAGTTACTACAACGATATTGGATTTTACGAAGTACAGCTGTTGTTCGCAGAGTGCTTAATTCCTGCATGCATTGCCGACGACGCTATGAAAAGCCGGGATCACAAAAGATGGCTGATCTTCCCCCGTCGCGTCTACAAATCGATACTCACCCCTTTGCATACTGTGGCGTTGACTACTTCGGACCGTTGCTCGTGAAACAACGGCGTTCTCAAGTAAAAAGATATGGTTGCCTTTTTACTTGTTTAACTTCTAGAGCAATTCATATTGAAGTCGCGATGGATCTGACAACCGACGCCTTCATCAACGCCTTACGTCGTTTCCTATCAAGAAGAGGTCCCGTTTTGCACTTCTTCTCCGACAACGGAACCAATTTCGTTTCCGCCGAGAAGACCCTTCGTGAAGCCCTGCGCCAGTGGAATCAGCACCAGATTGAAGATTTTCTCCTTCAAAAGGAAATTCAATGGACTTTCAATCCCCCAAATGCCAGCCACATGGGTGGTGCTTGGGAGAGAATGATTCGGTCAGTCAGACGAATTTTAACTGCATTGATGACGGAACGAACTCTCGATGACGATCAACTTCACACCTTTTTATTGGAAGCAGAGTCTATTTTAAACTCTCGCCCTTTAACTCCAATCACAACTGATGCAGATGGTTTGGAACCATTGACGCCCAATCATCTTTTGAAATTGTGTCCTACTGGCAACTTCCCCCCTTCACTTCCTTCTGATGAGCACTGTTGTCCCAAAAGACGTTGGAAAAATGTACAATATCTAGCTGACCAATTTTGGAAAAGATGGTCTCGAGAATATTTAAAAACGATAATCGCCCGCCAAAAATGGTTTAAGAAGAAAACCAATTTTCAAAAAGACGATGTTGTTCTACTCGTGGACGATTCGATTCCTCGTTCGCAATGGCGTCTTGGCAAAGTTGTAAAGCTGTTCCCCGACGAACAAGGCTTGGTGCGCCAAGTCGTAGTAAAAACGCGTGGTTCTGAAGTGCGGCGGCCCGTTCATAAACTGTGCTTGGTGGTTCCCGCGAATCTTGATGTTATGCCGCGGAAGGACTCTGGTGATCCCGCAATTACCGTAAAATAAGTTTTAGAAATGTTTCCGTTAATGTTATTTGTGTTGTGTGCAGCGTTGGTAATTTTTTTTTCTTTTTCTTTTTTTTAATTTCTCGGGTGTTGGGAGTGTAGAAAATTACCAACGCACGTGTTTTATTTTGAGTTTCTAATCATTATTTGCGCGAGCACTCGCTGCTAGCGCCTTTTTTGTTTTACGCTTTATTTTTAATTAATCTCACCTTGAAGCATAGTTGTGTCTGCAGCGCGTTGATTTTAGAGCTGGCTTTATTGCGTTTCTACACACTTCTCAATTTGTGAGGCGACCAGCTGCAGTGTTTGTGGGCAGCTGGTTGAAGTCTGAGTAGACTTAGCGTGAAGTTAAGATATTCCCGTTTTCCCCGTGAGTCAGCACCGAAGTGAACTGCTCGGTAAGACACCTATGCGTTTTCTTTTTGTGTTTAATTTTTAGTTTGTTTTTATTTATTTACAGATTACCGTTTCCGCTTTCGTTTCCGCTTTCGTTTTCGCTTTTATTTCCAAGTTCAACGTTTCAGTTATAACTTATTTTATATTAAATTATTTTCCTTGATTATTATTTCCTTTTAATTTTACGAAGCCGGAAGCGCGTTGATCGACACTTCACTTTGCGGTAATCGGCTACTTCAGCGCCGTTTACCGTTACAATAACAGATGATAACCTTGTAGGAAAAAGCTATGTTAGGGCAACACTAAACTTGCAATATTTAAAAAGATTATTTGAAAAAACTTTTCGGTCTTAAAAAACTTTATATTCTGGGCAATTAAACTATTTTTTACAGTTGAACTAATTATTGTTTATTTTTAAAGCAATTTTCATACTTTTTGACCGCATTTTGTAACTCGTTTACGTATTATATTGACATACTTTATTCAATGCAATTAAATTAAACAATAGTTTTAACCCATAATATAGTGTTTTCAAAACATTTCTATAGAAATAAATTTTAAATCTTTCAAGGTTCTTTGATGCTTTGATGTTACGAACTTTGATGTTTCATGTTTTCAGAATCAACTTTTAAGCTCTAATCTCGCACGCCATGACTGTGGTAGATATGTACCACTTTTTAAATAATCATGCCACAACTGAAAACCATCACTTGCTAGCCAATACAACCTAAAGCTTATAGTTTTGCAACAAATCTATTTAGAAGATCGGAACAAAGTAGATTTGAAATAACGTCAAATTGCAAAAAATTAATTACATTACCTATTTTCCGAAGGACCACAAGCAGAAGTCTTTCCTGATGACCTTTTTTTCAGTCTTTACATGTCTTTTGGGATAATATTCTAAGCAGGGGCCACAGATGTTGAGAGTCTCTGAAAAGGGACCACAAACCATAAAAGATTAAGAAACACTCTGTTAAAGTTTTTAATAAGATTGTTTTATTTTATCTTATGTTTTACTTACAATAATTTTAATTAGTGTTGTAAACGCGATAGATTTTTATCTGAATTCAAGTTCGAGTACGAGTTCTATTCTGTGCTGTAAAAATTGAAAACTTGATTAAGCCTACTTCTTTCAAAGTCGAAAGACTACCACAAAGAGATATATGAAATAAAACAAATTATGAAACTGGTTGTCATTAACAAAAAAAATAACTTCATTTAATGGTTTCAAGTTAAAACAAAAAATAAATATTAATGGACAAATCAGTTTTCTAATCAAAATTAAATGTACAACTTAGTTGCATTGGAAGTTTAACAGTTTAATATTAAAAGTAAAATCCAAATATTATTTATTCGATTTTCAAATTTCTTCAATTAATGAACTCAAATTTAATAATATATTTTTTGAGTTCGAGGTCAAGTTTGAGTTCAGCGAGTTTATTTTCGAGTTCAAGTTCAAATTCGGCAACAAAAGAACGAGTTCAGCGAGCTCGAGTTGCATCCCTGCTTTACAATACGACTAAAAATACAAATAACTAAATACATGACAAAATGGGTAAATGTAGGATTGACTAAATGGATAAAAATGAAATGACTAAAAATATGGCTTTATAGCAGTGGCTCTTAACTTTTTTTGTGGCCCATTTTCGTTGCACAAAAATTCTGAGGCCCATTAACTTTTTATGCAAGAAATAAACTACAAAATAGGTTTAAAAAAACATATTTCAAAAAAAATTATTTATTCAATCGAGCATTAGTGAAATACTTGCTGCTGAACATTATTGACCAATACATCAATTTTTGCAACGGTGGAAAAGAGCTCACAACGCATACCATCTTCCGCATTAAGTTGGTTTCGAGCCTTTGCTTTTGTTTGCACTAAAGTGGAAAACCCCGTTTCACATAAATACGTAATGCTAAAAGGCAACAGTTCTATAATGCATTCTTTACCGATTTGCTGGTAAGAAACACACACGTTTGCCCAAAACTCGCAGATCGATAAAGTCTCAAACATTTCTTTGCAAGCAGAGTTGTTTTTGAAGGTAATAAGCTCGTCCTGTAAATCATCAATAACTTTTTTTATTGGTATTGTCAAAGGCTTTCTCACCAGCTCCAAATTAACATCAGATATTTCAGGAAAGTAGGTTAAAAAGTCTTTCCGGAGATTGACAAGATGTTGCAATACTTCAGATGGTAGATTCATGTCCAAGTTACCTTCAATCACAGATGAAAGGGTCTCAAAAATTGCAAAATTTTCTTTCTCAGCTTTTTGTTTCCAGTTTTCAAGCTTTTGCACAAACTCATTTAGGGCATCGATGAAGTAAAGTACAGTAGTATCCCTTCTTTTTAGCTTATAAACTGCCCTTTTCAGGACACATTGCCAACAAGTTCCGAAGACCCACTATTCTTCAGCTGAACATCGAAGGCCTCACTGCAAGCAAGATGAACGTTCTTCATCACCTCGCTATGCAGTCTGAGGCACTCGTCATCCTACTGCAGGAGACCCACTGCACTGATGCAGAGAAGTTGGTACTTCCAAACTACCAACTAGCTGGATCTTCATTTAAGCAGGAAGCATGACCTTGCCACGTTTGTCCACGAGCGACTGAGATACACGCTTTTGGACCAATCTCAACCGACATTAGAGATCGAGTGGCTGTGTGTGGACGTTGATAGCTACAAAATAGTCAACGTCTACAAACCACCGCCAACACGATTGCAATCCCTGGATCTTCCAGTGTTTCCTCAACCTTGTCTTTACGCTGGCAGTTTTAACTGTCGTCATGCTAACTGGGGTTACGATGGCAACAGTCCGGACGGTGAGTGCTTGGCTGGCTGGGCAAGTATTAATTGTCTTGCCCTCCTATATAATTCCAAGGACGTTCCCAGTTTTTACTCCGGCCGCTGGAACACTGGCACCAATCCAGATCTAGTTTTCGCCAGCGTAGGTTCAAACAGTCGCTTACCGGATAGACGTGTCCTTAAAAAGTGCCCCAGGTCCAACATTGACCTTCGCTTGTTAGACCACCAAAGTTTGCTATGTTAGTGCCTGTTAAGCGATGCATGCATGTTAAGCAATGGAACTTTCGCAAGGCTAAATGGAGTCACTACATTGCTTTGACGAATAAATTCGCAAAGAATTTGTTGCCGCCTGATTCACTTGATGTGGATGCGGCTTACCAGGACTTGTGTAACACCATTAAGAAAGCAGCCAAAAAGACTATCCCACGCGAGTATCGAAATAACTATATTCCGTGTTGGGATGCAGAGTGTGAATCCCTCTATAAAACCTTTCTCCAGCCTCCTCAGGGAGACGACTCAAGTTTGGCTGCTACAGCTCTGCTTGCCAAGCTTGACAGAAATCGGAGGGATCAATGGTCCGAGGCAGTTCGGAGCATTGACTTCTCACACTCTAGTCGAAAAGCGTGGAATATTTTGAATAACCTTACTGGTAGGTCACGACACTCTCCTCGTCACTGTCCCGTTTAAGCCGATGTTATTGCTTCTCAGCTGGTTAGAAATGGGAAATACGAGGCTGCTGACCGCAAGTCATCTCGACTTGTCTCTCAAAAAGTGTCTGACCTTTGGAGAACCACAACACCAGACGCAGTAAATATCTCTGACAATTTTTCACAGAGAGAATTTGCTGCTGCCATCCAACATTTGAAACAAGGTAAAGCTCCGGGACCTGATTCCATCTGCTCAGAGCTTATACTCCATGCCGGAGCTGCTTTGAAGTCCTGGTTACGTGACTTCCTTTCTTCCTGTTTGCGCTGACTCAAAATTCTCAAAATCTGGAAAAGAGCGCTCGTGGTCGCGATCCCCAAAACCAGCAAAGCCCGTGGGAGTCCCAAAGAGTTATCGACCGATATCTCTGCTCTGTGTCCTCTACAAGGTCCTCGAGAGGCTTATCTACGCCCGCGTTGAACGATTAGTCAATCCACTGCACCCTAAAGAGCAGGCTGGATTCCGACGCGGAAAGTCAACCCTAGATAAAGTTGTTCTGCTAACTCAGAACATCGAGGATTCTTTCGAGGCTAAAAAGAAGGCCGGTGCGTATTTGTCGATCTGACATCTGCTTATGACACTGTCTGGCACCGTGGCCTTACCTGCAAGCTGCTGAGACTACTTCCGGATAAGCACATCGTCAAAATGATCATGGAGCTTGTCCGAAATTAAAGTTTTACCCTTACTACCGGTGACAGCAAGCAAAGCAGGCTACGCCGTCTTAAAAACGGCGTTCCTCAGGGATCGGTCTTGGCTCCCCTCCTATTTAACATCTATACGTACGATCTTCCTTCCATGATTTCCAGAAAGTTTGCTTATGCTGATGATTTAGCATTGTTGCACTCTTCTGGAAACTGGAAGGACACGGATGAGACTTTGAACCAAGACATGTCTACACTTTCAGCGTATCTCCAGACTTGGAGGTTGAAGCTCAGTCACACCAAGACGGTGACGGCAGCCTTTCACTTAAATAACCGAGAGGCCAAACGCGAGCTAAAGGTCTACAACAACGGTAGACTTATATTGTTCTGTCCGACCCCTACTTATCTTGGGGTAAAACTGGACATATCGCTCACTTTTTGTCACCATTTAATGGCATTGCGCAAAAACTATCATCGCGCGTCACACTGTTGAGGCGACTCGTGGGCTTGGGATAGGGTGCTGGTGCTAAAACACTACGCATAGCCACCTTATCTCTAGTCTACTCAACAGCTGAGTACTGTTCGAAATACGATTGCAAACGTTTTGTCAATGGTCAAACTCAAAAGTAAGCATTGATTTGGTTGAATACGTTAAACCTGTAAAAATATATCTCAAATCAATTAACGATTGTTTATGATTTAAATTCCAGTGTCTTTTCCTTGTTTTAATGTTTCATTATTTGTTTGTTATTACAGTTTGGAAATCGATAATTGGCCACAAGCTCGTTTACTATGTGATGCTTGTATTGGTGAACATGAGAACAAGGTTTCCCACCGATGCGCAACAGCAAGTACAATAGTCAGAGTGTGGAATCGTCAATTGAAAACCTGACAAAACATAAAAGTCGCAGTTGGACATTATTGCCAAAGAGCTTATTTTAATTGATCAAATTAAAAACTTTAAGTTAATTTTACATTGTTTTTTCATTACATTTGTTTTTTACTTTTTATTTACTATTTTATTAAATCTACGATAAGTTTTTATTGTTTTTGATGTGCTTATTTTAGGTTTGTAAGTGCTATAATTGGTGTTCTATGCAATTTCCATTTTTATTTTTACAAAATAAATCTACCTTTTTTTCAAATTTTTGTCTGCATTGTTAAAATCAATGTGCTTTATTCTCGTTAAATTGTTCACGTGCTGAAGGAAATTAAGTTTTTATTTTTGTATTTAACTAAAACAAACTTAAACACATGGTGGGTGCAAAACCAATAATTTTGAAATCAATCGAATGTTTAAATACGAGGGGCGTTCAGAAAGTAATGCAACTGATTTAATTTTTTGTAGCATTCATTTAACTAACATCTGATTTTTTTTACACATTATAGATTGGTAACTAAGGTTTACAGATTTTGTAAAAAATTATGGGTTTGAATTAATGCAATCTGCAATTCAAATTTTAAGCAATTCCTGTTTGTCTTCTTCATGAGAATGTAAAACTGGCATGATTTTCCCAAAGCAATCTGGGCAAAAGTAAATACTTGTTATTGTATTTCTATTGTCGGAGGGAGAAGCAGCTCAAAAGATAAGCAAAAGGCTAAAGCAACTGTATGGTGACGGTGCGATAAACTATTGATTCTTTTTATTAATTATACGTTTTTTAGCTATTAATTATTTTAATTTTTCTTATTCAGTTTTTTAGTAATTAATGTAACAAAATCTTGAAAATAATTTTGTTTTAATGAAAATTTGTTCTTGTATTTTTGCTATTTGGTAATAGTATAAGTTTTTTGAAAATTTTTGTTTAAAGTTTTACATCACCTATCCGTAGTAGGTTATGCTAAAAAGTAAGCGATTGCTTAAAAGTTATTGAAAAATTTTGACTTTAATTAATTTATAAAGTCGCATTGTTGTGGTCGTTGCGTTTTTATTAACTGGAATTACTATTCTGGTACGCAGCATAATTTCATCAAAAAATATGTTGCAGTGTTACTTTCCCAAGCGCACAACAGAAATCACTCAGACTGAGCAGCAAACTCGCACACTTCTGCTTACAAATTAAAGTAGAAGCATAGTGAGATATCACAAAGATTTATGTTCAATAATGTTTTGCCAATGCTTCACAAGTAATTTCAAACAGAGGTGACAAACATGCGATCAGCGAATAAATTTGGTGCGGCCCTCGAATCGGTTTCACAAAGTCAACCTCCTAGATTTCGGGATATCAAGCGAAAGCAGTTGGAGCTTGATGTCTTTTCCGTCTCTTTCAATGTTACACACACTTCTGCACTCCCTGAGCTCCAACTTGAATTCATAAAACTACACAGTGATGACACGCTGAAAACGATGTATCTGAACAAACTCTTGCTTGAAGTCTATTGTATATATGTATCAAAGAAAGAGTTTCCAATTTTAAAAACTTGCGTTCTCAAATGGTCATCAGTTTTCGGAAGCACGTACCAATCCGAACAATTGGTTTCTAAATTTAACATCAGAAAAAGCCCTTACCGTCCAAAACTGACAGAGAAAAATCTTAGTATGTAGTTGCCCCATGGTCGGTTTGACTCAATCTTAAGCCCTTAACAAAGTAAAACAGTTTCTAAAAATCTCACTTAGGGTTATATTGATAGTTGTTTAATTTTTGATTAAATCTTGTTTGCTGCTTTTTATTATGTCTTGTTTCAATATTGCGTAAATAACTTTAGCTGGTTTGCATAGGTTTGCATCGATTTTTTGACTATTTCGTGTAAATTTTTTTAATTTTGATTTTTTGCATTTATTTAAAGAAAATTTTAAATTACCACGCCAAAGTGTTCGTAAAGTGGTAGTTTAAATCTCCTTTTTTACTGCAAGCGTTTGCGGGATTAATTTTTGTTTATTAATTGATTTTTATACTTTATTCCGCCCTGAAGCGCTAAGCTCTCTAATATCGGAATTGTTCGCTTGAAGGATCTCATCAGTCTCATTTCAGTTACCAGGACTCACCGCGAGGAGGTTAACGACTCAAACTTAAACTCAAATCAAAATCTATCGATTTCGCAGCACTGGTTAAAAATAATAAGGCATAAGATAAAATAAAACATTTTGATTAAAAAGTTTAGCAGAGTGGTTTTTAATCTTTCATGGTTTGTCTCCCCTTTTTACAAACTCTCAACACCCGTGGCCCCCGCTTAGAATATTTTCCCAAAAGACTAGTGAAGACTAAGTACTTTTATCCCTGACGTCAGCCCTTAATCATTGAGAATGTATCACTCTAGACCATCCTGGATTAGGATTAACCGCCTTCACATTGACATTGGTTTAAATTATCCCACAGCAACCGGTAAGTGTTGCGCGAAGCAGCAAATCGCTGAACACATTATAGCATCTTACCTCATTTTCCATCATCCAAGTAGGAGCTTTGTCTTAAATAAGTTTATTAGGAGACAGTGGCCTAGCTAAACAATACACGTCTCAACATCTAAAGAGTCTTTCCGAATGCAACATCTACTTCATACAAAAAAATAGAACGATTTTTTTTTTATTCTAAAAATTTTATAATTTTGTTTTAAAAAGAGGCCACGAGATCGACTCCCAAAGTTGCCACGAAGCATTTTCCGGGGGACCACAATCAAAAGTCTTTGCTGAAGACCATTTTATTCATTAGTCTTTACATGTCTTTTGGGACAATAATTAGTGCTAAGCAGGGGGCCACGGTATTGAGAGTTTCTGAAAAGGGACAACAAGCCATAAAATATTGAGAAACACCATGCTAAAGTTTTTAATAAGATTATTTTATTTTATCTTATGCTTTTCTTACAGTAATTTTAATTAGTACTACAAACTCGACAGATTTATATTCAAATTTAAGTTTGCGTACGAGTTCTATTTTGTGCTGTAAAAATTAAACCTACTTCTATAAAAGTTGAAAGGCTATCAAAAAAGATAAATAAACTGAAAGAAATAATGAAACTGCCTGTCATTAGCGAAAAAAAAAATTCGTTTAATGATTGCAAGTTAAACAAAAACAAATACTAATGAACAAATCAGTTTTCTAATCAAAATTAAATGTACAACTTAATTGTATTGGAAGTGTAACAGTTTAATACAGCGTTGCGGAGTTGAAGTCGTGAAGTCGTAGGTTTTTGGGCGAAGTCGGAGTCGGACCTGGAGTTGCTTTTTTAGTTTTGATGAAGTCGGAGTCGGAGCCGGAGTCGTTTTTTTAGTTTTGGTGGAGTCGGAGTCGGAGTCGGGAGTCGGAGTCGTTTATGTAAATGTGTAGGAGTCGGAGTCGGGAGTCGGAGTTGTTTTTGTAGACGTGCAGTAGTCGTTATTGTTTTTTGTGACTCTGACTTCGCTTTAGGCTAAGTCAAACTTACATGTTTGCTACAGTTGGTCAAATACAGTACATCAAACCCACAAACAAGCATGCGTATACGCGCTGAATACCTTTCGAAAGACAGTGCGCTTTTGACCCCAAATTTAAAATTAATAAAGAATAGTTTTTGCTTTAAATTGACGGACCAAAGAGTATATTTTTTTGAAATATGTAAACTTATTTTTGATTTAATGCCAGTTCTTTAAAATCCCACTCTAGATTAAAAAATTCCTCTTTAAATTAATTCGGTAACAAAAATGACTTTTGAATAGATGTAAAATCTTTTTTGTCTCGATGAGATTTTTGAAAACACACTCTTAAACACTCTACGTGAATAACTGTTTTTTATTTTCACTTACACGCAACAATTTATGTCTTTAAATTACTGTAAATGTGAGAGGAAGCAATTAAATACTAAAAAGAAGATCTTCATTTTGACAGCTATATGTTTAACATTTTCGTCAGTGTTGCTTTTTTGCTCGCGTAAACTCTAAGTTAATTTGTCAACCTCCTTTTGATCCCTTAAATATTCCAATTGACCACATGGAGGACCACTGGTCTAAACCATAAAGTTGCTTATCTACATAGCGCCACAATTACACATCATACAATGGAGAGACGAAGTACGCACTTGGTAAATAGCAATTAAAAATCTAATATTTGCTTCTTTCCAGAAAAATTGCTGTTTAAATTTTCAAATTAGCAATGTCATTTATAGTCACATAGGTATAAAAATTTATTTTATTTTGTTACTTGGGCTGTTATAGGCTTGTAGGCCTGCAATGAGAGAAAAATAGCATTCTTGTTCTTTCAAAAATAGTAACGCAACAGGCAAATCTAATCAAATAATTATATGGTGCTAACAGGCATCCAAGTGAAATCACTAGAAATGTCCCTGTAATAGGCCTATATGGTAGAGAATGCAAGATTGAGTTTATTGCAGTTAAGATTGGCAAAAATAAACAATCTTTATTATCATGAAATGAGAACTTAGCACTCGATTGTTAAAATAGCAATTTTGAAAATGCTTGGGACGCTTTTCTTGGCTTCTTTCCGGTAGCGGGCCAGCATATACATTAGGCAATAGATAAAATAGAACAGTTTCAGTTTCAATTATTATTTTAGAATTTCCGTTTTTAATTTTGTTCTCATAAATACTGTCTGTCGGGTTTTAATCATTTAAATTTTTTGATTTTATTTTTTGCCTTAATTCAAAATGTCCTGTTTAAACGCTTTTATCAAGTACTTTGAAAAACTGTTATCAAACCTTAACATTGTATAGCTCAGGCTACAGATTTAAAAACTGGTCACCTTTTCCTTTTTTTTCATATTTTAAAAAATGTGACTTATTCAAGGTTATGAAGTCGGAGTCGAGTCGTTTTTTCGAGCTTGCTGGAGTTGGAGTTGTTTTTGTAGGTATTCTGGAGTCGGAGTTGGAGTCGTAAATTCTTAAAGAGGTGGAGTCGGAGTCGGAGAAAATTCGTACGGCTCCACAACCCTGGTTTAACATCAAAAGTAAAATCCAAATATTATTTATTCTATTTTCAAAATTCTTGAATTAATGAACTCAAATTTGGAGATATATTTTTTGAGTTTGAGGTCAAGTTCGAGTTCATCGATTATATTTTTGAGTTCAAGATCGAGTTCAAGTTAGGCAACAAAAGACCGAGTTCATCCCTGCTTTATAATATGACTAAAAATACAAACGACTAAATATATGACTGAATGAGTAAAAGTGGGATTAAATAAATATGAAAATTGGAATTACTAAAAATATAGCTTTATAGAATAACTAAAAACTTGTACGGTCTGTTTTTTTAGCTGGAACTGACAAAGCGGCCTGCGACAACCAACAGGTTCGTCACTCCTAATTTAAAACTTCTTCGCTGATGAACTCTTAAAAATTTACTGTGGTTTTTGTACTACCGCTATTTATTTTATATTTTCAAAAAACAATTTGGGTGATTTTATCCGTTATACATGTAATATATTCGATTAATTTTAACCAGCTCCTTATTAAACCAATCCATTAATGTAAAAACAGTAAACATATATAAAAATAATTCCCTTTAATTTGTTATAAATATTACAACAATGAAAATAGGTTAAATGCATCAATCTCGTTATACTTAGATTGTAAAAAATCCACCGTAAGTTATTAATAAAGCAGTCCAGAGTTGATTTTCGTTCCGAAACAATCACAAATAATGCAGTTAATTTCAGTTTAACAGCACTACTTGTGATTTAAAAATAGAATAGCTTCTCCTGTTACGTTTGTTTTTCCAGACGTTTCTTACGCATAGCAAAAAAAGGAAAACAAGCACTTTCACATAAATACCAATCTGATACTTTCCTTACGTCAGATTCAAAATAAGTGAAAACATCAAACACTTACCACATTTGATAAAATCGAAAACTTTAACTTAAAATCATGTACATCAACAAAGTTTTGGTTTTTGCAACATTGGCAGTTGTTCTTTATAATGTCTGCAATGCAGCAACACTTACAACTAACATCGATTATCAAAATACAATAAACAAACTTCAACAAAACAAGTAAGTTCATTTAATGTCATTCAATATCTAAACAATTTAATTGTTTTGCTCTAAAATGCTAAAATATTTTGCGATTAAAATGCAAAAAACAATAAACTTTTAATCAAATATATTAAATTATTTGTTTCTTGCTTGATAACCAATGCTTGAGGACACTAGTTCAGCACAAGAAATATGATTGCAAACGTTTTGTCAATGGTCAAACTCAAAAGTAAGCATTGGTTTGATTTAATACATTGAACTTGTAAAAATAGATCTCAAAATCAATTAAACGATTGTTTATGATTTAAATTCCAGTGTCTTTTCCTTGTTTTAATGTTTCATTATTTGTTTGTTTAGTGCAGTTTGGAAATTGAAAATTGGCCACCAGCTCGTTCACTATGTGATGCTTGTATTGGTGAACATGACAAGTTTTTCCACGGAAGCGCAGTAGCAAGTACAATAGTCAGATAGTGGAACCATCAATTGAAAATCTGGCGAAAACTAAAAGTCACAGTTGGACATTATTGCCAAAGAGCTTATTTTAATTGATCAAATTAAAAAACTTAATTTAATTTTACATTATACAAAACCACTTTAATTTTACTAAACTTAATTTAATTTTACAAATTTTAACTAAATTTACTAAACTTAATTTTTTACTAAAATAAATTTAATTTTACACTGTACACCTGAAATCCACAAGTATTGGTCTTGTAAAAAATTTAATTTCAATCAATTTTTATTTTGTGGACAACAAGTTTTAAGGAATAGAATAGCCGATTACAACTTCATAAAAATATCTGTTGATAAGTACATTAGATAAGTACATGTATAACATTAAAAGTAAGAGAACCCCGCAAAAATGTGTGTGACTCGAGAAACAAATATCCAAGAAAAAAGACACATTAGTGTGTGACTTTAAAAACTATTAGTGTGCATTTTAGCCAATGCGGTTAGCAATAGCATTATTTTTTAAAAGCAATTCAATCGCTCAAGTGGTACTAATTGTTCAAATATAAATAAAACACGGCACACCTGGACTTTATTGTTAGACAAAATATTTGTTTGTTCTCACGCCGCTTCCGTTCCCGATCTCAATAAATAGCAAATCATGGAGAAGTGTATTCTTCTGTTATTATTAACTCTACGTTAGTACCCTGGGGTGTTTCAGCACCCCAGGGTATTAAATTTATATGCCGTTTTGAGTTGGCAACACTTGCAACTTTGTTTTTTAAATACCCTTTTGAATAGGTGAGAGGAAAAAATGCTGAAAATCTTACAGTACTGTGACTTGTTCTTCTTATTTTTTTAGGGTAAATTATGGATAGTTACAGTAGAAATGTAGAAAGGTTGCAAAGAATGTTGCAAGAATGTGACGTTTTGAGTGATGCTGAAGATGACAGTGAAGGTGAATCAGATTTCGTTATAGAAGATGAAGTTATTTCTGATTCTGAGTGCTATGACTCGGAACATGACGAATCGGAACATAACGAATATAAATGCATACATAATCTACTGTCATAACCCTGAAAACAAGCTAAAACGCCGTCTATTCATCAAGAGTGTAAGTATGCAGCTTGTTCAAGAGGCTCTGAAAAGAAGATTGCAGAATATTCACCTGTCAAGAGACCTCTAAAGTGGAATTAGAAGAATGCTGCCAGAGTCAGAAGAATCTTCAACATATTCACAGGCATCGACATCAAATCGTGCAAAGAGATGTGAATTGTGCGAGAGGTCACGTGACCGCAAAGTCAAAACAGTTTGTACCACTTGTGGTAAGCATGTTTGCAAAGACCACAGCAAGTTATTTGTGCAATGCATAACATGCCATGAATCCGCATCTAACGATGAAGAATCAGAGTAACAAATAACACTGATGGCGATAAGGTTGGAAAAAGACTACCGGGGTACTCGTTTTGGTTGTGAGTTATCGCACATTAATCACTTTACAGTTTAGATTTATTCAATAAACAGCTTTGATGTTTTATTATTGTTTAAATCTATTTAATAAACAAGCATTGAAGCCCAATGTGTATATTGCTTGTTATTGACAACAGTTTTAATAATGGGGTGCTGAAACACCCCATGGTACTAATGACGTTCCTATCCCCAGGGTACTAACGTAGGGTTAAGCATATAAAGCAGCTAAATTGTTGATAGCGATCTTTTCTTTTTTGAGAAAAAAATTGAGCTGTTTTAAATGACATTTAATTAAAAAAATAGTTTTTGCTATCAACAAAAATCCAATCTTCACAGAAAAATGGTCAATGATCTATGTTACAATACAAATTATATATAGGTTTACAGCACACTTTCAAATTTAAAACTATTGAAAGTGTGCTATAATAAATAATTGAGATTACATATTTTATTTTTTAATAAGCGCTGGCGTCATTATGCGGTATTAAAATAAAACCTATATTTTTGTAATCGATTTAGTATTCATTAAACAAAGTTTTATGTTATTATCATTTAATTTTTTTCTCTTTTAAGACAAAAACTATCCGTTTTTATTTCTTTCGAAATCTTTGAAGTTCATAACAAAATGTGAATCAAGTTGTTACATATGAATATTTGCTCAAGTTTTAGCACTCCTTAATAGCTACAGATGTTTCTATTACAATGATTGTTTAACCAATTTTCATTAAAGGAAGTCGCTATTCGTTATCATGCAAGAAAAATAATAACATAAGTAGTACAAATAAACTTTAATTTCATAAAAATAAAAGTTTTTGTCGTTTATATATATCTTTTTATATACTGTAGTATACTTTTTAAAAAAATGTAAGCGTATCAGCTTTAATAAGTTTTGGTTTTTCAAAAAAATTTTTGATAATTTTACTAAGTTCTAATTAAAGAAAAAACACCTTACGTTATTTTTATTAAAGATATCATGAAAAGTGAAAATTGGTTAAAGGTATCCATCTCGTTATATTCAAGTTGTAAAAAATACACCGTAAATATTATTAACAAAGCATTCCAGAGTTTAATTTTGTTTCGAAACAATCACAAATAGTGCAGTTAATTTCAGTTAAAGCGTGTGTTTTATTTTAGAACATATTCTTTAATAAAGCAGATTTCCTTTTCCTAAAACGTCTCTTTCCTCATATTTTCAATAGAAAAGAAAAAAGAAAAAAAAGCACTTTCACATAAATACCAATCTGATACTTTCCTTTCATCAGATTCAAAATAATTGAAAACATCAAATACCGTACTTACCACATTTGATAAAATCGAAAGCTTTAACTTAAAATCATGTACATCAACAAAGTTTTGCTTTTTGCAACATTGGCAGTTGTTCTTTATAATATTTGCAATGCAGCAAGACTCACAACTAACATCGATTATCAAAATACAATAAACAAACTTCAACAAAACAAGTAAGTTCATTTAATGTCATTCAATATCTAAACAATTTAATTATTTTGCTGTAAAATGTTAAAATATTTCACGATAAAATGTATAAAACAATAAACTTTTAATCAAATTTTTAATTAGTTGTTTTTTTGTTGCAGAATCAATGATCATTCTCCGATGGCACTCCAGTTTATTCATCAAATTAAGAAACGATCAACTTGTTCTTCTTCTTCTCAAAAACACCAATGCTTGAGGACACTAACTCAGTATAAGAAATATGATTGCAAACACTTGGACAATGGTCAAACTCAAAAGTAAGCATTGATTTGGTTTAATATATGAAAGTTGTAAATGTATAAATTCAAATCAATTGAACGATTGTTTATCATTTAAATTCCAGTGTCTTTTCTTTGTTTTAATGTTTCATTATTTGTTTGTTTATTACAGTTTGGAAATCGAAAATTGGCCACAAGCTCGTTCACAATGTAACGCTTGTATTGGTGAATACGAAAACAAGGTTTTGCACTCAAAGGCAGCAGCAAGTACAATAGTCAGAGTGTGGAATCGTCAACTGAAAATCTGGCAAAAAATAAAAGTCACAGTTGGACATTATTGCAAAAAAGCTTATGTTAATTGATCAAATTCAGAAACTTAATTTAATTTTACACTGTTTTTTCATTACATTTGTTTTTAAGTTTTATTTACTATTTTATTAAATCTACGATAAGTTTTTATTGTTTTCGATGTGCTTATTTTAGGTTTGTAAGTGCTATAATTGGTGTTCTATGTAATTTCCATTTTTATTTTAGCAAAATAAATCTACCTTTTACCTAACATTTGTCTGCATTGTTAACTTCGATGTGCTTTATTCTCGTTAAAGTGCTAACGTGCTGAAGGAAATTGAGTTTTTATATTTTGTATTTAGTTAAAACAAACTTAAATACATGGTGCAAAACTAATGATTTTAGAATCAAACAAATATTTAAATAAATTAAAGTCCAAAGTGAAAACATCACGTTTAATTCAGGCTGGCTGGTGGAAAGTTTTGTGCAGTAGCGCATTCCTATCAGATTAAATAGAAACATTCTTTTTTGTTTATTGAAGACTGTCATGGTAAACTTCAACAAACCGTTTTACTTCTGGTGTACTAAAATACAATTGCTTTTATAGACGGCGTTCCGGTTTGGTAGAAATAGTGTAAAAATAAAGACAACTAATGGCAATAATATATTATTTTTTTGTGTGTTTTACTTTTACGATTAAATTATATATACAGAAACTTTTAATATTCCAACACAGTGGTTCTCAAATATTTTTGTTGCGATTGCTATAGAAGAATTTGTTGGATATGCGACGTGCCAGTTATAAATATTTCAGAAAGAAATATATTGTCAAAGATGGTTTTGATTGATAAAACAAAAAATAGGCTGCCTGGGATTGTGCTACAATATCCCAAAAGTCATTTATCAACGGTTAAGTGGTCAACTAGAGTATATATTTGATCAAATAAAGAAAAAAGTTATTCTCACATTTTTGCTACTGTAGCAAATCTATTGCCGACTGTTTCGTTTTTCAAATATGAAATTGTCAAAACGGAGGCAACTGAAATAATTTTTAAATGGACCAAGAACATGACAACTTGATGAAATGGCTTGCTATCATCCGATTGTCATAAATTAGCAAGCTTTGTAAAGTTATCCTCGTCGCTTCCGCCTTGTAAAAAGTTTTGCTAATCTTGTTTTCATCTTATCAATAAAGAACGTTTTAAAAGAGAATTATTTAATAAAAAAAACTTTTTCAAGTAAGAATTTTTAATCCAATTCAAGTTATAAGTATTTTTCTATTTTCCTCTTACTATGCATCAGTTATTTAGACTTAAAAACAGGACAAACGTAGAAAAATAAGTTGTTTACAAAATAGAAACAGAAATACGTCATCCTAACTTATTTGATAAAATTAAAAATTGTAACCGAAATTAGATTTTTTTCCAACCCAACAAACTAACTCTACTATTTTACATCCTAATTAAGTGGGTGCTTTCAAAACCACACTTAATGAAAAATACAGAGCAAGCTATTCCTTGTGTTTACACTATGTACACAGTTTTCTATATCGCTAGGTTAAAACCGTACAAATGTTTAAAATTCGAACCTACAAAACACATGCTTTCATTAAATTAGTTAGACTTGTGTAAAAGTGTTTTGCAAAAAATGCATTAAACCAACCAGTGGATAATTAAATCAGATATCAATACGTTGCTATTTTAACAAGGTTTATGCAACTAAAAATCTTAAGACTGCAGATTTTGAATAAAGCTAAAAGCAATGCATAAGCAATACAATTTAGACTAAAGAATTTGTGCTTAAAATACAGTAAATGAAAACAGCAAAGGCTTAAAAGTACATGAAGTGCAAGTCATAATCAACTATCATACGTATAAGCTATTTTTTTTTTAATTTTAAAGATTTTACAGCCGAATTGCAATTATCATTTTTTCCGTGGATTAATGTAAGTTTTAAAAATGTTACCAAGTTCCAAAAAGTAAAACTAAACAAATAAATCAACTTTTTTGTTCCTGACAACGATATACTGTATATTGTTTTTTATTGAGAAAGATTGATTTAAAAATTGATACAACAACAAAAATCAAACTTTACCATAAAAATGACACACCATGTTCAAACAATTAAAAGTCGAGTGCATTTTGAATAACTTTTCACAACACTTGGTATAAGTGATTTTCTTAAAATAACTTACGTTTTCAATGCATATAACGTATTGATTAAAAAAACTTATTAAAACGTTAGTTCAATTTTAGACAAGCGGAGTTGTCTGCAACTATGATTGCGGTTTTTCTAACTCCTTGGTATTATATTACAGTTTCCCAACTCCTTGGTATTACCTTATTTTAAATGATTAATCGATTTGACGTTTTGACGTGAAAGCGCTACACTACTGAACGTTACAAAGAATTTTAATGTTTGTTGCATAGCTTCGTTCTTTGAGAATTTTAAATAATTTTCTGCGATAACGAAGATAAATCACACCATATTTTTTTAGCATTTTCTTGTGTTTCTGCGTGAACTATTAATCTCTTATTAATTATTTTTGAAAAGGCTTTAGTACATCATATTTTATGAAATAGGTATTTATTAAGCTATTAGATCTAAAAAGTAACTAAAAATAAAATGATTCATAGAATTAAAAATTAGGCAAATCAGCTTCGACCATAGGTTGTTTCAAACTTTGTACACTATTACTACATTGCAAACGGACCCTCGCCCATGGTTTGCTGGAATTCTTTGTAATTATCAATTTAAACGGTTTATCTAACTATATTATTAGAAAACATATATAGTCATGCTTTGATGTATCATGAAAAGTGAAAATTGGTTAAATGTATCCATCTCGTTATATTCAAGTTGTAAAAAATACACCGTAAATATTATTAACAAAGCATTCCAGAGTTTAATTTTGTTTTGAAACAATTACAAATTGTGCAGTTAATTTCAGTTAAAACGTGCGTTTTATTTTAGAACATATTCTTTAATAAAGCAGATTTCCTTTTCCTAAAAGGTCAGTTTCTCTACAGGATGTACGCATTACAAAAAAAGAAAAAAAGCACTTTCACATAAATACCAATCTGATACTTTCCTTTCATCAGATTCAACATAAGTGAAAACATCAAATACAGTACTTACCACATTTGATAAAATCGAAAACTTTAACTTAAAATCATGTACATCAACAAAGTTTTGGTTTTTGCAACATTGGCAGTTGTTCTTTATAATGTTTGCAATGCAGCAAGACTCACAACTAACATCGATTATCAAAATACAATAAACAAACTTCAACAAGTCAAATAAGTTTATTTTAATGTCATTCAATATCTAAACAATTTAATTATGTTGGTGTAAAATGTTAAAATATTTCATGATAAAATGTAAAAAACAACAAACTTTTAATCAAATTTTAAATTATTTGTTTTTTTGTTGCAGAATCAATGATCATTCTCCGATGGCACTCCAGTTCATTCATTGTCACACTTCATTCATAATTTCAATCGTAACGATATATTTATCCCCGTTAATAGTAATTCGTAGTGTTATTGTAAGAGAATAAATGCGGCTCTTTGAGCGCTGTTTGCGATATACGTCCAATTTGTTCTATTGCTCGATATATGAATCTTCTTTTCTCTTTTTTCTCTTTGTATTGACATAATATGTTTTGACCAACGTCATTGTACTAGAAGGTTCTCGTATATGCCATTTGATTCGAGCGTAGCAATCTCTCCGTGTAGTTCTGGCTAAGTCTCGAATTTACAAGAAAGTTTACATCACGTGATTTTGGTTTCTATATAAAGCCGACGCAAATTATTATTGTGGTGAGGTAATTTGAAGCGATTTGAGTGGCGGCTCGAGCGAAGGTGATTTTGTTTGGCCACAGGAGGTGGACCATTAGATTTTGTGTCGGTGGACAATTGTTGAATTTATTTTGTGCCAGTAGTTGGCAGTTTTGTTCTACAGAGGTAGAATTATTTGTGTTGATTGAGTCGAGAAATAGTGCTGATTTTGCTTTGCAGTTTGGCAAAGCGTGGAATAGAAGTTTGGTCGGACGTGATTTTTGTAATACATTCGTTGTTATTAGAGACAGTGGTCTCTATTTGTTGTGAAGAAAAGTCTTCAGCTAAACCAATCCGAGCTTTCGTTAAATCAACTGTATAAACCGTCAAGCTCATAGCAAGACTACTTCTTGAGCCGGAATAAAATAAAATTTAGACACAGCTTTGTTTCAGCACAGGTATTCGGGTTACCTAGCTCAACTGGTCCATTTGGATTCCCGAACAAAGTTTGTGACATTCATCAAATTAAGAAACGATCAATTTGTCCTTCTTCTTCTCAAGAAAGAATCGAACAAGAGCAATGCTTGAGGACACTAGTTCAGTATAAGAAATACGATTGCAAACACTTGGACAATGGTCAAACTCAAAAGTAAGCATTGATTTGGTTTAATATATGAAAGTTGTAAATATATGAATTCAAATCAATTGAACGATTGTTTATCTTTTAACTTCCAGTATCTTTTCCTCGTTTTAATGTTTTATTATTTGTTTCTTTATTACAGTTTGGAAATCGAAAATTGGCCACAAGCTCGTTCACAATCAGCTTGGATACTAGTAGTTTGTTCTGGTCTCGTCGTTCTGCAAATGACTCAACATTATGCAGCAGCTAGTTAGTAACTGCTGCCAGATACTGCTATAATTGTTGCACAATTGTTTGAAATATATAAAGCAACAAAATACTTTATTGTAAAGGCAATTTTAATCTTAGAGAAATTACAAGCAGCTTTCCGGTCAAAATGACCGTCGGCGGTAATTTAAGGTAAATCGCTCTCCAACCCCCGTTGTGCTTATTGTAATGCAATAAAAATTAACATGCTAAAAGTTGACAAAAACTTAGAAAAAGTCAGTAAGTTTCAATATTCTTATCCAAGCCGAGATACGAGCATTCAAAAATCAAAAACGTTCAAAATGACCGCACCGGTAATACTAAAGTTAACGTTTGTTTTTTGTTTAACTTGCAACCATTAAATGAAGTAATTTTTTTTTTGTTAATGACAGCCAGTTTCATTATTTGTTTTATTTATCTCTTTGTGGCAGCCTTTCAACTTTAAAAGAGTTAGGCTTAATCAAGTTTTCAATTTTTACAGCACAAAATAGAACTCGTACCCGAACTTGAGCTCGAATAAAAATCTATCAAGTTTGCAGTACTAATTAAAATTACTGCAAGTAAAGCATAAGATAAAATAAAATAATTTTATTAAAAACTTAAGCAAAGTAGATCTTAATCTTTTATGGTTTGTGGTCCCTTTTCAGAGACTCTCAACACCCATGATCCCCTGCTTAAAATATTGTCCTGAAAGACTTGTAAAAACTAAAAATCTTTTTTTATTTTAACTCTATATGCTCCTGACTCGCAGGAAAGTGACGGAGGCGCTAATACATAGGGTAGGCAATTACCCCGACGCGCTTCCAGAGATACCAAGTTATTGCTGTCCGCTTGTAATTTAATAGAGATATGAATGTAATTTAGAACTGCTTGCCAGGACCACCAAGCAGGGAAATGTGCCGCAAAGTGTCTTTCCCAAGGACATAACAGAATGGCGCGAGTGGGTTCCGCAGCAAGACCGTGTTGATCACAAGCCCGGCGCTTTAACCACTCGACCACTCTTCAGCGAAGACTAAAGACTAAAAACAACAAGACTAAAGACTAAAAAGAACGAAGATTAAAGACAACAAATCTTCAGCGAAGACTTCTGCTTGTGGTCTCCCGGAAAATGCCTTGTGGCTTTTTTTCGAGTCGATCTCACGGACACTTTGTAAAACAAAATTATAAACTTTTTAGAAACAAAACAAAAAATTGTAGTACTTTTTCGTACAGTGCAGAGTTACTCTCGGAAAAACTCTTTAGATGTTTAGGCAGGTATTGTTTAGCCAGGCCACTGTCTCCTGATAAATGATTCCAGACAAGCTCCTACTTGGATAATGAAAAATGGGACAAGATTTTATGATGTATTCAGCGGTTAGCTCCTCCGCGCCACGTTTACGGCTGCTGTGGGATCGATACCCCATCTGTGCACTGTGGAACGGATTAGGCCAATGCCAGTGTAGAGGGGATTAAGCCTGACCCAAAATGATCTGGATTGTTACATTCTTAATGATTTGTGATTAACGACGGATATGAAAATACTTTTTTTAGTCCTCACTAGTTTTTTGAGAAAATAGTTTGAGCACGGGACCACGAGTGTTGAGAGTCTCGGGAAAGGGGCTACAAACCAAAATAAGTTGAGAATACCGTGCTAAAGTTTTTAATGAGAATGTTTTATTTATCTTATGCCTTATTAATTTTAACCAGAGCTGCGAAATCGATAGATTTTGATTTGAGTTCAAATTGGAGTCACTGACCTCCTCATCGTGGTAAGTCCTAGTAACTGAAGTGATAAAATCCTTCAGGCAAACAATTACGATATTGGAGAGCGCCCGGGTTGGTAAAAAATAGACTCTCGGCTCCGGAAACAAAAGAGAAAAAATTGTTCAACAGCAGTAATAAACAACAAACACAATAATAAAAACCCAGTTTATCACTTAAAAATTATTTAAAGATCTGGAAACTAATATTTGTTTTATTGGCGGGGCGAGAGTATTGGAGCATTGGTGGGAGTTATGTTTGTTTGTTTGATTGCTTTTCTTAACGCTTAAGCGCGGAATAAAATAAAAAAAATCAATTAAAAAACAAAGAATAATCCCGCAAACGCTTGTAGTAAAAACGGGGATTTAAAGTACCACTTTACAAACACTTTGGCGTGGTAATTTAAAAATTTCTTTAAATAAATGCAAGAAATCAAAATTAAAATAATATACACGAAATAGTCGAAAAATCAATGCGAACCAATACCAGCTTAAGTTATTTACGCAATATTGAAGCATGTAATATTAAAAAGCAGCAAACAAGATTTTGTTAAAAATTAAACAACTTTATCAATATAACCCTAAATGAGATTTTTAGAAACTGTTTTGCTTTGTTAAAGCGCTTAATATTAAGTCGAACCGACAATGGGGCAACTGCATACTAAGATTTTCCTCTGTCAGTCTTAGACGGTAAGGGCTTTTTCTGATGTTAAATTTAGAAACCAATTAATTGGATTGGTACGTGCTTCCGAAAACTGATGACCATTTGAGAACGTAAGATTTCAGGATTAGTAACTTTTTTTGATATATATACATGATAGACTTCAAGCAAGAGCTTGTTCAGATACATCGTTTTCAGCGCGTCATCACTGTGTAATTTTATGAATTCAAGTTGGAGCTCAGGGAGTGCAGAAGTGTGTGTAACATTGAAAAAGATGGAATTTGTGAAACCGATTCAAGGGCCGCACCAAATTTATTCGCTGGTCGCATGTTTGTCATCTCTGTTTGAAATTACTTGTGAAGCATTGGCGAAACATTAATGAACATAAATCTACTGCCGAGCGTGTTCTATTCCTCTCTTCTTTGTATTTACATCAATTTTCCAATCTCCGTTATTTCCAATCTGTCTGTTTCCAAGTCTTTTTGCAGCAAATATATAGAAAGAACACAAAAGGCTTTAGGGCTATTACAAACACGCGACAAGAAAATAATTACAAAGAAAATAGTGCGGTACAAATGAAGATGAACAAAAGCAAGATAAACCAAAAAGTTGTTTTGAACCTTGCAGTCGTCACACTAGCCAGCCCCCAGATGAAACGAGCACTGGAAGGACCATTGAGATCGGTTGAGCCAAAGTTTCGTGTGACGTGCTGCGAGTGCAAAATTCTCGACAGTTCGTCAGCTCGTGGATGGGGATCCCTTGCTCGTGATTACATTCCGTCCTAATGTTGCGCCATTTCTCCGGGAGCATCCTTGTTTTGTCTCCAAGCGATAACTTATTTACTTGAGTGGGGGTTTGAAGTACCAGGATTTGCCATTTTTTCTTTTTTTTGTGAACTTGTTTGGCAATCGGCATTTCCCCCACTGCTAGAAAACAATATAAAAAGATACATATACTCTATATAATAAAACAATATAATACTATATAAAAAGATACATATAAACGACAAAAACTTTTGGTTTTATGAAATTAAAGTTTATTTGTACTACTTATGTTATTATTTTTCTTGCAATATAACGAATAACGACTTCCTTTAATGAAAATTGGTTAAACAACCATTGTAATAGAAACATCTGTAGCTATGAAAGAGTTCTAAAACTTGAGCAAATATTCATATGTAACAACTACATTTACATTTTGTTATGAACTTTAAAGATTTCGAAAGAAATAAAAATGTATAGTTTTTGATTTAAAAGACAAAAAATCAAATTATAATAACGTAGAACTTTGGTTAATGAATACTAAATCAATTACAGAAATATAGGTTTTATTTTAATACCGCATAATGACGCCAGCGTTTATTAAAAAATAAAATATGTAATCTCAATTACTTACAGTATTATAGCACACTTTCAATAGTTTTAAATTTGAAAGTGTGCTGTGAACCTATATATAATTTGTATTGTGACATAGATCATTGACCATTCTTCTTTCCGACAACACTTTCCACCAGCCTAAAAAATATATTAAACGTGATATTTTTACTTTGGACTTCAATTTATTTAGATGTTTGTATGATTCTAAAATCATTAGTTTTGCACCATGTGTTTAAGTTTGTTTTAACTATATAAAAAATATAAAAACTCAATTTTCCTTCAACACGTTAGCACTTTAACGAAAATAAAGCACAATGAATTTAACAATGCAGACAAAAAGTTGAAAAAAAGATAGATTTATTTTGCTAAAATAAAAATGGAAATTGCATAGAACACCAATTATAGCACTTACAAACCTAAAATCAGCACATCGAAAACAATAACAACTTATCGTAGATTTAATAAAATAGTAAATAAAACTTAAAAAACAATTCTAATGAAAAAACAGTGAAAAATTAAATTAAGTTTTTGAATTTGATCAATTAACATAAGCTTTTTGGTAATAATGTCCAACTGTGATTTTTATTTTTGTCAGATTTTCAGTTGACGATTCCACACTCTTACTATTGTACTTGCTGCTGCCTTTAAGTGGTAAACGTTTTCGTCAAATTCACCAATACAAGCGTCACATAGTGAATGAGCTTGTGGCCAATTTTCGATTTCCAAACTGTAATAAAGAAACAAATAATAAAACATTAAAACGAGGAAAAGATACTGGAAGTTAAATGATAAACAATCGTTCAATTGATTTGAATTCATATATTTACAACTTTCATATATTAAACCAAATCAATGCTTACTTTTGAGTTTGACCATTGTCCAAGTGTTTGCAATCGTATTTCTTATACTGAACTAGTGTCCTCAAGCATTGCTCTTGTTCGATTCTTTCTTGAGAAGAAGAAGGACAAATTGATCGTTTCTTAATTTGATGAATGTCACAAACTTTGTTCGGGAATCCAAATGGACCAGTTGAGCTAGGTAACCCGAATACCTGTGCTGAAACAAAGCTGTGTCTAAATTTTATTTTATTCCGGCTCAAGAAGTAGTCTTGCTATGAGCTTGACGGTTTATACAGTTGATTTAACGAAAGCTCGGATTGGTTTAGCTGAAGACTTTTCTTCACAACAAATAGAGACCACTGTCTCTAATAACAACGAATGTATTACAAAAATCACGTCCGACCAAACTTCTATTCCACGCTTTGCCAAACTGCAAAGCAAAATCAGCACTATTTCTCGACTCAATCAACACAAATAATTCTACCTCTGTAGAACAAAACTGCCAACTACTGGCACAAAATAAATTCAACAATTGTCCACCGACACAAAATCTAATGGTCCACCTCCTGTGGCCAAACAAAATCACCTTCGCTCGAGCCGCCACTCAAATCGCTTCAAATTACCTCACCACAATAATAATTTGCGTCGGCTTTATATAGAAACCAAAATCACGTGATGTAAACTTTCTTGTAAATTCGAGACTTAGCCAGAACTACACGGAGAGATTGCTACGCTCGAATCAAATGGCATATACGAGAACCTTCTAGTACAATGACGTTGGTCAAAACATATTATGTCAATACAAAGAGAAAAAAGAGAAAAGAAGATTCATATATCGAGCAATAGAACAAATTGGACGTATATCGCAAACAGCGCTCAAAGAGCCGCATTTATTCTCTTACAATAACACTACGAATTACTATTAACGGGGATAAATATATCGTTACGATTGAAATTATGAATGAAGTGTGACAATGAATGAACTGGAGTGCCATCGGAGAATGATCATTGATTCTGCAACAAAAAAACAAATAATTTAAAATTTGATTAAAAGTTTGTTGTTTTTTACATTTTATCATGAAATATTTTAACATTTTACACCAACATAATTAAATTGTTTAGATATTGAATGACATTAAAATAAACTTATTTGACTTGTTGAAGTTTGTTTATTGTATTTTGATAATCGATGTTAGTTGTGAGTCTTGCTGCATTGCAAACATTATAAAGAACAACTGCCAATGTTGCAAAAACCAAAACTTTGTTGATGTACATGATTTTAAGTTAAAGTTTTCGATTTTATCAAATGTGGTAAGTACTGTATTTGATGTTTTCACTTATGTTGAATCTGATGAAAGGAAAGTATCAGATTGGTATTTATGTGAAAGTGCTTTTTTTCTTTTTTTGTAATGCGTACATCCTGTAGAGAAACTGACCTTTTAGGAAAAGGAAATCTGCTTTATTAAAGAATATGTTCTAAAATAAAACGCACGTTTTAACTGAAATTAACTGCACAATTTGTAATTGTTTCAAAACAAAATTAAACTCTGGAATGCTTTGTTAATAATATTTACGGTGTATTTTTTACAACTTGAATATAACGAGATGGATACATTTAACCAATTTTCACTTTTCATGATACATCAAAGCATGACTATATATGTTTTCTAATAATATAGTTAGATAAACCGTTTAAATTGATAATTACAAAGAATTCCAGCAAACCATGGGCGAGGGTCCGTTTGCAATGTAGTAATAGTGTACAAAGTTTGAAACAACCTATGGTCGAAGCTGATTTGCCTAATTTTTAATTCTATGAATCATTTTATTTTTAGTTACTTTTTAGATCTAATAGCTTAATAAATACCTATTTCATAAAATATGATGTACTAAAGCCTTTTCAAAAATAATTAATAAGAGATTAATAGTTCACGCAGAAACACAAGAAAATGCTAAAAAAATATGGTGTGATTTATCTTCGTTATCGCAGAAAATTATTTAAAATTCTCAAAGAACGAAGCAATGCAACAAACATTAAAATTCTTTGTAACGTTCAGTAGTGTAGCGCTTTCACGTCAAAACGTCAAATCGATTAATCATTTAAAATAAGGTAATACCAAGGAGTTGGGAAACTGTAATATAATACCAAGGAGTTAGAAAAACCGCAATCATAGTTGCAGACAACTCCGCTTGTCTAAAATTGAACTAACGTTTTAATAAGTTTTTTTAATCAATACGTTATATGCATTGAAAACGTAAGTTATTTTAAGAAAATCACTTATACCAAGTGTTGTGAAAAGTTATTCAAAATGCACTCGACTTTTAATTGCTTGAACATGGTGTGTCATTTTTATGGTAAAGTTTGATTTTTGTTGTTGTATCAATTTTTAAATCAATCTTTCTCAATAAAAAACAATATACAGTATATCGTTGTCAGGAACAAAAAAGTTGATTTATTTGTTTAGTTTTACTTTTTGGAACTTGGTAACATTTTTAAAACTTACATTAATCCACGGAAAAAATGATAATTGCAATTCGGCTGTAAAATCTTTAAAATTAAAAAAAAAATAGCTTATACGTATGATAGTTGATTATGACTTGCACTTCATGTACTTTTAAGCCTTTGCTGTTTTCATTTACTGTATTTTAAGCACAAATTCTTTAGTCTAAATTGTATTGCTTATGCATTGCTTTTAGCTTTATTCAAAATCTGCAGTCTTAAGATTTTTAGTTGCATAAACCTTGTTAAAATAGCAACGTATTGATATCTGATTTAATTATCCACTGGTTGGTTTAATGCATTTTTTGCAAAACACTTTTACACAAGTCTAACTAATTTAATGAAAGCATGTGTTTTGTAGGTTCGAATTTTAAACATTTGTACGGTTTTAACCTAGCGATATAGAAAACTGTGTACATAGTGTAAACACAAGGAATAGCTTGCTCTGTATTTTTCATTAAGTGTGGTTTTGAAAGCACCCACTTAATTAGGATGTAAAATAGTAGAGTTAGTTTGTTGGGTTGGAAAAAAATCTAATTTCGGTTACAATTTTTAATTTTATCAAATAAGTTAGGATGACGTATTTCTGTTTCTATTTTGTAAACAACTTATTTTTCTACGTTTGTCCTGTTTTTAAGTCTAAATAACTGATGCATAGTAAGAGGAAAATAGAAAAATACTTATAACTCGAATTGGATTAAAAATTCTTACTTGAAAAAGTTTTTTTTATTAAGTAATTCTCTTTTAAAACGTTCTTTATTGATAAGATGAAAACAAGATTAGCAAAACTTTTTACAAGGCGGAAGCGACGAGGATAACTTTACAAAGCTTGCTAATTTATGACAATCGGATGATAGCAAGCCATTTCATCAAGTTGTCATGTTCTTGGTCCATTTAAAAATTATTTCAGTTGCCTCCGTTTTGACAATTTCATATTTGAAAAACGAAACAGTCGGCAATAGATTTGCTACAGTAGCAAAAATGTGAGAATAACTTTTTTCTTTATTTGATCAAATATATACTCTAGTTGACCACTTAACCGTTGATAAATGACTTTTGGGATATTGTAGCACAATCCCAGGCAGCCTATTTTTTGTTTTATCAATCAAAACCATCTTTGACAATATATTTCTTTCTGAAATATTTATAACTGGCACGTCGCATATCCAACAAATTCTTCTATAGCAATCGCAACAAAAATATTTGAGAACCACTGTGTTGGAATATTAAAAGTTTCTGTATATATAATTTAATCGTAAAAGTAAAACACACAAAAAAATAATATATTATTGCCATTAGTTGTCTTTATTTTTACACTATTTCTACCAAACCGGAACGCCGTCTATAAAAGCAATTGTATTTTAGTACACCAGAAGTAAAACGGTTTGTTGAAGTTTACCATGACAGTCTTCAATAAACAAAAAAGAATGTTTCTATTTAATCTGATAGGAATGCGCTACTGCACAAAACTTTCCACCAGCCAGCCTGAATTAAACGTGATGTTTTCACTTTGGACTTTAATTTATTTAAATATTTGTTTGATTCTAAAATCATTAGTTTTGCACCATGTATTTAAGTTTGTTTTAACTAAATACAAAATATAAAAACTCAATTTCCTTCAGCACGTTAGCACTTTAACGAGAATAAAGCACATCGAAGTTAACAATGCAGACAAATGTTAGGTAAAAGGTAGATTTATTTTGCTAAAATAAAAATGGAAATTACATAGAACACCAATTATAGCACTTACAAACCTAAAATAAGCACATCGAAAACAATAAAAACTTATCGTAGATTTAATAAAATAGTAAATAAAACTTAAAAACAAATGTAATGAAAAAACAGTGTAAAATTAAATTAAGTTTCTGAATTTGATCAATTAACATAAGCTTTTTTGCAATAATGTCCAACTGTGACTTTTATTTTTTGCCAGATTTTCAGTTGACGATTCCACACTCTGACTATTGTACTTGCTGCTGCCTTTGAGTGCAAAACCTTGTTTTCGTATTCACCAATACAAGCGTTACATTGTGAACGAGCTTGTGGCCAATTTTCGATTTCCAAACTGTAATAAACAAACAAATAATGAAACATTAAAACAAAGAAAAGACACTGGAATTTAAATGATAAACAATCGTTCAATTGATTTGAATTTATACATTTACAACTTTCATATATTAAACCAAATCAATGCTTACTTTTGAGTTTGACCATTGTCCAAGTGTTTGCAATCATATTTCTTATACTGAGTTAGTGTCCTCAAGCATTGGTGTTTTTGAGAAGAAGAAGAACAAGTTGATCGTTTCTTAATTTGATGAATAAACTGGAGTGCCATCGGAGAATGATCATTGATTCTGCAACAAAAAAACAACTAATTAAAAATTTGATTAAAAGTTTATTGTTTTATACATTTTATCGTGAAATATTTTAACATTTTACAGCAAAATAATTAAATTGTTTAGATATTGAATGACATTAAATGAACTTACTTGTTTTGTTGAAGTTTGTTTATTGTATTTTGATAATCGATGTTAGTTGTGAGTCTTGCTGCATTGCAAATATTATAAAGAACAACTGCCAATGTTGCAAAAAGCAAAACTTTGTTGATGTACATGATTTTAAGTTAAAGCTTTCGATTTTATCAAATGTGGTAAGTACGGTATTTGATGTTTTCAATTATTTTGAATCTGATGAAAGGAAAGTATCAGATTGGTATTTATGTGAAAGTGCTTTTTTTTCTTTTTTCTTTTCTATTGAAAATATGAGGAAACAGACGTTTTAGGAAAAGGAAATCTGCTTTATTAAAGAATATGTTCTAAAATAAAACACACGCTTTAACTGAAATTAACTGCACTATTTGTGATTGTTTCGAAACAAAATTAAACTCTGGAATGCTTTGTTAATAATATTTACGGTGTATTTTTTACAACTTGAATATAACGAGATGGATACCTTTAACCAATTTTCACTTTTCATGATATCTTTAATAAAAATAACGTAAGGTGTTTTTTCTTTAATTAGAACTTAGTAAAATTATCAAAAATTTTTTTGAAAAACCAAAACTTATTAAAGCTGATACGCTTACATTTTTTTAAAAAGTATACTACAGTATATAAAAAGATATATATAAACGACAAAAACTTTTATTTTTATGAAATTAAAGTTTATTTGTACTACTTATGTTATTATTTTTCTTGCATGATAACGAATAGCGATTTCCTTTAATGAAAATTGGTTAAACAATCATTGTAATAGAAACATCTGTAGCTATTAAGGAGTGCTAAAACTTGAGCAAATATTCATATGTAACAACTTGATTCACATTTTGTTATGAACTTCAAAGATTTCGAAAGAAATAAAAACGGATAGTTTTTGTCTTAAAAGAGAAAAAAATTAAATGATAATAACATAGAACTTTGTTTAATGAATACTAAATCGATTACAAAAATATAGGTTTTATTTTAATACCGCATAATGACGCCAGCGCTTATTAAAAAATAAAATATGTAATCTCAATTATTTATTATAGCACACTTTCAATAGTTTTAAATTTGAAAGTGTGCTGTAAACCTATATATAATTTGTATTGTAACATAGATCATTGACCATTTTTCTGTGAAGATTGGATTTTTGTTGATAGCAAAAACTATTTTTTTAATTAAATGTCATTTAAAACAGCTCAATTTTTTTCTCAAAAAAGAAAAGATCGCTATCAACAATTTAGCTGCTTTATATGCTTAACCCTACGTTAGTACCCTGGGGATAGGAACGTCATTAGTACCATGGGGTGTTTCAGCACCCCATTATTAAAACTGTTGTCAATAACAAGCAATATACACATTGGGCTTCAATGCTTGTTTATTAAATAGATTTAAACAATAATAAAACATCAAAGCTGTTTATTGAATAAATCTAAACTGTAAAGTGATTAATGTGCGATAACTCACAACCAAAACGAGTACCCCGGTAGTCTTTTTCCAACCTTATCGCCATCAGTGTTATTTGTTACTCTGATTCTTCATCGTTAGATGCGGATTCATGGCATGTTATGCATTGCACAAATAACTTGCTGTGGTCTTTGCAAACATGCTTACCACAAGTGGTACAAACTGTTTTGACTTTGCGGTCACGTGACCTCTCGCACAATTCACATCTCTTTGCACGATTTGATGTCGATGCCTGTGAATATGTTGAAGATTCTTCTGACTCTGGCAGCATTCTTCTAATTCCACTTTAGAGGTCTCTTGACAGGTGAATATTCTGCAATCTTCTTTTCAGAGCCTCTTGAACAAGCTGCATACTTACACTCTTGATGAATAGACGGCGTTTTAGCTTGTTTTCAGGGTTATGACAGTAGATTATGTATGCATTTATATTCGTTATGTTCCGATTCGTCATGTTCCGAGTCATAGCACTCAGAATCAGAAATAACTTCATCTTCTATAACGAAATCTGATTCACCTTCACTGTCATCTTCAGCATCACTCAAAACGTCACATTCTTGCAACATTCTTTGCAACCTTTCTACATTTCTACTGTAACTATCCATAATTTACCCTAAAAAAATAAGAAGAACAAGTCACAGTACTGTAAGATTTTCAGCATTTTTTCCTCTCACCTATTCAAAAGGGTATTTAAAAAACAAAGTTGCAAGTGTTGCCAACTCAAAACGGCATATAAATTTAATACCCTGGGGTGCTGAAACACCCCAGGGTACTAACGTAGAGTTAATAATAACAGAAGAATACACTTCTCCATGATTTGCTATTTATTGAGATCGGGAACGGAAGCGGCGTGAGAACAAACAAATATTTTGTCTAACAATAAAGTCCAGGTGTGCCGTGTTTTATTTATATTTGAACAATTAGTACCACTTGAGCGATTGAATTGCTTTTAAAAAATAATGCTATTGCTAACCGCATTGGCTAAAATGCACACTAATAGTTTTTAAAGTCACACACTAATGTGTCTTTTTTCTTGGATATTTGTTTCTCGAGTCACACACATTTTTGCGGGGTTCTCTTACTTTTAATGTTATACATGTACTTATCTAATGTACTTATCAACAGATATTTTTATGAAGTTGTAATCGGCTATTCTATTCCTTAAAACTTGTTGTCCACAAAATAAAAATTGATTGAAATTAAATTTTTTACAAGACCAATACTTGTGGATTTCAGGTGTACAGTGTAAAATTAAATTTATTTTAGTAAAAAATTAAGTTTAGTAAATTTAGTTAAAATTTGTAAAATTAAATTAAGTTTAGTAAAATTAAAGTGGTTTTGTATAATGTAAAATTAAATTAAGTTTTTTAATTTGATCAATTAAAATAAGCTCTTTGGCAATAATGTCCAACTGTGACTTTTAGTTTTCGCCAGATTTTCAATTGATGGTTCCACTATCTGACTATTGTACTTGCTACTGCGCTTCCGTGGAAAAACTTGTCATGTTCACCAATACAAGCATCACATAGTGAACGAGCTGGTGGCCAATTTTCAATTTCCAAACTGCACTAAACAAACAAATAATGAAACATTAAAACAAGGAAAAGACACTGGAATTTAAATCATAAACAATCGTTTAATTGATTTTGAGATCTATTTTTACAAGTTCAATGTATTAAATCAAACCAATGCTTACTTTTGAGTTTGACCATTGACAAAACGTTTGCAATCATATTTCTTGTGCTGAACTAGTGTCCTCAAGCATTGGTTATCAAGCAAGAAACAAATAATTTAATATATTTGATTAAAAGTTTATTGTTTTTTGCATTTTAATCGCAAAATATTTTAGCATTTTAGAGCAAAACAATTAAATTGTTTAGATATTGAATGACATTAAATGAACTTACTTGTTTTGTTGAAGTTTGTTTATTGTATTTTGATAATCGATGTTAGTTGTAAGTGTTGCTGCATTGCAGACATTATAAAGAACAACTGCCAATGTTGCAAAAACCAAAACTTTGTTGATGTACATGATTTTAAGTTAAAGTTTTCGATTTTATCAAATGTGGTAAGTGTTTGATGTTTTCACTTATTTTGAATCTGACGTAAGGAAAGTATCAGATTGGTATTTATGTGAAAGTGCTTGTTTTCCTTTTTTTGCTATGCGTAAGAAACGTCTGGAAAAACAAACGTAACAGGAGAAGCTATTCTATTTTTAAATCACAAGTAGTGCTGTTAAACTGAAATTAACTGCATTATTTGTGATTGTTTCGGAACGAAAATCAACTCTGGACTGCTTTATTAATAACTTACGGTGGATTTTTTACAATCTAAGTATAACGAGATTGATGCATTTAACCTATTTTCATTGTTGTAATATTTATAACAAATTAAAGGGAATTATTTTTATATATGTTTACTGTTTTTACATTAATGGATTGGTTTAATAAGGAGCTGGTTAAAATTAATCGAATATATTACATGTATAACGGATAAAATCACCCAAATTGTTTTTTGAAAATATAAAATAAATAGCGGTAGTACAAAAACCACAGTAAATTTTTAAGAGTTCATCAGCGAAGAAGTTTTAAATTAGGAGTGACGAACCTGTTGGTTGTCGCAGGCCGCTTTGTCAGTTCCAGCTAAAAAAACAGACCGTACAAGTTTTTAGTTATTCTATAAAGCTATATTTTTAGTAATTCCAATTTTCATATTTATTTAATCCCACTTTTACTCATTCAGTCATATATTTAGTCGTTTGTATTTTTAGTCATATTATAAAGCAGGGATGAACTCGGTCTTTTGTTGCCTAACTTGAACTCGATCTTGAACTCAAAAATATAATCGATGAACTCGAACTTGACCTCAAACTCAAAAAATATATCTCCAAATTTGAGTTCATTAATTCAAGAATTTTGAAAATAGAATAAATAATATTTGGATTTTACTTTTGATGTTAAACCAGGGTTGTGGAGCCGTACGAATTTTCTCCGACTCCGACTCCACCTCTTTAAGAATTTACGACTCCAACTCCGACTCCAGAATACCTACAAAAACAACTCCAACTCCAGCAAGCTCGAAAAAACGACTCGACTCCGACTTCATAACCTTGAATAAGTCACATTTTTTAAAATATGAAAAAAAAGGAAAAGGTGACCAGTTTTTAAATCTGTAGCCTGAGCTATACAATGTTAAGGTTTGATAACAGTTTTTCAAAGTACTTGATAAAAGCGTTTAAACAGGACATTTTGAATTAAGGCAAAAAATAAAATCAAAAAATTTAAATGATTAAAACCCGACAGACAGTATTTATGAGAACAAAATTAAAAACGGAAATTCTAAAATAATAATTGAAACTGAAACTGTTCTATTTTATCTATTGCCTAATGTATATGCTGGCCCGCTACCGGAAAGAAGCCAAGAAAAGCGTCCCAAGCATTTTCAAAATTGCTATTTTAACAATCGAGTGCTAAGTTCTCATTTCATGATAATAAAGATTGTTTATTTTTGCCAATCTTAACTGCAATAAACTCAATCTTGCATTCTCTACCATATAGGCCTATTACAGGGACATTTCTAGTGATTTCACTTGGATGCCTGTTAGCACCATATAATTATTTGATTAGATTTGCCTGTTGCGTTACTATTTTTGAAAGAACAAGAATGCTATTTTTCTCTCATTGCAGGCCTACAAGCCTATAACAGCCCAAGTAACAAAATAAAATAAATTTTTATACCTATGTGACTATAAATGACATTGCTAATTTGAAAATTTAAACAGCAATTTTTCTGGAAAGAAGCAAATATTAGATTTTTAATTGCTATTTACCAAGTGCGTACTTCGTCTCTCCATTGTATGATGTGTAATTGTGGCGCTATGTAGATAAGCAACTTTATGGTTTAGACCAGTGGTCCTCCATGTGGTCAATTGGAATATTTAAGGGATCAAAAGGAGGTTGACAAATTAACTTAGAGTTTACGCGAGCAAAAAAGCAACACTGACGAAAATGTTAAACATATAGCTGTCAAAATGAAGATCTTCTTTTTAGTATTTAATTGCTTCCTCTCACATTTACAGTAATTTAAAGACATAAATTGTTGCGTGTAAGTGAAAATAAAAAACAGTTATTCACGTAGAGTGTTTAAGAGTGTGTTTTCAAAAATCTCATCGAGACAAAAAAGATTTTACATCTATTCAAAAGTCATTTTTGTTACCGAATTAATTTAAAGAGGAATTTTTTAATCTAGAGTGGGATTTTAAAGAACTGGCATTAAATCAAAAATAAGTTTACATATTTCAAAAAAATATACTCTTTGGTCCGTCAATTTAAAGCAAAAACTATTCTTTATTAATTTTAAATTTGGGGTCAAAAGCGCACTGTCTTTCGAAAGGTATTCAGCGCGTATACGCATGCTTGTTTGTGGGTTTGATGTACTGTATTTGACCAACTGTAGCAAACATGTAAGTTTGACTTAGCCTAAAGCGAAGTCAGAGTCACAAAAAACAATAACGACTACTGCACGTCTACAAAAACAACTCCGACTCCCGACTCCGACTCCTACACATTTACATAAACGACTCCGACTCCCGACTCCGACTCCGACTCCACCAAAACTAAAAAAACGACTCCGGCTCCGACTCCGACTTCATCAAAACTAAAAAAGCAACTCCAGGTCCGACTCCGACTTCGCCCAAAAACCTACGACTTCACGACTTCAACTCCGCAACGCTGTATTAAACTGTTACACTTCCAATACAATTAAGTTGTACATTTAATTTTGATTAGAAAACTGATTTGTTCATTAGTATTTGTTTTTGTTTAACTTGCAATCATTAAACGAATTTTTTTTTTCGCTAATGACAGGCAGTTTCATTATTTCTTTCAGTTTATTTATCTTTTTTGATAGCCTTTCAACTTTTATAGAAGTAGGTTTAATTTTTACAGCACAAAATAGAACTCGTACGCAAACTTAAATTTGAATATAAATCTGTCGAGTTTGTAGTACTAATTAAAATTACTGTAAGAAAAGCATAAGATAAAATAAAATAATCTTATTAAAAACTTTAGCATGGTGTTTCTCAATATTTTATGGCTTGTTGTCCCTTTTCAGAAACTCTCAATACCGTGGCCCCCTGCTTAGCACTAATTATTGTCCCAAAAGACATGTAAAGACTAATGAATAAAATGGTCTTCAGCAAAGACTTTTGATTGTGGTCCCCCGGAAAATGCTTCGTGGCAACTTTGGGAGTCGATCTCGTGGCCTCTTTTTAAAACAAAATTATAAAATTTTTAGAATAAAAAAAAAATCGTTCTATTTTTTTGTATGAAGTAGATGTTGCATTCGGAAAGACTCTTTAGATGTTGAGACGTGTATTGTTTAGCTAGGCCACTGTCTCCTAATAAACTTATTTAAGACAAAGCTCCTACTTGGATGATGGAAAATGAGGTAAGATGCTATAATGTGTTCAGCGATTTGCTGCTTCGCGCAACACTTACCGGTTGCTGTGGGATAATTTAAACCAATGTCAATGTGAAGGCGGTTAATCCTAATCCAGGATGGTCTAGAGTGATACATTCTCAATGATTAAGGGCTGACGTCAGGGATAAAAGTACTTAGTCTTCACTAGTCTTTTGGGAAAATATTCTAAGCGGGGGCCACGGGTGTTGAGAGTTTGTAAAAAGGGGAGACAAACCATGAAAGATTAAAAACCACTCTGCTAAACTTTTTAATCAAAATGTTTTATTTTATCTTATGCCTTATTATTTTTAACCAGTGCTGCGAAATCGATAGATTTTGATTTGAGTTTAAGTTTGAGTCGTTAACCTCCTCGCGGTGAGTCCTGGTAACTGAAATGAGACTGATGAGATCCTTCAAGCGAACAATTCCGATATTAGAGAGCTTAGCGCTTCAGGGCGGAATAAAGTATAAAAATCAATTAATAAACAAAAATTAATCCCGCAAACGCTTGCAGTAAAAAAGGAGATTTAAACTACCACTTTACGAACACTTTGGCGTGGTAATTTAAAATTTTCTTTAAATAAATGCAAAAAATCAAAATTAAAAAAATTTACACGAAATAGTCAAAAAATCGATGCAAACCTATGCAAACCAGCTAAAGTTATTTACGCAATATTGAAACAAGACATAATAAAAAGCAGCAAACAAGATTTAATCAAAAATTAAACAACTATCAATATAACCCTAAGTGAGATTTTTAGAAACTGTTTTACTTTGTTAAGGGCTTAAGATTGAGTCAAACCGACCATGGGGCAACTACATACTAAGATTTTTCTCTGTCAGTTTTGGACGGTAAGGGCTTTTTCTGATGTTAAATTTAGAAACCAATTGTTCGGATTGGTACGTGCTTCCGAAAACTGATGACCATTTGAGAACGCAAGTTTTTAAAATTGGAAACTCTTTCTTTGATACATATATACAATAGACTTCAAGCAAGAGTTTGTTCAGATACATCGTTTTCAGCGTGTCATCACTGTGTAGTTTTATGAATTCAAGTTGGAGCTCAGGGAGTGCAGAAGTGTGTGTAACATTGAAAGAGACGGAAAAGACATCAAGCTCCAACTGCTTTCGCTTGATATCCCGAAATCTAGGAGGTTGACTTTGTGAAACCGATTCGAGGGCCGCACCAAATTTATTCGCTGATCGCATGTTTGTCACCTCTGTTTGAAATTACTTGTGAAGCATTGGCAAAACATTATTGAACATAAATCTTTGTGATATCTCACTATGCTTCTACTTTAATTTGTAAGCAGAAGTGTGCGAGTTTGCTGCTCAGTCTGAGTGATTTCTGTTGTGCGCTTGGGAAAGTAACACTGCAACATATTTTTTGATGAAATTATGCTGCGTACCAGAATAGTAATTCCAGTTAATAAAAACGCAACGACCACAACAATGCGACTTTATAAATTAATTAAAGTCAAAATTTTTCAATAACTTTTAAGCAATCGCTTACTTTTTAGCATAACCTACTACGGATAGGTGATGTAAAACTTTAAACAAAAATTTTCAAAAAACTTATACTATTACCAAATAGCAAAAATACAAGAACAAATTTTCATTAAAACAAAATTATTTTCAAGATTTTGTTACATTAATTACTAAAAAACTGAATAAGAAAAATTAAAATAATTAATAGCTAAAAAACGTATAATTAATAAAAAGAATCAATAGTTTATCGCACCGTCACCATACAGTTGCTTTAGCCTTTTGCTTATCTTTTGAGCTGCTTCTCCCTCCGACAATAGAAATACAATAACAAGTATTTACTTTTGCCCAGATTGCTTTGGGAAAATCATGCCAGTTTTACATTCTCATGAAGAAGACAAACAGGAATTGCTTAAAATTTGAATTGCAGATTGCATTAATTCAAACCCATAATTTTTTACAAAATCTGTAAACCTTAGTTACCAATCTATAATGTGTAAAAAAAATCAGATGTTAGTTAAATGAATGCTACAAAAAATTAAATCAGTTGCATTACTTTCTGAACGCCCCTCGTATTTAAACATTCGATTGATTTCAAAATTATTGGTTTTGCACCCACCATGTGTTTAAGTTTGTTTTAGTTAAATACAAAAATAAAAACTTAATTTCCTTCAGCACGTGAACAATTTAACGAGAATAAAGCACATTGATTTTAACAATGCAGACAAAAATTTGAAAAAAAGGTAGATTTATTTTGTAAAAATAAAAATGGAAATTGCATAGAACACCAATTATAGCACTTACAAACCTAAAATAAGCACATCAAAAACAATAAAAACTTATCGTAGATTTAATAAAATAGTAAATAAAAAGTAAAAAACAAATGTAATGAAAAAACAATGTAAAATTAACTTAAAGTTTTTAATTTGATCAATTAAAATAAGCTCTTTGGCAATAATGTCCAACTGCGACTTTTATGTTTTGTCAGGTTTTCAATTGACGATTCCACACTCTGACTATTGTACTTGCTGTTGCGCATCGGTGGGAAACCTTGTTCTCATGTTCACCAATACAAGCATCACATAGTAAACGAGCTTGTGGCCAATTATCGATTTCCAAACTGTAATAACAAACAAATAATGAAACATTAAAACAAGGAAAAGACACTGGAATTTAAATCATAAACAATCGTTAATTGATTTGAGATATATTTTTACAGGTTTAACGTATTCAACCAAATCAATGCTTACTTTTGAGTTTGACCATTGACAAAACGTTTGCAATCGTATTTCGAACAGTACTCAGCTGTTGAGTAGACTAGAGATAAGGTGGCTATGCGTAGTGTTTTAGCACCAGCACCCTATCCCAAGCCCACGAGTCGCCTCAACAGTGTGACGCGCGATGATAGTTTTTGCGCAATGCCATTAAATGGTGACAAAAAGTGAGCGATATGTCCAGTTTTACCCCAAGATAAGTAGGGGTCGGACAGAACAATATAAGTCTACCGTTGTTGTAGACCTTTAGCTCGCGTTTGGCCTCTCGGTTATTTAAGTGAAAGGCTGCCGTCACCGTCTTGGTGTGACTGAGCTTCAACCTCCAAGTCTGGAGATACGCTGAAAGTGTAGACATGTCTTGGTTCAAAGTCTCATCCGTGTCCTTCCAGTTTCCAGAAGAGTGCAACAATGCTAAATCATCAGCATAAGCAAACTTTCTGGAAATCATGGAAGGAAGATCGTACGTATAGATGTTAAATAGGAGGGGAGCCAAGACCGATCCCTGAGGAACGCCGTTTTTAAGACGGCGTAGCCTGCTTTGCTTGCTGTCACCGGTAGTAAGGGTAAAACTTTAATTTCGGACAAGCTCCATGATCATTTTGACGATGTGCTTATCCGGAAGTAGTCTCAGCAGCTTGCAGGTAAGGCCACGGTGCCAGACAGTGTCATAAGCAGATGTCAGATCGACAAATACGCACCGGCCTTCTTTTTAGCCTCGAAAGAATCCTCGATGTTCTGAGTTAGCAGAACAACTTTATCTAGGGTTGACTTTCCGCGTCGGAATCCAGCCTGCTCTTTAGGGTGCAGTGGATTGACTAATCGTTCAACGCGGGCGTAGATAAGCCTCTCGAGGACCTTGTAGAGGACACAGAGCAGAGATATCGGTCGATAACTCTTTGGGACTCCCACGGGCTTTGCTGGTTTTGGGGATCGCGACCACGAGCGCTCTTTTCCAGATTTTGAGAATTTTGAGTCAGCGCAAACAGGAAGAAAGGAAGTCACGTAACCAGGACTTCAAAGCAGCTCCGGCATGGAGTATAAGCTCTGAGCAGATGGAATCAGGTCCCGGAGCTTTACCTTGTTTCAAATGTTGGATGGCAGCAGCAAATTCTCTCTGTGAAAAATTGTCAGAGATATTTACTGCGTCTGGTGTTGTGGTTCTCCAAAGGTCAGACACTTTTTGAGAGACAAGTCGAGATGACTTGCGGTCAGCAGCCTCGTATTTCCCATTTCTAACCAGCTGAGAAGCAATAACATCGGCTTAAACGGGACAGTGACGAGGAGAGTGTCGTGACCTACCAGTAAGGTTATTCAAAATATTCCACGCTTTTCGACTAGAGTGTGAGAAGTCAATGCTCCGAACTGCCTCGGACCATTGATCCCTCCGATTTCTGTCAAGCTTGGCAAGCAGAGCTGTAGCAGCCAAACTTGAGTCGTCTCCCTGAGGAGGCTGGAGAAAGGTTTTATAGAGGGATTCACACTCTGCATCCCAACACGGAATATAGTTATTTCGATACTCGCGTGGGATAGTCTTTTTGGCTGCTTTCTTAATGGTGTTACACAAGTCCTGGTAAGCCGCATCCACATCAAGTGAATCAGGCGGCAACAAATTCTTTGCGAATTTATTCGTCAAAGCAATGTAGTGACTCCATTTAGCCTTGCGAAAGTTCCATTGCTTAACATGCATGCATCGCTTAACAGGCACTAACATAGCAAACTTTGGTGGTCTAACAAGCGAAGGTCAATGTTGGACCTGGGGCACTTTTTAAGGACACGTCTATCCGGTAAGCGACTGTTTGAACCTACGCTGGCGAAAACTAGATCTGGATTGGTGCCAGTGTTCCAGCGGCCGGAGTAAAAACTGGGAACGTCCTTGGAATTATATAGGAGGGCAAGACAATTAATACTTGCCCAGCCAGCCAAGCACTCACCGTCCGGACTGTTGCCATCGTAACCCCAGTTAGCATGACGACAGTTAAAACTGCCAGCGTAAAGACAAGGTTGAGGAAACACTGGAAGATCCAGGGATTGCAATCGTGTTGGCGGTGGTTTGTAGACGTTGACTATTTTGTAGCTATCAACGTCCACACACAGCCACTCGATCTCTAATGTCGGTTGAGATTGGTCCAAAAGCGTGTATCTCAGTCGCTCGTGGACAAACGTGGCAAGGTCATGCTTCCTGCTTAAATGAAGATCCAGCTAGTTGGTAGTTTGGAAGTACCAACTTCTCTGCATCAGTGCAGTGGGTCTCCTGCAGTAGGATGACGAGTGCCTCAGACTGCATAGCGAGGTGATGAAGAACGTTCATCTTGCTTGCAGTGAGGCCTTCGATGTTCAGCTGAAGAATAGTGGGTCTTCGGAACTTGTTGGCAATGTGTCCTGAAAAGGGCAGTTTATAAGCTAAAAAGAAGGGATACTACTGTACTTTACTTCATCGATGCCCTAAATGAGTTTGTGCAAAAGCTTGAAAACTGGAAACAAAAAGCTGAGAAAGAAAATTTTGCAATTTTTGAGACCCTTTCATCTGTGATTGAAGGTAACTTGGACATGAATCTACCATCTGAAGTATTGCAACATCTTGTCAATCTCCGGAAAGACTTTTTAACCTACTTTCCTGAAATATCTGATGTTAATTTGGAGCTGGTGAGAAAGCCTTTGACAATACCAATAAAAAAAGTTATTGATGATTTACAGGACGAGCTTATTACCTTCAAAAACAACTCTGCTTGCAAAGAAATGTTTGAGACTTTATCGATCTGCGAGTTTTGGGCAAACGTGTGTGTTTCTTACCAGCAAATCGGTAAAGAATGCATTATAGAACTGTTGCCTTTTAGCATTACGTATTTATGTGAAACGGGGTTTTCCACTTTAGTGCAAACAAAAGCAAAGGCTCGAAACCAACTTAATGCGGAAGATGGTATGCGTTGTGAGCTCTTTTCCACCGTTGCAAAAATTGATGTATTGGTCAATAATGTTCAGCAGCAAGTATTTCACTAATGCTCGATTGAATAAATAATTTTTTTTGAAATATGTTTTTTTAAACCTATTTTGTAGTTTATTTCTTGCATAAAAAGTTAATGGGCCTCAGAATTTTTGTGCAACGAAAATGGGCCACAAAAAAAGTTAAGAGCCACTGCTATAAAGCCATATTTTTAGTCATTTCATTTTTATCCATTTAGTCAATCCTACATTTACCCATTTTGTCATGTATTTAGTTATTTGTATTTTTAGTCGTATTGTAAAGCAGGGATGCAACTCGAGCTCGCTGAACTCGTTCTTTTGTTGCCGAATTTGAACTTGAACTCGAAAATAAACTCGCTGAACTCAAACTTGACCTCGAACTCAAAAAATATATTATTAAATTTGAGTTCATTAATTGAAGAAATTTGAAAATCGAATAAATAATATTTGGATTTTACTTTTAATATTAAACTGTTAAACTTCCAATGCAACTAAGTTGTACATTTAATTTTGATTAGAAAACTGATTTGTCCATTAATATTTATTTTTTGTTTTAACTTGAAACCATTAAATGAAGTTATTTTTTTTGTTAATGACAACCAGTTTCATAATTTGTTTTATTTCATATATCTCTTTGTGGTAGTCTTTCGACTTTGAAAGAAGTAGGCTTAATCAAGTTTTCAATTTTTACAGCACAGAATAGAACTCGTACTCGAACTTGAATTCAGATAAAAATCTATCGCGTTTACAACACTAATTAAAATTATTGTAAGTAAAACATAAGATAAAATAAAACAATCTTATTAAAAACTTTAACAGAGTGTTTCTTAATCTTTTATGGTTTGTGGTCCCTTTTCAGAGACTCTCAACATCTGTGGCCCCTGCTTAGAATATTATCCCAAAAGACATGTAAAGACTGAAAAAAAGGTCATCAGGAAAGACTTCTGCTTGTGGTCCTTCGGAAAATAGGTAATGTAATTAATTTTTTGCAATTTGACGTTATTTCAAATCTACTTTGTTCCGATCTTCTAAATAGATTTGTTGCAAAACTATAAGCTTTAGGTTGTATTGGCTAGCAAGTGATGGTTTTCAGTTGTGGCATGATTATTTAAAAAGTGGTACATATCTACCACAGTCATGGCGTGCGAGATTAGAGCTTAAAAGTTGATTCTGAAAACATGAAACATCAAAGTTCGTAACATCAAAGCATCAAAGAACCTTGAAAGATTTAAAATTTATTTCTATAGAAATGTTTTGAAAACACTATATTATGGGTTAAAACTATTGTTTAATTTAATTGCATTGAATAAAGTATGTCAATATAATACGTAAACGAGTTACAAAATGCGGTCAAAAAGTATGAAAATTGCTTTAAAAATAAACAATAATTAGTTCAACTGTAAAAAATAGTTTAATTGCCCAGAATATAAAGTTTTTTAAGACCGAAAAGTTTTTTCAAATAATCTTTTTAAATATTGCAAGTTTAGTGTTGCCCTAACATAGCTTTTTCCTACAAGGTTATCATCTGTTATTGTAACGGTAAACGGCGCTGAAGTAGCCGATTACCGCAAAGTGAAGTGTCGATCAACGCGCTTCCGGCTTCGTAAAATTAAAAGGAAATAATAATCAAGGAAAATAATTTAATATAAAATAAGTTATAACTGAAACGTTGAACTTGGAAATAAAAGCGAAAACGAAAGCGGAAACGAAAGCGGAAACGGTAATCTGTAAATAAATAAAAACAAACTAAAAATTAAACACAAAAAGAAAACGCATAGGTGTCTTACCGAGCAGTTCACTTCGGTGCTGACTCACGGGGAAAACGGGAATATCTTAACTTCACGCTAAGTCTACTCAGACTTCAACCAGCTGCCCACAAACACTGCAGCTGGTCGCCTCACAAATTGAGAAGTGTGTAGAAACGCAATAAAGCCAGCTCTAAAATCAACGCGCTGCAGACACAACTATGCTTCAAGGTGAGATTAATTAAAAATAAAGCGTAAAACAAAAAAGGCGCTAGCAGCGAGTGCTCGCGCAAATAATGATTAGAAACTCAAAATAAAACACGTGCGTTGGTAATTTTCTACACTCCCAACACCCGAGAAATTAAAAAAAAGAAAAAGAAAAAAAAATTACCAACGCTGCACACAACACAAATAACATTAACGGAAACATTTCTAAAACTTATTTTACGGTAATTGCGGGATCACCAGAGTCCTTCCGCGGCATAACATCAAGATTCGCGGGAACCACCAAGCACAGTTTATGAACGGGCCGCCGCACTTCAGAACCACGCGTTTTTACTACGACTTGGCGCACCAAGCCTTGTTCGTCGGGGAACAGCTTTACAACTTTGCCAAGACGCCATTGCGAACGAGGAATCGAATCGTCCACGAGTAGAACAACATCGTCTTTTTGAAAATTGGTTTTCTTCTTAAACCATTTTTGGCGGGCGATTATCGTTTTTAAATATTCTCGAGACCATCTTTTCCAAAATTGGTCAGCTAGATATTGTACATTTTTCCAACGTCTTTTGGGACAACAGTGCTCATCAGAAGGAAGTGAAGGGGGGAAGTTGCCAGTAGGACACAATTTCAAAAGATGATTGGGCGTCAATGGTTCCAAACCATCTGCATCAGTTGTGATTGGAGTTAAAGGGCGAGAGTTTAAAATAGACTCTGCTTCCAATAAAAAGGTGTGAAGTTGATCGTCATCGAGAGTTCGTTCCGTCATCAATGCAGTTAAAATTCGTCTGACTGACCGAATCATTCTCTCCCAAGCACCACCCATGTGGCTGGCATTTGGGGGATTGAAAGTCCATTGAATTTCCTTTTGAAGGAGAAAATCTTCAATCTGGTGCTGATTCCACTGGCGCAGGGCTTCACGAAGGGTCTTCTCGGCGGAAACGAAATTGGTTCCGTTGTCGGAGAAGAAGTGCAAAACGGGACCTCTTCTTGATAGGAAACGACGTAAGGCGTTGATGAAGGCGTCGGTTGTCAGATCCATCGCGACTTCAATATGAATTGCTCTAGAAGTTAAACAAGTAAAAAGGCAACCATATCTTTTTACTTGAGAACGCCGTTGTTTCACGAGCAACGGTCCGAAGTAGTCAACGCCACAGTATGCAAAGGGGTGAGTATCGATTTGTAGACGCGACGGGGGAAGATCAGCCATCTTTTGTGATCCCGGCTTTTCATAGCGTCGTCGGCAATGCATGCAGGAATTAAGCACTCTGCGAACAACAGCTGTACTTCGTAAAATCCAATATCGTTGTAGTAACTGGTTCAACGTCATATTTGCTCCGCCATGACCTGTAATGCAATGACAATGAAGAACAATAAGATTGGTTAAGTGCGAGGTGTGGGGCAAGATAATTGGGTGTTTAAGATCAAAGGAAACAGAAGCTCTATCTAAACGGCCGCCTACTCTTAAAAGGCCGTTCACAATAACAGGATTCAGTTTTAGAAGTGGAGATTTGGAAGGTAGAGAAAAGTTTTCATTAGTTTGCATCTTCGACATGATGTCGCCGAAACAGTTCCATTGCTCATATTTAATAAGCTCAATTTCTGCTTTTCGAAGATCAGAGACAGACAAGGAACGAGAAAAATGATAGACAGAGTTGGAATTTATTAAAAAGGTCTTAAATTTTATAAGCCAAGCAGTGGCTTTCTTTAGCTTAAACCACGAAGAAAAATACGCAATGAGCTTGTCAACTGGATCAATCATGTCGGTAATCAAAAATGCAGACGCAGCTTTTTTATCAAATGCTTTTACATTTTCTACATCTAATGTCGTCTCTGCAAACCGGCAAGGCCAGCTGTCTGGCGATTCACTCAAAAATTCTGGTCCAGAAAGCCACGATTTAGTTTTCATTAGTTTGTCGGATCTACATCCACGACTTAAAACATCAGCGGGGTTGAGTTCACTAGGGACGTGCCTCCAATTAGAAGTACAAGTGCTTTTCGTAATAAACTTTAAACGACGGGACACAAAAAGAGGAAAACGCTTTTCTTCATTTCTTATACTTTGAAGAACTACAGCGGAGTCTGTCCAAAAAATAGCTGGTCTCAACCGCGGTAAGTTCAGTTCGTGTTTAAGAAAAATATCTAATTTTACGGCAGTCACAGCAGCAAGAAGTTCTAGACGGGGAATAGAAAATTCGTCTTTAGGAGCTAAATGAGATTTACTAATAACTAAGTTACAATTGACATAGTCATTAATATCGCTCGAACGGAGATAACAAACGGCGCCATACGCATGCTTAGAGGCATCGACAAAATAATGCAATTGATAGTTTTCACTGCCTAAATTGGTATGCAAACCCATCCATCTTGGGATAGACATCGACTTCAGATGCTCCAGCGTTCGAATCCATTGTTGCCACTTATTGAATTCTAAGGAAGGAATAGGTTCGTCCCATTCTAACTCCAGCTCGCATAGTCGTCGATAGAGAAGCTTGGCTTCAACAATCACTGGGCACAGAAATCCAAGCGGGTCGAAAATGGAGTTGATCGAAGACAAAACACCACGTTTCGTACATGGTTTATCCGGAAGTTCTACTACAAAATAGAAACAATCAGTATTGAGGTTCCAATTTACTCCTAAGACACGTTCACTAGAATTTTTGGCCAGAGCGTTAATTTGTAGTGATTTCGAAAGTTCATTCTCAGGCAAATGTTTTATTATTTCAGGGCAGTTTGAGCACCACTTCGTAAGATTAAAACTTGCTTTCGACAACAGATGCTTTATATCTTTCATTAATTTAAGTCCGATTTCAACGTTAGGTACGCTAATTAAAAAGTCATCAACATAAAAATGTTCTTCAATTGCAGAACTGATATAAGGTTCGAATTGAGCGCCGAAATCAATGGCCGCTTGACGCAACGCAAAACTTGCGCAGCACGGAGACGAGGTTGCACCAAAAAGATGAACTTTCATTCTATGCACTACTGGTTGGCTTTCAAGATTTCCATCAGGCCACCACAAAAACCTTAAACTGTCACGATCACGAGGTGAAACTTGAACCTGGTAGTACATCGACTCTATGTCGGCTGCCAAAGCTATTTTTTCTTTACGAAAGCGGGAAAGAATGGCAACTAAATCGTTCATCAGGTGGGGCCCCTGCATCAGAGATTTATTTAAAGAAATACCTTTATACTCGGCACTGCAATCAAAAACCACTCTCAACTTGTCGGGTTTATGGGGGTTTATTACTGAATGATGGGGGATATACCAAACCTTCTTAGAAGTTATTTGAAAGTTATCGTGAACAAGTTCTGCGTAGTTTTTGTCTAACATTGTTTGAATTTGAATTGAATATTTCTGTTTCAGATCGCTGTTACGCATTAATTTTCGCTTTAAATGATTTAATCGCTTAAGTGCTAAATTTTTATTGTTTGGCATAATCTGGTCTTCATACTTCCAGGGTAGTGGTAACTCGTAGTGGTCATCAACTAACTTGATCGAACTTTTAAGCATTCTATAAACTTTAAAATCATTCATCGAAATTGGTTTCGAATAATAATTATCTTCGTCATAACATTGAAACTGAATATTTGAAAAATTTCTGCGTGATTCATATATGAAATTTCTATCATCCTCCTCGAAATTGTCGCGTAAAGTTGAAACGTAGTAAACATTTTTATCACTACTGGATACTGTGCAATTAAATTTAGAACAGGGCCCAAGTAAAGACCACCCCAAAGGTGACTTCACAGCGTCGGGTGATAATTTATCCGGAGCAGATCTTAAATCTTCTAATCTAAATACTCTAGGGACATTAGCACCAATTAAAAGCTGTACGTTTTGCCTGTCAAGCTTTAAAAAATTAATATCAGCTAAATAACTATGATCGCTTAATATCTGTGATGTGGGAATTACATTTGGCTGTACAGGTATTTCATCTACAACTGTAACGTCTGGAAGCTGGACCCAATCTCCGTCAAACAAACCTTTAACTTCCATCTCTGCAGACACAGTTCTATAAGATTTTGTCTCTGTCAACGTTTGCAATTTAAGCTGTCGACTCGTGCCGCTCAGTTGCAATTCCGTTGCCAAACTGCGGTCGCAAAAACAGGCGGTAGAACCTTGATCCAAAAATGCGTATACCTCTGTTTCTTTACCTTCGCAGCGAACGCGCACCGGAACTACATTTAAAAAGACATGCTGGACATTACCAGTCGATTTATTAAATTGAATAGAACTACAGGCGTCGACGTGACCCGTCACTTCAGTGTCAGTAATTTTATGAAGAAGAGTATGGTGAAAGGTTCCTTTGCAACCAGTAATTAAACATTTGCAACTCGATTTACAGTAACGAGCGAAATGGTTACCGCTTAAACATTTAAAACAAAGTCCCTTTGCTTTAACAAATTTGTACTTTTCTTCGTACGTTAAATTTTTGAACTTATCGCAATCAATTAGCTTGTGTACTTTTTCACAATAAAAACATCGACTTTTTTCCACGCTCAACGTGTCTTTTACATTTTTTGTCGTTGCAGAAACATACGCGCTTTCGCGGCGAGGTTTGTAATTGGTTTGAAACGTTTCTCTACCAAAAATAGAATTAGCAATTCGACTTTTTTCTGTAACAAATTTGGACAAATCAAGAAACTTCGCTCTCTCACCAGTTTGTTGTTCAATTTGTACCGCATATTCTACCCAAGCTCGTTTCAAATTAATTGGCAGTTTGTTAACAACGCCCATAATCACATGCATTGAATCTAAACTCGAAACTTGTTCAATATTTTTTAGAGACACACAGCACTTTTCAAGAAGTTGAGACAATGATTTAAGCTTATTTTTGTCATCATCGGGAATTTTATGAACATTTTTTAATCGCTCTTCGCAACATCTAGCTATTTCGTAGGGATGACCATATTCATCAAAAAGAATATCCCATGCTTTTTGAAACGCAGTTACAGGCGACTGATTCGACACATAACTAAATTTAGATTGTACATGCGATTCACAATATTGATGCAACAACGGAAATAATTCGTAATCTTCAACCTTTCCTAATACATGAGCCTCAAACTGTCTAACAAACAACCAATATTCCATAGGATCACCATTAAATTTTTGAATTACAACCGGCGGTGCAGGACGCATTTTAGAGGCATTATATTTATGAAAACTAGTTGGCAAAGTTAACGAGGGTGAATTAAAAGCTTCTTGTCTTTGCGCTTGCTCTGTGTTGCGATAATCAAATTTAGACTTAAACTGACTTTCCGGTTTTTGACTAAAGCTTGAATTTTTAACTTTAATACGCAAATCTTGATCAGGAAGTTCTGCAAAAGTAACGGGAAATGGTCTATCGATTTGAACAGAACTTTTGGGAATGTCAGTAAGCAATGAAGTACGAAGCGGAAAATTATGCAATGGCGCGTTTTTAACACTTGTAACATTTTCACTAAACGGTTTGGAATAATCGCGTATTTTTAAATGCGGCACCTTTCGTGTGCTAGTGCCTTCCTCTGCTTTTCCACAGCTTAATTCTTCCCAAGCTTCTGCCTCGATCCTTGCTAATTCTTCATTGCGCTTTTTATCTAGTAAAACTGTTTCTAATTCTTCTTCCTCCAATTTCATTTGTCTATTTAACTCTTCCATGGCTTCATTAGCTCTTTGTCTTGCTTCTTCTACTTCTCGCTCAGCCTTTTTTCTTGCTTCTTCAGCTTCTCGCTCAGCCTTTTGTCTTGCTTCTTCGGCTTCTCGCTCAGCCTTTTGTCTTGCTTCTTCGGCTTCTCGCATAAGCTTTCTTTTCATCTCTTCAGCTCTTTCTCTAGTTTTTTGTCTCGTTTCGTAAACTCTGGCACTTTCTTGCTGGACAGCTGCCGTGGCAATTTTTAATTTTACAAGTGACCTTTGTTTCTCACTACGAATTGAACTAGAGGTAGATTGACTGCCAGTTATTACCGAGGAGCGTTCATACGAAAAAGCGCGACTCTCTTTGCTTAACTTATCCTCAGTATCTTTTATCCAGCGTTGAACATGCTCTTCAAACTGCTGATTCTCTACAACAATGCTGTTCTTACTAAAATTTAAATTCAAGGCTTCTTGTTCATCAAGAGCTTCTAACAAATTAGTCAAATTTTCAAATTTTTGACGAATATCAGATAAAAGGGTTAACAGCGGTTTATAACCCTCAGGCTTCATCATTAAACTCTCTGCTCTAACATACAAATTTTGCAGAGCCTTGTAAACTTCATTTGGGTCACCCAACGACATTATCATAAAAATAAGAACAATACGGACTCACCGAAATTGCTCGATTACTTTTTGTAACGGTAAACGGCGCTGAAGTAGCCGATTACCGCAAAGTGAAGTGTCGATCAACGCGCTTCCGGCTTCGTAAAATTAAAAGGAAATAATAATCAAGGAAAATAATTTAATATAAAATAAGTTATAACTGAAACGTTGAACTTGGAAATAAAAGCGAAAACGAAAGCGGAAACGAAAGCGGAAACGGTAATCTGTAAATAAATAAAAACAAACTAAAAATTAAACACAAAAAGAAAACGCATAGGTGTCTTACCGAGCAGTTCACTTCGGTGCTGACTCACGGGGAAAACGGGAATATCTTAACTTCACGCTAAGTCTACTCAGACTTCAACCAGCTGCCCACAAACACTGCAGCTGGTCGCCTCACAAATTGAGAAGTGTGTAGAAACGCAATAAAGCCAGCTCTAAAATCAACGCGCTGCAGACACAACTATGCTTCAAGGTGAGATTAATTAAAAATAAAGCGTAAAACAAAAAAGGCGCTAGCAGCGAGTGCTCGCGCAAATAATGATTAGAAACTCAAAATAAAACACGTGCGTTGGTAATTTTCTACAGTTATACTAGAACAGTATGAATCAGCACTATGGAAATTAAATTGTGTTTCTTCCGCAACGGCAAAATTTTCTAAGAATTGCTTACATATAGATTCAATTGTTACTCTATATGATCTAAAAAAAGATTTTACTTCTTGTTTGCCTGTACGTTGCTAAATTGTCTAACACATGATTAATTGACTTTTTTTTTTAATTTCATTAAATATTTCTTAAATTTAAAAGCTTTGTGTACAGGGTGTTCTAAAAGTCGCGTAACATCGAGATTTAGTAGATTTTTATTAAAATACGTATGAATAACACTTTTATTGATTTTATTCATAACAAATGCTCAAATTGTTCATCCTCTGCATTGACACATACATTAATTCCCTTTATAAAACTATCTTTTAATCTGTTGAGGGTTTCAGTGCTAATTCTTTGACATTCATTTGTTATTACATCTTTTAAATTATCAAAAGTACGGGGACAATCCTGGTAAACAACAGATTTAAGATGTCCCCAAAGGAAAAAGTCAAAAGGCGTTGGATCTGGTGATCAAGGTGGCCACTCCACGGGACCTCTTTGCCCAATCCATCTTCCCTGAAAAGTCTGGTTTAGGTAGTAACGTACACAAATAGCAAAATGATGTGGTGCTCCATCTTGCCGAAAAAAAAGTTTTGTCGTCGAAGCAGGTGGGTATTTTCTAGGTAATCAAACAAGAAGGTTTGTAAAAACTCTAAATAAATTTCTCCGGTGACATTGCTAACATTGAAAAAGTAAGGGTCAACTATTTCTTGCTCCCATATTCCAGCCCAGACCATATTCAATCCGATGATGTCCCTTCTTATTCCAGTTAGAATTTGATTCTGACCAATAGCGCATATTGTGTCGGTTTACTTGTCCATTTAAATAAAAATTGCTTCATCGCTGAATAATATCGAAGAATCCATGTGATTACGCACCCATTTATAGAACTCTAATTGCCTATCCGTGTTATCGGCATGTAGAGCTTGCACAAGATGCACTTTGTATAGATAAAATTTTTGTGTTATAAGTATACGATGTAATGATGATTTGCTAATCAATAGCTCCTGGCTTATTTTTCTTATTGATTCTAAAGGGCTTCTAGCAACATTCGACAAAACCATAATTGAAAATTCTTCATTAGTTGGACTCTTTTGTCGAACACATTTCTCACGGTCAGCTACTGAGCTAGTTTCTTGGAAACGTTTAATCCAACGGAAAACAGTGCTTTGATTTAATGGTTTTTCTCGCTGAGGATAAGTGCGGTTAAATTCTTCATCTACAGAACGGTATGTCGCCCCATTTTTTCCGAACATAAAAACCAACTTAACTCTTTCTTGTAGTGTCATTTTTTCTCTCATGTCTAATTTCATGTGAAACATAAAAACATGAATTTATTATATGTTGCGCGACTTCTGGGACACCCTAAATATTCTGGTAAATATATATGCTATAACATTTTACATTACTTTTTAAAAGGAGCCGGTGACATTTCATTTTAAATCAATTTCTATACTTAGAAAGCGGAAAACTCAGGGAAACGCTGTCCTAACACAACGTGAGAGTTCAAGTTAGCGGGAGCCTTGCATTAACGACGAAGCGATTGGCGCGTTCACGGTTCAATTCCTACTGTCGTCATTCGGTTGTGTTGTTAGTAAGATATTTTACAATGCTTTCCTCTACTTGGCGGTCTTAACAAAACGTTTATATTAACATAATATAAAATATGAAAACGAAAAGCTATTAAAAATTTAAGACTGGTTAGTTCGCAATACCTTGGCATATTGGAAAACAGGTTGGAATAATTGCTTGACGGTTACAGTAAGTTCAACGCCTCTAACGAAGAACCGTTATCGCGTTATCGCAGGAAATCATTTGAAATTCTCAAGGAACAAAGCAACGCAACAATCATTAAAGTTCTTTGAAACGTTCAGTAGTGCAGCCGTTTCACGTCAAAACGTCAAATCGATTAATCATTTAAAATCATATAATACCAAGGAGTTAGAAAAACCGCAATCATAGTTGCAGACAACTCCGCTTGTCTAAAAATAAAATAACGTTTTTTGAAACTTTTTTTATTCAATACGTTATATGCATTCAAAACGCAATTTATTTTAAGAAAATAACTTATACCAAGCGTTGTGAAAAGTTATTCAAACTGCACTCATTTTTTTAATTGTTTGATCAGTGTGCGTCATTTCCATTGTAAAGTTTGATTTTTGTTGCTGTATCAATTTTTAAATCAATCTTTCTCAATAAATAAAAAGTATATATATATATCGTTGTCACTAACAAAAAAGTTGGTTTGTTTGTTTAGATTCTTACTTCTTGGAGCTTAGTAACATTTTTAAAATTTACATTAATCCACAGAAAAAATGAGAATTGCAATTAGGCAGTAAAATCTATAAAATTTTAAAAAAGAATGATTTATACGTATGAAAGGTGATTACGAGTTGCACTTTAGGTACTTTTAAGCCTTTGCTGTTTTCATTTACTGCAATTTATTTTTATATTTAAATTACAAAATCTTTAGTCTAAATACTTTGCTTTTAGCTTTATTTAAAATCTGTAGTCTTAAGATTTTTAGTCGCATAAACCTTGTTAAAATAGTAAAACGACTGATATCTGATTTAATTACCCACAATTTGGTTTAATGCATTTTTAAAAAACCTAAATAATATAATTGAGCACAAATCTAAACAAATTAATGAAAGTATGTGTTTTGTAGGTTCGATTTTTACACATTTGTATGGTTTTAACCTAGGGGTATAAAAAACAGTGTACATAGTGTAAACATCAGGCATCGCTCGCTGTGTATTTTTCATTAACTGTAGTTTTGAAAGCACCCATTTAAGTAGGATGAAAAATAGTGGAGTTAGATTGCTGGGTTGGAAAGAAATTCAATTTTAGTTTTAATTTTTAATTTTATCAAATAAGTTAAGATGATTCATTTCTGTTTATATTTTGTAAACAACCTATTTTGCTGCATTTGTACTGACTTTTAAGTCTAAATAACTGATGCATAATAAGAGGAAAAATGGAAAAATGGAAAAATACTCATAACTCGAATTGGATTAAACCTTCTTTCTTGATAAAGTTTTTTTTTATTAAATAATTCTCTTTTAAAACTTTCTTTATTGATAAGGTGAAGGCAAGATTAGCAAAACTTTTTACAAGGCGGAAGCGACGAGGATAACTTTACAAAGTTTGCTAGATTATGACAATCGGATGATGGGAAGCCATTTTATTAAGCTTTCATGTTTTTGGTCGATTTAAAAATTATTTTAGTTGCCTTCCTTTTGACAATTTTATATTGGAAAAGCGAAATAGTCCGCAATAGATTTGCTGCAGTAGCCGAAATCTGTGAGTTATTTTTTCTTTGTTTGACGTTTGTATATACTCGAGTTGACTACTTAACACCTGATAAATGACTGTTGGGTTATTGTAGCAGAATCCCAGGCAGCCTATTTTATATTATTCCTTTACGACCCAATTTATTTTGTCGGTGCAACCGACTTAGGCACTTTCTTGTTGAGATCTAAATTAAATAACACAAGACAGGTAATTGAGCAAAATATCATCCAAATCTATGATCATACAGCATTAAATAGAATCTTTACTGTATACTTTCACTCAGAAATTAAAGCGAATCTTTTTGGATATAATAACTAAACCCATTTATTTCTAATGTCGTTCATAAACGCCAATGGGTCATATAGGGTTATATCAAAATCATGAAAATACAGACAAAAATTTTTTTTTGGTCCGCATATCCAGTTCTGGCTATGCACTTGATGTCCCTCAATAGTAGAAGAGAAGGTGACCAAGCTCATTCCAATTTAGCATGAGATGTTGTTATGCAATTTCTTCAACCTATTTTGGAATGAACAGGGATGTACAGCTTTTCTACAATTGTTACATCTCTCACAGCTGTTTTTACGGAAAAATCCGACTTTATTGGCAAAAATGAGAAAGCGCGATCCAGAAGTATCCGGGTCATTCATCATAAAGATAAAATTTATTTTATCAAGTTTTTAGTTGTCTATGTAAATGATGTATACTTGTAATTGATTATCAAATAAAGAAAAACAAATTCTTGTCACGTTTGTTTACTTTAGTCATACAGATAACTTAGTAGCTGCTAATAAGCTCCCACTCCAAAAAAGCAAAGGGACCCTGTCCAATAATTTGCTGGAATTCTTTGTAATCATTTAAACGGTTTATCTACCTATATTTTTAGAAAACATATGGAGTCATGCTTTGATGTACTTTAATTGGTAAGAACACCAAGGTCAGTTAGCCAAAAAAGAAAACGTCTGCGAAAAATACATTTTTAAAAACAACAAACATGACACATCAAAAACATACTGGAACTTTGAAAACTATAAGTAATAGTCTTGTGAAGAATTTAATTTTAATGGATTTTTCTTTTGTGGACAACGACTTTTAAAGAATAGAGTAGCCGAGTACAACCTCATTAAATGTCTGCTGATAAATAATACTAAAAATTATGGTCTGTAAAAAAAAAAGAAGCTTAAACTAAAAGTTATTGAAAAAATTTTGTTTACTGAAAAGAGTCATGTTATGGTTGAGAAAAAAATATTGTTAAAACAAACATCAAAGAAAAAAGACACAAAATAATGACATCAAAAACTATTTTTACGTTTTAGCGAATTCGGTTAGCAATAACTTTAGTTTTTAAAAACAATTCAATCGTTCCAGTAGTGCTAATTGTGTAAATACAAATAAAACACGGCACACCTGGACTTTATTTTTAGACAAAATATTTTTTTGTTCTCATGCCGCTTCCGCTTTCGATCTCAATAAATAGCAAATCATGGAGAAATGTTTTTTCTGGCATTATTAGGCATATAAAGCAGCTAAATTGTTTTAATAAAATTTGAAGACGATCTTTTTTTTAAGAAAAAACTTGAGCGATTTTAAATGACATTAAAGTAATAAATAATTTTTGCTATCACTAAAAATCCGAGCTTGACTGAAGATTGGTCAATGATTTATGTTTCAAAACAAATTACATATAGGCTCACAGCACACTTTCAAACTTAAACCTATTAAAATTCTGCTATAAAAAGTAATAGCCATTGGTTATTATATTTTTTAATAAGTGCTGGCGTCATTATACGGTATTAGAACAAAACCTCTATTTTTGTAATTGAGTTAATATTCATTAAACAAAGTTCTAGGTTATTATCATTTGATTTTTTTGTCTTTTAAATCACTAATTATCGGTTTTCATTTCTTTTCTACTATTAAAAGTTTACAAGAAAATGCAAATCTAGTTGTTACATATAAATATATTTATTCAAGTTTTATAACTCCCTAATAGCTACAGATTTTGTATTATAATGGTACATTAACAAACTTTCATTAAAGAAAGTCATTGCTATTTTTATGCAAGAAAAATGATAACTTGAATAAAACCAATAAACTTTACTTTCATAAAAGCGCAGCCTAATGCCAGCGTATCAGCTTTTAATAACTTTTACATTTTCAAAAAATTTAATATCTTTAGAATGTTCTAAATTAAAAAAAACCCTTAACATTACTTTTATTAAAAATTTCATGAAAAGTGAAAATTGGTTAAAGGTATCCATCTTGTTATATTTAAGTTGTAAAAGATCCACCGTAAATATTATTAACAAAGCATTCCAGAGTTGATTTTCGTTTTAAAATAATCTCAAGTAATGCAGTTAATTTCAGTTAAAACGTGTGTTTTATTTTAGTAATATATTCTTTAAAAAATCATATTTCTTTTTCCTGTAACTTTAGTTTCTCCAGACGTTTTTACGTATTGCAAATAAAAGAAAAAAAGCACTTTCACATAAATACCAATCCGCTACTTCCCTTACAGCACATTTAAAATAAGTAAAACATCAAACACTTACCACATTTGATAAAATCGAAAACTTTAACTTAAAATCATGTACATCAACAAAGTTTTGCTTTTTGCAACATTTACAGTTGTTCTTTATAATGTTTGCAATGCAGCAAAACTTACAACTAACATCGATTATCAAAATATAATAAACAAACTTCAACAAAACAAGTAAGTTCATTTAATATCATTCAATATCTAAACAATTTAATTGTTTTGCTATATAATAATAAAATATTTCATGATAAAATACAAGAAACAACAAACTCTTAATCAAATATATTAAATTATTTGCTTTTTTGTTGCAGAATCAATGATCATTCTTGGGTGGCACTCCAGTTCATTCATCAAATTAAGAAACGATCAATTTGTCCTTCTTATCCTCAGGGAATTACCGAGCATTTTCGACAAAACCAATGCTTGAGGACACTAGTTCAGTACAAGAAATACGATTGCAAACGTTTTGTCAATGGTCAAACTCAAAAGTAAGCATTGATTTGATTTAATACATTAAATTTGTAAAAATAGATCTCAAAATCAATTGAACGATTGTTTATGATTTAAATTCCAGTGTCTTTTCCTTGTTTTGATGTTTCATTATTTGTTTGTTCATTTCAGTTTGGAAATCGATAATTGGCCACAAGCTCGTTTACTATGTGACGCTTGTATTGGTGAACATGACAACAAGGTTTCCCACGGAAGCGCAACAGCAAGTACAATAGTCAGAGTGTGGAATCGTCAATTGAAAACCTGGCAAAAAATAAAAGTCACAGTTGGACATTATTGCCAAAGAGCTTATGTTAATTGATCAAATTAAAAAACTTAATTCAATATTACACTATTTTTTTTGTTACATTTGTTTTTTAAGTTTTCTATTTATTAAATCTACGATAAGTTTTTATTGTTTTTGATGTGCTTATTTTTGATTTGAAGTGCTATAATTGGTGTTCTATGCAATCGCAATTTTTATTTTTGTACAATAAATCTACCTTTTTTTCAAATTTTTTGTCTGCATTGTTAAAATCAATGTGTTTTATTCTCGTTAAATTGGTAACGTGTTGAAGAAAATTAAGTTTTTATTTTTTGTGTTTAGCTAAGACAAACTTAAACACATGGTGCAAAACCAATGATATTAGAATCATTCAATATTTGAATAAATTGAGGTCCTAAATGAAAACATCACGTTTAATACTGTGTTTCATGGAAAACAAGACAGGGCGTAGTCCGAAATTTACCTTAGGGCTTATTTTCGGGAAATGTCTTATTTTGATATATCAAAACATTCACTTACAATTTAAATTTTAAGAGCGTCTAACTAAACAAAAATTACTAAGAAGTATCTACCGTCACTAATCGTTAACATTTTTTTATTCACAATCTCGTTTACAATAATTTATTCAAAAACAATCACGTCATCATCTTTTGAAATGTCTTGCAAGTCATCGGGTTCCATAATTCCAGCGAGTTTTTATTTACCTCAATTTCTCCCAGAAATTTCACTCTTACTCTTCTCATGTGGATTTTTTTTCTTGCCCATTAGAAAATACCACGTGGCTCGTTTTGCGTACGCACATTAATACTCACCTCATAATTGGTGAAACCGACTCGTTTTTTGTTGAAGATTGTAATTGACTGAGGTTAGGAAAGTTTTGTCGTCACCAGTCAATTAGGGATTATTTCAAGGGTATAGCTTACATTAAAATCATCCTCAAAAATCATGCTAGGTCTTATTATTGCGGAAACACGGAAGTTGTTTTAGGCTAATGGAAAGTGTTATGCAGTCGCGCATTTGTGTCAGATTTAAAAGCAACATTTTTTTTGCTTATTGAAGACTTCGCCAGTACACTTCAACCAATCATCTTACTTTTTGTGTTCGAAAATTCAATTTCGTTTACACGGCATTCTGGTTTGGCAGAAATATTGTAAAGCCAAGACAATTTATGGCAATATATTATTTTTTTGTATGTTTTACTTTTACGGTTAATTTATATATATATATGAACTTTTAATATTCTAACACAGCGGTTTTCAAATTTTTTTGTTGCGATGGCTGTTGAGGAATTTGTTGGATATGCAACGTGCCAGCTATAAATATCTCAGAAAGAAATATATTGTCAAAAATGATTTTTATTGATAAAACAAAAAAATATATAAAATGTATTGTTACTTTAGTAAATTTCGTCGATTATATTGGACGATTTTGTAAAATAGTTACCAACAGTTTTCTCTCAAAATTATTTTTGATCGATATTTTTTAAATTTTGTTTAAGACAGTAAATCTTGCTTTGCATTTCACATGTTGTTTCAGCCACAATCTGATGTTCGTTGTTAGTTGAAAATGCAAGTTTTTTGAATTTCCTAAATTAATTTTATTTTTAGGAAATTGCATCAGAGGTAAAGTCTATTGAACTTTTGTGCAACGTTTTTCGAAAACTAAACCATCGCACACAAACTTTGCCATGCACATTTTGAGAACCATTGCTTTAACCATTTCCTATGATTGCTTTTAAAATCGTGACGACAAAAAATCAAAATTTACAACAAAGAGAACGTAGAATGCTCAAGCAATTAAAAGCCGAGCACAGTTGAAATAAGTTAAAAAAAACTTTTCAAATTCCTATTTTTCGAAATTAAGTTTTTAATAACGCAACGTTTTGATTGTATAAAAACAAAACGAAATAATTTACGTTATTGAAAAACGTTCAATCAAGTGTGGTGAAACCAATTTGTTGGCAATTGCTATGAGACCGTTTCAAAGTCTTTGGTATCACATAATTTAACTCTTCCATTGTTTAACGTTTTTTATTGTTAAAGTGATTGAAGGAAATAAAACGATAGTATTGTATTTGGAATGGTTAAGTATAAATTATCATTAAGTATAATCATCATCATCAACCTTTAATCTCCTGACTTTCACAAGAACTTTAGAGGCGTTGAACTTACTGTAACCGTCAAGCAATTATTCCAACCTGTTTTCCAATATGCCAAGGTATTGCGAACTAACCAGTCTTAAATTTTTAATAGCTTTTCGTTTTCATATTTTATATTATGTTAATATAAACGTTTTGTTAAGACCGCCAAGTAGAGGAAAGCATTGTAAAATATCTTACTAACAACACAACCGAATGACGACAGTAGGAATTGAACCGTGAACGCGCCAATCGCTTCGTCGTTAATGCAAGGCTCCCGCTAACTTGAACTCTCACGTTGTGTTAGGACAACGTTTCCCTGAGTTTTCCGCTTTCTAAGTATAGAAATTGATTTAAAATGAAATGTCACCGGCTCCTTTTAAAAAGTAATGTAAAATGTTATAGCATATATATTTACCAGAATATTTAGGGTGTCCCAGAAGTCGCGCAACATATAATAAATTCATGTTTTTATGTTTCACATGAAATTAGACATGAGAGAAAAAATGACACTACAAGAAAGAGTTAAGTTGGTTTTTATGTTCGGAAAAAATGGGGCGACATACCGTTCTGTAGATGAAGAATTTAACCGCACTTATCCTCAGCGAGAAAAACCATTAAATCAAAGCACTGTTTTCCGTTGGATTAAACGTTTCCAAGAAACTAGCTCAGTAGCTGACCGTGAGAAATGTGTTCGACAAAAGAGTCCAACTAATGAAGAATTTTCAATTATGGTTTTGTCGAATGTTGCTAGAAGCCCTTTAGAATCAATAAGAAAAATAAGCCAGGAGCTATTGATTAGCAAATCATCATTACATCGTATACTTATAACACAAAAATTTTATCTATACAAAGTGCATCTTGTGCAAGCTCTACATGCCGATAACACGGATAGGCAATTAGAGTTCTATAAATGGGTGCGTAATCACATGGATTCTTCGATATTATTCAGCGATGAAGCAATTTTTATTTAAATGGACAAGTAAACCGACACAATATGCGCTATTGGTCAGAATCAAATTCTAACTGGAATAAGAAGGGACATCATCGGATTGAATATGGTCTGGGCTGGAATATGGGAGCAAGAAATAGTTGACCCTTACTTTTTCAATGTTAGCAATGTCACCGGAGAAATTTATTTAGAGTTTTTACAAACCTTCTTGTTTGATTACCTAGAAAATACCCACCTGCTTCGACGACAAAACTTTTTTTTCGGCAAGATGGAGCACCACATCATTTTGCTATTTGTGTACGTTACTACCTAAACCAGACTTTTCAGGGAAGATGGATTGGGCAAAGAGGTCCCGTGGAGTGGCCACCTTGATCACCAGATCCAACGCCTTTTGACTTTTTCCTTTGGGGACATCTTAAATCTGTTGCTTACCAGGATTGTCCCCGTACTTTTGATAATTTAAAAGATGTAATAACAAATGAATGTCAAAGAATTAGCACTGAAACCCTCAACAGATTAAAAGATAGTTTTATAAAGGGAATTAATGTATGTGTCAATGCAGAGGATGAACAATTTGAGCATTTGTTATGAATAAAATCAATAAAAGTGTTATTCATACGTATTTTAATAAAAATCTACTAAATCTCGATGTTACGCGACTTTTAGAACACCCTGTACACAAAGCTTTTAAATTTAAGAAATATTTAATGAAATTAAAAAAAAAAGTCAATTAATCATGTGTTAGACAATTTAGCAACGTACAGGCAAACAAGAAGTAAAATCTTTTTTTAGATCATATAGAGTAACAATTGAATCTATATGTAAGCAATTCTTAGAAAATTTTGCCGTTGCGGAAGAAACACAATTTAATTTCCATAGTGCTGATTCATACTGTTCTAGTATAACAGATGATAACCTTGTAGGAAAAAGCTATGTTAGGGCAACACTAAACTTGCAATATTTAAAAAGATTATTTGAAAAAACTTTTCGGTCTTAAAAAACTTTATATTCTGGGCAATTAAACTATTTTTTACAGTTGAACTAATTATTGTTTATTTTTAAAGCAATTTTCATACTTTTTGACCGCATTTTGTAACTCGTTTACGTATTATATTGACATACTTTATTCAATGCAATTAAATTAAACAATAGTTTTAACCCATAATATAGTGTTTTCAAAACATTTCTATAGAAATAAATTTTAAATCTTTCAAGGTTCTTTGATGCTTTGATGTTACGAACTGTACCACTTTTTAAATAATCATGCCACAACTGAAAACCATCACTTGCTAGCCAATACAACCTAAAGCTTATAGTTTTGCAACAAATCTATTTAGAAGATCGGAACAAAGTAGATTTGAAATAACGTCAAATTGCAAAAAATTAATTACATTACCTATTTTCCGAAGGACCACAAGCAGAAGTCTTTCCTGATGACCTTTTTTTCAGTCTTTACATGTCTTTTGGGATAATATTCTAAGCAGGGGCCACAGGTGTTGAGAGTCTCTGAAAAGGGACCACAAACCATAAAAGATTAAGAAACACTCTGTTAAAGTTTTTAATAAGATTGTTTTATTTTATCTTATGTTTTACTTACAATAATTTTAATTAGTGTTGTAAACGCGATAGATTTTTATCTGAATTCAAGTTCGAGTACGAGTTCTATTCTGTGCTGTAAAAATTGAAAACTTGATTAAGCCTACTTCTTTCAAAGTCGAAAGACTACCACAAAGAGATATATGAAATAAAACAAATTATGAAACTGGTTGTCATTAACAAAAAAAATAACTTCATTTAATGGTTTCAAGTTAAACAAAAAATAAATATTAATGGACAAATCAGTTTTCTAATCAAAATTAAATGTACAACTTAGTTGCATTGGAAGTTTAACAGTTTAATATTAAAAGTAAAATCCAAATATTATTTATTCGATTTTCAAATTTCTTCAATTAATGAACTCAAATTTAATAATATATTTTTTGAGTTCGAGGTCAAGTTTGAGTTCAGCGAGTTTATTTTCGAGTTCAAGTTCAAATTCGGCAACAAAAGACCGAGTTCAGCGAGCTCGAGTTGCATCCCTGCTTTACAATACGACTAAAAATACAAATAACTAAATACATGACAAAATGGGTAAATGTAGGATTGACTAAATGGATAAAAATGAAATGACTAAAAATATGGCTTTATAGCAGTGGCTCTTAACTTTTTTTGTGGCCCATTTTCGTTGCACAAAAATTCTGAGGCCCATTAACTTTTTATGCAAGAAATAAACTACAAAATAGGTTTAAAAAAACATATTTCAAAAAAAATTATTTATTCAATCGAGCATTAGTGAAATACTTGCTGCTGAACATTATTGACCAATACATCAATTTTTGCAACGGTGGAAAAGAGCTCACAACGCATACCATCTTCCGCATTAAGTTGGTTTCGAGCCTTTGCTTTTGTTTGCACTAAAGTGGAAAACCCCGTTTCACATAAATACGTAATGCTAAAAGGCAACAGTTCTATAATGCATTCTTTACCGATTTGCTGGTAAGAAACACACACGTTTGCCCAAAACTCGCAGATCGATAAAGTCTCAAACATTTCTTTGCAAGCAGAGTTGTTTTTGAAGGTAATAAGCTCGTCCTGTAAATCATCAATAACTTTTTTTATTGGTATTGTCAAAGGCTTTCTCACCAGCTCCAAATTAACATCAGATATTTCAGGAAAGTAGGTTAAAAAGTCTTTCCGGAGATTGACAAGATGTTGCAATACTTCAGATGGTAGATTCATGTCCAAGTTACCTTCAATCACAGATGAAAGGGTCTCAAAAATTGCAAAATTTTCTTTCTCAGCTTTTTGTTTCCAGTTTTCAAGCTTTTGCACAAACTCATTTAGGGCATCGATGAAGTAAAGTACAGTAGTATCCCTTCTTTTTAGCTTATAAACTGCCCTTTTCAGGACACATTGCCAACAAGTTCCGAAGACCCACTATTCTTCAGCTGAACATCGAAGGCCTCACTGCAAGCAAGATGAACGTTCTTCATCACCTCGCTATGCAGTCTGAGGCACTCGTCATCCTACTGCAGGAGACCCACTGCACTGATGCAGAGAAGTTGGTACTTCCAAACTACCAACTAGCTGGATCTTCATTTAAGCAGGAAGCATGACCTTGCCACGTTTGTCCACGAGCGACTGAGATACACGCTTTTGGACCAATCTCAACCGACATTAGAGATCGAGTGGCTGTGTGTGGACGTTGATAGCTACAAAATAGTCAACGTCTACAAACCACCGCCAACACGATTGCAATCCCTGGATCTTCCAGTGTTTCCTCAACCTTGTCTTTACGCTGGCAGTTTTAACTGTCGTCATGCTAACTGGGGTTACGATGGCAACAGTCCGGACGGTGAGTGCTTGGCTGGCTGGGCAAGTATTAATTGTCTTGCCCTCCTATATAATTCCAAGGACGTTCCCAGTTTTTACTCCGGCCGCTGGAACACTGGCACCAATCCAGATCTAGTTTTCGCCAGCGTAGGTTCAAACAGTCGCTTACCGGATAGACGTGTCCTTAAAAAGTGCCCCAGGTCCAACATTGACCTTCGCTTGTTAGACCACCAAAGTTTGCTATGTTAGTGCCTGTTAAGCGATGCATGCATGTTAAGCAATGGAACTTTCGCAAGGCTAAATGGAGTCACTACATTGCTTTGACGAATAAATTCGCAAAGAATTTGTTGCCGCCTGATTCACTTGATGTGGATGCGGCTTACCAGGACTTGTGTAACACCATTAAGAAAGCAGCCAAAAAGACTATCCCACGCGAGTATCGAAATAACTATATTCCGTGTTGGGATGCAGAGTGTGAATCCCTCTATAAAACCTTTCTCCAGCCTCCTCAGGGAGACGACTCAAGTTTGGCTGCTACAGCTCTGCTTGCCAAGCTTGACAGAAATCGGAGGGATCAATGGTCCGAGGCAGTTCGGAGCATTGACTTCTCACACTCTAGTCGAAAAGCGTGGAATATTTTGAATAACCTTACTGGTAGGTCACGACACTCTCCTCGTCACTGTCCCGTTTAAGCCGATGTTATTGCTTCTCAGCTGGTTAGAAATGGGAAATACGAGGCTGCTGACCGCAAGTCATCTCGACTTGTCTCTCAAAAAGTGTCTGACCTTTGGAGAACCACAACACCAGACGCAGTAAATATCTCTGACAATTTTTCACAGAGAGAATTTGCTGCTGCCATCCAACATTTGAAACAAGGTAAAGCTCCGGGACCTGATTCCATCTGCTCAGAGCTTATACTCCATGCCGGAGCTGCTTTGAAGTCCTGGTTACGTGACTTCCTTTCTTCCTGTTTGCGCTGACTCAAAATTCTCAAAATCTGGAAAAGAGCGCTCGTGGTCGCGATCCCCAAAACCAGCAAAGCCCGTGGGAGTCCCAAAGAGTTATCGACCGATATCTCTGCTCTGTGTCCTCTACAAGGTCCTCGAGAGGCTTATCTACGCCCGCGTTGAACGATTAGTCAATCCACTGCACCCTAAAGAGCAGGCTGGATTCCGACGCGGAAAGTCAACCCTAGATAAAGTTGTTCTGCTAACTCAGAACATCGAGGATTCTTTCGAGGCTAAAAAGAAGGCCGGTGCGTATTTGTCGATCTGACATCTGCTTATGACACTGTCTGGCACCGTGGCCTTACCTGCAAGCTGCTGAGACTACTTCCGGATAAGCACATCGTCAAAATGATCATGGAGCTTGTCCGAAATTAAAGTTTTACCCTTACTACCGGTGACAGCAAGCAAAGCAGGCTACGCCGTCTTAAAAACGGCGTTCCTCAGGGATCGGTCTTGGCTCCCCTCCTATTTAACATCTATACGTACGATCTTCCTTCCATGATTTCCAGAAAGTTTGCTTATGCTGATGATTTAGCATTGTTGCACTCTTCTGGAAACTGGAAGGACACGGATGAGACTTTGAACCAAGACATGTCTACACTTTCAGCGTATCTCCAGACTTGGAGGTTGAAGCTCAGTCACACCAAGACGGTGACGGCAGCCTTTCACTTAAATAACCGAGAGGCCAAACGCGAGCTAAAGGTCTACAACAACGGTAGACTTATATTGTTCTGTCCGACCCCTACTTATCTTGGGGTAAAACTGGACATATCGCTCACTTTTTGTCACCATTTAATGGCATTGCGCAAAAACTATCATCGCGCGTCACACTGTTGAGGCGACTCGTGGGCTTGGGATAGGGTGCTGGTGCTAAAACACTACGCATAGCCACCTTATCTCTAGTCTACTCAACAGCTGAGTACTGTTCGAAATACGATTGCAAACGTTTTGTCAATGGTCAAACTCAAAAGTAAGCATTGATTTGGTTGAATACGTTAAACCTGTAAAAATATATCTCAAATCAATTAACGATTGTTTATGATTTAAATTCCAGTGTCTTTTCCTTGTTTTAATGTTTCATTATTTGTTTGTTATTACAGTTTGGAAATCGATAATTGGCCACAAGCTCGTTTACTATGTGATGCTTGTATTGGTGAACATGAGAACAAGGTTTCCCACCGATGCGCAACAGCAAGTACAATAGTCAGAGTGTGGAATCGTCAATTGAAAACCTGACAAAACATAAAAGTCGCAGTTGGACATTATTGCCAAAGAGCTTATTTTAATTGATCAAATTAAAAACTTTAAGTTAATTTTACATTGTTTTTTCATTACATTTGTTTTTTACTTTTTATTTACTATTTTATTAAATCTACGATAAGTTTTTATTGTTTTTGATGTGCTTATTTTAGGTTTGTAAGTGCTATAATTGGTGTTCTATGCAATTTCCATTTTTATTTTTACAAAATAAATCTACCTTTTTTTCAAATTTTTGTCTGCATTGTTAAAATCAATGTGCTTTATTCTCGTTAAATTGTTCACGTGCTGAAGGAAATTAAGTTTTTATTTTTGTATTTAACTAAAACAAACTTAAACACATGGTGGGTGCAAAACCAATAATTTTGAAATCAATCGAATGTTTAAATACGAGGGGCGTTCAGAAAGTAATGCAACTGATTTAATTTTTTGTAGCATTCATTTAACTAACATCTGATTTTTTTTACACATTATAGATTGGTAACTAAGGTTTACAGATTTTGTAAAAAATTATGGGTTTGAATTAATGCAATCTGCAATTCAAATTTTAAGCAATTCCTGTTTGTCTTCTTCATGAGAATGTAAAACTGGCATGATTTTCCCAAAGCAATCTGGGCAAAAGTAAATACTTGTTATTGTATTTCTATTGTCGGAGGGAGAAGCAGCTCAAAAGATAAGCAAAAGGCTAAAGCAACTGTATGGTGACGGTGCGATAAACTATTGATTCTTTTTATTAATTATACGTTTTTTAGCTATTAATTATTTTAATTTTTCTTATTCAGTTTTTTAGTAATTAATGTAACAAAATCTTGAAAATAATTTTGTTTTAATGAAAATTTGTTCTTGTATTTTTGCTATTTGGTAATAGTATAAGTTTTTTGAAAATTTTTGTTTAAAGTTTTACATCACCTATCCGTAGTAGGTTATGCTAAAAAGTAAGCGATTGCTTAAAAGTTATTGAAAAATTTTGACTTTAATTAATTTATAAAGTCGCATTGTTGTGGTCGTTGCGTTTTTATTAACTGGAATTACTATTCTGGTACGCAGCATAATTTCATCAAAAAATATGTTGCAGTGTTACTTTCCCAAGCGCACAACAGAAATCACTCAGACTGAGCAGCAAACTCGCACACTTCTGCTTACAAATTAAAGTAGAAGCATAGTGAGATATCACAAAGATTTATGTTCAATAATGTTTTGCCAATGCTTCACAAGTAATTTCAAACAGAGGTGACAAACATGCGATCAGCGAATAAATTTGGTGCGGCCCTCGAATCGGTTTCACAAAGTCAACCTCCTAGATTTCGGGATATCAAGCGAAAGCAGTTGGAGCTTGATGTCTTTTCCGTCTCTTTCAATGTTACACACACTTCTGCACTCCCTGAGCTCCAACTTGAATTCATAAAACTACACAGTGATGACACGCTGAAAACGATGTATCTGAACAAACTCTTGCTTGAAGTCTATTGTATATATGTATCAAAGAAAGAGTTTCCAATTTTAAAAACTTGCGTTCTCAAATGGTCATCAGTTTTCGGAAGCACGTACCAATCCGAACAATTGGTTTCTAAATTTAACATCAGAAAAAGCCCTTACCGTCCAAAACTGACAGAGAAAAATCTTAGTATGTAGTTGCCCCATGGTCGGTTTGACTCAATCTTAAGCCCTTAACAAAGTAAAACAGTTTCTAAAAATCTCACTTAGGGTTATATTGATAGTTGTTTAATTTTTGATTAAATCTTGTTTGCTGCTTTTTATTATGTCTTGTTTCAATATTGCGTAAATAACTTTAGCTGGTTTGCATAGGTTTGCATCGATTTTTTGACTATTTCGTGTAAATTTTTTTAATTTTGATTTTTTGCATTTATTTAAAGAAAATTTTAAATTACCACGCCAAAGTGTTCGTAAAGTGGTAGTTTAAATCTCCTTTTTTACTGCAAGCGTTTGCGGGATTAATTTTTGTTTATTAATTGATTTTTATACTTTATTCCGCCCTGAAGCGCTAAGCTCTCTAATATCGGAATTGTTCGCTTGAAGGATCTCATCAGTCTCATTTCAGTTACCAGGACTCACCGCGAGGAGGTTAACGACTCAAACTTAAACTCAAATCAAAATCTATCGATTTCGCAGCACTGGTTAAAAATAATAAGGCATAAGATAAAATAAAACATTTTGATTAAAAAGTTTAGCAGAGTGGTTTTTAATCTTTCATGGTTTGTCTCCCCTTTTTACAAACTCTCAACACCCGTGGCCCCCGCTTAGAATATTTTCCCAAAAGACTAGTGAAGACTAAGTACTTTTATCCCTGACGTCAGCCCTTAATCATTGAGAATGTATCACTCTAGACCATCCTGGATTAGGATTAACCGCCTTCACATTGACATTGGTTTAAATTATCCCACAGCAACCGGTAAGTGTTGCGCGAAGCAGCAAATCGCTGAACACATTATAGCATCTTACCTCATTTTCCATCATCCAAGTAGGAGCTTTGTCTTAAATAAGTTTATTAGGAGACAGTGGCCTAGCTAAACAATACACGTCTCAACATCTAAAGAGTCTTTCCGAATGCAACATCTACTTCATACAAAAAAATAGAACGATTTTTTTTTTATTCTAAAAATTTTATAATTTTGTTTTAAAAAGAGGCCACGAGATCGACTCCCAAAGTTGCCACGAAGCATTTTCCGGGGGACCACAATCAAAAGTCTTTGCTGAAGACCATTTTATTCATTAGTCTTTACATGTCTTTTGGGACAATAATTAGTGCTAAGCAGGGGGCCACGGTATTGAGAGTTTCTGAAAAGGGACAACAAGCCATAAAATATTGAGAAACACCATGCTAAAGTTTTTAATAAGATTATTTTATTTTATCTTATGCTTTTCTTACAGTAATTTTAATTAGTACTACAAACTCGACAGATTTATATTCAAATTTAAGTTTGCGTACGAGTTCTATTTTGTGCTGTAAAAATTAAACCTACTTCTATAAAAGTTGAAAGGCTATCAAAAAAGATAAATAAACTGAAAGAAATAATGAAACTGCCTGTCATTAGCGAAAAAAAAAATTCGTTTAATGATTGCAAGTTAAACAAAAACAAATACTAATGAACAAATCAGTTTTCTAATCAAAATTAAATGTACAACTTAATTGTATTGGAAGTGTAACAGTTTAATACAGCGTTGCGGAGTTGAAGTCGTGAAGTCGTAGGTTTTTGGGCGAAGTCGGAGTCGGACCTGGAGTTGCTTTTTTAGTTTTGATGAAGTCGGAGTCGGAGCCGGAGTCGTTTTTTTAGTTTTGGTGGAGTCGGAGTCGGAGTCGGGAGTCGGAGTCGTTTATGTAAATGTGTAGGAGTCGGAGTCGGGAGTCGGAGTTGTTTTTGTAGACGTGCAGTAGTCGTTATTGTTTTTTGTGACTCTGACTTCGCTTTAGGCTAAGTCAAACTTACATGTTTGCTACAGTTGGTCAAATACAGTACATCAAACCCACAAACAAGCATGCGTATACGCGCTGAATACCTTTCGAAAGACAGTGCGCTTTTGACCCCAAATTTAAAATTAATAAAGAATAGTTTTTGCTTTAAATTGACGGACCAAAGAGTATATTTTTTTGAAATATGTAAACTTATTTTTGATTTAATGCCAGTTCTTTAAAATCCCACTCTAGATTAAAAAATTCCTCTTTAAATTAATTCGGTAACAAAAATGACTTTTGAATAGATGTAAAATCTTTTTTGTCTCGATGAGATTTTTGAAAACACACTCTTAAACACTCTACGTGAATAACTGTTTTTTATTTTCACTTACACGCAACAATTTATGTCTTTAAATTACTGTAAATGTGAGAGGAAGCAATTAAATACTAAAAAGAAGATCTTCATTTTGACAGCTATATGTTTAACATTTTCGTCAGTGTTGCTTTTTTGCTCGCGTAAACTCTAAGTTAATTTGTCAACCTCCTTTTGATCCCTTAAATATTCCAATTGACCACATGGAGGACCACTGGTCTAAACCATAAAGTTGCTTATCTACATAGCGCCACAATTACACATCATACAATGGAGAGACGAAGTACGCACTTGGTAAATAGCAATTAAAAATCTAATATTTGCTTCTTTCCAGAAAAATTGCTGTTTAAATTTTCAAATTAGCAATGTCATTTATAGTCACATAGGTATAAAAATTTATTTTATTTTGTTACTTGGGCTGTTATAGGCCTGTAGGCCTGCAATGAGAGAAAAATAGCATTCTTGTTCTTTCAAAAATAGTAACGCAACAGGCAAATCTAATCAAATAATTATATGGTGCTAACAGGCATCCAAGTGAAATCACTAGAAATGTCCCTGTAATAGGCCTATATGGTAGAGAATGCAAGATTGAGTTTATTGCAGTTAAGATTGGCAAAAATAAACAATCTTTATTATCATGAAATGAGAACTTAGCACTCGATTGTTAAAATAGCAATTTTGAAAATGCTTGGGACGCTTTTCTTGGCTTCTTTCCGGTAGCGGGCCAGCATATACATTAGGCAATAGATAAAATAGAACAGTTTCAGTTTCAATTATTATTTTAGAATTTCCGTTTTTAATTTTGTTCTCATAAATACTGTCTGTCGGGTTTTAATCATTTAAATTTTTTGATTTTATTTTTTGCCTTAATTCAAAATGTCCTGTTTAAACGCTTTTATCAAGTACTTTGAAAAACTGTTATCAAACCTTAACATTGTATAGCTCAGGCTACAGATTTAAAAACTGGTCACCTTTTCCTTTTTTTTCATATTTTAAAAAATGTGACTTATTCAAGGTTATGAAGTCGGAGTCGAGTCGTTTTTTCGAGCTTGCTGGAGTTGGAGTTGTTTTTGTAGGTATTCTGGAGTCGGAGTTGGAGTCGTAAATTCTTAAAGAGGTGGAGTCGGAGTCGGAGAAAATTCGTACGGCTCCACAACCCTGGTTTAACATCAAAAGTAAAATCCAAATATTATTTATTCTATTTTCAAAATTCTTGAATTAATGAACTCAAATTTGGAGATATATTTTTTGAGTTTGAGGTCAAGTTCGAGTTCATCGATTATATTTTTGAGTTCAAGATCGAGTTCAAGTTAGGCAACAAAAGACCGAGTTCATCCCTGCTTTATAATATGACTAAAAATACAAACGACTAAATATATGACTGAATGAGTAAAAGTGGGATTAAATAAATATGAAAATTGGAATTACTAAAAATATAGCTTTATAGAATAACCTAAAACTTGTACGGTCTGTTTTTTTAGCTGGAACTGACAAAGCGGCCTGCGACAACCAACAGGTTCGTCACTCCTAATTTAAAACTTCTTCGCTGATGAACTCTTAAAAATTTACTGTGGTTTTTGTACTACCGCTATTTATTTTATATTTTCAAAAAACAATTTGGGTGATTTTATCCGTTATACATGTAATATATTCGATTAATTTTAACCAGCTCCTTATTAAACCAATCCATTAATGTAAAAACAGTAAACATATATAAAAATAATTCCCTTTAATTTGTTATAAATATTACAACAATGAAAATAGGTTAAATGCATCAATCTCGTTATACTTAGATTGTAAAAAATCCACCGTAAGTTATTAATAAAGCAGTCCAGAGTTGATTTTCGTTCCGAAACAATCACAAATAATGCAGTTAATTTCAGTTTAACAGCACTACTTGTGATTTAAAAATAGAATAGCTTCTCCTGTTACGTTTGTTTTTCCAGACGTTTCTTACGCATAGCAAAAAAAGGAAAACAAGCACTTTCACATAAATACCAATCTGATACTTTCCTTACGTCAGATTCAAAATAAGTGAAAACATCAAACACTTACCACATTTGATAAAATCGAAAACTTTAACTTAAAATCATGTACATCAACAAAGTTTTGGTTTTTGCAACATTGGCAGTTGTTCTTTATAATGTCTGCAATGCAGCAACACTTACAACTAACATCGATTATCAAAATACAATAAACAAACTTCAACAAAACAAGTAAGTTCATTTAATGTCATTCAATATCTAAACAATTTAATTGTTTTGCTCTAAAATGCTAAAATATTTTGCGATTAAAATGCAAAAAACAATAAACTTTTAATCAAATATATTAAATTATTTGTTTCTTGCTTGATAACCAATGCTTGAGGACACTAGTTCAGCACAAGAAATATGATTGCAAACGTTTTGTCAATGGTCAAACTCAAAAGTAAGCATTGGTTTGATTTAATACATTGAACTTGTAAAAATAGATCTCAAAATCAATTAAACGATTGTTTATGATTTAAATTCCAGTGTCTTTTCCTTGTTTTAATGTTTCATTATTTGTTTGTTTAGTGCAGTTTGGAAATTGAAAATTGGCCACCAGCTCGTTCACTATGTGATGCTTGTATTGGTGAACATGACAAGTTTTTCCACGGAAGCGCAGTAGCAAGTACAATAGTCAGATAGTGGAACCATCAATTGAAAATCTGGCGAAAACTAAAAGTCACAGTTGGACATTATTGCCAAAGAGCTTATTTTAATTGATCAAATTAAAAAACTTAATTTAATTTTACATTATACAAAACCACTTTAATTTTACTAAACTTAATTTAATTTTACAAATTTTAACTAAATTTACTAAACTTAATTTTTTACTAAAATAAATTTAATTTTACACTGTACACCTGAAATCCACAAGTATTGGTCTTGTAAAAAATTTAATTTCAATCAATTTTTATTTTGTGGACAACGTGTTTTAAAGAATAGAATAGCCGATTACAACTTCATAAAAATATCTGTTGATAAGTACATTAGATAAGTACATGTATAACATTAAAAGTAAGAGAACCCCGCAAAAATGTGTGTGACTCGAGAAACAAATATCCAAGAAAAAAGACACATTAGTGTGTGACTTTAAAAACTATTAGTGTGCATTTTAGCCAATGCGGTTAGCAATAGCATTATTTTTTAAAAACAATTCAATCGCTCAAGTGGTACTAATTGTGCAAATATAAATAAAACACGGCACACCTGGACTTTATTGTTAGACAAAATATTTGTTTGTTCTCACGCCGCTTCCGTTCCCGATCTCAATAAATAGCAAATCATGGAGAAGTGTATTCTTCTGTTATTATTAACTCTACGTTAGTACCCTGGGGTGTTTCAGCACCCCAGGGTATTAAATTTATATGCCGTTTTGAGTTGGCAACACTTGCAACTTTGTTTTTTAAATACCCTTTTGAATAGGTGAGAGGAAAAAATGCTGAAAATCTTACAGTACTGTGACTTGTTCTTCTTATTTTTTTAGGGTAAATTATGGATAGTTACAGTAGAAATGTAGAAAGGTTGCAAAGAATGTTGCAAGAATGTGACGTTTTGAGTGATGCTGAAGATGACAGTGAAGGTGAATCAGATTTCGTTATAGAAGATGAAGTTATTTCTGATTCTGAGTGCTATGACTCGGAACATGACGAATCGGAACATAACGAATATAAATGCATACATAATCTACTGTCATAACCCTGAAAACAAGCTAAAACGCCGTCTATTCATCAAGAGTGTAAGTATGCAGCTTGTTCAAGAGGCTCTGAAAAGAAGATTGCAGAATATTCACCTGTCAAGAGACCTCTAAAGTGGAATTAGAAGAATGCTGCCAGAGTCAGAAGAATCTTCAACATATTCACAGGCATCGACATCAAATCGTGCAAAGAGATGTGAATTGTGCGAGAGGTCACGTGACCGCAAAGTCAAAACAGTTTGTACCACTTGTGGTAAGCATGTTTGCAAAGACCACAGCAAGTTATTTGTGCAATGCATAACATGCCATGAATCCGCATCTAACGATAAAGAATCAGAGTAACAAATAACACTGATGGCGATAAGGTTGGAAAAAGACTACCGGGGTACTCGTTTTGGTTGTGAGTTATCGCACATTAATCACTTTACAGTTTAGATTTATTCAATAAACAGCTTTGATGTTTTATTATTGTTTAAATCTATTTAATAAACAAGCATTGAAGCCCAATGTGTATATTGCTTGTTATTGACAACAGTTTTAATAATGGGGTGCTGAAACACCCCATGGTACTAATGACGTTCCTATCCCCAGGGTACTAACGTAGGGTTAAGCATATAAAGCAGCTAAATTGTTGATAGCGATCTTTTCTTTTTTGAGAAAAAAATTGAGCTGTTTTAAATGACATTTAATTAAAAAAATAGTTTTTGCTATCAACAAAAATCCAATCTTCACAGAAAAATGGTCAATGATCTATGTTACAATACAAATTATATATAGGTTTACAGCACACTTTCAAATTTAAAACTATTGAAAGTGTGCTATAATAAATAATTGAGATTACATATTTTATTTTTTAATAAGCGCTGGCGTCATTATGCGGTATTAAAATAAAACCTATATTTTTGTAATCGATTTAGTATTCATTAAACAAAGTTCTATGTTATTATCATTTAATTTTTTTCTCTTTTAAGACAAAAACTATCCGTTTTTATTTCTTTCGAAATCTTTGAAGTTCATAACAAAATGTGAATCAAGTTGTTACATATGAATATTTGCTCAAGTTTTAGCACTCCTTAATAGCTACAGATGTTTCTATTACAATGATTGTTTAACCAATTTTCATTAAAGGAAGTCGCTATTCGTTATCATGCAAGAAAAATAATAACATAAGTAGTACAAATAAACTTTAATTTCATAAAAATAAAAGTTTTTGTCGTTTATATATATCTTTTTATATACTGTAGTATACTTTTTAAAAAAATGTAAGCGTATCAGCTTTAATAAGTTTTGGTTTTTCAAAAAAATTTTTGATAATTTTACTAAGTTCTAATTAAAGAAAAAACACCTTACGTTATTTTTATTAAAGATATCATGAAAAGTGAAAATTGGTTAAAGGTATCCATCTCGTTATATTCAAGTTGTAAAAAATACACCGTAAATATTATTAACAAAGCATTCCAGAGTTTAATTTTGTTTCGAAACAATCACAAATAGTGCAGTTAATTTCAGTTAAAGCGTGTGTTTTATTTTAGAACATATTCTTTAATAAAGCAGATTTCCTTTTCCTAAAACGTCTCTTTCCTCATATTTTCAATAGAAAAGAAAAAAGAAAAAAAAGCACTTTCACATAAATACCAATCTGATACTTTCCTTTCATCAGATTCAAAATAATTGAAAACATCAAATACCGTACTTACCACATTTGATAAAATCGAAAGCTTTAACTTAAAATCATGTACATCAACAAAGTTTTGCTTTTTGCAACATTGGCAGTTGTTCTTTATAATATTTGCAATGCAGCAAGACTCACAACTAACATCGATTATCAAAATACAATAAACAAACTTCAACAAAACAAGTAAGTTCATTTAATGTCATTCAATATCTAAACAATTTAATTATTTTGCTGTAAAATGTTAAAATATTTCACGATAAAATGTATAAAACAATAAACTTTTAATCAAATTTTTAATTAGTTGTTTTTTTGTTGCAGAATCAATGATCATTCTCCGATGGCACTCCAGTTTATTCATCAAATTAAGAAACGATCAACTTGTTCTTCTTCTTCTCAAAAACACCAATGCTTGAGGACACTAACTCAGTATAAGAAATATGATTGCAAACACTTGGACAATGGTCAAACTCAAAAGTAAGCATTGATTTGGTTTAATATATGAAAGTTGTAAATGTATAAATTCAAATCAATTGAACGATTGTTTATCATTTAAATTCCAGTGTCTTTTCTTTGTTTTAATGTTTCATTATTTGTTTGTTTATTACAGTTTGGAAATCGAAAATTGGCCACAAGCTCGTTCACAATGTAACGCTTGTATTGGTGAATACGAAAACAAGGTTTTGCACTCAAAGGCAGCAGCAAGTACAATAGTCAGAGTGTGGAATCGTCAACTGAAAATCTGGCAAAAAATAAAAGTCACAGTTGGACATTATTGCAAAAAAGCTTATGTTAATTGATCAAATTCAGAAACTTAATTTAATTTTACACTGTTTTTTCATTACATTTGTTTTTAAGTTTTATTTACTATTTTATTAAATCTACGATAAGTTTTTATTGTTTTCGATGTGCTTATTTTAGGTTTGTAAGTGCTATAATTGGTGTTCTATGTAATTTCCATTTTTATTTTAGCAAAATAAATCTACCTTTTACCTAACATTTGTCTGCATTGTTAACTTCGATGTGCTTTATTCTCGTTAAAGTGCTAACGTGCTGAAGGAAATTGAGTTTTTATATTTTGTATTTAGTTAAAACAAACTTAAATACATGGTGCAAAACTAATGATTTTAGAATCAAACAAATATTTAAATAAATTAAAGTCCAAAGTGAAAACATCACGTTTAATTCAGGCTGGCTGGTGGAAAGTTTTGTGCAGTAGCGCATTCCTATCAGATTAAATAGAAACATTCTTTTTTGTTTATTGAAGACTGTCATGGTAAACTTCAACAAACCGTTTTACTTCTGGTGTACTAAAATACAATTGCTTTTATAGACGGCGTTCCGGTTTGGTAGAAATAGTGTAAAAATAAAGACAACTAATGGCAATAATATATTATTTTTTTGTGTGTTTTACTTTTACGATTAAATTATATATACAGAAACTTTTAATATTCCAACACAGTGGTTCTCAAATATTTTTGTTGCGATTGCTATAGAAGAATTTGTTGGATATGCGACGTGCCAGTTATAAATATTTCAGAAAGAAATATATTGTCAAAGATGGTTTTGATTGATAAAACAAAAAATAGGCTGCCTGGGATTGTGCTACAATATCCCAAAAGTCATTTATCAACGGTTAAGTGGTCAACTAGAGTATATATTTGATCAAATAAAGAAAAAAGTTATTCTCACATTTTTGCTACTGTAGCAAATCTATTGCCGACTGTTTCGTTTTTCAAATATGAAATTGTCAAAACGGAGGCAACTGAAATAATTTTTAAATGGACCAAGAACATGACAACTTGATGAAATGGCTTGCTATCATCCGATTGTCATAAATTAGCAAGCTTTGTAAAGTTATCCTCGTCGCTTCCGCCTTGTAAAAAGTTTTGCTAATCTTGTTTTCATCTTATCAATAAAGAACGTTTTAAAAGAGAATTACTTAATAAAAAAAACTTTTTCAAGTAAGAATTTTTAATCCAATTCGAGTTATAAGTATTTTTCTATTTTCCTCTTACTATGCATCAGCTATTTAGACTTAAAAACAGGACAAACGTAGAAAAATAAGTTGTTTACAAAATAGAAACAGAAATACGTCATCCTAACTTATTTGATAAAATTAAAAATTGTAACCGAAATTAGATTTTTTTCCAACCCAACAAACTAACTCTACTATTTTACATCCTAATTAAGTGGGTGCTTTCAAAACCACACTTAATGAAAAATACAGAGCAAGCTATTCCTTGTGTTTACACTATGTACACAGTTTTCTATATCGCTAGGTTAAAACCGTACAAATGTTTAAAATTCGAACCTACAAAACACATGCTTTCATTAAATTAGTTAGACTTGTGTAAAAGTGTTTTGCAAAAAATGCATTAAACCAACCAGTGGATAATTAAATCAGATATCAATACGTTGCTATTTTAACAAGGTTTATGCAACTAAAAATCTTAAGACTGCAGATTTTGAATAAAGCTAAAAGCAATGCATAAGCAATACAATTTAGACTAAAGAATTTGTGCTTAAAATACAGTAAATGAAAACAGCAAAGGCTTAAAAGTACATGAAGTGCAAGTCATAATCAACTATCATACGTATAAGCTATTTTTTTTTTAATTTTAAAGATTTTACAGCCGAATTGCAATTATCATTTTTTCCGTGGATTAATGTAAGTTTTAAAAATGTTACCAAGTTCCAAAAAGTAAAACTAAACAAATAAATCAACTTTTTTGTTCCTGACAACGATATACTGTATATTGTTTTTTATTGAGAAAGATTGATTTAAAAATTGATACAACAACAAAAATCAAACTTTACCATAAAAATGACACACCATGTTCAAGCAATTAAAAGTCGAGTGCATTTTGAATAACTTTTCACAACACTTGGTATAAGTGATTTTCTTAAAATAACTTACGTTTTCAATGCATATAACGTATTGATTAAAAAAACTTATTAAAACGTTAGTTCAATTTTAGACAAGCGGAGTTGTCTGCAACTATGATTGCGGTTTTTCTAACTCCTTGGTATTATATTACAGTTTCCCAACTCCTTGGTATTACCTTATTTTAAATGATTAATCGATTTGACGTTTTGACGTGAAAGCGCTACACTACTGAACGTTACAAAGAATTTTAATGTTTGTTGCATTGCTTCGTTCTTTGAGAATTTTAAATAATTTTCTGCGATAACGAAGATAAATCACACCATATTTTTTTAGCATTTTCTTGTGTTTCTGCGTGAACTATTAATCTCTTATTAATTATTTTTGAAAAGGCTTTAGTACATCATATTTTATGAAATAGGTATTTATTAAGCTATTAGATCTAAAAAGTAACTAAAAATAAAATGATTCATAGAATTAAAAATTAGGCAAATCAGCTTCGACCATAGGTTGTTTCAAACTTTGTACACTATTACTACATTGCAAACGGACCCTCGCCCATGGTTTGCTGGAATTCTTTGTAATTATCAATTTAAACGGTTTATCTAACTATATTATTAGAAAACATATATAGTCATGCTTTGATGTATCATGAAAAGTGAAAATTGGTTAAATGTATCCATCTCGTTATATTCAAGTTGTAAAAAATACACCGTAAATATTATTAACAAAGCATTCCAGAGTTTAATCTCTTAAACACTCTACGTGAATAACTGTTTTTTATTTTCACTTACACGCAACAATTTATGTCTTTAAATTACTGTAAATGTGAGAGGAAGCAATTAAATACTAAAAAGAAGATCTTCATTTTGACAGCTATATGTTTAACATTTTCGTCAGTGTTGCTTTTTTGCTCGCGTAAACTCTAAGTTAATTTGTCAACCTCCTTTTGATCCCTTAAATATTCCAATTGACCACATGGAGGACCACTGGTCTAAACCATAAAGTTGCTTATCTACATAGCGCCACAATTACACATCATACAATGGAGAGACGAAGTACGCACTTGGTAAATAGCAATTAAAAATCTAATATTTGCTTCTTTCCAGAAAAATTGCTGTTTAAATTTTCAAATTAGCAATGTCATTTATAGTCACATAGGTATAAAAATTTATTTTATTTTGTTACTTGGGCTGTTATAGGCTTGTAGGCCTGCAATGAGAGAAAAATAGCATTCTTGTTCTTTCAAAAATAGTAACGCAACAGGCAAATCTAATCAAATAATTATATGGTGCTAACAGGCATTCAAGTGAAATCACTAGAAATGTCCCTGTAATAGGCCTATACGGTAGAGAATGCAAGATTGAGTTTATTGCAGTTAAGATTGGCAAAAATAAACAATCTTTATTATCATGAAATGAGAACTTAGCACTCGATTGTTAAAATAGCAATTTTGAAAATGCTTGGGACGCTTTTCTTGGCTTCTTTCCGGTAGCGGGCCAGCATATACATTAGGCAATAGATAAAATAGAACAGTTTCAGTTTCAATTATTATTTTAGAATTTCCGTTTTTAATTTTGTTCTCATAAATACTGTCTGTCGGGTTTTAATCATTTAAATTTTTTGATTTTATTTTTTGCCTTAATTCAAAATGTCCTGTTTAAACGCTTTTATCAAGTACTTTGAAAAACTGTTATCAAACCTTAACATTGTATAGCTCAGGCTACAGATTTAAAAACTGGTCACCTTTTCCTTTTTTTTCATATTTTAAAAAATGTGACTTATTCAAGGTTATGAAGTCGGAGTCGAGTCGTTTTTTCGAGCTTGCTGGAGTTGGAGTCGGGAGTTGGAGTTGTTTTTGTAGGTATTCTGGAGTCGGAGTTGGAGTCGTAAATTCTTAAAGAGGTGGAGTCGGAGTCGGAGAAAATTCGTACGGCTCCACAACCCTGGTTTAACATCAAAAGTAAAATCCAAATATTATTTATTCTATTTTCAAAATTCTTGAATTAATGAACTCAAATTTGGAGATATATTTTTTGAGTTTGAGTTCAAGTTCGAGTTCATCGATTATATTTTTGAGTTCAAGATCGAGTTCAAGTTAGGCAACAAAAGACCGAGTTCATCCCTGCTTTATAATATGACTAAAAATACAAACGACTAAATATATGACTGAATGAGTAAAAGTGGGATTAAATAAATATGAAAATTGGAATTACTAAAAATATAGCTTTATAGAATAACTAAAAACTTGTACGGTCTGTTTTTTTAGCTGGAACTGACAAAGCGGCCTGCGACAACCAACAGGTTCGTCACTCCTAATTTAAAACTTCTTCGCTGATGAACTCTTAAAAATTTACTGTGGTTTTTGTACTACCGCTATTTATTTTATATTTTCAAAAAACAATTTGGGTGATTTTATCCGTTATACATGTAATATATTCGATTAATTTTAACCAGCTCCTTATTAAACCAATCCATTAATGTAAAAACAGTAAACATATATAAAAATAATTCCCTTTAATTTGTTATAAATATTACAACAATGAAAATAGGTTAAATGCATCAATCTCGTTATACTTAGATTGTAAAAAATCCACCGTAAGTTATTAATAAAGCAGTCCAGAGTTGATTTTCGTTCCGAAACAATCACAAATAATGCAGTTAATTTCAGTTTAACAGCACTACTTGTGATTTAAAAATAGAATAGCTTCTCCTGTTACGTTTGTTTTTCCAGACGTTTCTTACGCATAGCAAAAAAAGGAAAACAAGCACTTTCACATAAATACCAATCTGATACTTTCCTTACGTCAGATTCAAAATAAGTGAAAACATCAAACACTTACCACATTTGATAAAATCGAAAACTTTAACTTAAAATCATGTACATCAACAAAGTTTTGGTTTTTGCAACATTGGCAGTTGTTCTTTATAATGTCTGCAATGCAGCAACACTTACAACTAACATCGATTATCAAAATACAATAAACAAACTTCAACAAAACAAGTAAGTTCATTTAATGTCATTCAATATCTAAACAATTTAATTGTTTTGCTCTAAAATGCTAAAATATTTTGCGATTAAAATGCAAAAAACAATAAACTTTTAATCAAATATATTAAATTATTTGTTTCTTGCTTGATAACCAATGCTTGAGGACACTAGTTCAGCACAAGAAATATGATTGCAAACGTTTTGTCAATGGTCAAACTCAAAAGTAAGCATTGGTTTGATTTAACACTAGAAACCCCAATGGGTCATTTTTGACCCATTTATGATTTTAAATAGTTACCATTCAATCAGTGAAAATTTTTTTTCAACAAAACTTGGTGACTTTTCCTAATTTGGTTTATACTTTTATATGGTATATGCACAATTGTTAAAATGTGAAAGTTTTTTCCAAAAAATCTTAATATACCTAGAAGTACCACATGGGTCAAAATTGACCCATCTACATAAACAATCTTAGTGTTGCTTTAATATATTTGTAGAGAAAGCCTAGAAAAGAACAAGCATTTTTTTATACTTACAATCAATTATTTAGTGTATTATATGGTATATATTGCAACCTTATTTACATTTTAGAACAATTAGTTTTGTTCCAAACTTGAACTTGTTAGTATTTTCCAAAGAGTCAAAGAGTAAAGTTCGTTCAATTGACATTCATTTCTATCTTTCAGAAAATAAGTGTGATTTGTTACCTATTCCTAAGATATTTTTGACCCTAATAATGAAAAAATTAAACTTTCAAGAAACTCTCAAACTTTTACAAAGTGATGACATTTACTCATCTTGTGATGAAAGTGACTTTGATGAAACTCAACTGATTGAGTCTTTTTCATCTGAAGATAGTGAGGAAGATGACTCTATTATTGAAGATGAAGTGGTATGCATTGAACAAGAAAATTTGTCCAATGTTCAAGCAAGTTCATCTTCACATTTTAGTAATGAAGAAGTACAAACTCGCAGTGGAATCATATGGAGAAGATTCCAGGAAGGGCAAAGTTCCAGAGGACGATTCCCTTCGGAAAATGTGTTTACCCCAAAACCAGGACCAACAGCTTACAGTTGCAGACAAGTGATGAAAGAAAGTCCTCTAAGTGCTTTCCAATTATACATAGATGAAATAATGTTGAGATCAATACAAAGGTATACAATTCATCATGCACACCTTGATGATAAAAATTTCAATTGCCCTCTAGAAGAACTGGAAAAATTTATTGGTTTGCAAATTGCTCGTGGTGTTTTGGAGAGAAAAAATACTCCAGTGAAACAACTATGGAGTAAAGAATGGGGTCATCCTATTTTTGCAAGTACGCTGAGCAGAAATCGCTTTGAAAGCATAATGAAACATCTAAGGTTTGATAACGTATCCACTCGTGCAGAAAGAAGGACAAAGTCAGAAAAGTTTTGTCTTATTTCAGAAACATGGAATGCTTTTATAGAAAACTGTCAAAAGTGCTATGTCCCAAACCTAAATTTGACAATAGATGAACAACTTTTCCCTTGTAAAACTCGCTGTCCATTTACCCAATACATGCCAAATAAACCAGATAAGTTTGGAATGAAATTTTGGCTATTAGCTGATTCAAAATCAAAATATTTGTGCAATGGAAAACCATATTTAGGAAAGGATCCATTGCGCAAAAAGGAAAATGATCTTCCCACTGATGTGTGTCTTTCCCTTTTGAAACCATATTTCAAAAAGGGATACAATGTTACTACAGATAATTTTTTCACAAATGTTAAACTAGCTGAAACTCTAAAACTTGAAAAAACAACTATTGTAGGAACTGTAAGAAAGCAAAGAAAAGAAATACCAAGTGTAGAATCAACAATGAAAAAAGCATCTATTTTTTCTTCAGAAATACTTCTTTCTGATTCAGGCTGTTCACTTACCATATACAAAGCAAAGAAGAACAAAATTGTTTATATTCTAAGTTCAATGCATAAAGATGTCTCAATTGACAAGAATCACTCGAAAAAACGCCCTGAAACAGTTGAATATTATAACAAAACTAAAGCTGGAGTCGATGTATTGGATCAAATGTCTCGCTACCATACATGCAAATCAGCAACTCGAAGATGGCCAGCTGCATGTTTCTTCAACATTATTGATTGTGCTTGCATAAATGCCTTCATTGTCTATAAAGAAGTTACCAAAAGTTCAATTTCAAGAAGAAAATTTCTTTTAGAATTAGTAAAAGAACTATGCAGATATAACAAAATTGCTGAATCTGAACCCTCATCAAATCCAAAATGTTCTGACTCTACAAATTCACCAAGATCTCTGAAGCGCAAACACTGCCAAATAGATAATTGTCCAAATAAATCTAATAACTATTGCATTGAATGCAAAAAATTTTGCTGTGGGTTTCATACAAAAGCAAAGAAGTTAATTGTAACTTGTTCAAAGTGTGTCAAAAATTTGTGACTGTTTGTCGTTGATTTGGTTTTGTCACTATATAAACATATAACCTATAGTACAGCATATTGGACTATGGCATACATGTAACTTTGTAACAGCTAAGTTTGTGAAATGAGTAAAATTACAAATTTTTTTCAATAAAATTCTGGAAAATAACTGGTTTTATTTGTCTATGGTATGTAGAGTTAACACCACAAAAAATATATCAAAACAAAAGCAAATTTAACTAATGGGTCAAAAATGACCCATTCGGTCCTTTTAGGTAGTCAAAAACCTTGGGGCTTCTAGTGTTAATACATTGAACTTGTAAAAATAGATCTCAAAATCAATTAAACGATTGTTTATGATTTAAATTCCAGTGTCTTTTCCTTGTTTTAATGTTTCATTATTTGTTTGTTTAGTGCAGTTTGGAAATTGAAAATTGGCCACCAGCTCGTTCACTATGTGATGCTTGTATTGGTGAACATGACAAGTTTTTCCACGGAAGCGCAGTAGCAAGTACAATAGTCAGATAGTGGAACCATCAATTGAAAATCTGGCGAAAACTAAAAGTCACAGTTGGACATTATTGCCAAAGAGCTTATTTTAATTGATCAAATTAAAAAACTTAATTTAATTTTACATTATACAAAACCACTTTAATTTTACTAAACTTAATTTAATTTTACAAATTTTAACTAAATTTACTAAACTTAATTTTTTACTAAAATAAATTTAATTTTACACTGTACACCTGAAATCCACAAGTATTGGTCTTGTAAAAAATTTAATTTCAATCAATTTTTATTTTGTGGACAACAAGTTTTAAGGAATAGAATAGCCGATTACAACTTCATAAAAATATCTGTTGATAAGTACATTAGATAAGTACATGTATAACATTAAAAGTAAGAGAACCCCGCAAAAATGTGTGTGACTCGAGAAACAAATATCCAAGAAAAAAGACACATTAGTGTGTGACTTTAAAAACTATTAGTGTGCATTTTAGCCAATGCGGTTAGCAATAGCATTATTTTTTAAAAACAATTCAATCGCTCAAGTGGTACTAATTGTGCAAATATAAATAAAACACGGCACACCTGGACTTTATTGTTAGACAAAATATTTGTTTGTTCTCACGCCGCTTCCGTTCCCGATCTCAATAAATAGCAAATCATGGAGAAGTGTATTCTTCTGTTATTATTAACTCTGCGTTAGTACCCTGGGGTGTTTCAGCACCCCAGGGTATTAAATTTATATGCCGTTTTGAGTTGGCAACACTTGCAACTTTGTTTTTTAAATACCCTTTTGAATAGGTGAGAGGAAAAAATGCTGAAAATCTTACAGTACTGTGACTTGTTCTTCTTATTTTTTTAGGGTAAATTATGGATAGTTACAGTAGAAATGTAGAAAGGTTGCAAAGAATGTTGCAAGAATGTGACGTTTTGAGTGATGCTGAAGATGACAGTGAAGGTGAATCAGATTTCGTTATAGAAGATGAAGTTATTTCTGATTCTGAGTGCTATGACTCGGAACATGACGAATCGGAACATAACGAATATAAATGCATACATAATCTACTGTCATAACCCTGAAAACAAGCTAAAACGCCGTCTATTCATCAAGAGTGTAAGTATGCAGCTTGTTCAAGAGGCTCTGAAAAGAAGATTGCAGAATATTCACCTGTCAAGAGACCTCTAAAGTGGAATTAGAAGAATGCTGCCAGAGTCAGAAGAATCTTCAACATATTCACAGGCATCGACATCAAATCGTGCAAAGAGATGTGAATTGTGCGAGAGGTCACGTGACCGCAAAGTCAAAACAGTTTGTACCACTTGTGGTAAGCATGTTTGCAAAGACCACAGCAAGTTATTTGTGCAATGCATAACATGCCATGAATCCGCATCTAACGATGAAGAATCAGAGTAACAAATAACACTGATGGCGATAAGGTTGGAAAAAGACTACCGGGGTACTCGTTTTGGTTGTGAGTTATCGCACATTAATCACTTTACAGTTTAGATTTATTCAATAAACAGCTTTGATGTTTTATTATTGTTTAAATCTATTTAATAAACAAGCATTGAAGCCCAATGTGTATATTGCTTGTTATTGACAACAGTTTTAATAATGGGGTGCTGAAACACCCCATGGTACTAATGACGTTCCTATCCCCAGGGTACTAACGTAGGGTTAAGCATATAAAGCAGCTAAATTGTTGATAGCGATCTTTTCTTTTTTGAGAAAAAAATTGAGCTGTTTTAAATGACATTTAATTAAAAAAATAGTTTTTGCTATCAACAAAAATCCAATCTTCACAGAAAAATGGTCAATGATCTATGTTACAATACAAATTATATATAGGTTTACAGCACACTTTCAAATTTAAAACTATTGAAAGTGTGCTATAATAAATAATTGAGATTACATATTTTATTTTTTAATAAGCGCTGGCGTCATTATGCGGTATTAAAATAAAACCTATATTTTTGTAATCGATTTAGTATTCATTAAACAAAGTTCTATGTTATTATCATTTAATTTTTTTCTCTTTTAAGACAAAAACTATCCGTTTTTATTTCTTTCGAAATCTTTGAAGTTCATAACAAAATGTGAATCAAGTTGTTACATATGAATATTTGCTCAAGTTTTAGCACTCCTTAATAGCTACAGATGTTTCTATTACAATGATTGTTTAACCAATTTTCATTAAAGGAAGTCGCTATTCGTTATCATGCAAGAAAAATAATAACATAAGTAGTACAAATAAACTTTAATTTCATAAAAATAAAAGTTTTTGTCGTTTATATATATCTTTTTATATACTGTAGTATACTTTTTAAAAAAATGTAAGCGTATCAGCTTTAATAAGTTTTGGTTTTTCAAAAAAATTTTTGATAATTTTACTAAGTTCTAATTAAAGAAAAAACACCTTACGTTATTTTTATTAAAGATATCATGAAAAGTGAAAATTGGTTAAAGGTATCCATCTCGTTATATTCAAGTTGTAAAAAATACACCGTAAATATTATTAACAAAGCATTCCAGAGTTTAATTTTGTTTCGAAACAATCACAAATAGTGCAGTTAATTTCAGTTAAAGCGTGTGTTTTATTTTAGAACATATTCTTTAATAAAGCAGATTTCCTTTTCCTAAAACGTCTCTTTCCTCATATTTTCAATAGAAAAGAAAAAAGAAAAAAAAGCACTTTCACATAAATACCAATCTGATACTTTCCTTTCATCAGATTCAAAATAATTGAAAACATCAAATACCGTACTTACCACATTTGATAAAATCGAAAGCTTTAACTTAAAATCATGTACATCAACAAAGTTTTGCTTTTTGCAACATTGGCAGTTGTTCTTTATAATATTTGCAATGCAGCAAGACTCACAACTAACATCGATTATCAAAATACAATAAACAAACTTCAACAAAACAAGTAAGTTCATTTAATGTCATTCAATATCTAAACAATTTAATTATTTTGCTGTAAAATGTTAAAATATTTCACGATAAAATGTATAAAACAATAAACTTTTAATCAAATTTTTAATTAGTTGTTTTTTTGTTGCAGAATCAATGATCATTCTCCGATGGCACTCCAGTTTATTCATCAAATTAAGAAACGATCAACTTGTTCTTCTTCTTCTCAAAAACACCAATGCTTGAGGACACTAACTCAGTATAAGAAATATGATTGCAAACACTTGGACAATGGTCAAACTCAAAAGTAAGCATTGATTTGGTTTAATATATGAAAGTTGTAAATGTATAAATTCAAATCAATTGAACGATTGTTTATCATTTAAATTCCAGTGTCTTTTCTTTGTTTTAATGTTTCATTATTTGTTTGTTTATTACAGTTTGGAAATCGAAAATTGGCCACAAGCTCGTTCACAATGTAACGCTTGTATTGGTGAATACGAAAACAAGGTTTTGCACTCAAAGGCAGCAGCAAGTACAATAGTCAGAGTGTGGAATCGTCAACTGAAAATCTGGCAAAAAATAAAAGTCACAGTTGGACATTATTGCAAAAAAGCTTATGTTAATTGATCAAATTCAAAAACTTAATTTAATTTTACACTGTTTTTTCATTACATTTGTTTTTAAGTTTTATTTACTATTTTATTAAATCTACGATAAGTTTTTATTGTTTTCGATGTGCTTATTTTAGGTTTGTAAGTGCTATAATTGGTGTTCTATGTAATTTCCATTTTTATTTTAGCAAAATAAATCTACCTTTTACCTAACATTTGTCTGCATTGTTAACTTCGATGTGCTTTATTCTCGTTAAAGTGCTAACGTGCTGAAGGAAATTGAGTTTTTATATTTTGTATTTAGTTAAAACAAACTTAAATACATGGTGCAAAACTAATGATTTTAGAATCAAACAAATATTTAAATAAATTAAAGTCCAAAGTGAAAACATCACGTTTAATTCAGGCTGGCTGGTGGAAAGTTTTGTGCAGTAGCGCATTCCTATCAGATTAAATAGAAACATTCTTTTTTGTTTATTGAAGACTGTCATGGTAAACTTCAACAAACCGTTTTACTTCTGGTGTACTAAAATACAATTGCTTTTATAGACGGCGTTCCGGTTTGGTAGAAATAGTGTAAAAATAAAGACAACTAATGGCAATAATATATTATTTTTTTGTGTGTTTTACTTTTACGATTAAATTATATATACAGAAACTTTTAATATTCCAACACAGTGGTTCTCAAATATTTTTGTTGCGATTGCTATAGAAGAATTTGTTGGATATGCGACGTGCCAGTTATAAATATTTCAGAAAGAAATATATTGTCAAAGATGGTTTTGATTGATAAAACAAAAAATAGGCTGCCTGGGATTGTGCTACAATATCCCAAAAGTCATTTATCAACGGTTAAGTGGTCAACTAGAGTATATATTTGATCAAATAAAGAAAAAAGTTATTCTCACATTTTTGCTACTGTAGCAAATCTATTGCCGACTGTTTCGTTTTTCAAATATGAAATTGTCAAAACGGAGGCAACTGAAATAATTTTTAAATGGACCAAGAACATGACAACTTGATGAAATGGCTTGCTATCATCCGATTGTCATAAATTAGCAAGCTTTGTAAAGTTATCCTCGTCGCTTCCGCCTTGTAAAAAGTTTTGCTAATCTTGTTTTCATCTTATCAATAAAGAACGTTTTAAAAGAGAATTATTTAATAAAAAAAACTTTTTCAAGTAAGAATTTTTAATCCAATTCAAGTTATAAGTATTTTTCTATTTTCCTCTTACTATGCATCAGTTATTTAGACTTAAAAACAGGACAAACGTAGAAAAATAAGTTGTTTACAAAATAGAAACAGAAATACGTCATCCTAACTTATTTGATAAAATTAAAAATTGTAACCGAAATTAGATTTTTTTCCAACCCAACAAACTAACTCTACTATTTTACATCCTAATTAAGTGGGTGCTTTCAAAACCACACTTAATGAAAAATACAGAGCAAGCTATTCCTTGTGTTTACACTATGTACACAGTTTTCTATATCGCTAGGTTAAAACCGTACAAATGTTTAAAATTCGAACCTACAAAACACATGCTTTCATTAAATTAGTTAGACTTGTGTAAAAGTGTTTTGCAAAAAATGCATTAAACCAACCAGTGGATAATTAAATCAGATATCAATACGTTGCTATTTTAACAAGGTTTATGCAACTAAAAATCTTAAGACTGCAGATTTTGAATAAAGCTAAAAGCAATGCATAAGCAATACAATTTAGACTAAAGAATTTGTGCTTAAAATACAGTAAATGAAAACAGCAAAGGCTTAAAAGTACATGAAGTGCAAGTCATAATCAACTATCATACGTATAAGCTATTTTTTTTTTAATTTTAAAGATTTTACAGCCGAATTGCAATTATCATTTTTTCCGTGGATTAATGTAAGTTTTAAAAATGTTACCAAGTTCCAAAAAGTAAAACTAAACAAATAAATCAACTTTTTTGTTCCTGACAACGATATACTGTATATTGTTTTTTATTGAGAAAGATTGATTTAAAAATTGATACAACAACAAAAATCAAACTTTACCATAAAAATGACACACCATGTTCAAACAATTAAAAGTCGAGTGCATTTTGAATAACTTTTCACAACACTTGGTATAAGTGATTTTCTTAAAATAACTTACGTTTTCAATGCATATAACGTATTGATTAAAAAAACTTATTAAAACGTTAGTTCAATTTTAGACAAGCGGAGTTGTCTGCAACTATGATTGCGGTTTTTCTAACTCCTTGGTATTATATTACAGTTTCCCAACTCCTTGGTATTACCTTATTTTAAATGATTAATCGATTTGACGTTTTGACGTGAAAGCGCTACACTACTGAACGTTACAAAGAATTTTAATGTTTGTTGCATAGCTTCGTTCTTTGAGAATTTTAAATAATTTTCTGCGATAACGAAGATAAATCACACCATATTTTTTTAGCATTTTCTTGTGTTTCTGCGTGAACTATTAATCTCTTATTAATTATTTTTGAAAAGGCTTTAGTACATCATATTTTATGAAATAGGTATTTATTAAGCTATTAGATCTAAAAAGTAACTAAAAATAAAATGATTCATAGAATTAAAAATTAGGCAAATCAGCTTCGACCATAGGTTGTTTCAAACTTTGTACACTATTACTACATTGCAAACGGACCCTCGCCCATGGTTTGCTGGAATTCTTTGTAATTATCAATTTAAACGGTTTATCTAACTATATTATTAGAAAACATATATAGTCATGCTTTGATGTATCATGAAAAGTGAAAATTGGTTAAATGTATCCATCTCGTTATATTCAAGTTGTAAAAAATACACCGTAAATATTATTAACAAAGCATTCCAGAGTTTAATTTTGTTTTGAAACAATTACAAATTGTGCAGTTAATTTCAGTTAAAACGTGCGTTTTATTTTAGAACATATTCTTTAATAAAGCAGATTTCCTTTTCCTAAAAGGTCAGTTTCTCTACAGGATGTACGCATTACAAAAAAAGAAAAAAAGCACTTTCACATAAATACCAATCTGATACTTTCCTTTCATCAGATTCAACATAAGTGAAAACATCAAATACAGTACTTACCACATTTGATAAAATCGAAAACTTTAACTTAAAATCATGTACATCAACAAAGTTTTGGTTTTTGCAACATTGGCAGTTGTTCTTTATAATGTTTGCAATGCAGCAAGACTCACAACTAACATCGATTATCAAAATACAATAAACAAACTTCAACAAGTCAAATAAGTTTATTTTAATGTCATTCAATATCTAAACAATTTAATTATGTTGGTGTAAAATGTTAAAATATTTCATGATAAAATGTAAAAAACAACAAACTTTTAATCAAATTTTAAATTATTTGTTTTTTTGTTGCAGAATCAATGATCATTCTCCGATGGCACTCCAGTTCATTCATTGTCACACTTCATTCATAATTTCAATCGTAACGATATATTTATCCCCGTTAATAGTAATTCGTAGTGTTATTGTAAGAGAATAAATGCGGCTCTTTGAGCGCTGTTTGCGATATACGTCCAATTTGTTCTATTGCTCGATATATGAATCTTCTTTTCTCTTTTTTCTCTTTGTATTGACATAATATGTTTTGACCAACGTCATTGTACTAGAAGGTTCTCGTATATGCCATTTGATTCGAGCGTAGCAATCTCTCCGTGTAGTTCTGGCTAAGTCTCGAATTTACAAGAAAGTTTACATCACGTGATTTTGGTTTCTATATAAAGCCGACGCAAATTATTATTGTGGTGAGGTAATTTGAAGCGATTTGAGTGGCGGCTCGAGCGAAGGTGATTTTGTTTGGCCACAGGAGGTGGACCATTAGATTTTGTGTCGGTGGACAATTGTTGAATTTATTTTGTGCCAGTAGTTGGCAGTTTTGTTCTACAGAGGTAGAATTATTTGTGTTGATTGAGTCGAGAAATAGTGCTGATTTTGCTTTGCAGTTTGGCAAAGCGTGGAATAGAAGTTTGGTCGGACGTGATTTTTGTAATACATTCGTTGTTATTAGAGACAGTGGTCTCTATTTGTTGTGAAGAAAAGTCTTCAGCTAAACCAATCCGAGCTTTCGTTAAATCAACTGTATAAACCGTCAAGCTCATAGCAAGACTACTTCTTGAGCCGGAATAAAATAAAATTTAGACACAGCTTTGTTTCAGCGCAGGTATTCGGGTTACCTAGCTCAACTGGTCCATTTGGATTCCCGAACAAAGTTTGTGACATTCATCAAATTAAGAAACGATCAATTTGTCCTTCTTCTTCTCAAGAAAGAATCGAACAAGAGCAATGCTTGAGGACACTAGTTCAGTATAAGAAATACGATTGCAAACACTTGGACAATGGTCAAACTCAAAAGTAAGCATTGATTTGGTTTAATATATGAAAGTTGTAAATATATGAATTCAAATTAATTGAACGATTGTTTATCATTTAACTTCCAGTATCTTTTCCTCGTTTTAATGTTTTATTATTTGTTTCTTTATTACAGTTTGGAAATCGAAAATTGGCCACAAGCTCGTTCACAATCAGCTTGGATACTAGTAGTTTGTTCTGGTCTCGTCGTTCTGCAAATGACTCAACATTATGCAGCAGCTAGTTAGTAACTGCTGCCAGATACTGCTATAATTGTTGCACAATTGTTTGAAATATATAAAGCAACAAAATACTTTATTGTAAAGGCAATTTTAATCTTAGAGAAATTACAAGCAGCTTTCCGGTCAAAATGACCGTCGGCGGTAATTTAAGGTAAATCGCTCTCCAACCCCCGTTGTGCTTATTGTAATGCAATAAAAATTAACATGCTAAAAGTTGACAAAAACTTAGAAAAAGTCAGTAAGTTTCAATATTCTTATCCAAGCCGAGATACGAGCATTCAAAAATCAAAAACGTTCAAAATGACCGCACCGGTAATACTAAAGTTAACATTTGTTTTTTGTTTAACTTGCAACCATTAAATGAAGTAATTTTTTTTTTGTTAATGACAGCCAGTTTCATTATTTGTTTTATTTATCTCTTTGTGGCAGCCTTTCAACTTTAAAAGAGTTAGGCTTAATCAAGTTTTCAATTTTTACAGCACAAAATAGAACTCGTACCCGAACTTGAGCTCGAATAAAAATCTATCAAGTTTGCAGTACTAATTAAAATTACTGCAAGTAAAGCATAAGATAAAATAAAATAATTTTATTAAAAACTTAAGCAAAGTAGATCTTAATCTTTTATGGTTTGTGGTCCCTTTTCAGAGACTCTCAACACCCATGATCCCCTGCTTAAAATATTGTCCTGAAAGACTTGTAAAAACTAAAAATCTTTTTTTATTTTAACTCTATATGCTCCTGACTCGCAGGAAAGTGACGGAGGCGCTAATACATAGGGTAGGCAATTACCCCGACGCGCTTCCAGAGATACCAAGTTATTGCTGTCCGCTTGTAATTTAATAGAGATATGAATGTAATTTAGAACTGCTTGCCAGGACCACCAAGCAGGGAAATGTGCCGCAGAGTGTCTTTCCCAAGGACATAACAGAATGGCGCGAGTGGGTTCCTCAGCAAGACCGTGTTGATCACAAGCCCGGCGCTTTAACCACTCGACCACTCTTCAGCGAAGACTAAAGACTAAAAACAACAAGACTAAAGACTAAAAAGAACGAAGATTAAAGACAACAAATCTTCAGCGAAGACTTCTGCTTGTGGTCTCCCGGAAAATGCCTTGTGGCTTTTTTTCGAGTCGATCTCACGGACACTTTGTAAAACAAAATTATAAACTTTTTAGAAACAAAACAAAAAATTGTAGTACTTTTTCGTACAGTGCAGAGTTACTCTCGGAAAAACTCTTTAGATGTTTAGGCAGGTATTGTTTAGCCAGGCCACTGTCTCCTGATAAATGATTCCAGACAAGCTCCTACTTGGATAATGAAAAATGGGACAAGATTTTATGATGTATTCAGCGGTTAGCTCCTCCGCGCCACGTTTACGGCTGCTGTGGGATCGATACCCCATCTGTGCACTGTGGAACGGATTAGGCCAATGCCAGTGTAGAGGGGATTAAGCCTGACCCAAAATGATCTGGATTGTTACATTCTTAATGATTTGTGATTAACGACGGATATGAAAATACTTTTTTTAGTCCTCACTAGTTTTTTGAGAAAATATTTTGAGCACGGGACCACGAGTGTTGAGAGTCTCGGGAAAGGGGCTACAAACCAAAATAAGTTGAGAATACCGTGCTAAAGTTTTTAATGAGAATGTTTTATTTATCTTATGCCTTATTAATTTTAACCAGAGCTGCGAAATCGATAGATTTTGATTTGAGTTCAAATTGGAGTCACTGACCTCCTCATCGTGGTAAGTCCTAGTAACTGAAGTGATAAAATCCTTCAGGCAAACAATTACGATATTGGAGAGCGCCCGGGTTGGTAAAAAATAGACTCTCGGCTCCGGAAACAAAAGAGAAAAAATTGTTCAACAGCAGTAATAAACAACAAACACAATAATAAAAACCCAGTTTATCACTTAAAAATTATTTAAAGATCTGGAAACTAATATTTGTTTTATTGGCGGGGCGAGAGTATTGGAGCATTGGTGGGAGTTATGTTTGTTTGTTTGATTGCTTTTCTTAACGCTTAAGCGCGGAATAAAATAAAAAAAATCAATTAAAAAACAAAGAATAATCCCGCAAACGCTTGTAGTAAAAACAGGGATTTAAAGTACCACTTTACAAACACTTTGGCGTGGTAATTTAAAAATTTCTTTAAATAAATGCAAGAAATCAAAATTAAAATAATATACACGAAATAGTCGAAAAATCAATGCGAACCAATACCAGCTTAAGTTATTTACGCAATATTGAAGCATGTAATATTAAAAAGCAGCAAACAAGATTTTGTTAAAAATTAAACAACTTTATCAATATAACCCTAAATGAGATTTTTAGAAACTGTTTTGCTTTGTTAAAGCGCTTAATATTAAGTCGAACCGACAATGGGGCAACTGCATACTAAGATTTTCCTCTGTCAGTCTTAGACGGTAAGGGCTTTTTCTGATGTTAAATTTAGAAACCAATTAATTGGATTGGTACGTGCTTCCGAAAACTGATGACCATTTGAGAACGTAAGATTTCAGGATTAGTAACTTTTTTTGATATATATACATGATAGACTTCAAGCAAGAGCTTGTTCAGATACATCGTTTTCAGCGCGTCATCACTGTGTAATTTTATGAATTCAAGTTGGAGCTCAGGGAGTGCAGAAGTGTGTGTAACATTGAAAAAGATGGAATTTGTGAAACCGATTCAAGGGCCGCACCAAATTTATTCGCTGGTCGCATGTTTGTCATCTCTGTTTGAAATTACTTGTGAAGCATTGGCGAAACATTAATGAACATAAATCTACTGCCGAGCGTGTTCTATTCCTCTCTTCTTTGTATTTACATCAATTTTCCAATCTCCGTTATTTCCAATCTGTCTGTTTCCAAGTCTTTTTGCAGCAAATATATAGAAAGTACACATAAGGCTTTAGGGCTATTACAAACACGCGACAAGAAAATAATTACAAAGAAAATAGTGCGGTACAAATGAAGATGAACAAAAGCAAGATAAACAAAAGCAAGATAAACCAAAAAGTTGTTTTGAACCTTGCAGTCGTCACACTAGCCAGCCCCCAGATGAAACGAGCACTGGAAGGACCATTGAGATCGGTTGAGCCAAAGTTTCGTGTGACGTGCTGCGAGTGCAAAATTCTCGACAGTTCGTCAGCTCGTGGATGGGGATCCCTTGCTCGTGATTACATTCCGTCCTAATGTTGCGCCATTTCTCCGGGAGCATCCTTGTTTTGTCTCCAAGCGATAACTTATTTACTTGAGTGGGGGTTTGAAGTACCAGGATTTGCCATTTTTTCTTTTTTTTGTGAACTTGTTTGGCAATCGGCATTTCCCCCACTGCTAGAAAACAATATAAAAAGATACATATACTCTATATAATAAAACAATATAATACTATATAAAAAGATACATATAAACGACAAAAACTTTTGGTTTTATGAAATTAAAGTTTATTTGTACTACTTATGTTATTATTTTTCTTGCAATATAACGAATAACGACTTCCTTTAATGAAAATTGGTTAAACAACCATTGTAATAGAAACATCTGTAGCTATGAAAGAGTTCTAAAACTTGAGCAAATATTCATATGTAACAACTACATTTACATTTTGTTATGAACTTTAAAGATTTCGAAAGAAATAAAAATGTATAGTTTTTGATTTAAAAGACAAAAAATCAAATTATAATAACGTAGAACTTTGGTTAATGAATACTAAATCAATTACAGAAATATAGGTTTTATTTTAATACCGCATAATGACGCCAGCGTTTATTAAAAAATAAAATATGTAATCTCAATTACTTACAGTATTATAGCACACTTTCAATAGTTTTAAATTTGAAAGTGTGCTGTGAACCTATATATAATTTGTATTGTGACATAGATCATTGACCATTCTTCTTTCCGACAACACTTTCCACCAGCCTAAAAAATATATTAAACGTGATATTTTTACTTTGGACTTCAATTTATTTAGATGTTTGTATGATTCTAAAATCATTAGTTTTGCACCATGTGTTTAAGTTTGTTTTAACTATATAAAAAATATAAAAACTCAATTTTCCTTCAACACGTTAGCACTTTAACGAAAATAAAGCACAATGAATTTAACAATGCAGACAAAAAGTTGAAAAAAAGATAGATTTATTTTGCTAAAATAAAAATGGAAATTGCATAGAACACCAATTATAGCACTTACAAACCTAAAATCAGCACATCGAAAACAATAAAAACTTATCGTAGATTTAATAAAATAGTAAATAAAACTTAAAAAACAATTCTAATGAAAAAACAGTGAAAAATTAAATTAAGTTTTTGAATTTGATCAATTAACATAAGCTTTTTGGTAATAATGTCCAACTGTGATTTTTATTTTTGTCAGATTTTCAGTTGACGATTCCACACTCTTACTATTGTACTTGCTGCTGCCTTTAAGTGGTAAACGTTTTCGTCAAATTCACCAATACAAGCGTCACATAGTGAATGAGCTTGTGGCCAATTTTCGATTTCCAAACTGTAATAAAGAAACAAATAATAAAACATTAAAACGAGGAAAAGATACTGGAAGTTAAATGATAAACAATCGTTCAATTGATTTGAATTCATATATTTACAACTTTCATATATTAAACCAAATCAATGCTTACTTTTGAGTTTGACCATTGTCCAAGTGTTTGCAATCGTATTTCTTATACTGAACTAGTGTCCTCAAGCATTGCTCTTGTTCGATTCTTTCTTGAGAAGAAGAAGGACAAATTGATCGTTTCTTAATTTGATGAATGTCACAAACTTTGTTCGGGAATCCAAATGGACCAGTTGAGCTAGGTAACCCGAATACCTGCGCTGAAACAAAGCTGTGTCTAAATTTTATTTTATTCCGGCTCAAGAAGTAGTCTTGCTATGAGCTTGACGGTTTATACAGTTGATTTAACGAAAGCTCGGATTGGTTTAGCTGAAGACTTTTCTTCACAACAAATAGAGACCACTGTCTCTAATAACAACGAATGTATTACAAAAATCACGTCCGACCAAACTTCTATTCCACGCTTTGCCAAACTGCAAAGCAAAATCAGCACTATTTCTCGACTCAATCAACACAAATAATTCTACCTCTGTAGAACAAAACTGCCAACTACTGGCACAAAATAAATTCAACAATTGTCCACCGACACAAAATCTAATGGTCCACCTCCTGTGGCCAAACAAAATCACCTTCGCTCGAGCCGCCACTCAAATCGCTTCAAATTACCTCACCACAATAATAATTTGCGTCGGCTTTATATAGAAACCAAAATCACGTGATGTAAACTTTCTTGTAAATTCGAGACTTAGCCAGAACTACACGGAGAGATTGCTACGCTCGAATCAAATGGCATATACGAGAACCTTCTAGTACAATGACGTTGGTCAAAACATATTATGTCAATACAAAGAGAAAAAAGAGAAAAGAAGATTCATATATCGAGCAATAGAACAAATTGGACGTATATCGCAAACAGCGCTCAAAGAGCCGCATTTATTCTCTTACAATAACACTACGAATTACTATTAACGGGGATAAATATATCGTTACGATTGAAATTATGAATGAAGTGTGACAATGAATGAACTGGAGTGCCATCGGAGAATGATCATTGATTCTGCAACAAAAAAACAAATAATTTAAAATTTGATTAAAAGTTTGTTGTTTTTTACATTTTATCATGAAATATTTTAACATTTTACACCAACATAATTAAATTGTTTAGATATTGAATGACATTAAAATAAACTTATTTGACTTGTTGAAGTTTGTTTATTGTATTTTGATAATCGATGTTAGTTGTGAGTCTTGCTGCATTGCAAACATTATAAAGAACAACTGCCAATGTTGCAAAAACCAAAACTTTGTTGATGTACATGATTTTAAGTTAAAGTTTTCGATTTTATCAAATGTGGTAAGTACTGTATTTGATGTTTTCACTTATGTTGAATCTGATGAAAGGAAAGTATCAGATTGGTATTTATGTGAAAGTGCTTTTTTTCTTTTTTTGTAATGCGTACATCCTGTAGAGAAACTGACCTTTTAGGAAAAGGAAATCTGCTTTATTAAAGAATATGTTCTAAAATAAAACGCACGTTTTAACTGAAATTAACTGCACAATTTGTAATTGTTTCAAAACAAAATTAAACTCTGGAATGCTTTGTTAATAATATTTACGGTGTATTTTTTACAACTTGAATATAACGAGATGGATACATTTAACCAATTTTCACTTTTCATGATACATCAAAGCATGACTATATATGTTTTCTAATAATATAGTTAGATAAACCGTTTAAATTGATAATTACAAAGAATTCCAGCAAACCATGGGCGAGGGTCCGTTTGCAATGTAGTAATAGTGTACAAAGTTTGAAACAACCTATGGTCGAAGCTGATTTGCCTAATTTTTAATTCTATGAATCATTTTATTTTTAGTTACTTTTTAGATCTAATAGCTTAATAAATACCTATTTCATAAAATATGATGTACTAAAGCCTTTTCAAAAATAATTAATAAGAGATTAATAGTTCACGCAGAAACACAAGAAAATGCTAAAAAAATATGGTGTGATTTATCTTCGTTATCGCAGAAAATTATTTAAAATTCTCAAAGAACGAAGCAATGCAACAAACATTAAAATTCTTTGTAACGTTCAGTAGTGTAGCGCTTTCACGTCAAAACGTCAAATCGATTAATCATTTAAAATAAGGTAATACCAAGGAGTTGGGAAACTGTAATATAATACCAAGGAGTTAGAAAAACCGCAATCATAGTTGCAGACAACTCCGCTTGTCTAAAATTGAACTAACGTTTTAATAAGTTTTTTTAATCAATACGTTATATGCATTGAAAACGTAAGTTATTTTAAGAAAATCACTTATACCAAGTGTTGTGAAAAGTTATTCAAAATGCACTCGACTTTTAATTGCTTGAACATGGTGTGTCATTTTTATGGTAAAGTTTGATTTTTGTTGTTGTATCAATTTTTAAATCAATCTTTCTCAATAAAAAACAATATACAGTATATCGTTGTCAGGAACAAAAAAGTTGATTTATTTGTTTAGTTTTACTTTTTGGAACTTGGTAACATTTTTAAAACTTACATTAATCCACGGAAAAAATGATAATTGCAATTCGGCTGTAAAATCTTTAAAATTAAAAAAAAAATAGCTTATACGTATGATAGTTGATTATGACTTGCACTTCATGTACTTTTAAGCCTTTGCTGTTTTCATTTACTGTATTTTAAGCACAAATTCTTTAGTCTAAATTGTATTGCTTATGCATTGCTTTTAGCTTTATTCAAAATCTGCAGTCTTAAGATTTTTAGTTGCATAAACCTTGTTAAAATAGCAACGTATTGATATCTGATTTAATTATCCACTGGTTGGTTTAATGCATTTTTTGCAAAACACTTTTACACAAGTCTAACTAATTTAATGAAAGCATGTGTTTTGTAGGTTCGAATTTTAAACATTTGTACGGTTTTAACCTAGCGATATAGAAAACTGTGTACATAGTGTAAACACAAGGAATAGCTTGCTCTGTATTTTTCATTAAGTGTGGTTTTGAAAGCACCCACTTAATTAGGATGTAAAATAGTAGAGTTAGTTTGTTGGGTTGGAAAAAAATCTAATTTCGGTTTCAATTTTTAATTTTATCAAATAAATTAGGATGACGTATTTCTGTTTCTATTTTGTAAACAACTTATTTTTCTACGTTTGTCCTGTTTTTAAGTCTAAATAACTGATGCATAGTAAGAGGAAAATAGAAAAATACTTATAACTCGAATTGGATTAAAAATTCTTACTTGAAAAAGTTTTTTTTATTAAATAATTCTCTTTTAAAACGTTCTTTATTGATAAGATGAAAACAAGATTAGCAAAACTTTTTACAAGGCGGAAGCGACGAGGATAACTTTACAAAGCTTGCTAATTTATGACAATCGGATGATAGCAAGCCATTTCATCAAGTTGTCATGTTCTTGGTCCATTTAAAAATTATTTCAGTTGCCTCCGTTTTGACAATTTCATATTTGAAAAACGAAACAGTCGGCAATAGATTTGCTACAGTAGCAAAAATGTGAGAATAACTTTTTTCTTTATTTGATCAAATATATACTCTAGTTGACCACTTAACCGTTGATAAATGACTTTTGGGATATTGTAGCACAATCCCAGGCAGCCTATTTTTTGTTTTATCAATCAAAACCATCTTTGACAATATATTTCTTTCTGAAATATTTATAACTGGCACGTCGCATATCCAACAAATTCTTCTATAGCAATCGCAACAAAAATATTTGAGAACCACTGTGTTGGAATATTAAAAGTTTCTGTATATATAATTTAATCGTAAAAGTAAAACACACAAAAAAATAATATATTATTGCCATTAGTTGTCTTTATTTTTACACTATTTCTACCAAACCGGAACGCCGTCTATAAAAGCAATTGTATTTTAGTACACCAGAAGTAAAACGGTTTGTTGAAGTTTACCATCACAGTCTTCAATAAACAAAAAAGAATGTTTCTATTTAATCTGATAGGAATGCGCTACTGCACAAAACTTTCCACCAGCCAGCCTGAATTAAACGTGATGTTTTCACTTTGGACTTTAATTTATTTAAATATTTGTTTGATTCTAAAATCATTAGTTTTGCACCATGTATTTAAGTTTGTTTTAACTAAATACAAAATATAAAAACTCAATTTCCTTCAGCACGTTAGCACTTTAACGAGAATAAAGCACATCGAAGTTAACAATGCAGACAAATGTTAGGTAAAAGTTAGATTTATTTTGCTAAAATAAAAATGGAAATTACATAGAACACCAATTATAGCACTTACAAACCTAAAATAAGCACATCGAAAACAATAAAAACTTATCGTAGATTTAATAAAATAGTAAATAAAACTTAAAAACAAATGTAATGAAAAAACAGTGTAAAATTAAATTAAGTTTTTGAATTTGATCAATTAACATAAGCTTTTTTGCAATAATGTCCAACTGTGACTTTTATTTTTTGCCAGATTTTCAGTTGACGATTCCACACTCTGACTATTGTACTTGCTGCTGCCTTTGAGTGCAAAACCTTGTTTTCGTATTCACCAATACAAGCGTTACATTGTGAACGAGCTTGTGGCCAATTTTCGATTTCCAAACTGTAATAAACAAACAAATAATGAAACATTAAAACAAAGAAAAGACACTGGAATTTAAATGATAAACAATCGTTCAATTGATTTGAATTTATACATTTACAACTTTCATATATTAAACCAAATCAATGCTTACTTTTGAGTTTGACCATTGTCCAAGTGTTTGCAATCATATTTCTTATACTGAGTTAGTGTCCTCAAGCATTGGTGTTTTTGAGAAGAAGAAGAACAAGTTGATCGTTTCTTAATTTGATGAATAAACTGGAGTGCCATCGGAGAATGATCATTGATTCTGCAACAAAAAAACAACTAATTAAAAATTTGATTAAAAGTTTATTGTTTTATACATTTTATCGTGAAATATTTTAACATTTTACAGCAAAATAATTAAATTGTTTAGATATTGAATGACATTAAATGAACTTACTTGTTTTGTTGAAGTTTGTTTATTGTATTTTGATAATCGATGTTAGTTGTGAGTCTTGCTGCATTGCAAATATTATAAAGAACAACTGCCAATGTTGCAAAAAGCAAAACTTTGTTGATGTACATGATTTTAAGTTAAAGCTTTCGATTTTATCAAATGTGGTAAGTACGGTATTTGATGTTTTCAATTATTTTGAATCTGATGAAAGGAAAGTATCAGATTGGTATTTATGTGAAAGTGCTTTTTTTTCTTTTTTCTTTTCTATTGAAAATATGAGGAAACAGACGTTTTAGGAAAAGGAAATCTGCTTTATTAAAGAATATGTTCTAAAATAAAACACACTCTTTAACTGAAATTAACTGCACTATTTGTGATTGTTTCGAAACAAAATTAAACTCTGGAATGCTTTGTTAATAATATTTACGGTGTATTTTTTACAACTTGAATATAACGAAATGGATACCTTTAACCAATTTTCACTTTTCATGATATCTTTAATAAAAATAACGTAAGGTGTTTTTTCTTTAATTAGAACTTAGTAAAATTATCAAAAATTTTTTTGAAAAACCAAAACTTATTAAAGCTGATACGCTTACATTTTTTTAAAAAGTATACTACAGTATATAAAAAGATATATATAAACGACAAAAACTTTTATTTTTATGAAATTAAAGTTTATTTGTACTACTTATGTTATTATTTTTCTTGCATGATAACGAATAGCGATTTCCTTTAATGAAAATTGGTTAAACAATCATTGTAATAGAAACATCTGTAGCTATTAAGGAGTGCTAAAACTTGAGCAAATATTCATATGTAACAACTTGATTCACATTTTGTTATGAACTTCAAAGATTTCGAAAGAAATAAAAACGGATAGTTTTTGTCTTAAAAGAGAAAAAAATTAAATGATAATAACATAGAACTTTGTTTAATGAATACTAAATCGATTACAAAAATATAGGTTTTATTTTAATACCGCATAATGACGCCAGCGCTTATTAAAAAATAAAATATGTAATCTCAATTATTTATTATAGCACACTTTCAATAGTTTTAAATTTGAAAGTGTGCTGTAAACCTATATATAATTTGTATTGTAACATAGATCATTGACCATTTTTCTGTGAAGATTGGATTTTTGTTGATAGCAAAAACTATTTTTTTAATTAAATGTCATTTAAAACAGCTCAATTTTTTTCTCAAAAAAGAAAAGATCGCTATCAACAATTTAGCTGCTTTATATGCTTAACCCTACGTTAGTACCCTGGGGATAGGAACGTCATTAGTACCATGGGGTGTTTCAGCACCCCATTATTAAAACTGTTGTCAATAACAAGCAATATACACATTGGGCTTCAATGCTTGTTTATTAAATAGATTTAAACAATAATAAAACATCAAAGCTGTTTATTGAATAAATCTAAACTGTAAAGTGATTAATGTGCGATAACTCACAACCAAAACGAGTACCCCGGTAGTCTTTATCCAACCTTATCGCCATCAGTGTTATTTGTTACTCTGATTCTTCATCGTTAGATGCGGATTCATGGCATGTTATGCATTGCACAAATAACTTGCTGTGGTCTTTGCAAACATGCTTACCACAAGTGGTACAAACTGTTTTGACTTTGCGGTCACGTGACCTCTCGCACAATTCACATCTCTTTGCACGATTTGATGTCGATGCCTGTGAATATGTTGAAGATTCTTCTGACTCTGGCAGCATTCTTCTAATTCCACTTTAGAGGTCTCTTGACAGGTGAATATTCTGCAATCTTCTTTTCAGAGCCTCTTGAACAAGCTGCATACTTACACTCTTGATGAATAGACGGCGTTTTAGCTTGTTTTCAGGGTTATGACAGTAGATTATGTATGCATTTATATTCGTTATGTTCCGATTCGTCATGTTCCGAGTCATAGCACTCAGAATCAGAAATAACTTCATCTTCTATAACGAAATCTGATTCACCTTCACTGTCATCTTCAGCATCACTCAAAACGTCACATTCTTGCAACATTCTTTGCAACCTTTCTACATTTCTACTGTAACTATCCATAATTTACCCTAAAAAAATAAGAAGAACAAGTCACAGTACTGTAAGATTTTCAGCATTTTTTCCTCTCACCTATTCAAAAGGGTATTTAAAAAACAAAGTTGCAAGTGTTGCCAACTCAAAACGGCATATAAATTTAATACCCTGGGGTGCTGAAACACCCCAGGGTACTAACGCAGAGTTAATAATAACAGAAGAATACACTTCTCCATGATTTGCTATTTATTGAGATCGGGAACGGAAGCGGCGTGAGAACAAACAAATATTTTGTCTAACAATAAAGTCCAGGTGTGCCGTGTTTTATTTATATTTGCACAATTAGTACCACTTGAGCGATTGAATTGTTTTTAAAAAATAATGCTATTGCTAACCGCATTGGCTAAAATGCACACTAATAGTTTTTAAAGTCACACACTAATGTGTCTTTTTTCTTGGATATTTGTTTCTCGAGTCACACACATTTTTGCGGGGTTCTCTTACTTTTAATGTTATACATGTACTTATCTAATGTACTTATCAACAGATATTTTTATGAAGTTGTAATCGGCTATTCTATTCTTTAAAACCCGTTGTCCACAAAATAAAAATTGATTGAAATTAAATTTTTTACAAGACCAATACTTGTGGATTTCAGGTGTACAGTGTAAAATTAAATTTATTTTAGTAAAAAATTAAGTTTAGTAAATTTAGTTAAAATTTGTAAAATTAAATTAAGTTTAGTAAAATTAAAGTGGTTTTGTATAATGTAAAATTAAATTAAGTTTTTTAATTTGATCAATTAAAATAAGCTCTTTGGCAATAATGTCCAACTGTGACTTTTAGTTTTCGCCAGATTTTCAATTGATGGTTCCACTATCTGACTATTGTACTTGCTACTGCGCTTCCGTGGAAAAACTTGTCATGTTCACCAATACAAGCATCACATAGTGAACGAGCTGGTGGCCAATTTTCAATTTCCAAACTGCACTAAACAAACAAATAATGAAACATTAAAACAAGGAAAAGACACTGGAATTTAAATCATAAACAATCGTTTAATTGATTTTGAGATCTATTTTTACAAGTTCAATGTATTAAATCAAACCAATGCTTACTTTTGAGTTTGACCATTGACAAAACGTTTGCAATCATATTTCTTGTGCTGAACTAGTGTCCTCAAGCATTGGTTATCAAGCAAGAAACAAATAATTTAATATATTTGATTAAAAGTTTATTGTTTTTTGCATTTTAATCGCAAAATATTTTAGCATTTTAGAGCAAAACAATTAAATTGTTTAGATATTGAATGACATTAAATGAACTTACTTGTTTTGTTGAAGTTTGTTTATTGTATTTTGATAATCGATGTTAGTTGTAAGTGTTGCTGCATTGCAGACATTATAAAGAACAACTGTAAATGTTGCAAAAACCAAAACTTTGTTGATGTACATGATTTTAAGTTAAAGTTTTCGATTTTATCAAATGTGGTAAGTGTTTGATGTTTTCACTTATTTTGAATCTGACGTAAGGAAAGTATCAGATTGGTATTTATGTGAAAGTGCTTGTTTTCCTTTTTTTGCTATGCGTAAGAAACGTCTGGAAAAACAAACGTAACAGGAGAAGCTATTCTATTTTTAAATCACAAGTAGTGCTGTTAAACTGAAATTAACTGCATTATTTGTGATTGTTTCGGAACGAAAATCAACTCTGGACTGCTTTATTAATAACTTACGGTGGATTTTTTACAATCTAAGTATAACGAGATTGATGCATTTAACCTATTTTCATTGTTGTAATATTTATAACAAATTAAAGGGAATTATTTTTATATATGTTTACTGTTTTTACATTAATGGATTGGTTTAATAAGGAGCTGGTTAAAATTAATCGAATATATTACATGTATAACGGATAAAATCACCCAAATTGTTTTTTGAAAATATAAAATAAATAGCGGTAGTACAAAAACCACAGTAAATTTTTAAGAGTTCATCAGCGAAGAAGTTTTAAATTAGGAGTGACGAACCTGTTGGTTGTCGCAGGCCGCTTTGTCAGTTCCAGCTAAAAAAACAGACCGTACAAGTTTTTAGTTATTCTATAAAGCTATATTTTTAGTAATTCCAATTTTCATATTTATTTAATCCCACTTTTACTCATTCAGTCATATATTTAGTCGTTTGTATTTTTAGTCATATTATAAAGCAGGGATGAACTCGGTCTTTTGTTGCCTAACTTGAACTCGATCTTGAACTCAAAAATATAATCGATGAACTCGAACTTGACCTCAAACTCAAAAAATATATCTCCAAATTTGAGTTCATTAATTCAAGAATTTTGAAAATAGAATAAATAATATTTGGATTTTACTTTTGATGTTAAACCAGGGTTGTGGAGCCGTACGAATTTTCTCCGACTCCGACTCCACCTCTTTAAGAATTTACGACTCCAACTCCGACTCCAGAATACCTACAAAAACAACTCCAACTCCAGCAAGCTCGAAAAAACGACTCGACTCCGACTTCATAACCTTGAATAAGTCACATTTTTTAAAATATGAAAAAAAAGGAAAAGGTGACCATTTTTTAAATCTGTAGCCTGAGCTATACAATGTTAAGGTTTGATAACAGTTTTTCAAAGTACTTGATAAAAGCGTTTAAACAGGACATTTTGAATTAAGGCAAAAAATAAAATCAAAAAATTTAAATGATTAAAACCCGACAGACAGTATTTATGAGAACAAAATTAAAAACGGAAATTCTAAAATAATAATTGAAACTGAAACTGTTCTATTTTATCTATTGCCTAATGTATATGCTGGCCCGCTACCGGAAAGAAGCCAAGAAAAGCGTCCCAAGCATTTTCAAAATTGCTATTTTAACAATCGAGTGCTAAGTTCTCATTTCATGATAATAAAGATTGTTTATTTTTGCCAATCTTAACTGCAATAAACTCAATCTTGCATTCTCTACCATATAGGCCTATTACAGGGACATTTCTAGTGATTTCACTTGGATGCCTGTTAGCACCATATAATTATTTGATTAGATTTGCCTGTTGCGTTACTATTTTTGAAAGAACAAGAATGCTATTTTTCTCTCATTGCAGGCCTACAGGCCTATAACAGCCCAAGTAACAAAATAAAATAAATTTTTATACCTATGTGACTATAAATGACATTGCTAATTTGAAAATTTAAACAGCAATTTTTCTGGAAAGAAGCAAATATTAGATTTTTAATTGCTATTTACCAAGTGCGTACTTCGTCTCTCCATTGTATGATGTGTAATTGTGGCGCTATGTAGATAAGCAACTTTATGGTTTAGACCAGTGGTCCTCCATGTGGTCAATTGGAATATTTAAGGGATCAAAAGGAGGTTGACAAATTAACTTAGAGTTTACGCGAGCAAAAAAGCAACACTGACGAAAATGTTAAACATATAGCTGTCAAAATGAAGATCTTCTTTTTAGTATTTAATTGCTTCCTCTCACATTTACAGTAATTTAAAGACATAAATTGTTGCGTGTAAGTGAAAATAAAAAACAGTTATTCACGTAGAGTGTTTAAGAGTGTGTTTTCAAAAATCTCATCGAGACAAAAAAGATTTTACATCTATTCAAAAGTCATTTTTGTTACCGAATTAATTTAAAGAGGAATTTTTTAATCTAGAGTGGGATTTTAAAGAACTGGCATTAAATCAAAAATAAGTTTACATATTTCAAAAAAATATACTCTTTGGTCCGTCAATTTAAAGCAAAAACTATTCTTTATTAATTTTAAATTTGGGGTCAAAAGCGCACTGTCTTTCGAAAGGTATTCAGCGCGTATACGCATGCTTGTTTGTGGGTTTGATGTACTGTATTTGACCAACTGTAGCAAACATGTAAGTTTGACTTAGCCTAAAGCGAAGTCAGAGTCACAAAAAACAATAACGACTACTGCACGTCTACAAAAACAACTCCGACTCCCGACTCCGACTCCTACACATTTACATAAACGACTCCGACTCCCGACTCCGACTTCGACTCCACCAAAACTAAAAAAACGACTCCGGCTCCGACTCCGACTTCATCAAAACTAAAAAAGCAACTCCAGGTCCGACTCCGACTTCGCCCAAAATCCTACGACTTCACGACTTCAACTCCGCAACGCTGTATTAAACTGTTACACTTCCAATACAATTAAGTTGTACATTTAATTTTGATTAGAAAACTGATTTGTTCATTAGTATTTGTTTTTGTTTAACTTGCAATCATTAAACGAATTTTTTTTTTCGCTAATGACAGGCAGTTTCATTATTTCTTTCAGTTTATTTATCTTTTTTGATAGCCTTTCAACTTTTATAGAAGTAGGTTTAATTTTTACAGCACAAAATAGAACTCGTACGCAAACTTAAATTTGAATATAAATCTGTCGAGTTTGTAGTACTAATTAAAATTACTGTAAGAAAAGCATAAGATAAAATAAAATAATCTTATTAAAAACTTTAGCATGGTGTTTCTCAATATTTTATGGCTTGTTGTCCCTTTTCAGAAACTCTCAATACCGTGGCCCCCTGCTTAGCACTAATTATTGTCCCAAAAGACATGTAAAGACTAATGAATAAAATGGTCTTCAGCAAAGACTTTTGATTGTGGTCCCCCGGAAAATGCTTCGTGGCAACTTTGGGAGTCGATCTCGTGGCCTCTTTTTAAAACAAAATTATAAAATTTTTAGAATAAAAAAAAAATCGTTCTATTTTTTTGTATGAAGTAGATGTTGCATTCGGAAAGACTCTTTAGATGTTGAGACGTGTATTGTTTAGCTAGGCCACTGTCTCCTAATAAACTTATTTAAGACAAAGCTCCTACTTGGATGATGGAAAATGAGGTAAGATGCTATAATGTGTTCAGCGATTTGCTGCTTCGCGCAACACTTACCGGTTGCTGTGGGATAATTTAAACCAATGTCAATGTGAAGGCGGTTAATCCTAATCCAGGATGGTCTAGAGTGATACATTCTCAATGATTAGGGGCTGACGTCAGGGATAAAAGTACTTAGTCTTCACTAGTCTTTTGGGAAAATATTCTAAGCGGGGGCCACGGGTGTTGAGAGTTTGTAAAAAGGGGAGACAAACCATGAAAGATTAAAAACCACTCTGCTAAACTTTTTAATCAAAATGTTTTATTTTATCTTATGCCTTATTATTTTTAACCAGTGCTGCGAAATCGATAGATTTTGATTTGAGTTTAAGTTTGAGTCGTTAACCTCCTCGCGGTGAGTCCTGGTAACTGAAATGAGACTGATGAGATCCTTCAAGCGAACAATTCCGATATTAGAGAGCTTAGCGCTTCAGGGCGGAATAAAGTATAAAAATCAATTAATAAACAAAAATTAATCCCGCAAACGCTTGCAGTAAAAAAGGAGATTTAAACTACCACTTTACGAACACTTTGGCGTGGTAATTTAAAATTTTCTTTAAATAAATGCAAAAAATCAAAATTAAAAAAATTTACACGAAATAGTCAAAAAATCGATGCAAACCTATGCAAACCAGCTAAAGTTATTTACGCAATATTGAAACAAGACATAATAAAAAGCAGCAAACAAGATTTAATCAAAAATTAAACAACTATCAATATAACCCTAAGTGAGATTTTTAGAAACTGTTTTACTTTGTTAAGGGCTTAAGATTGAGTCAAACCGACCATGGGGCAACTACATACTAAGATTTTTCTCTGTCAGTTTTGGACGGTAAGGGCTTTTTCTGATGTTAAATTTAGAAACCAATTGTTCGGATTGGTACGTGCTTCCGAAAACTGATGACCATTTGAGAACGCAAGTTTTTAAAATTGGAAACTCTTTCTTTGATACATATATACAATAGACTTCAAGCAAGAGTTTGTTCAGATACATCGTTTTCAGCGTGTCATCACTGTGTAGTTTTATGAATTCAAGTTGGAGCTCAGGGAGTGCAGAAGTGTGTGTAACATTGAAAGAGACGGAAAAGACATCAAGCTCCAACTGCTTTCGCTTGATATCCCGAAATCTAGGAGGTTGACTTTGTGAAACCGATTCGAGGGCCGCACCAAATTTATTCGCTGATCGCATGTTTGTCACCTCTGTTTGAAATTACTTGTGAAGCATTGGCAAAACATTATTGAACATAAATCTTTGTGATATCTCACTATGCTTCTACTTTAATTTGTAAGCAGAAGTGTGCGAGTTTGCTGCTCAGTCTGAGTGATTTCTGTTGTGCGCTTGGGAAAGTAACACTGCAACATATTTTTTGATGAAATTATGCTGCGTACCAGAATAGTAATTCCAGTTAATAAAAACGCAACGACCACAACAATGCGACTTTATAAATTAATTAAAGTCAAAATTTTTCAATAACTTTTAAGCAATCGCTTACTTTTTAGCATAACCTACTACGGATAGGTGATGTAAAACTTTAAACAAAAATTTTCAAAAAACTTATACTATTACCAAATAGCAAAAATACAAGAACAAATTTTCATTAAAACAAAATTATTTTCAAGATTTTGTTACATTAATTACTAAAAAACTGAATAAGAAAAATTAAAATAATTAATAGCTAAAAAACGTATAATTAATAAAAAGAATCAATAGTTTATCGCACCGTCACCATACAGTTGCTTTAGCCTTTTGCTTATCTTTTGAGCTGCTTCTCCCTCCGACAATAGAAATACAATAACAAGTATTTACTTTTGCCCAGATTGCTTTGGGAAAATCATGCCAGTTTTACATTCTCATGAAGAAGACAAACAGGAATTGCTTAAAATTTGAATTGCAGAATGCATTAATTCAAACCCATAATTTTTTACAAAATCTGTAAACCTTAGTTACCAATCTATAATGTGTAAAAAAAATCAGATGTTAGTTAAATGAATGCTACAAAAAATTAAATCAGTTGCATTACTTTCTGAACGCCCCTCGTATTTAAACATTCGATTGATTTCAAAATTATTGGTTTTGCACCCACCATGTGTTTAAGTTTGTTTTAGTTAAATACAAAAATAAAAACTTAATTTCCTTCAGCACGTGAACAATTTAACGAGAATAAAGCACATTGATTTTAACAATGCAGACAAAAATTTGAAAAAAAGGTAGATTTATTTTGTAAAAATAAAAATGGAAATTGCATAGAACACCAATTATAGCACTTACAAACCTAAAATAAGCACATCAAAAACAATAAAAACTTATCGTAGATTTAATAAAATAGTAAATAAAAAGTAAAAAACAAATGTAATGAAAAAACAATGTAAAATTAACTTAAAGTTTTTAATTTGATCAATTAAAATAAGCTCTTTGGCAATAATGTCCAACTGCGACTTTTATGTTTTGTCAGGTTTTCAATTGACGATTCCACACTCTGACTATTGTACTTGCTGTTGCGCATCGGTGGGAAACCTTGTTCTCATGTTCACCAATACAAGCATCACATAGTAAACGAGCTTGTGGCCAATTATCGATTTCCAAACTGTAATAACAAACAAATAATGAAACATTAAAACAAGGAAAAGACACTGGAATTTAAATCATAAACAATCGTTAATTGATTTGAGATATATTTTTACAGGTTTAACGTATTCAACCAAATCAATGCTTACTTTTGAGTTTGACCATTGACAAAACGTTTGCAATCGTATTTCGAACAGTACTCAGCTGTTGAGTAGACTAGAGATAAGGTGGCTATGCGTAGTGTTTTAGCACCAGCACCCTATCCCAAGCCCACGAGTCGCCTCAACAGTGTGACGCGCGATAATAGTTTTTGCGCAATGCCATTAAATGGTGACAAAAAGTGAGCGATATGTCCAGTTTTACCCCAAGATAAGTAGGGGTCGGACAGAACAATATAAGTCTACCGTTGTTGTAGACCTTTAGCTCGCGTTTGGCCTCTCGGTTATTTAAGTGAAAGGCTGCCGTCACCGTCTTGGTGTGACTGAGCTTCAACCTCCAAGTCTGGAGATACGCTGAAAGTGTAGACATGTCTTGGTTCAAAGTCTCATCCGTGTCCTTCCAGTTTCCAGAAGAGTGCAACAATGCTAAATCATCAGCATAAGCAAACTTTCTGGAAATCATGGAAGGAAGATCGTACGTATAGATGTTAAATAGGAGGGGAGCCAAGACCGATCCCTGAGGAACGCCGTTTTTAAGACGGCGTAGCCTGCTTTGCTTGCTGTCACCGGTAGTAAGGGTAAAACTTTAATTTCGGACAAGCTCCATGATCATTTTGACCATGTGCTTATCCGGAAGTAGTCTCAGCAGCTTGCAGGTAAGGCCACGGTGCCAGACAGTGTCATAAGCAGATGTCAGATCGACAAATACGCACCGGCCTTCTTTTTAGCCTCGAAAGAATCCTCGATGTTCTGAGTTAGCAGAACAACTTTATCTAGGGTTGACTTTCCGCGTCGGAATCCAGCCTGCTCTTTAGGGTGCAGTGGATTGACTAATCGTTCAACGCGGGCGTAGATAAGCCTCTCGAGGACCTTGTAGAGGACACAGAGCAGAGATATCGGTCGATAACTCTTTGGGACTCCCACGGGCTTTGCTGGTTTTGGGGATCGCGACCACGAGCGCTCTTTTCCAGATTTTGAGAATTTTGAGTCAGCGCAAACAGGAAGAAAGGAAGTCACGTAACCAGGACTTCAAAGCAGCTCCGGCATGGAGTATAAGCTCTGAGCAGATGGAATCAGGTCCCGGAGCTTTACCTTGTTTCAAATGTTGGATGGCAGCAGCAAATTCTCTCTGTGAAAAATTGTCAGAGATATTTACTGCGTCTGGTGTTGTGGTTCTCCAAAGGTCAGACACTTTTTGAGAGACAAGTCGAGATGACTTGCGGTCAGCAGCCTCGTATTTCCCATTTCTAACCAGCTGAGAAGCAATAACATCGGCTTAAACGGGACAGTGACGAGGAGAGTGTCGTGACCTACCAGTAAGGTTATTCAAAATATTCCACGCTTTTCGACTAGAGTGTGAGAAGTCAATGCTCCGAACTGCCTCGGACCATTGATCCCTCCGATTTCTGTCAAGCTTGGCAAGCAGAGCTGTAGCAGCCAAACTTGAGTCGTCTCCCTGAGGAGGCTGGAGAAAGGTTTTATAGAGGGATTCACACTCTGCATCCCAACACGGAATATAGTTATTTCGATACTCGCGTGGGATAGTCTTTTTGGCTGCTTTCTTAATGGTGTTACACAAGTCCTGGTAAGCCGCATCCACATCAAGTGAATCAGGCGGCAACAAATTCTTTGCGAATTTATTCGTCAAAGCAATGTAGTGACTCCATTTAGCCTTGCGAAAGTTCCATTGCTTAACATGCATGCATCGCTTAACAGGCACTAACATAGCAAACTTTGGTGGTCTAACAAGCGAAGGTCAATGTTGGACCTGGGGCACTTTTTAAGGACACGTCTATCCGGTAAGCGACTGTTTGAACCTACGCTGGCGAAAACTAGATCTGGATTGGTGCCAGTGTTCCAGCGGCCGGAGTAAAAACTGGGAACGTCCTTGGAATTATATAGGAGGGCAAGACAATTAATACTTGCCCAGCCAGCCAAGCACTCACCGTCCGGACTGTTGCCATCGTAACCCCAGTTAGCATGACGACAGTTAAAACTGCCAGCGTAAAGACAAGGTTGAGGAAACACTGGAAGATCCAGGGATTGCAATCGTGTTGGCGGTGGTTTGTAGACGTTGACTATTTTGTAGCTATCAACGTCCACACACAGCCACTCGATCTCTAATGTCGGTTGAGATTGGTCCAAAAGCGTGTATCTCAGTCGCTCGTGGACAAACGTGGCAAGGTCATGCTTCCTGCTTAAATGAAGATCCAGCTAGTTGGTAGTTTGGAAGTACCAACTTCTCTGCATCAGTGCAGTGGGTCTCCTGCAGTAGGATGACGAGTGCCTCAGACTGCATAGCGAGGTGATGAAGAACGTTCATCTTGCTTGCAGTGAGGCCTTCGATGTTCAGCTGAAGAATAGTGGGTCTTCGGAACTTGTTGGCAATGTGTCCTGAAAAGGGCAGTTTATAAGCTAAAAAGAAGGGATACTACTGTACTTTACTTCATCGATGCCCTAAATGAGTTTGTGCAAAAGCTTGAAAACTGGAAACAAAAAGCTGAGAAAGAAAATTTTGCAATTTTTGAGACCCTTTCATCTGTGATTGAAGGTAACTTGGACATGAATCTACCATCTGAAGTATTGCAACATCTTGTCAATCTCCGGAAAGACTTTTTAACCTACTTTCCTGAAATATCTGATGTTAATTTGGAGCTGGTGAGAAAGCCTTTGACAATACCAATAAAAAAAGTTATTGATGATTTACAGGACGAGCTTATTACCTTCAAAAACAACTCTGCTTGCAAAGAAATGTTTGAGACTTTATCGATCTGCGAGTTTTGGGCAAACGTGTGTGTTTCTTACCAGCAAATCGGTAAAGAATGCATTATAGAACTGTTGCCTTTTAGCATTACGTATTTATGTGAAACGGGGTTTTCCACTTTAGTGCAAACAAAAGCAAAGGCTCGAAACCAACTTAATGCGGAAGATGGTATGCGTTGTGAGCTCTTTTCCACCGTTGCAAAAATTGATGTATTGGTCAATAATGTTCAGCAGCAAGTATTTCACTAATGCTCGATTGAATAAATAATTTTTTTTGAAATATGTTTTTTTAAACCTATTTTGTAGTTTATTTCTTGCATAAAAAGTTAATGGGCCTCAGAATTTTTGTGCAACGAAAATGGGCCACAAAAAAAGTTAAGAGCCACTGCTATAAAGCCATATTTTTAGTCATTTCATTTTTATCCATTTAGTCAATCCTACATTTACCCATTTTGTCATGTATTTAGTTATTTGTATTTTTAGTCGTATTGTAAAGCAGGGATGCAACTCGAGCTCGCTGAACTCGGTCTTTTGTTGCCGAATTTGAACTTGAACTCGAAAATAAACTCGCTGAACTCAAACTTGACCTCGAACTCAAAAAATATATTATTAAATTTGAGTTCATTAATTGAAGAAATTTGAAAATCGAATAAATAACATTTGGATTTTACTTTTAATATTAAACTGTTAAACTTCCAATGCAACTAAGTTGTACATTTAATTTTGATTAGAAAACTGATTTGTCCATTAATATTTATTTTTTGTTTAACTTGAAACCATTAAATGAAGTTATTTTTTTTGTTAATGACAACCAGTTTCATAATTTGTTTTATTTCATATATCTCTTTGTGGTAGTCTTTCGACTTTGAAAGAAGTAGGCTTAATCAAGTTTTCAATTTTTACAGCACAGAATAGAACTCGTACTCGAACTTGAATTCAGATAAAAATCTATCGCGTTTACAACACTAATTAAAATTATTGTAAGTAAAACATAAGATAAAATAAAACAATCTTATTAAAAACTTTAACAGAGTGTTTCTTAATCTTTTATGGTTTGTGGTCCCTTTTCAGAGACTCTCAACACCTGTGGCCCCTGCTTAGAATATTATCCCAAAAGACATGTAAAGACTGAAAAAAAGGTCATCAGGAAAGACTTCTGCTTGTGGTCCTTCGGAAAATAGGTAATGTAATTAATTTTTTGCAATTTGACGTTATTTCAAATCTACTTTGTTCCGATCTTCTAAATAGATTTGTTGCAAAACTATAAGCTTTAGGTTGTATTGGCTAGCAAGTGATGGTTTTCAGTTGTGGCATGATTATTTAAAAAGTGGTACATATCTACCACAGTCATGGCGTGCGAGATTAGAGCTTAAAAGTTGATTCTGAAAACATGAAACATCAAAGTTCGTAACATCAAAGCATCAAAGAACCTTGAAAGATTTAAAATTTATTTCTATAGAAATGTTTTGAAAACACTATATTATGGGTTAAAACTATTGTTTAATTTAATTGCATTGAATAAAGTATGTCAATATAATACGTAAACGAGTTACAAAATGCGGTCAAAAAGTATGAAAATTGCTTTAAAAATAAACAATAATTAGTTCAACTGTAAAAAATAGTTTAATTGCCCAGAATATAAAGTTTTTTAAGACCGAAAAGTTTTTTCAAATAATCTTTTTAAATATTGCAAGTTTAGTGTTGCCCTAACATAGCTTTTTCCTACAAGGTTATCATCTGTTATACTAGAACAGTATGAATCAGCACTATGGAAATTAAATTGTGTTTCTTCCGCAACGGCAAAATTTTCTAAGAATTGCTTACATATAGATTCAATTGTTACTCTATATGATCTAAAAAAAGATTTTACTTCTTGTTTGCCTGTACGTTGCTAAATTGTCTAACACATGATTAATTGACTTTTTTTTTTAATTTCATTAAATATTTCTTAAATTTAAAAGCTTTGTGTACAGGGTGTTCTAAAAGTCGCGTAACATCGAGATTTAGTAGATTTTTATTAAAATACGTATGAATAACACTTTTATTGATTTTATTCATAACAAATGCTCAAATTGTTCATCCTCTGCATTGACACATACATTAATTCCCTTTATAAAACTATCTTTTAATCTGTTGAGGGTTTCAGTGCTAATTCTTTGACATTCATTTGTTATTACATCTTTTAAATTATCAAAAGTACGGGGACAATCCTGGTAAGCAACAGATTTAAGATGTCCCCAAAGGAAAAAGTCAAAAGGCGTTGGATCTGGTGATCAAGGTGGCCACTCCACGGGACCTCTTTGCCCAATCCATCTTCCCTGAAAAGTCTGGTTTAGGTAGTAACGTACACAAATAGCAAAATGATGTGGTGCTCCATCTTGCCGAAAAAAAAGTTTTGTCGTCGAAGCAGGTGGGTATTTTCTAGGTAATCAAACAAGAAGGTTTGTAAAAACTCTAAATAAATTTCTCCGGTGACATTGCTAACATTGAAAAAGTAAGGGTCAACTATTTCTTGCTCCCATATTCCAGCCCAGACCATATTCAATCCGATGATGTCCCTTCTTATTCCAGTTAGAATTTGATTCTGACCAATAGCGCATATTGTGTCGGTTTACTTGTCCATTTAAATAAAAATTGCTTCATCGCTGAATAATATCGAAGAATCCATGTGATTACGCACCCATTTATAGAACTCTAATTGCCTATCCGTGTTATCGGCATGTAGAGCTTGCACAAGATGCACTTTGTATAGATAAAATTTTTGTGTTATAAGTATACGATGTAATGATGATTTGCTAATCAATAGCTCCTGGCTTATTTTTCTTATTGATTCTAAAGGGCTTCTAGCAACATTCGACAAAACCATAATTGAAAATTCTTCATTAGTTGGACTCTTTTGTCGAACACATTTCTCACGGTCAGCTACTGAGCTAGTTTCTTGGAAACGTTTAATCCAACGGAAAACAGTGCTTTGATTTAATGGTTTTTCTCGCTGAGGATAAGTGCGGTTAAATTCTTCATCTACAGAACGGTATGTCGCCCCATTTTTTCCGAACATAAAAACCAACTTAACTCTTTCTTGTAGTGTCATTTTTTCTCTCATGTCTAATTTCATGTGAAACATAAAAACATGAATTTATTATATGTTGCGCGACTTCTGGGACACCCTAAATATTCTGGTAAATATATATGCTATAACATTTTACATTACTTTTTAAAAGGAGCCGGTGACATTTCATTTTAAATCAATTTCTATACTTAGAAAGCGGAAAACTCAGGGAAACGCTGTCCTAACACAACGTGAGAGTTCAAGTTAGCGGGAGCCTTGCATTAACGACGAAGCGATTGGCGCGTTCACGGTTCAATTCCTACTGTCGTCATTCGGTTGTGTTGTTAGTAAGATATTTTACAATGCTTTCCTCTACTTGGCGGTCTTAACAAAACGTTTATATTAACATAATATAAAATATGAAAACGAAAAGCTATTAAAAATTTAAGACTGGTTAGTTCGCAATACCTTGGCATATTGGAAATCAGGTTGGAATAATTGCTTGACGGTTACAGTAAGTTCAACGCCTCTAAAGTTCTTGTGAAAGTCAGGAGATTAAAGGTTGATGATGATGATATAAATAATTAGATTTAAGCTAATTTTGTTTTTGGTCCGAACTTTTTCACTTAAAAATGAGAGAGAGCCAAGTTATACTTAACCATTCCAAATACAATACTATCGTTTTATTTCCTTCAATCACTTTAACAATAAAAAACGTTAAACAATGGAAGAGTTAAATTATGTGATACCAAAGACTTTGAAACGGTCTCATAGCAATTGCCAACAAATTGGTTTCACCACACTTGATTGAACGTTTTTCAATAACGTAAATTATTTCGTTTTGTTTTTATACAATCAAAACGTTGCGTTATTAAAAACTTAATTTCGAAAAATAGGAATTTGAAAAGTTTTTTTTAACTTATTTCAACTGTGCTCGGCTTTTAATTGCTTGAGCATTCTACGTTCTCTTTGTTGTAAATTTTGATTTTTTGTCGTCACGATTTTAAAAGCAATCATAGGAAATGGTTAAAGCAATGGTTCTCAAAATGTGCATGGCAAAGTTTGTGTGCGATGGTTTAGTTTTCGAAAAACGTTGCACAAAAGTTCAATAGACTTTACCTCTGATGCAATTTCCTAAAAATAAAATTAATTTAGGAAATTCAAAAAACTTGCATTTTCAACTAACAACGAACATCAGATTGTGGCTGAAACAACATGTGAAATGCAAAGCAAGATTTACTGTCTTAAACAAAATTTAAAAAATATCGATTAAAAATAATTTTGAGAGAAAACTGTTGGTAACTATTTTACAAAATCGTCCAATATAATCGACGAAATTTACTAAAGTAACAATACATTTTATATATTTTTTTGTTTTATCAATAAAAATCATTTTTGACAATATATTTCTTTCTGAGATATTTATAGCTGGCACGTTGCATATCCAACAAATTCCTCAACAGCCATCGCAACAAAAAAATTTGAAAACCGCTGTGTTAGAATATTAAAAGTTCATATATATATATAAATTAACCGTAAAAGTAAAACATACAAAAAAATAATATATTGCCATAAATTGTCTTGGCTTTACAATATTTCTGCCAAACCAGAATGCCGTGTAAACGAAATTGAATTTTCGAACACAAAAAGTAAGATGATTGGTTGAAGTGTACTGGCGAAGTCTTCAATAAGCAAAAAAAATGTTGCTTTTAAATCTGACACAAATGCGCGACTGCATAACACTTTCCATTAGCCTAAAACAACTTCCGTGTTTCCGCAATAATAAGACCTAGCATGATTTTTGAGGATGATTTTAATGTAAGCTATACCCTTGAAATAATCCCTAATTGACTGGTGACGACAAAACTTTCCTAACCTCAGTCAATTACAATCTTCAACAAAAAACGAGTCGGTTTCACCAATTATGAGGTGAGTATTAATGTGCGTACGCAAAACGAGCCACGTGGTATTTTCTAATGGGCAAGAAAAAAAATCCACATGAGAAGAGTAAGAGTGAAATTTCTGGGAGAAATTGAGGTAAATAAAAACTCGCTGGAATTATGGAACCCGATGACTTGCAAGACATTTCAAAAGATGATGACGTGATTGTTTTTGAATAAATTATTGTAAACGAGATTGTGAATAAAAAAATGTTAACGATTAGTGACGGTAGATACTTCTTAGTAATTTTTGTTTAGTTAGACGCTCTTAAAATTTAAATTGTAAGTGAATGTTTTGATATATCAAAATAAGACATTTCCCGAAAATAAGCCCTAAGGTAAATTTCGGACTACGCCCTGTCTTGTTTTCCATGAAACACAGTATTAAACGTGATGTTTTCATTTAGGACCTCAATTTATTCAAATATTGAATGATTCTAATATCATTGGTTTTGCACCATGTGTTTAAGTTTGTCTTAGCTAAACACAAAAAATAAAAACTTAATTTTCTTCAACACGTTACCAATTTAACGAGAATAAAACACATTGATTTTAACAATGCAGACAAAAAATTTGAAAAAAAGGTAGATTTATTGTACAAAAATAAAAATTGCGATTGCATAGAACACCAATTATAGCACTTCAAATCAAAAATAAGCACATCAAAAACAATAAAAACTTATCGTAGATTTAATAAATAGAAAACTTAAAAAACAAATGTAACAAAAAAAATAGTGTAATATTGAATTAAGTTTTTTAATTTGATCAATTAACATAAGCTCTTTGGCAATAATGTCCAACTGTGACTTTTATTTTTTGCCAGGTTTTCAATTGACGATTCCACACTCTGACTATTGTACTTGCTGTTGCGCTTCCGTGGGAAACCTTGTTGTCATGTTCACCAATACAAGCGTCACATAGTAAACGAGCTTGTGGCCAATTATCGATTTCCAAACTGAAATGAACAAACAAATAATGAAACATCAAAACAAGGAAAAGACACTGGAATTTAAATCATAAACAATCGTTCAATTGATTTTGAGATCTATTTTTACAAATTTAATGTATTAAATCAAATCAATGCTTACTTTTGAGTTTGACCATTGACAAAACGTTTGCAATCGTATTTCTTGTACTGAACTAGTGTCCTCAAGCATTGGTTTTGTCGAAAATGCTCGGTAATTCCCTGAGGATAAGAAGGACAAATTGATCGTTTCTTAATTTGATGAATGAACTGGAGTGCCACCCAAGAATGATCATTGATTCTGCAACAAAAAAGCAAATAATTTAATATATTTGATTAAGAGTTTGTTGTTTCTTGTATTTTATCATGAAATATTTTATTATTATATAGCAAAACAATTAAATTGTTTAGATATTGAATGATATTAAATGAACTTACTTGTTTTGTTGAAGTTTGTTTATTATATTTTGATAATCGATGTTAGTTGTAAGTTTTGCTGCATTGCAAACATTATAAAGAACAACTGTAAATGTTGCAAAAAGCAAAACTTTGTTGATGTACATGATTTTAAGTTAAAGTTTTCGATTTTATCAAATGTGGTAAGTGTTTGATGTTTTACTTATTTTAAATGTGCTGTAAGGGAAGTAGCGGATTGGTATTTATGTGAAAGTGCTTTTTTTCTTTTATTTGCAATACGTAAAAACGTCTGGAGAAACTAAAGTTACAGGAAAAAGAAATATGATTTTTTAAAGAATATATTACTAAAATAAAACACACGTTTTAACTGAAATTAACTGCATTACTTGAGATTATTTTAAAACGAAAATCAACTCTGGAATGCTTTGTTAATAATATTTACGGTGGATCTTTTACAACTTAAATATAACAAGATGGATACCTTTAACCAATTTTCACTTTTCATGAAATTTTTAATAAAAGTAATGTTAAGGGTTTTTTTTAATTTAGAACATTCTAAAGATATTAAATTTTTTGAAAATGTAAAAGTTATTAAAAGCTGATACGCTGGCATTAGGCTGCGCTTTTATGAAAGTAAAGTTTATTGGTTTTATTCAAGTTATCATTTTTCTTGCATAAAAATAGCAATGACTTTCTTTAATGAAAGTTTGTTAATGTACCATTATAATACAAAATCTGTAGCTATTAGGGAGTTATAAAACTTGAATAAATATATTTATATGTAACAACTAGATTTGCATTTTCTTGTAAACTTTTAATAGTAGAAAAGAAATGAAAACCGATAATTAGTGATTTAAAAGACAAAAAAATCAAATGATAATAACCTAGAACTTTGTTTAATGAATATTAACTCAATTACAAAAATAGAGGTTTTGTTCTAATACCGTATAATGACGCCAGCACTTATTAAAAAATGTAATAACCAATGGCTATTACTTTTTATAGCAGAATTTTAATAGGTTTAAGTTTGAAAGTGTGCTGTGAGCCTATATGTAATTTGTTTTGAAACATAAATCATTGACCAATCTTCAGTCAAGCTCGGATTTTTAGTGATAGCAAAAATTATTTATTACTTTAATGTCATTTAAAATCGCTCAAGTTTTTTCTTAAAAAAAAGATCGTCTTCAAATTTTATTAAAACAATTTAGCTGCTTTATATGCCTAATAATGCCAGAAAAAACATTTCTCCATGATTTGCTATTTATTGAGATCGAAAGCGGAAGCGGCATGAGAACAAAAAAATATTTTGTCTAAAAATAAAGTCCAGGTGTGCCGTGTTTTATTTGTATTTACACAATTAGCACTACTGGAACGATTGAATTGTTTTTAAAAACTAAAGTTATTGCTAACCGAATTCGCTAAAACGTAAAAATAGTTTTTGATGTCATTATTTTGTGTCTTTTTTCTTTGATGTTTGTTTTAACAATATTTTTTTCTCAACCATAACATGACTCTTTTCAGTAAACAAAATTTTTTCAATAACTTTTAGTTTAAGCTTCTTTTTTTTTTACAGACCATAATTTTTAGTATTATTTATCAGCAGACATTTAATGAGGTTGTACTCGGCTACTCTATTCTTTAAAAGTCGTTGTCCACAAAAGAAAAATCCATTAAAATTAAATTCTTCACAAGACTATTACTTATAGTTTTCAAAGTTCCAGTATGTTTTTGATGTGTCATGTTTGTTGTTTTTAAAAATGTATTTTTCGCAGACGTTTTCTTTTTTGGCTAACTGACCTTGGTGTTCTTACCAATTAAAGTACATCAAAGCATGACTCCATATGTTTTCTAAAAATATAGGTAGATAAACCGTTTAAATGATTACAAAGAATTCCAGCAAATTATTGGACAGGGTCCCTTTGCTTTTTTGGAGTGGGAGCTTATTAGCAGCTACTAAGTTATCTGTATGACTAAAGTAAACAAACGTGACAAGAATTTGTTTTTCTTTATTTGATAATCAATTACAAGTATACATCATTTACATAGACAACTAAAAACTTGATAAAATAAATTTTATCTTTATGATGAATGACCCGGATACTTCTGGATCGCGCTTTCTCATTTTTGCCAATAAAGTCGGATTTTTCCGTAAAAACAGCTGTGAGAGATGTAACAATTGTAGAAAAGCTGTACATCCCTGTTCATTCCAAAATAGGTTGAAGAAATTGCATAACAACATCTCATGCTAAATTGGAATGAGCTTGGTCACCTTCTCTTCTACTATTGAGGGACATCAAGTGCATAGCCAGAACTGGATATGCGGACCAAAAAAAAATTTTTGTCTGTATTTTCATGATTTTGATATAACCCTATATGACCCATTGGCGTTTATGAACGACATTAGAAATAAATGGGTTTAGTTATTATATCCAAAAAGATTCGCTTTAATTTCTGAGTGAAAGTATACAGTAAAGATTCTATTTAATGCTGTATGATCATAGATTTGGATGATATTTTGCTCAATTACCTGTCTTGTGTTATTTAATTTAGATCTCAACAAGAAAGTGCCTAAGTCGGTTGCACCGACAAAATAAATTGGGTCGTAAAGGGATAATATAAAATAGGCTGCCTGGGATTCTGCTACAATAACCCAACAGTCATTTATCAGGTGTTAAGTAGTCAACTCGAGTATATACAAACGTCAAACAAAGAAAAAATAACTCACAGATTTCGGCTACTGCAGCAAATCTATTGCGGACTATTTCGCTTTTCCAATATAAAATTGTCAAAAGGAAGGCAACTAAAATAATTTTTAAATCGACCAAAAACATGAAAGCTTAATAAAATGGCTTCCCATCATCCGATTGTCATAATCTAGCAAACTTTGTAAAGTTATCCTCGTCGCTTCCGCCTTGTAAAAAGTTTTGCTAATCTTGCCTTCACCTTATCAATAAAGAAAGTTTTAAAAGAGAATTATTTAATAAAAAAAAACTTTATCAAGAAAGAAGGTTTAATCCAATTCGAGTTATGAGTATTTTTCCATTTTTCCATTTTTCCTCTTATTATGCATCAGTTATTTAGACTTAAAAGTCAGTACAAATGCAGCAAAATAGGTTGTTTACAAAATATAAACAGAAATGAATCATCTTAACTTATTTGATAAAATTAAAAATTAAAACTAAAATTGAATTTCTTTCCAACCCAGCAATCTAACTCCACTATTTTTCATCCTACTTAAATGGGTGCTTTCAAAACTACAGTTAATGAAAAATACACAGCGAGCGATGCCTGATGTTTACACTATGTACACTGTTTTTTATACCCCTAGGTTAAAACCATACAAATGTGTAAAAATCGAACCTACAAAACACATACTTTCATTAATTTGTTTAGATTTGTGCTCAATTATATTATTTAGGTTTTTTAAAAATGCATTAAACCAAATTGTGGGTAATTAAATCAGATATCAGTCGTTTTACTATTTTAACAAGGTTTATGCGACTAAAAATCTTAAGACTACAGATTTTAAATAAAGCTAAAAGCAAAGTATTTAGACTAAAGATTTTGTAATTTAAATATAAAAATAAATTGCAGTAAATGAAAACAGCAAAGGCTTAAAAGTACCTAAAGTGCAACTCGTAATCACCTTTCATACGTATAAATCATTCTTTTTTAAAATTTTATAGATTTTACTGCCTAATTGCAATTCTCATTTTTTCTGTGGATTAATGTAAATTTTAAAAATGTTACTAAGCTCCAAGAAGTAAGAATCTAAACAAACAAACCAACTTTTTTGTTAGTGACAACGATATATATATATACTTTTTATTTATTGAGAAAGATTGATTTAAAAATTGATACAGCAACAAAAATCAAACTTTACAATGGAAATGACGCACACTGATCAAACAATTAAAAAAATGAGTGCAGTTTGAATAACTTTTCACAACGCTTGGTATAAGTTATTTTCTTAAAATAAATTGCGTTTTGAATGCATATAACGTATTGAATAAAAAAAGTTTCAAAAAACGTTATTTTATTTTTAGACAAGCGGAGTTGTCTGCAACTATGATTGCGGTTTTTCTAACTCCTTGGTATTATATGATTTTAAATGATTAATCGATTTGACGTTTTGACGTGAAACGGCTGCACTACTGAACGTTTCAAAGAACTTTAATGATTGTTGCGTTGCTTTGTTCCTTGAGAATTTCAAATGATTTCCTGCGATAACGCGATAACGGTTCTTCGTTAGAGGCGTTGAACTTACTGTAACCGTCAAGCAATTATTCCAACCTGTTTTCCAATATGCCAAGGTATTGCGAACTAACCAGTCTTAAATTTTTAATAGCTTTTCGTTTTCATATTTTATATTATGTTAATATAAACGTTTTGTTAAGACCGCCAAGTAGAGGAAAGCATTGTAAAATATCTTACTAACAACACAACCGAATGACGACAGTAGGAATTGAACCGTGAACGCGCCAATCGCTTCGTCGTTAATGCAAGGCTCCCGCTAACTTGAACTCTCACGTTGTGTTAGGACAGCGTTTCCCTGAGTTTTCCGCTTTCTAAGTATAGAAATTGATTTAAAATGAAATGTCACCGGCTCCTTTTAAAAAGTAATGTAAAATGTTATAGCATATATATTTACCAGAATATTTAGGGTGTCCCAGAAGTCGCGCAACATATAATAAATTCATGTTTTTATGTTTCACATGAAATTAGACATGAGAGAAAAAATGACACTACAAGAAAGAGTTAAGTTGGTTTTTATGTTCGGAAAAAATGGGGCGACATACCGTTCTGTAGATGAAGAATTTAACCGCACTTATCCTCAGCGAGAAAAACCATTAAATCAAAGCACTGTTTTCCGTTGGATTAAACGTTTCCAAGAAACTAGCTCAGTAGATGACCGTGAGAAATGTGTTCGACAAAAGAGTCCAACTAATGAAGAATTTTCAATTATGGTTTTGTCGAATGTTGCTAGAAGCCCTTTAGAATCAATAAGAAAAATAAGCCAGGAGCTATTGATTAGCAAATCATCATTACATCGTATACTTATAACACAAAAATTTTATCTATACAAAGTGCATCTTGTGCAAGCTCTACATGCCGATAACACGGATAGGCAATTAGAGTTCTATAAATGGGTGCGTAATCACATGGATTCTTCGATATTATTCAGCGATGAAGCAATTTTTATTTAAATGGACAAGTAAACCGACACAATATGCGCTATTGGTCAGAATCAAATTCTAACTGGAATAAGAAGGGACATCATCGGATTGAATATGGTCTGGGCTGGAATATGGGAGCAAGAAATAGTTGACCCTTACTTTTTCAATGTTAGCAATGTCACCGGAGAAATTTATTTAGAGTTTTTACAAACCTTCTTGTTTGATTACCTAGAAAATACCCACCTGCTTCGACGACAAAACTTTTTTTTCGGCAAGATGGAGCACCACATCATTTTGCTATTTGTGTACGTTACTACCTAAACCAGACTTTTCAGGGAAGATGGATTGGGCAAAGAGGTCCCGTGGAGTGGCCACCTTGATCACCAGATCCAACGCCTTTTGACTTTTTCCTTTGGGGACATCTTAAATCTGTTGTTTACCAGGATTGTCCCCGTACTTTTGATAATTTAAAAGATGTAATAACAAATGAATGTCAAAGAATTAGCACTGAAACCCTCAACAGATTAAAAGATAGTTTTATAAAGGGAATTAATGTATGTGTCAATGCAGAGGATGAACAATTTGAGCATTTGTTATGAATAAAATCAATAAAAGTGTTATTCATACGTATTTTAATAAAAATCTACTAAATCTCGATGTTACGCGACTTTTAGAACACCCTGTACACAAAGCTTTTAAATTTAAGAAATATTTAATGAAATTAAAAAAAAAAGTCAATTAATCATGTGTTAGACAATTTAGCAACGTACAGGCAAACAAGAAGTAAAATCTTTTTTTAGATCATATAGAGTAACAATTGAATCTATATGTAAGCAATTCTTAGAAAATTTTGCCGTTGCGGAAGAAACACAATTTAATTTCCATAGTGCTGATTCATACTGTTCTAGTATAACTGTAGAAAATTACCAACGCACGTGTTTTATTTTGAGTTTCTAATCATTATTTGCGCGAGCACTCGCTGCTAGCGCCTTTTTTGTTTTACGCTTTATTTTTAATTAATCTCACCTTGAAGCATAGTTGTGTCTGCAGCGCGTTGATTTTAGAGCTGGCTTTATTGCGTTTCTACACACTTCTCAATTTGTGAGGCGACCAGCTGCAGTGTTTGTGGGCAGCTGGTTGAAGTCTGAGTAGACTTAGCGTGAAGTTAAGATATTCCCGTTTTCCCCGTGAGTCAGCACCGAAGTGAACTGCTCGGTAAGACACCTATGCGTTTTCTTTTTGTGTTTAATTTTTAGTTTGTTTTTATTTATTTACAGATTACCGTTTCCGCTTTCGTTTCCGCTTTCGTTTTCGCTTTTATTTCCAAGTTCAACGTTTCAGTTATAACTTATTTTATATTAAATTATTTTCCTTGATTATTATTTCCTTTTAATTTTACGAAGCCGGAAGCGCGTTGATCGACACTTCACTTTGCGGTAATCGGCTACTTCAGCGCCGTTTACCGTTACAAAAAGTAATCGAGCAATTTCGGTGAGTCCGTATTGTTCTTATTTTTATGATAATGTCGTTGGGTGACCCAAATGAAGTTTACAAGGCTCTGCAAAATTTGTATGTTAGAGCAGAGAGTTTAATGATGAAGCCTGAGGGTTATAAACCGCTGTTAACCCTTTTATCTGATATTCGTCAAAAATTTGAAAATTTGACTAATTTGTTAGAAGCTCTTGATGAACAAGAAGCCTTGAATTTAAATTTTAGTAAGAACAGCATTGTTGTAGAGAATCAGCAGTTTGAAGAGCATGTTCAACGCTGGATAAAAGATACTGAGGATAAGTTAAGCAAAGAGAGTCGCGCTTTTTCGTATGAACGCTCCTCGGTAATAACTGGCAGTCAATCTACCTCTAGTTCAATTCGTAGTGAGAAACAAAGGTCACTTGTAAAATTAAAAATTGCCACGGCAGCTGTCCAGCAAGAAAGTGCCAGAGTTTACGAAACGAGACAAAAAACTAGAGAAAGAGCTGAAGAGATGAAAAGAAAGCTTATGCGAGAAGCCGAAGAAGCAAGACAAAAGGCTGAGCGAGAAGCCGAAGAAGCAAGACAAAAGGCTGAGCGAGAAGCTGAAGAAGCAAGAAAAAAGGCTGAGCGAGAAGTAGAAGAAGCAAGACAAAGAGCTAATGAAGCCATGGAAGAGTTAAATAGACAAATGAAATTGGAGGAAGAAGAATTAGAAACAGTTTTACTAGATAAAAAGCGCAATGAAGAATTAGCAAGGATCGAGGCAGAAGCTTGGGAAGAATTAAGCTGTGGAAAAGCAGAGGAAGGCACTAGCACACGAAAGGTGCCGCATTTAAAAATACGCGATTATTCCAAACCGTTTAGTGAAAATGTTACAAGTGTTAAAAACGCGCCATTGCATAATTTTCCGCTTCGTACTTCATTGCTTACTGACATTCCCAAAAGTTCTGTTCAAATCGATAGACCATTTCCCGTTACTTTTGCAGAACTTCCTGATCAAGATTTGCGTATTAAAGTTAAAAATTCAAGCTTTAGTCAAAAACCGGAAAGTCAGTTTAAGTCTAAATTTGATTATCGCAACACAGAGCAAGCGCAAAGACAAGAAGCTTTTAATTCACCCTCGTTAACTTTGCCAACTAGTTTTCATAAATATAATGCCTCTAAAATGCGTCCTGCACCGCCGGTTGTAATTCAAAAATTTAATGGTGATCCTATGGAATATTGGTTGTTTGTTAGACAGTTTGAGGCTCATGTATTAGGAAAGGTTGAAGATTACGAATTATTTCCGTTGTTGCATCAATATTGTGAATCGCATGTACAATCTAAATTTAGTTATGTGTCGAATCAGTCGCCTGTAACTGCGTTTCAAAAAGCATGGGATATTCTTTTTGATGAATATGGTCATCCCTACGAAATAGCTAGATGTTGCGAAGAGCGATTAAAAAATGTTCATAAAATTCCCGATGATGACAAAAATAAGCTTAAATCATTGTCTCAACTTCTTGAAAAGTGCTGTGTGTCTCTAAAAAATATTGAACAAGTTTCGAGTTTAGATTCAATGCATGTGATTATGGGCGTTGTTAACAAACTGCCAATTAATTTGAAACGAGCTTGGGTAGAATATGCGGTACAAATTGAACAACAAACTGGTGAGAGAGCGAAGTTTCTTGATTTGTCCAAATTTGTTACAGAAAAAAGTCGAATTGCTAATTCTATTTTTGGTAGAGAAACGTTTCAAACCAATTACAAACCTCGCCGCGAAAGCGCGTATGTTTCTGCAACGACAAAAAATGTAAAAGACACGTTGAGCGTGGAAAAAAGTCGATGTTTTTATTGTGAAAAAGTACACAAGCTAATTGATTGCGATAAGTTCAAAAATTTAACGTACGAAGAAAAGTACAAATTTGTTAAAGCAAAGGGACTTTGTTTTAAATGTTTAAGCGGTAACCATTTCGCTCGTTACTGTAAATCGAGTTGCAAATGTTTAATTACTGGTTGCAAAGGAACCTTTCACCATACTCTTCTTCATAAAATTACTGACACTGAAGTGACGGGTCACGTCGACGCCTGTAGTTCTATTCAATTTAATAAATCGACTGGTAATGTCCAGCATGTCTTTTTAAATGTAGTTCCGGTGCGCGTTCGCTGCGAAGGTAAAGAAACAGAGGTATACGCATTTTTGGATCAAGGTTCTACCGCCTGTTTTTGCGACCGCAGTTTGGCAACGGAATTGCAACTGAGCGGCACGAGTCGACAGCTTAAATTGCAAACGTTGACAGAGACAAAATCTTATAGAACTGTGTCTGCAGAGATGGAAGTTAAAGGTTTGTTTGACGGAGATTGGGTCCAGCTTCCAGACGTTACAGTTGTAGATGAAATACCTGTACAGCCAAATGTAATTCCCACATCACAGATATTAAGCGATCATAGTTATTTAGCTGATATTAATTTTTTAAAGCTTGACAGGCAAAACGTACAGCTTTTAATTGGTGCTAATGTCCCTAGAGTATTTAGATTAGAAGATTTAAGATCTGCTCCGGATAAATTATCACCCGACGCTGTGAAGTCACCTTTGGGGTGGTCTTTACTTGGGCCCTGTTCTAAATTTAATTGCACAGTATCCAGTAGTGATAAAAATGTTTACTACGTTTCAACTTTACGCGACAATTTCGAGGAGGATGATAGAAATTTCATATATGAATCACGCAGAAATTTTTCAAATATTCAGTTTCAATGTTATGACGAAGATAATTATTATTCGAAACCAATTTCGATGAATGATTTTAAAGTTTATAGAATGCTTAAAAGTTCGATCAAGTTAGTTGATGACCACTACGAGTTACCACTACCCTGGAAGTATGAAGACCAGATTATGCCAAACAATAAAAATTTAGCACTTAAGCGATTAAATCATTTAAAGCGAAAATTAATGCGTAACAGCGATCTGAAACAGAAATATTCAATTCAAATTCAAACAATGTTAGACAAAAACTACGCAGAACTTGTTCACGATAACTTTCAAATAACTTCTAAGAAGGTTTGGTATATCCCCCATCATTCAGTAATAAACCCCCATAAACCCGACAAGTTGAGAGTGGTTTTTGATTGCAGTGCCGAGTATAAAGGTATTTCTTTAAATAAATCTCTGATGCAGGGGCCCCACCTGATGAACGATTTAGTTGCCATTCTTTCCCGCTTTCGTAAAGAAAAAATAGCTTTGGCAGCCGACATAGAGTCGATGTACTACCAGGTTCAAGTTTCACCTCGTGATCGTGACAGTTTAAGGTTTTTGTGGTGGCCTGATGGAAATCTTGAAAGCCAACCAGTAGTGCATAGAATGAAAGTTCATCTTTTTGGTGCAACCTCGTCTCCGTGCTGCGCAAGTTTTGCGTTGCGTCAAGCGGCCATTGATTTCGGCGCTCAATTCGAACCTTATATCAGTTCTGCAATTGAAGAACATTTTTATGTTGATGACTTTTTAATTAGCGTACCTAACGTTGAAATCGGACTTAAATTAATGAAAGATATAAAGCATCTGTTGTCGAAAGCAAGTTTTAATCTTACGAAGTGGTGCTCAAACTGCCCTGAAATAATAAAACATTTGCCTGAGAATGAACTTTCGAAATCACTACAAATTAACGCTCTGGCCAAAAATTCTAGTGAACGTGTCTTAGGAGTAAATTGGAACCTCAATACTGATTGTTTCTATTTTGTAGTAGAACTTCCGGATAAACCATGTACGAAACGTGGTGTTTTGTCTTCGATCAACTCCATTTTCGACCCGCTTGGATTTCTGTGCCCAGTGATTGTTGAAGCCAAGCTTCTCTATCGACGACTATGCGAGCTGGAGTTAGAATGGGACGAACCTATTCCTTCCTTAGAATTCAATAAGTGGCAACAATGGATTCGAACGCTGGAGCATCTGAAGTCGATGTCTATCCCAAGATGGATGGGTTTGCATACCAATTTAGGCAGTGAAAACTATCAATTGCATTATTTTGTCGATGCCTCTAAGCATGCGTATGGCGCCGTTTGTTATCTCCGTTCGAGCGATATTAATGACTATGTCAATTGTAACTTAGTTATTAGTAAATCTCATTTAGCTCCTAAAGACGAATTTTCTATTCCCCGTCTAGAACTTCTTGCTGCTGTGACTGCCGTAAAATTAGATATTTTTCTTAAACACGAACTGAACTTACCGCGGTTGAGACCAGCTATTTTTTGGACAGACTCCGCTGTAGTTCTTCAAAGTATAAGAAATGAAGAAAAGCGTTTTCCTCTTTTTGTGTCCCGTCGTTTAAAGTTTATTACGAAAAGCACTTGTACTTCTAATTGGAGGCACGTCCCTAGTGAACTCAACCCCGCTGATGTTTTAAGTCGTGGATGTAGATCCGACAAACTAATGAAAACTAAATCGTGGCTTTCTGGACCAGAATTTTTGAGTGAATCGCCAGACAGCTGGCCTTGCCGGTTTGCAGAGACGACATTAGATGTAGAAAATGTAAAAGCATTTGATAAAAAAGCTGCGTCTGCATTTTTGATTACCGACATGATTGATCCAGTTGACAAGCTCATTGCGTATTTTTCTTCGTGGTTTAAGCTAAAGAAAGCCACTGCTTGGCTTTTAAAATTTAAGACCTTTTTAATAAATTCCAACTCTGTCTATCATTTTTCTCGTTCCTTGTCTGTCTCTGATCTTCGAAAAGCAGAAATTGAGCTTATTAAATATGAGCAATGGAACTGTTTCGGCGACATCATGTCGAAGATGCAAACTAATGAAAACTTTTCTCTACCTTCCAAATCTCCACTTCTAAAACTGAATCCTGTTATTGTGAACGGCCTTTTAAGAGTAGGCGGCCGTTTAGATAGAGCTTCTGTTTCCTTTGATCTTAAACACCCAATTATCTTGCCCCACACCTCGCACTTAACCAATCTTATTGTTCTTCATTGTCATTGCATTACAGGTCATGGCGGAGCAAATATGACGTTGAACCAGTTACTACAACGATATTGGATTTTACGAAGTACAGCTGTTGTTCGCAGAGTGCTTAATTCCTGCATGCATTGCCGACGACGCTATGAAAAGCCGGGATCACAAAAGATGGCTGATCTTCCCCCGTCGCGTCTACAAATCGATACTCACCCCTTTGCATACTGTGGCGTTGACTACTTCGGACCGTTGCTCGTGAAACAACGGCGTTCTCAAGTAAAAAGATATGGTTGCCTTTTTACTTGTTTAACTTCTAGAGCAATTCATATTGAAGTCGCGATGGATCTGACAACCGACGCCTTCATCAACGCCTTACGTCGTTTCCTATCAAGAAGAGGTCCCGTTTTGCACTTCTTCTCCGACAACGGAACCAATTTCGTTTCCGCCGAGAAGACCCTTCGTGAAGCCCTGCGCCAGTGGAATCAGCACCAGATTGAAGATTTTCTCCTTCAAAAGGAAATTCAATGGACTTTCAATCCCCCAAATGCCAGCCACATGGGTGGTGCTTGGGAGAGAATGATTCGGTCAGTCAGACGAATTTTAACTGCATTGATGACGGAACGAACTCTCGATGACGATCAACTTCACACCTTTTTATTGGAAGCAGAGTCTATTTTAAACTCTCGCCCTTTAACTCCAATCACAACTGATGCAGATGGTTTGGAACCATTGACGCCCAATCATCTTTTGAAATTGTGTCCTACTGGCAACTTCCCCCCTTCACTTCCTTCTGATGAGCACTGTTGTCCCAAAAGACGTTGGAAAAATGTACAATATCTAGCTGACCAATTTTGGAAAAGATGGTCTCGAGAATATTTAAAAACGATAATCGCCCGCCAAAAATGGTTTAAGAAGAAAACCAATTTTCAAAAAGACGATGTTGTTCTACTCGTGGACGATTCGATTCCTCGTTCGCAATGGCGTCTTGGCAAAGTTGTAAAGCTGTTCCCCGACGAACAAGGCTTGGTGCGCCAAGTCGTAGTAAAAACGCGTGGTTCTGAAGTGCGGCGGCCCGTTCATAAACTGTGCTTGGTGGTTCCCGCGAATCTTGATGTTATGCCGCGGAAGGACTCTGGTGATCCCGCAATTACCGTAAAATAAGTTTTAGAAATGTTTCCGTTAATGTTATTTGTGTTGTGTGCAGCGTTGGTAATTTTTTTTTCTTTTTCTTTTTTTTAATTTCTCGGGTGTTGGGAGTGTAGAAAATTACCAACGCACGTGTTTTATTTTGAGTTTCTAATCATTATTTGCGCGAGCACTCGCTGCTAGCGCCTTTTTTGTTTTACGCTTTATTTTTAATTAATCTCACCTTGAAGCATAGTTGTGTCTGCAGCGCGTTGATTTTAGAGCTGGCTTTATTGCGTTTCTACACACTTCTCAATTTGTGAGGCGACCAGCTGCAGTGTTTGTGGGCAGCTGGTTGAAGTCTGAGTAGACTTAGCGTGAAGTTAAGATATTCCCGTTTTCCCCGTGAGTCAGCACCGAAGTGAACTGCTCGGTAAGACACCTATGCGTTTTCTTTTTGTGTTTAATTTTTAGTTTGTTTTTATTTATTTACAGATTACCGTTTCCGCTTTCGTTTCCGCTTTCGTTTTCGCTTTTATTTCCAAGTTCAACGTTTCAGTTATAACTTATTTTATATTAAATTATTTTCCTTGATTATTATTTCCTTTTAATTTTACGAAGCCGGAAGCGCGTTGATCGACACTTCACTTTGCGGTAATCGGCTACTTCAGCGCCGTTTACCGTTACAATAACAGATGATAACCTTGTAGGAAAAAGCTATGTTAGGGCAACACTAAACTTGCAATATTTAAAAAGATTATTTGAAAAAACTTTTCGGTCTTAAAAAACTTTATATTCTGGGCAATTAAACTATTTTTTACAGTTGAACTAATTATTGTTTATTTTTAAAGCAATTTTCATACTTTTTGACCGCATTTTGTAACTCGTTTACGTATTATATTGACATACTTTATTCAATGCAATTAAATTAAACAATAGTTTTAACCCATAATATAGTGTTTTCAAAACATTTCTATAGAAATAAATTTTAAATCTTTCAAGGTTCTTTGATGCTTTGATGTTACGAACTTTGATGTTTCATGTTTTCAGAATCAACTTTTAAGCTCTAATCTCGCACGCCATGACTGTGGTAGATATGTACCACTTTTTAAATAATCATGCCACAACTGAAAACCATCACTTGCTAGCCAATACAACCTAAAGCTTATAGTTTTGCAACAAATCTATTTAGAAGATCGGAACAAAGTAGATTTGAAATAACGTCAAATTGCAAAAAATTAATTACATTACCTATTTTCCGAAGGACCACAAGCAGAAGTCTTTCCTGATGACCTTTTTTTCAGTCTTTACATGTCTTTTGGGATAATATTCTAAGCAGGGGCCACAGGTGTTGAGAGTCTCTGAAAAGGGACCACAAACCATAAAAGATTAAGAAACACTCTGTTAAAGTTTTTAATAAGATTGTTTTATTTTATCTTATGTTTTACTTACAATAATTTTAATTAGTGTTGTAAACGCGATAGATTTTTATCTGAATTCAAGTTCGAGTACGAGTTCTATTCTGTGCTGTAAAAATTGAAAACTTGATTAAGCCTACTTCTTTCAAAGTCGAAAGACTACCACAAAGAGATATATGAAATAAAACAAATTATGAAACTGGTTGTCATTAACAAAAAAAATAACTTCATTTAATGGTTTCAAGTTAAAACAAAAAATAAATATTAATGGACAAATCAGTTTTCTAATCAAAATTAAATGTACAACTTAGTTGCATTGGAAGTTTAACAGTTTAATATTAAAAGTAAAATCCAAATATTATTTATTCGATTTTCAAATTTCTTCAATTAATGAACTCAAATTTAATAATATATTTTTTGAGTTCGAGGTCAAGTTTGAGTTCAGCGAGTTTATTTTCGAGTTCAAGTTCAAATTCGGCAACAAAAGACCGAGTTCAGCGAGCTCGAGTTGCATCCCTGCTTTACAATACGACTAAAAATACAAATAACTAAATACATGACAAAATGGGTAAATGTAGGATTGACTAAATGGATAAAAATGAAATGACTAAAAATATGGCTTTATAGCAGTGGCTCTTAACTTTTTTTGTGGCCCATTTTCGTTGCACAAAAATTCTGAGGCCCATTAACTTTTTATGCAAGAAATAAACTACAAAATAGGTTTAAAAAAACATATTTCAAAAAAAATTATTTATTCAATCGAGCATTAGTGAAATACTTGCTGCTGAACATTATTGACCAATACATCAATTTTTGCAACGGTGGAAAAGAGCTCACAACGCATACCATCTTCCGCATTAAGTTGGTTTCGAGCCTTTGCTTTTGTTTGCACTAAAGTGGAAAACCCCGTTTCACATAAATACGTAATGCTAAAAGGCAACAGTTCTATAATGCATTCTTTACCGATTTGCTGGTAAGAAACACACACGTTTGCCCAAAACTCGCAGATCGATAAAGTCTCAAACATTTCTTTGCAAGCAGAGTTGTTTTTGAAGGTAATAAGCTCGTCCTGTAAATCATCAATAACTTTTTTTATTGGTATTGTCAAAGGCTTTCTCACCAGCTCCAAATTAACATCAGATATTTCAGGAAAGTAGGTTAAAAAGTCTTTCCGGAGATTGACAAGATGTTGCAATACTTCAGATGGTAGATTCATGTCCAAGTTACCTTCAATCACAGATGAAAGGGTCTCAAAAATTGCAAAATTTTCTTTCTCAGCTTTTTGTTTCCAGTTTTCAAGCTTTTGCACAAACTCATTTAGGGCATCGATGAAGTAAAGTACAGTAGTATCCCTTCTTTTTAGCTTATAAACTGCCCTTTTCAGGACACATTGCCAACAAGTTCCGAAGACCCACTATTCTTCAGCTGAACATCGAAGGCCTCACTGCAAGCAAGATGAACGTTCTTCATCACCTCGCTATGCAGTCTGAGGCACTCGTCATCCTACTGCAGGAGACCCACTGCACTGATGCAGAGAAGTTGGTACTTCCAAACTACCAACTAGCTGGATCTTCATTTAAGCAGGAAGCATGACCTTGCCACGTTTGTCCACGAGCGACTGAGATACACGCTTTTGGACCAATCTCAACCGACATTAGAGATCGAGTGGCTGTGTGTGGACGTTGATAGCTACAAAATAGTCAACGTCTACAAACCACCGCCAACACGATTGCAATCCCTGGATCTTCCAGTGTTTCCTCAACCTTGTCTTTACGCTGGCAGTTTTAACTGTCGTCATGCTAACTGGGGTTACGATGGCAACAGTCCGGACGGTGAGTGCTTGGCTGGCTGGGCAAGTATTAATTGTCTTGCCCTCCTATATAATTCCAAGGACGTTCCCAGTTTTTACTCCGGCCGCTGGAACACTGGCACCAATCCAGATCTAGTTTTCGCCAGCGTAGGTTCAAACAGTCGCTTACCGGATAGACGTGTCCTTAAAAAGTGCCCCAGGTCCAACATTGACCTTCGCTTGTTAGACCACCAAAGTTTGCTATGTTAGTGCCTGTTAAGCGATGCATGCATGTTAAGCAATGGAACTTTCGCAAGGCTAAATGGAGTCACTACATTGCTTTGACGAATAAATTCGCAAAGAATTTGTTGCCGCCTGATTCACTTGATGTGGATGCGGCTTACCAGGACTTGTGTAACACCATTAAGAAAGCAGCCAAAAAGACTATCCCACGCGAGTATCGAAATAACTATATTCCGTGTTGGGATGCAGAGTGTGAATCCCTCTATAAAACCTTTCTCCAGCCTCCTCAGGGAGACGACTCAAGTTTGGCTGCTACAGCTCTGCTTGCCAAGCTTGACAGAAATCGGAGGGATCAATGGTCCGAGGCAGTTCGGAGCATTGACTTCTCACACTCTAGTCGAAAAGCGTGGAATATTTTGAATAACCTTACTGGTAGGTCACGACACTCTCCTCGTCACTGTCCCGTTTAAGCCGATGTTATTGCTTCTCAGCTGGTTAGAAATGGGAAATACGAGGCTGCTGACCGCAAGTCATCTCGACTTGTCTCTCAAAAAGTGTCTGACCTTTGGAGAACCACAACACCAGACGCAGTAAATATCTCTGACAATTTTTCACAGAGAGAATTTGCTGCTGCCATCCAACATTTGAAACAAGGTAAAGCTCCGGGACCTGATTCCATCTGCTCAGAGCTTATACTCCATGCCGGAGCTGCTTTGAAGTCCTGGTTACGTGACTTCCTTTCTTCCTGTTTGCGCTGACTCAAAATTCTCAAAATCTGGAAAAGAGCGCTCGTGGTCGCGATCCCCAAAACCAGCAAAGCCCGTGGGAGTCCCAAAGAGTTATCGACCGATATCTCTGCTCTGTGTCCTCTACAAGGTCCTCGAGAGGCTTATCTACGCCCGCGTTGAACGATTAGTCAATCCACTGCACCCTAAAGAGCAGGCTGGATTCCGACGCGGAAAGTCAACCCTAGATAAAGTTGTTCTGCTAACTCAGAACATCGAGGATTCTTTCGAGGCTAAAAAGAAGGCCGGTGCGTATTTGTCGATCTGACATCTGCTTATGACACTGTCTGGCACCGTGGCCTTACCTGCAAGCTGCTGAGACTACTTCCGGATAAGCACATGGTCAAAATGATCATGGAGCTTGTCCGAAATTAAAGTTTTACCCTTACTACCGGTGACAGCAAGCAAAGCAGGCTACGCCGTCTTAAAAACGGCGTTCCTCAGGGATCGGTCTTGGCTCCCCTCCTATTTAACATCTATACGTACGATCTTCCTTCCATGATTTCCAGAAAGTTTGCTAATGCTGATGATTTAGCATTGTTGCACTCTTCTGGAAACTGGAAGGACACGGATGAGACTTTGAACCAAGACATGTCTACACTTTCAGCGTATCTCCAGACTTGGAGGTTGAAGCTCAGTCACACCAAGACGGTGACGGCAGCCTTTCACTTAAATAACCGAGAGGCCAAACGCGAGCTAAAGGTCTACAACAACGGTAGACTTATATTGTTCTGTCCGACCCCTACTTATCTTGGGGTAAAACTGGACATATCGCTCACTTTTTGTCACCATTTAATGGCATTGCGCAAAAACTATCATCGCGCGTCACACTGTTGAGGCGACTCGTGGGCTTGGGATAGGGTGCTGGTGCTAAAACACTACGCATAGCCACCTTATCTCTAGTCTACTCAACAGCTGAGTACTGTTCGAAATACGATTGCAAACGTTTTGTCAATGGTCAAACTCAAAAGTAAGCATTGATTTGGTTGAATACGTTAAACCTGTAAAAATATATCTCAAATCAATTAACGATTGTTTATGATTTAAATTCCAGTGTCTTTTCCTTGTTTTAATGTTTCATTATTTGTTTGTTATTACAGTTTGGAAATCGATAATTGGCCACAAGCTCGTTTACTATGTGATGCTTGTATTGGTGAACATGAGAACAAGGTTTCCCACCGATGCGCAACAGCAAGTACAATAGTCAGAGTGTGGAATCGTCAATTGAAAACCTGACAAAACATAAAAGTCGCAGTTGGACATTATTGCCAAAGAGCTTATTTTAATTGATCAAATTAAAAACTTTAAGTTAATTTTACATTGTTTTTTCATTACATTTGTTTTTTACTTTTTATTTACTATTTTATTAAATCTACGATAAGTTTTTATTGTTTTTGATGTGCTTATTTTAGGTTTGTAAGTGCTATAATTGGTGTTCTATGCAATTTCCATTTTTATTTTTACAAAATAAATCTACCTTTTTTTCAAATTTTTGTCTGCATTGTTAAAATCAATGTGCTTTATTCTCGTTAAATTGTTCACGTGCTGAAGGAAATTAAGTTTTTATTTTTGTATTTAACTAAAACAAACTTAAACACATGGTGGGTGCAAAACCAATAATTTTGAAATCAATCGAATGTTTAAATACGAGGGGCGTTCAGAAAGTAATGCAACTGATTTAATTTTTTGTAGCATTCATTTAACTAACATCTGATTTTTTTTACACATTATAGATTGGTAACTAAGGTTTACAGATTTTGTAAAAAATTATGGGTTTGAATTAATGCATTCTGCAATTCAAATTTTAAGCAATTCCTGTTTGTCTTCTTCATGAGAATGTAAAACTGGCATGATTTTCCCAAAGCAATCTGGGCAAAAGTAAATACTTGTTATTGTATTTCTATTGTCGGAGGGAGAAGCAGCTCAAAAGATAAGCAAAAGGCTAAAGCAACTGTATGGTGACGGTGCGATAAACTATTGATTCTTTTTATTAATTATACGTTTTTTAGCTATTAATTATTTTAATTTTTCTTATTCAGTTTTTTAGTAATTAATGTAACAAAATCTTGAAAATAATTTTGTTTTAATGAAAATTTGTTCTTGTATTTTTGCTATTTGGTAATAGTATAAGTTTTTTGAAAATTTTTGTTTAAAGTTTTACATCACCTATCCGTAGTAGGTTATGCTAAAAAGTAAGCGATTGCTTAAAAGTTATTGAAAAATTTTGACTTTAATTAATTTATAAAGTCGCATTGTTGTGGTCGTTGCGTTTTTATTAACTGGAATTACTATTCTGGTACGCAGCATAATTTCATCAAAAAATATGTTGCAGTGTTACTTTCCCAAGCGCACAACAGAAATCACTCAGACTGAGCAGCAAACTCGCACACTTCTGCTTACAAATTAAAGTAGAAGCATAGTGAGATATCACAAAGATTTATGTTCAATAATGTTTTGCCAATGCTTCACAAGTAATTTCAAACAGAGGTGACAAACATGCGATCAGCGAATAAATTTGGTGCGGCCCTCGAATCGGTTTCACAAAGTCAACCTCCTAGATTTCGGGATATCAAGCGAAAGCAGTTGGAGCTTGATGTCTTTTCCGTCTCTTTCAATGTTACACACACTTCTGCACTCCCTGAGCTCCAACTTGAATTCATAAAACTACACAGTGATGACACGCTGAAAACGATGTATCTGAACAAACTCTTGCTTGAAGTCTATTGTATATATGTATCAAAGAAAGAGTTTCCAATTTTAAAAACTTGCGTTCTCAAATGGTCATCAGTTTTCGGAAGCACGTACCAATCCGAACAATTGGTTTCTAAATTTAACATCAGAAAAAGCCCTTACCGTCCAAAACTGACAGAGAAAAATCTTAGTATGTAGTTGCCCCATGGTCGGTTTGACTCAATCTTAAGCCCTTAACAAAGTAAAACAGTTTCTAAAAATCTCACTTAGGGTTATATTGATAGTTGTTTAATTTTTGATTAAATCTTGTTTGCTGCTTTTTATTATGTCTTGTTTCAATATTGCGTAAATAACTTTAGCTGGTTTGCATAGGTTTGCATCGATTTTTTGACTATTTCGTGTAAATTTTTTTAATTTTGATTTTTTGCATTTATTTAAAGAAAATTTTAAATTACCACGCCAAAGTGTTCGTAAAGTGGTAGTTTAAATCTCCTTTTTTACTGCAAGCGTTTGCGGGATTAATTTTTGTTTATTAATTGATTTTTATACTTTATTCCGCCCTGAAGCGCTAAGCTCTCTAATATCGGAATTGTTCGCTTGAAGGATCTCATCAGTCTCATTTCAGTTACCAGGACTCACCGCGAGGAGGTTAACGACTCAAACTTAAACTCAAATCAAAATCTATCGATTTCGCAGCACTGGTTAAAAATAATAAGGCATAAGATAAAATAAAACATTTTGATTAAAAAGTTTAGCAGAGTGGTTTTTAATCTTTCATGGTTTGTCTCCCCTTTTTACAAACTCTCAACACCCGTGGCCCCCGCTTAGAATATTTTCCCAAAAGACTAGTGAAGACTAAGTACTTTTATCCCTGACGTCAGCCCCTAATCATTGAGAATGTATCACTCTAGACCATCCTGGATTAGGATTAACCGCCTTCACATTGACATTGGTTTAAATTATCCCACAGCAACCGGTAAGTGTTGCGCGAAGCAGCAAATCGCTGAACACATTATAGCATCTTACCTCATTTTCCATCATCCAAGTAGGAGCTTTGTCTTAAATAAGTTTATTAGGAGACAGTGGCCTAGCTAAACAATACACGTCTCAACATCTAAAGAGTCTTTCCGAATGCAACATCTACTTCATACAAAAAAATAGAACGATTTTTTTTTTATTCTAAAAATTTTATAATTTTGTTTTAAAAAGAGGCCACGAGATCGACTCCCAAAGTTGCCACGAAGCATTTTCCGGGGGACCACAATCAAAAGTCTTTGCTGAAGACCATTTTATTCATTAGTCTTTACATGTCTTTTGGGACAATAATTAGTGCTAAGCAGGGGGCCACGGTATTGAGAGTTTCTGAAAAGGGACAACAAGCCATAAAATATTGAGAAACACCATGCTAAAGTTTTTAATAAGATTATTTTATTTTATCTTATGCTTTTCTTACAGTAATTTTAATTAGTACTACAAACTCGACAGATTTATATTCAAATTTAAGTTTGCGTACGAGTTCTATTTTGTGCTGTAAAAATTAAACCTACTTCTATAAAAGTTGAAAGGCTATCAAAAAAGATAAATAAACTGAAAGAAATAATGAAACTGCCTGTCATTAGCGAAAAAAAAAATTCGTTTAATGATTGCAAGTTAAACAAAAACAAATACTAATGAACAAATCAGTTTTCTAATCAAAATTAAATGTACAACTTAATTGTATTGGAAGTGTAACAGTTTAATACAGCGTTGCGGAGTTGAAGTCGTGAAGTCGTAGGTTTTTGGGCGAAGTCGGAGTCGGACCTGGAGTTGCTTTTTTAGTTTTGATGAAGTCGGAGTCGGAGCCGGAGTCGTTTTTTTAGTTTTGGTGGAGTCGGAGTCGGAGTCGGGAGTCGGAGTCGTTTATGTAAATGTGTAGGAGTCGGAGTCGGGAGTCGGAGTTGTTTTTGTAGACGTGCAGTAGTCGTTATTGTTTTTTGTGACTCTGACTTCGCTTTAGGCTAAGTCAAACTTACATGTTTGCTACAGTTGGTCAAATACAGTACATCAAACCCACAAACAAGCATGCGTATACGCGCTGAATACCTTTCGAAAGACAGTGCGCTTTTGACCCCAAATTTAAAATTAATAAAGAATAGTTTTTGCTTTAAATTGACGGACCAAAGAGTATATTTTTTTGAAATATGTAAACTTATTTTTGATTTAATGCCAGTTCTTTAAAATCCCACTCTAGATTAAAAAATTCCTCTTTAAATTAATTCGGTAACAAAAATGACTTTTGAATAGATGTAAAATCTTTTTTGTCTCGATGAGATTTTTGAAAACACACTCTTAAACACTCTACGTGAATAACTGTTTTTTATTTTCACTTACACGCAACAATTTATGTCTTTAAATTACTGTAAATGTGAGAGGAAGCAATTAAATACTAAAAAGAAGATCTTCATTTTGACAGCTATATGTTTAACATTTTCGTCAGTGTTGCTTTTTTGCTCGCGTAAACTCTAAGTTAATTTGTCAACCTCCTTTTGATCCCTTAAATATTCCAATTGACCACATGGAGGACCACTGGTCTAAACCATAAAGTTGCTTATCTACATAGCGCCACAATTACACATCATACAATGGAGAGACGAAGTACGCACTTGGTAAATAGCAATTAAAAATCTAATATTTGCTTCTTTCCAGAAAAATTGCTGTTTAAATTTTCAAATTAGCAATGTCATTTATAGTCACATAGGTATAAAAATTTATTTTATTTTGTTACTTGGGTTGTTATAGGCCTGTAGGCCTGCAATGAGAGAAAAATAGCATTCTTGTTCTTTCAAAAATAGTAACGCAACAGGCAAATCTAATCAAATAATTATATGGTGCTAACAGGCATCCAAGTGAAATCACTAGAAATGTCCCTGTAATAGGCCTATATGGTAGAGAATGCAAGATTGAGTTTATTGCAGTTAAGATTGGCAAAAATAAACAATCTTTATTATCATTAAATGAGAACTTAGCACTCGATTGTTAAAATAGCAATTTTGAAAATGCTTGGGACGCTTTTCTTGGCTTCTTTCCGGTAGCGGGCCAGCATATACATTAGGCAATAGATAAAATAGAACAGTTTCAGTTTCAATTATTATTTTAGAATTTCCGTTTTTAATTTTGTTCTCATAAATACTGTCTGTCGGGTTTTAATCATTTAAATTTTTTGATTTTATTTTTTGCCTTAATTCAAAATGTCCTGTTTAAACGCTTTTATCAAGTACTTTGAAAAACTGTTATCAAACCTTAACATTGTATAGCTCAGGCTACAGATTTAAAAACTGGTCACCTTTTCCTTTTTTTTCATATTTTAAAAAATGTGACTTATTCAAGGTTATGAAGTCGGAGTCGAGTCGTTTTTTCGAGCTTGCTGGAGTTGGAGTTGTTTTTGTAGGTATTCTGGAGTCGGAGTTGGAGTCGTAAATTCTTAAAGAGGTGGAGTCGGAGTCGGAGAAAATTCGTACGGCTCCACAACCCTGGTTTAACATCAAAAGTAAAATCCAAATATTATTTATTCTATTTTCAAAATTCTTGAATTAATGAACTCAAATTTGGAGATATATTTTTTGAGTTTGAGGTCAAGTTCGAGTTCATCGATTATATTTTTGAGTTCAAGATCGAGTTCAAGTTAGGCAACAAAAGACCGAGTTCATCCCTGCTTTATAATATGACTAAAAATACAAACGACTAAATATATGACTGAATGAGTAAAAGTGGGATTAAATAAATATGAAAATTGGAATTACTAAAAATATAGCTTTATAGAATAACTAAAAACTTGTACGGTCTGTTTTTTTAGCTGGAACTGACAAAGCGGCCTGCGACAACCAACAGGTTCGTCACTCCTAATTTAAAACTTCTTCGCTGATGAACTCTTAAAAATTTACTGTGGTTTTTGTACTACCGCTATTTATTTTATATTTTCAAAAAACAATTTGGGTGATTTTATCCGTTATACATGTAATATATTCGATTAATTTTAACCAGCTCCTTATTAAACCAATCCATTAATGTAAAAACAGTAAACATATATAAAAATAATTCCCTTTAATTTGTTATAAATATTACAACAATGAAAATAGGTTAAATGCATCAATCTCGTTATACTTAGATTGTAAAAAATCCACCGTAAGTTATTAATAAAGCAGTCCAGAGTTGATTTTCGTTCCGAAACAATCACAAATAATGCAGTTAATTTCAGTTTAACAGCACTACTTGTGATTTAAAAATAGAATAGCTTCTCCTGTTACGTTTGTTTTTCCAGACGTTTCTTACGCATAGCAAAAAAAGGAAAACAAGCACTTTCACATAAATACCAATCTGATACTTTCCTTACGTCAGATTCAAAATAAGTGAAAACATCAAACACTTACCACATTTGATAAAATCGAAAACTTTAACTTAAAATCATGTACATCAACAAAGTTTTGGTTTTTGCAACATTGGCAGTTGTTCTTTATAATATCTGCAATGCAGCAACACTTACAACTAACATCGATTATCAAAATACGTACAATAAACAAACTTCAACAAAACAAGTAAGTTCATTTAATGTCATTCAATATCTAAACAATTTAATTGTTTTGCTCTAAAATGCTAAAATATTTTGCGATTAAAATGCAAAAAACAATAAACTTTTAATCAAATATATTAAATTATTTGTTTCTTCGTTGCAGAATCAATGATCATTTCCAGTAACGCTACAATTTATTCATTAAATTAAGAAACGATCAATTTGTCCTTCTTGTTCTTAAGGAACCATCAGGCACTTTTGACAAAACCAATGCTTGAGGACACTAGTTCAGCACAAGAAATATGATTGCAAACGTTTTGTCAATGGTCAAACTCAAAAGTAAGCATTGGTTTGATTTAATACATTGAACTTGTAAAAATAGATCTCAAAATCAATTAAACGATTGTTTATGATTTAAATTCCAGTGTCTTTTCCTTGTTTTAATGTTTCATTATTTGTTTGTTTAGTGCAGTTTGGAAATTGAAAATTGGCCACCAGCTCGTTCACTATGTGATGCTTGTATTGGTGAACATGACAAGTTTTTCCACGGAAGCGCAGTAGCAAGTACAATAGTCAGATAGTGGAACCATCAATTGAAAATCTGGCGAAAACTAAAAGTCACAGTTGGACATTATTGCCAAAGAGCTTATTTTAATTGATCAAATTAAAAAACTTAATTTAATTTTACATTATACAAAACCACTTTAATTTTACTAAACTTAATTTAATTTTACAAATTTTAACTAAATTTACTAAACTTAATTTTTTACTAAAATAAATTTAATTTTACACTGTACACCTGAAATCCACAAGTATTGGTCTTGTAAAAAATTTAATTTCAATCAATTTTTATTTTGTGGACAACGTGTTTTAAAGAATAGAATAGCCGATTACAACTTCATAAAAATATCTGTTGATAAGTACATTAGATAAGTACATGTATAACATTAAAAGTAAGAGAACCCCGCAAAAATGTGTGTGACTCGAGAAACAAATATCCAAGAAAAAAGACACATTAGTGTGTGACTTTAAAAACTATTAGTGTGCATTTTAGCCAATGCGGTTAGCAATAGCATTATTTTTTAAAAACAATTCAATCGCTCAAGTGGTACTAATTGTGCAAATATAAATAAAACACGGCACACCTGGACTTTATTTTTAGACAAAATATTTCAATAAATAGCAAATAAATAAATAGCAAATCATGGAGAAGTGTATTCTTCTGTTATTATTAACTCTACGTTAGTACCCTGGGGTGTTTCAGCACCCCAGGGTATTAAATTTATATGCCGTTTTGAGTTGGCAACACTTGCAACTTTGTTTTTTAAATACCCTTTTGAATAGGTGAGAGGAAAAAATGCTGAAAATCTTATAGTACTGTGACTTGTTCTTCTTATTTTTTTAGGGTAAATTATGGATAGTTACAGTAGAAATGTAGAAAGGTTGCAAAGAATGTTGCAAGAATGTGACGTTTTGAGTGATGCTGAAGATGACAGTGAAGGTGAATCAGATTTCGTTATAGAAGATGAAGTTATTTCTGATTCTGAGTGCTATGACTCGGAACATGACGAATCGGAACATAACGAATATAAATGCATACATAATCTACTGTCATAACCCTGAAAACAAGCTAAAACGCCGTCTATTCATCAAGAGTGTAAGTATGCAGCTTGTTCAAGAGGCTCTGAAAAGAAGATTGCAGAATATTCACCTGTCAAGAGACCTCTAAAGTGGAATTAGAAGAATGCTGCCAGAGTCAGAAGAATCTTCAACATATTCACAGGCATCGACATCAAATCGTGCAAAGAGATGTGAATTGTGCGAGAGGTCACGTGACCGCAAAGTCAAAACAGTTTGTACCACTTGTGGTAAGCATGTTTGCAAAGACCACAGCAAGTTATTTGTGCAATGCATAACATGCCATGAATCCGCATCTAACGATGAAGAATCAGAGTAACAAATAACACTGATGGCGATAAGGTTGGAAAAAGATTACCGGGGTACTCGTTTTGGTTGTGAGTTATCGCACATTAATCACTTTACAGTTTAGATTTATTCAATAAACAGCTTTGATGTTTTATTATTGTTTAAATCTATTTAATAAACAAGCATTGAAGCCCAATGTGTATATTGCTTGTTATTGACAACAGTTTTAATAATGGGGTGCTGAAACACCCCATGGTACTAATGACGTTCCTATCCCCAGGGTACTAACGTAGGGTTAAGCATATAAAGCAGCTAAATTGTTGATAGCGATCTTTTCTTTTTTGAGAAAAAAATTGAGCTGTTTTAAATGACATTTAATTAAAAAAATAGTTTTTGCTATCAACAAAAATCCAATCTTCACAGAAAAATGGTCAATGATGTATGTTACAATACAAATTATATATAGGTTTACAGCACACTTTCAAATTTAAAACTATTGAAAGTGTGCTATAATAAATAATTGAGATTACATATTTTATTTTTTAATAAGCGCTGGCGTCATTATGCGGTATTAAAATAAAACCTATATTTTTGTAATCGATTTAGTATTCATTAAACAAAGTTCTATGTTATTATCATTTAATTTTTTTCTCTTTTAAGACAAAAACTATCCGTTTTTATTTCTTTCGAAATGTTTGAAGTTCATAACAAAATGTAAATCAAGTTGTTACATATGAATATTTGCTCAAGTTTTAGCACTCCTTAATAGCTATAGATGTTTCTATTACAATGGTTGTTTAACCAATTTTCATTAAAGGAAGTCGCTATTCGTTATCATGCAAGAAAAATAATAACATAAGTAGTACAAATAAACTTTAATTTCATAAAAATAAAAGTTTTTGTCGTTTATATATATCTTTTTATATACTGTAGTATACTTTTTAAAAAAATGTAAGTGTATCAGCTTTAATAAGTTTTGGTTTTTCAAAAAAATTTTTGATAATTTTACTAAGTTCTAATTAAAGAAAAAACACCTTACGTTATTTTTATTAAAGATATCATGAAAAGTGAAAATTGGTTAAACGTATCCATCTCGTTATATTCAAGTTGTAAAAAATACACCGTAAATATTATTAACAAAGCATTCCAGAGTTTAATTTTGTTTCGAAACAATCACAAATAGTGCAGTTAATTTCAGTTAAAGCGTGTGTTTTATTTTAGAACATATTCTTTAATAAAGCAGATTTCCTTTTCCTAAAACGTCTGTTTCCTCATATTTTCAATAGAAAAGAAAAAAGAAAAAAAAGCACTTTCACATAAATACCAATCTGATACTTTCCTTTCATCAGATTCAAAATAATTGAAAACATCAAATACCGTACTTACCACATTTGATAAAATCGAAAGCTTTAACTTAAAATCATGTACATCAACAAAGTTTTGCTTTTTGCAACATTGGCAGTTGTTCTTTATAATGTTTGCAATGCAGCAAGACTCACAACTAACATCGATTATCAAAATACAATAAACAAACTTCAACAAAACAAGTAAGTTCATTTAATGTCATTCAATATCTAAACAATTTAATTATTTTGCTGTAAAATGTTAAAATATTTCACGATAAAATGTATAAAACAATAAACTTTTAATCAAATTTTTAATTAGTTGTTTTTTTGTTGCAGAATCAATGATCATTCTCCGATGGCACTCCAGTTTATTCATCAAATTAAGAAACGATCAACTTGTTCTTCTTCTTTTCAAAAACATCAATGCTTGAGGACACTAACTCAGTATAAGAAATATGATTGCAAACACTTGGACAAAGGTCAAACTCAAAAGTAAGCATTGATTTGGTTTAATATATGAAAGTTGTAAATGTATAAATTCAAATCAATTGAACGATTGTTTATCATTTAAATTCCAGTGTCTTTTCTTTATTTTAATGTTTCATTATTTGTTTGTTTATTACAGTTTGGAAATCGAAAATTGGCCACAAGCTCGTTCACAATGTAACGCTTGTATTGGTGAATACGAAAACAAGGTTTTGCACTCAAAGGCAGCAGCAAGTACAATAGTCAGAGTGTGGAATCGTCAACTGAAAATCTGGCAAAAAATAAAAGTCACAGTTGGATATTATTGCAAAAAAGCTTATGTTAATTGATCAAATTCAGAAACTTAATTTAATTTTACACTGTTTTTTCATTACATTTGTTTTTAAGTTTTATTTACTATTTTATTAAATCTACGATAAGTTTTTATTGTTTTCGATGTGCTTATTTTAGGTTTGTAAGTGCTATAATTGGTGTTCTATGTAATTTCCATTTTTATTTTAGCAAAATAAATCTACCTTTTACCTAACATTTGTCTGCATTGTTAACTTCGATGTGCTTTATTCTCGTTAAAGTGCTAACGTGTTGAAGGAAAATTGAGTTTTTATATTTTGTATTTAGTTAAAACAAACTTAAATACATTATGCAAAACCAATGATTTTAGAATCAAACAAATATTTAAATAAATTAAAGTCCAAAGTGAAAACATCACGTTTAATTCAGGCTGGCTGGTGGAAAGTTTTGTGCAGTAGCGCATTCCTATCAGATTAAATAGAAACATTCTTTTTTGTTTATTGAAGACTGTGATGGTAAACTTCAACAAACCGTTTTACTTCTGGTGTACTAAAATACAATTGCTTTTATAGACGGCGTTCCGGTTTGGTAGAAATAGTGTAAAAATAAAGACAACTAATGGCAATAATATATTATTTTTTTGTGTGTTTTACTTTTATGATTAAATTATATATACAGAAACTTTTAATATTCCAACAAAGTGGTTCGCAAATATTTTTGTTGCGATTGCTATAAAAGAATTTGTTGGATATGCGACGTGCCAGTTATAAATATTTCAGAAAGAAATATATTGTCAAAGATGGTTTTGATTGATAAAACAAAAAATAGGCTGCCTGGGATTGTGCTACAATATCCCAAAAGTCATTTATCAACGGTTAAGTAGTCAACTAGAGTATATATTTGATCAAATAAAGAAAAAAGTTATTCTCACATTTTTGCTACTGTAGCAAATCTATTGCCGACTGTTTCGTTTTTCAAATATGAAATTGTCAAAACGGAGGCAACTGAAATAATTTTTAAATGGACCAAGAACATGACAACTTGATGAAATGGCTTGCTATCATCCGATTGTCATAAATTAGCAAGCTTTGTAAAGTTATCCTCGTCGCTTTCGCCTTGTAAAAAGTTTTGCTAATCTTGTTTTCATCTTATCAATAAAGAACGTTTTAAAAGAGAATTACTTAATAAAAAAAACTTTTTCAAGTAAGAATTTTTAATCCAATTCGAGTTATAAGTATTTTTCTATTTTCCTCTTACTATGCATCAGTTATTTAGACTTAAAACAGGACAAACGTAGAAAAATAAGTTGTTTACAAAATAGAAACAGAAATACGTCATCCTAACTTATTTGATAAAATTAAAAATTGTAACCGAAATTAGATTTTTTTCCAACCCAACAAACTAACTCTACTATTTTACATCCTAATTAAGTGGGTGCTTTCAAAACCACACTTAATGAAAAATACAGAGCAAGCTATTCCTTGTGTTTACACTATGTACACAGTTTTGTATATCGCTAGGTTAAAACCGTACAAATGTTTAAAAATCGAACCTACAAAACACATGCTTTCATTAAATTAGTTAGACTTGTGTAAAAGTGTTTTGCAAAAAATGCATTAAACCAACCAGTGGATAATTAAATCAGATATCAATACGTTGCTATTTTAACAAGGTTTATGCAACTAAAAATCTTAAGACTGCAGATTTTGAATAAAGCTAAAAGCAATGCATTTAGACTAAAGAATTTGTGCTTAAAATACAGTAAATGAAAACAGCAAAGGCTTAAAAGTACATGAAGTGCAAGTCATAATCAACTATCATACGTATAAGATTTTTTTTTTTAATTTTAAAGATTTTACAGCCGAATTGCAATTATCATTTTTTCCGTGGATTAATGTAAGTTTTAAAAATGTTACCAAGTTCCAAAAAGTAAAACTAAACAAATAAATCAACTTTTTTGTTCCCGACAACGATATACTGTATATTGTTTTTTATTGAGAAAGATTGATTTAAAAATTGATACAACAACAAAAATCAAACTTTACCATAAAAATGACACACCATGTTCAAACAATTAAAAGTCGAGTGCATTTTGAATAACTTTTCACAACACTTGGTATAAGTGATTTTCTTAAAATAACTTACGTTTTCAATGCATATAACGTATTGATTAAAAAAACTTATTAAAACGTTAGTTCAATTTTAGACAAGCGGAGTTGTCTGCAGCTATGATTGCGGTTTTTCTAACTCCTTGGTATTATACTACAGTTTCCCAACTCCTTGGTATTACCTTATTTTAAATGATTAATCGATTTGACGTTTTGACGTGAAAGCGCTACACTACTGAACGTTACAAAGAATTTTAATGTTTGTTGCATTGCTTCGTTCTTTGAGAATTTTAAAAAATTTTCTGCGATAACGAAGATAAATCACACCATATTTTTTTAGCATTTTCTTGTGTTTCTGCGTGAACTATTAATCTCTTATTAATTATTTTTGAAAAGGCTTTAGTACATCATATGTTATGAAATAGGTATTTATTAAGCTATTAGATCTAAAAAGTAACTAAAAATAAAATGATTCATAGAATTAAAAATTAGGCAAATCAGCTTCGACCATAGGTTGTTTCAAACTTTGTACACTATTACTACATTGCAAACGGACCCTCGCCCATGGTTTGCTGGAATTCTTTGTAATTATCAATTTAAACGGTTTATCTAACTATATTATTAGAAAACATATATAGTCATGCTTTGATGCATCATGAAAAGTGAAAATTGGTTAAACGTATCCATCTCGTTACATTCAAATTGTAAAAAATACACCGTAAATATTATTAACAAAGCATTCCAGAGTTTAATTTTGTTTTGAAACAATCACAAATAGTGCAGTTAATTTCAGTTAAAACGTGCGTTTTATTTTAGAACATATTCTTTAATAAAGCAGATTTCCTTTTCCTAAAACGTCTGTTTCCCCAGACGTTTAACGCATTCCAAAAAAAGAAAAAAAAGCACTTTCACATAAATACCAATCTGATACTTTCCTTTCATCAGATTCAACATAAGTGAAAACATCAAATACAGTACTTACCACATTTGATAAAATCGAAAACTTTAACTTAAAATCATGTACATCAACAAAGTTTTGGTTTTTGCAACATTGGCAGTTGTTCTTTATAATGTTTGCAATGCAGCAAGACTCACAACTAACATCGATTATCAAAATACAATAAACAAATTTCAACAAATCAAATAAGTTTATTTTAATGTCATTCAATATCTAAACAATTTAATTATGTTGGTGTAAAATGTTAAAATATTTCATGATAAAATGTAAAAAACAACAAACTTTTAATCAAATTTTAAATTATTTGTTTTTTTGTTGCAGAATCAATGATCATTCTCCGATGGCACTCCAGTTCATTCATTGTCACACTTCATTCATAATTTCAATCGTAACGATATATTTATCCCCGTTAATAGTAATTCGTAGTGTTATTGTAAGAGAATAAATGCGGCTCTTTGAGCGCTGTTTGCGATATACGTCCAATTTGTTCTATTGCTCGATATATGAATCTTCTTTTCTCTTTTTTTCTTTGTATTGACATAATATGTTTTGACCAACGTCATTGTACTAGAAGGTTCGCGTATATGCCATTTGATTCAAGCGTAGCAATCTCTCCGTGTAGTTCTGGCTAAGTCTCGAATTTACAAGAAAGTTTACATCACGTGATTTTGGTTTCTATATAAAGCCGATGCGAATTATTATTGTGGTGAGGTAATTTGAAGCGACTTGAGTGGCGGCTCGAGCGAAGGTGATTTTGTTTGGCCACAGGAGGTGGACCATTAGATTTTGTGTCGGTGGACAATTGTTGAATTTATTTTGTGCCAGTAGTTGGCAGTTTTGTTCTACAGAGGCAGAATTATTTGTGTTGATTGAGTCGAGAAATAGTGCTGATTTTGCTTTGCAGTTTGGCAAAGCGTGGAATAGAAGTTTGGTCGGACGTGATTTTTGTAATACATTTGTTGTTATTAGAGACAGTGGTCTCTATTTGTTGTGAAGAAAAGTCTTCAGCTAAACCAATCCGAGCTTTCGTTAAATCAACTGTATAAACCGTCAAGGTCATAGCAAGACTACTTCTTGAGCCGGAATAAAATAAAATTTAGACACAGCTTTGTTTCAGCGCAGGTATTCGGGTTACCTAGCTCAACTGGTCCATTTGGATTCCCGAACAAAGTTTGTGACATTCATCAAATTAAGAAACGATCAATTTGTCCTTCTTCTTCTCAAGAAAGAATCGAACAAGACCAATGCTTGAGGACACTAGTTCAGTATAAGAAATACGATTGCAAACACTTGGACAATGGTCAAACTCAAAAGTAAGCATTGATTTGGTTTAATATATGAAAGTTGTAAATATATGAATTCAAATCAATTGAACGATTGTTTATCATTTAAATTCCAGTGTCTTTTCCTCGTTTTAATGTTTCATTATTTGTTTCTTTATTACAGTTTGGAAATCGAAAATTGGCCACAAGCTCGTTCACTATGTGACGCTTGTATTGGTGAATTTGACGAAAACGTTTACCACTTAAAGGCAGCAGCAAGTACAATAGTAAGAGTGTGGAATCGTCAACTGAAAATCTGACAAAAATAAAAATCATAGTTGGACATTATTACCAAAAAGCTTATGTTAATTGATCAAATTCAAAAACTTAATTTAATTTTTCACTGTTTTTTCATTAGAATTGTTTTTTAAGTTTTATTTACTATTTTATTAAATCTACGATAAGTTGTTATTGTTTTCGATGTGCTTATTTTAGGTTTGTAAGTGCTATAATTGGTGTTCTATGCAATTTCCACTTTTATTTTAGCAAAATAAATCTATCTTTTTTTCAACTTTTTGTCTGCATTGTTAAATTCATTGTGCTTTATTTTCGTTAAAGTGCTAACGTGTTGAAGGAAAATTGAGTTTTTATATTTTTTATATAGTTAAAACAAACTTAAACACATGGTGCAAAACTAATGATTTTAGAATCATACAAACATCTAAATAAATTGAAGTCCAAAGTGAAAATATCACGTTTAATACATTTTTTAGGCTGGTGGAAAGTGTTGTCGGAAAGAAGAATGGTCAATGATCTATGTCACAATACAAATTATATATAGGTTCACAGCACACTTTCAAATTTAAAACTATTGAAAATGTGCTATAATACTGTAAGTAATTGAGATTACATATTTTATTTTTTAATAAACGCTGGCGTCATTATGCGGTATTAAAATAAAACCTATATTTCTGTAATTGATTTAGTATTCATTAACCAAAGTTCTACGTTATTATAATTTGATTTTTTGTCTTTTAAATCAAAAACTATACATTTTTATTTCTTTCGAAATCTTTAAAGTTCATAACAAAATGTAAATGTAGTTGTTACATATGAATATTTGCTCAAGTTTTAGAACTCTTTCATAGCTACAGATGTTTCTATTACAATGGTTGTTTAACCAATTTTCATTAAAGGAAGTCGTTATTCGTTATATTGCAAGAAAAATAATAACATAAGTAATACAAATAAACTTTAATTTCATAAAACCAAAAGTTTTTGTCGTTTATATGTATCTTTTTATATAGTATTATATTGTTTTATTATATAGAGTATATGTATCTTTTTATATTGTTTTCTAGCAGTGGGGGAAATGCCGATTGCCAAACAAGTTCACAAAAAAAAGAAAAAATGGCAAATCCTGGCACTTCAAACCCCCACTCAAGTAAATAAGTTATCGCTTGGAGACAAAACAAGGATGCTCCCGGAGAAATGGCGCAACATTAGGACGGAATGTAATCACGAGCAAGGGATCCCCATCCACGAGCTGACGAACTGTCGAGAATTTTGCACTCGCAGCACGTCACACGAAACTTTGGCTCAACCGATCTCAATGGTCCTTCCAGTGCTCGTTTCATCTGGGGGCTGGCTAGTGTGACGACTGCAAGGTTCAAAACAACTTTTTGGTTTATCTTGCTTTTGTTTATCTTGCTTTTGTTCATCTTCATTTGTACCGCACTATTTTCTTTGTAATTATTTTCTTGTCGCGTGTTTGTAATCGCCCTAAAGCCTTTTGTGTTCTTTCTATATATTTGCTGCAAAAAGACTTGGAAACAGACAGATTGGAAATAACGGAGATTGGAAAATTGATGTAAATACAAAGAAGAGAGGAATAGAACACGCTCGGCAGTAGATTTATGTTCATTAATGTTTCGCCAATGCTTCACAAGTAATTTCAAACAGAGATGACAAACATGCGACCAGCGAATAAATTTGGTGCGGCCCTTGAATCGGTTTCACAATTTCCATCTCTTTCAATGTTACACACATTTCTGCACTCCCTGAGCTCCAACTTGAATTCATAAAATTACACAGTGATGACACGCTGAAAACGATGTATCTGAACAAGCTCTTGCTTGAAGTCTATCATGTATATATATATCAAAAAAAGTTACTAATCCTGAAATCTTACGTTCTCAAATGGTCATCAGTTTTCGGAAGCACGTACCAATCCAATTAATTGGTTTCTAAATTTAACATCAGAAAAAGCCCTTACCGTCTAAGACTGACAGAGGAAAATCTTAGTATGCAGTTGCCCCATTGTCGGTACGACTTAATATTAAGCGCTTTAACAAAGCAAAACAGTTTCTAAAAATCTCATTTAGGGTTATATTGATAAAGTTGTTTAATTTTTAACAAAATCTTGTTTGCTGCTTTTTAATATTACATGCTTCAATATTGCGTAAATAACTTAAGCTGGTATTGGTTCGCATTGATTTTTCGACTATTTCGTGTATATTATTTTAATTTTGATTTCTTGCATTTATTTAAAGAAATTTTTAAATTACCACGCCAAAGTGTTTGTAAAGTGGTACTTTAAATCCCCGTTTTTACTACAAGCGTTTGCGGGATTATTCTTTGTTTTTTAATTGATTTTTTTTATTTTATTCCGCGCTTAAGCGTTAAGAAAAGCAATCAAACAAACAAACATAACTCCCACCAATGCTCCAATACTCTCGCCCCGCCAATAAAACAAATATTAGTTTCCAGATCTTTAAATAATTTTTAAGTGATAAACTGGGTTTTTATTATTGTGTTTGTTGTTTATTACTGTTGTTGAACAATTTTTTCTCTTTTGTTTCCGGAGCCGAGAGTCTATTTTTTACCAACCCGGGCGCTCTCCAATATCGTAATTGTTTGCCTGAAGGATTTTATCACTTCAGTTACTAGGACTTACCACGATGAGGAGGTCAGTGACTCCAATTTGAACTCAAATCAAAATCTATCGATTTCGCAGCTCTGGTTAAAATTAATAAGGGATAAGATAAATAAAACATTCTCATTAAAAACTTTAGCACGGTATTCTCAACTTATTTTGGTTTGTAGCCCCTTTCCCGAGACTCTCAACACTCGTGGTCCCGTGCTCAAAATATTTTCTCAAAAAACTAGTGAGGACTAAAAAAAGTATTTTCATATCCGTCGTTAATCACAAATCATTAAGAATGTAACAATCCAGATCATTTTGGGTCAGGCTTAATCCCCTCTACACTGGCATTGGCCTAATCCGTTCCACAGTGCACAGATGGGGTATCGATCCCACAGCAGCCGTAAACGTGGCGCGGAGGAGCTAACCGCTGAATACGTCATAAAATCTTGTCCCATTTTTCATTATCCAAGTAGGAGCTTGTCTGGAATCATTTATCAGGAGACAGTGGCCTGGCTAAACAATACCTGCCTAAACATCTAAAGAGTTTTTCCGAGAGTAACTCTGCACTGTACGAAAAAGTACTACAATTTTTTGTTTTGTTTCTAAAAAGTTTATAATTTTGTTTTACAAAGTGTCCGTGAGATCGACTCGAAAAAAAGCCACAAGGCATTTTCCGGGAGACCACAAGCAGAAGTCTTCGCTGAAGATTTGTTGTCTTTAATCTTCGTTCTTTTTAGTCTTTAGTCTTGTTGTTTTTAGTCTTTAGTCTTCGCTGAAGAGTGGTCGAGTGGTTAAAGCGCCGGGCTTGTGATCAACACGGTCTTGCTGCGGAACCCACTCGCGCCATTCTGTTATGTCCTTGGGAAAGACACTTTGCGGCACATTCCCCTGCTTGGTGGTCCTGGCAAGCAGTTCTAAATTACATTCATATCTCTATTAAATTACAAGCGGACAGCAATAACTTGGTATCTCTGGAAGCGCGTCGGGGTAATTGCCTACCCTATGTATTAGCGCCTCCGTCGCTTTCCTGCGAGTCAGGAGGATATAGAGTTAAAATAAAAAAAGATTTTTAGTTTTTACAAGTCTTTCAGGACAATATTTTAAGCAGGGGATCATGGGTGTTGAGAGTCTCTGAAAAGGGACCACAAACCATAAAAGATTAAGATCTACTTTGCTTAAGTTTTTAATAAAATTATTTTATTTTATCTTATGCTTTACTTGCAGTAATTTTAATTAGTACTGCAAACTTGATAGATTTTTATTCGAGTTCAAGTTCGGGTACGAGTTCTATTTTGTGCTGTAAAAATTGAAAACTTGATTAAGCCTAACTCTTTTAAAGTTGAAAGGCTGCCACAAAGAGATAAAATTCTTTTTTTTTTCAAGTTCGAGTTCAGCGATTATATTTTTGAGTTCAAGATCGAGTTCAAGTTAGGCAACAAAAGACCGAGTTCATCCCTGCTTTATAATATGACTAAAAATACAAACGACTAAATATATGACTGAATGAGTAAAAGTGGGATTAAATAAATATGAAAATTGGAATTACTAAAAATATAGCTTTATAGAATAACTAAAAACTTGTACGGTCTGTTTTTTTTAGCTGGAACTGACAAAGCGGCCTGCGACAACCAACAGGTTCGTCACTCCTAATTTAAAACTTCTTCGCTGATGAACTCTTAAAAATTTACTGTGGTTTTTATACTACCGCTATTTATTTTATATTTTCAAAAAACAATTTGGGTGATTTTATCCGTTTTAATATATTCGATTAATTTTAACCAGCTCCTTATTAAACCAATCCATTAATGTAAAAACAGTAAACATATATAAAAATAATTCCCTTTAATTTGTTATAAATATTACAACAATGAAAATAGGTTAAATGCATCAATCTCGTTATACTTAGATTGTAAAAAATCCACCGTAAGTTATTAATAAAGCAGTCCAGAGTTGATTTTCGTTCCGAAACAATCACAAATAATGCAGTTAATTTCAGTTTAACAGCACTACTTGTGATTTAAAAATAGAATAGCTTCTCCTGTTACGTTTGTTTTTCCAGACGTTTCTTACGCATAGCAAAAAAAGGAAAACAAGCACTTTCACATAAATACCAATCTGATACTTTCTTTACCTCAGATTCAAAATAAGTAAAACATCAAACATTTACCACATTTGATAAAATCGAAAACTTTAACTTAAAATCATGTACATCAACAAAGTTTTGGTTTTTGCAACATTGGCAGTTGTTCTTTATAATGTCTGCAATGCAGCAACACTTACAACTAACATCGATTATCAAAATACAATAAACAAACTTCAACAAAACAAGTAAGTTCATTTAATGTCATTCAATATCTAAACAATTTAATTGTTTTGCTCTAAAATGCTAAAATATTTTGCGATTAAAATGCAAAAAACAATAAACTTTTAATCAAATATATTAAATTATTTGTTTCTTCGTTGCAGAATCAATGATCATTTCCAGTAACGCTACAATTTATTCATTAAATTAAGAAACGATCAATTTGTCCTTCTTGTTCTTAAGGAACCATCAGGCACTTTTGACAAAACCAATGCTTGAGGACACTAGTTCAGCACAAGAAATATGATTGCAAACGTTTTGTCAATGGTCAAACTCAAAAGTAAGCATTGGTTTGATTTAATACATTGAACTTGTAAAAATAGATCTCAAAATCAATTAAACGATTGTTTATGATTTAAATTCCAGTGTCTTTTCTTTATTTTAATGTTTCATTATTTGTTTGTTTAGTGCAGTTTGGAAATTGAAAATTGGCCACAAGCTTGTTCACTATGTGATGCTTGTATTGGTGAACATGACAAGTTTTTCCACGGAAGCGCAGTAGCAAGTACAATAGTCAGAGTGTGGAACCATTAATTGAAAATCTGGCGAAAACTAAAAGTCACAGTTAGACATTATTGCCAAAGAGCTTATTTTAATTGATCAAATTAAAAAACTTAATTTAATTTTACATTATACAAAACCACTTTAATTTTATTAAACTTAATTTAATTTTACAAATTTTAACTAAATTTACTAAACTTAATTTTTTACTAAAATAAATTTAATTTTACACTGTACACCTGAAATCCACAAGTATTGGTCTTGTAAAAAATTTAATTTCAATCAATTTTTATTTTGTGGACAACGTGTTTTAAAGAATAGAATAGCCGAGTACAACTTCATAAAAATATCTGCTGATAAGTACATTAGATAAGTACATGTATAACATTAAAAGTAAGAGAACCCCGCAAAAATGTGTGTGACTCGAGAAACAAATATCCAAGAAAAAAGACACATTAGTGTGTGACTTTAAAAACTATTAGTGTGCGTTTTAGCCAATGCGGTTAGCAATAGCATTATTTTTTAAAAACAATTCAATCGCTCAAGCGGTACTAATTGTGCAAATATAAATAAAACACGGCACACCTGGACTTTATTGTTAGACAAAATATTTGTTTGTTCTCACGCCGCTTCCGTTCCCGATCTCAATAAATAGCAAATCATGGAGAAGTGTATTCTTCTGTTATTATTAGGCATATAAAGCAGCTAAATTGTTGATAGCGATCTTTTCTTTTTTGAGAAAAAAATTGAGCTGTTTTAAATGACATTTAATTAACAAATAGTTTTTGCTATCAACAAAAATCCAATCTTCACAGAAAAATGGTCAATGATGTATGTTACAATACAAATTATATATAGGTTCACAGCACACTTTCAAATTTAAAACTATTGAAAGTGTGCTATAATAAATAATTGAGATTACATATTTTATTTTTTAATAAGCGCTGGCGTCATTATGCGGTATTAAAATAAAACCTATATTTTTGTAATCGATTTAGTATTCATTAAACAAAGTTTTATGTTATTATCATTTGATTTTTTTGTCTTTTAAGACAAAAACTATCCGCTTTTATTTCTTTCGAAATCTTTGAAGTTCATAACAAAATGTGAATCAAGTTGTTACATATGAATATTTGCTCAAGTTTTAAAACCCCTTAATAGCTACAAATGTTTCTATTACAATGGTTGTTTAACCAATCTTCATTAAAGGAAGTCGCTATTCGTTATCATGCAAGAAAAATAATAACATAAGTAGTACAAATAAACTTTAATTTCATAAAACTAAAAGTTTTTGTCGTTTATATATATCTTTTTATATACTGTAGTATAGTTTTTTTAAAAAATGTAAGTTTTGGTTTTTCAAAAAAATTTTTGATAATTTTTACTAAGTTCTAATTAAAGAAAAAACACCTTACGTTATTTTTATTAAAGATATCATGAAAAGTGAAAATTGGTTAAACGTATCCATTTTGTTATATTCAAGTTGTAAAAAATACACCGTAAATATTATTAAGAAAACATTCCAGAGTTTAATTTTGTTTCGAAACAATCACAAATAGTGCAGTTAATTTCAGTTAAAACGTGCGTTTTATTTCAGAACATATTCTTTAATAAAGCAGATTTCCTTTTCCTTAAACGTCTGTTTCCTCATATTTTCAATAGAAAAGAAAAAAGAAAAAAAAGCACTTTCACATAAATACCAATCTGATACTTTCCTTTCATCAGATTCAACATAAGTGAAAACATCAAATACAGTACTTACCACATTTGATAAAATCGAAAACTTTAACTTAAAATCATGTACATCAACAAAGTTTTGCTTTTTGCAACATTGGCAGTTGTTCTATATAATGTTTGCAATGCAGCAAGACTCACAACTAACATCGGTTATCAAAATACAATAAACAAACTTCAACAAAACAAGTAAGTTCATTTAATGTCATTCAATATCTAAACAATTTAATTATTTTGCTGTAAAATGTTAAAATATTTCACGATAAAATGTATAAAACAATAAACTTTTTATCAAATTTTTAATTATTTGTTTTTTTGTTGCAGAATCAATGATCATTCTCCGATGGCACTCCAGTTCATTCATCAAATTAAGAAACAATCAACTTGTTCTTTTTCTTCTGAACAACCCCAATGCTTGAGGACACTAACTCAGTATAAGAAATATGATTGCAAACACTTGGACAAAGGTCAAACTCAAAAGTAAGCATTGATTTGGTTAAATATATGAAAGTTGTAAATGTATAAATTCAAATCAATTGAACGATTGTTTATCATTTAAATTCCAGTGTCTTTTTCTTTGTTTTAATGTTTCATTATTTGTTTGTTTATTACAGTTTGGAAATCGAAAATTGGCCACAAGCTCGTTCACAATGTAACGCTTGTATTGGTAAATACGAAAACGAGGTTTTGCACTCAAAGGCAGCAGCAAGTACAATAGTCAGAGTGTGGAATCGTCAACTGAAAATCTGGCAAAAAATAAAAGTCACAGTTGGACATTATTGCAAAAAAGCTTATGTTATTTGATCAAATTCAAAAACTTAATTTAATTTTACACTGTTTTTTCATTACATTTGTTTTTAAGTTTTATTTACTATTTTATTAAATCTACGATAAGTTTTTATTGTTTTTGATGTGCTTATTTTAGGTTTGTAAGTGCTATAATTGGTGTTTTATGTAATTTCCATTTTTATTTTTGCAAAATAAATCTACCTTTTTTTCAACTTTTGTCTGCATTGTTAAATTCATTGTGCTTTATTCTCGTTAAAGTGTTAACGTGCTAAAAAAAATTGAGATTTTATATTTTGTATTTAGTTAAAACAAACTTTAATACATGATGCAAAACCAATGATTTTAGAATCATACAAACATATGAATAAATTGAAGTCCAAAGTGAAAATATCACGTTTAGTACATTTTTTAGGCTGGTGGAAAGTTTTGTGCAGTAGCGCATTCCTATCAGATTAAATAGAAACATTCTTTTTTGTTTATTGAAGACTGTGACAGTAAACTTCAACAAACCGTTTTACTTCTGCTGTACTAAAATACAATTGCTTTTATAGACGGCGTTCCGGTTTGGTAGAAATAGTGTAAAAATAAAGACAACTAATGGCAATAATATATTATTTTTTTGTATGTTTTGCTTTTACGATTAAATTATATATACAGAAACTTTTAATATTCCAACAAAGTGGTTCTCAAATACTTTTGTTGCGATTGCTATAGAAGAATTTGTTGGATATGCGACGTGCCAGCTATAAATATCTCAGAAAGAAATATATTGTCAAAGATGGTTTTGATTGATAAAACGAAAAATAGGCTGCCTGGGATTGTGCTACAATATCCCAAAAGTCATTTATCAACGGTTAAGTAGTCAACTAGAGTATATATTTGATCAAATAAAGAAAAAAGTTATTCTCACATTTTTGCTACTGTAGCAAATCTATTGCCGACTGTTTCGTTTTTCAAATATGAAATTGTCAAAACGGAGGCAACTGAAATAATTTTTAAATGGACAAAGAACATGACAACTTGATAAAATGGCTTGCTATCATCCGATTGTCATAAATTAGCAAGCTTTGTAAAGTTATCCTCGTCGCTTCCGCCTTGTAAAAAGTTTTGCTAATCTTGTTTTCATCTTATCAATAAAGAACGTTTTAAAAGAGAATTACTTAATAAAAAAAACTTTTTCAAGTAAGAATTTTTAATCCAATTCGAGTTATAAGTATTTTTCTATTTTCCTCTTACTATGCATCAGTTGAAAAATAAGGACAAACGTAGAAAAATAAGTTGTTTACAAAATAGAAACAGAAATACGTCATCCTAACTTATTTGATAAAATTAAAAATTGTAACCGAAATTAGATTTTTTTCCAACCCAACAATCTAACTCTACTATTTTACATCCTAATTAAGTGGGTGCTTTCAAAACCACACTTAATGAAAAATACAGAGCAAGCTATTCCTTGTGTTTACACTATGTACACAGTTTTCTATATCGCTAGGTTAAAACCGTACAAATGTTTAAAAATCGAACCTACAAAACACATGCTTTCATTAAATTAGTTAGACTTGTGTAAAAGTGTTTTGCAAAAAATGCATTAAACCAACCAGTGGATAATTAAATCAGATATCAATACGTTGCTATTTTAACAAGGTTTATGCAACTAAAAATCTTAAGACTGCAGGTTTGAATAAAGCTAAAAGCAATGCATTTAGACTAAAGAATTTGTGCTTAAAATACAGTAAATGAAAACAGCAAAGGCTTAAAAGTACATGAAGTGCAAGTCATAATCAACTATCATACGTATAAAATATTTTTTTTAATTTTAAAGATTTTACAGCCGAATTGCAATTATCATTTTTTCCGTGGATTAATGTAAGTTTTAAAAATGTTACCAAGTTCCAAAAAGTAAAATTAAACAAATAAATCAACTTTTTTGTTCCCGACAACGATATACTGTATATTGTTTTTTACTGAGAAAGATTGATTTAAAAATTGATACAACAACAAAAATCAAACTTTACCATAAAAATGACACACCATGTTCAAACAATTAAAAATCGAGTGCATTTTGAATAACTTTTCACAACACTTGGTATAAGTGATTTTCTTAAAATAACTTACGTTTTCAATGCATATAACGTATTGATTAAAAAAACTTATTAAAACGTTAGTTCAATTTTAGACAAGCGGAGTTGTCTGCAACTATGATTGCGGTTTTTCTAACTCCTTGGTATTATATTACAGTTTCAAGTAGTTCTAAAATTTATGGTAAGCAGTTCTAAATTCAGTCATATCTCTCTTTAATTGCAAGCGGACAGCAATATCTTGGCATCTCGGGAAGCAGGTCGGGCTAATTGCTTGCTCTATGTATTAGTGCCTCCGTCGCTTTCCTACGAGTCAGGAGGATAAATATAAAGATAAAATAAATAAACAAATTCTTGACTCCTGGAGGTTACTTTTAAAATTGTTACAATTTTTGGGTTGCATTTGGTTTGAAACTGTTCCTATAGAAGATTATAAGTGTAGTTATTTACATTTATAAAAGTTAGGTGAAGATCAAAAATGGTTTGGATTGGTAAGTGAGAATTTTTTTTAGTCTTGATTTGATATTTGAGTGCGTTTAAATTACCAAAAAATCAAATTTATGGCTCATAGTGGTACAGAAATTATATTATTTTTATTATAGAGTTTTTGCACTACTCAGTAGTACATAACATAAACCACTGAAAGAATGTACACAGTGATGACTTTTCGAAAGGAGAGCCTGGTGCAAGAAAAAAAAGAGCCACGTTTTAGTGTGTAAATTTTTTGTTCCAAAAATATAGTGACCTCTAAAAAAAAGTCAACACTTTCGATCAAATCTCTACTTTAATCCTATAAGTTAAAGTGCAGACAGTGGGGGCCACCGTCATGGTGCTACTATAAAGAAATAAAGCAATATTTTGGTTAGGGGACCACATTTTTACGTTTTTTAGAGGAGTCCAGCACGTGCGGCCGCTCTGTTCGTACCGTACTAAAGCCATTAATAAATAAAAAATTTAAAAAAAACTGCAGTTGGCGTCACTTAGCGTTCGTTTTTTTACAATAACACTTCCACAAAGAAGTGGTAATGCATTAAGAAAGAAATGTTTTACTCTACAATAAAAAAATTTTAAGCTCTCAGAAAATTTATTTTTATTAAAAGTTAGAAAATGTAAGGTATAAAAAAACAATTTGGAGACCCCCAAAATTGTTAGCTTGGATTGTTTTAAAGCCACTACAAAACCCTGTTTAAAAAGTTCAAAATTGTTAGATCGTATAAACCTGGGTGACGGGGCTCGATTTGGACCAACCAGGTATATTGCGTTATATCGGCGCGCCCCATAGATCGCACGCAAAAAACCCAAGATCTGATAATTTAGTATAATTTTTTAAATTGATTGGGGCTTAGTGGTAACTATTATTCTAACGAAACATTTTTTACTTGGGTTTTTTTTTGTCAAACACGACTTAATAGAAAGCAAAGCTAAAAGCCGTAAAATTTAGAAAATTTGAGCAATTTCAAGCAAAAAGTATTTTTAAACCCAATCTAAAAATATAGAATGATAAAACTTTAACAAACGTAAATACTATTGGTAAGCTTCAACACTTCGCTTGCCACAGGGAGTTATAAACGACCTTAATTTGAGAAATGGCGTCATCGCGAGGACGTTAATTTTATTTAAGTACGCGTTGTTCAAACCACATATTCACCAATCACTGTTTGGCAGGCAATAAAACAAAACGCTGTAAGACAGTGCTGGATTTAAATCCAAACAACTTTTCAACTGTTAAAAGAAAAACTCTTGCACAAACAATCGAAATTATAAGGGTGAACATTGGCAGATGCTGTGGTATCGTTACTTTTGTTTACATGCGATGTAGGTGCCGCGGCAGAGTTGCTACATTTTATAAATGAAGTTGTCGCTGCTTGTTATTTTTTTCCAATTAAGCCTAAAATTAAATTGTTTCGTAATTTTCCGTTGAAATAATAGATTATAATTGTCCAATCAAAAACCAATTAATTTTTACTTTGAAATTTTAAGATTCAAAAGAACCCGGTACCATCAAAAAGTACTTGAACCAAATAACAATAGCAAAATATAACTTTTGCTTAATCCACATTAACGCATTTCGCATGCTACATAATCTTTTACAGATTTTTCGATCCTATATTTTGTTTTAATAAATTTAGCGCCGCTCTCTAATGGCTTCTTACTGAGACGGAATGCAACAGTTTTGAAATGTTTATAGCTTTTAAGCATCACTATAAAACCAACTTTAGTAAAGTAACTCTTGCAAAGCACACTTTCTTTTTGTTAATTTAGTTCACCAGTTTATAACGTTTGCAAGCATTCCAAACTCTTGCCATATTTTTCAAGTTTTTAATAACAAACCCAGTTCTTTAAAATATCAAAAAATATATTTAATAAACTGCTTGGCACTCGCACAAGATTTGTACAGATGTCCTACTTAAATTGCTCACTTGAAATCTGCAGAACACCTGCATAGCAAACTGCACAGGACTCGCACAGTTCCGACACATGATTTCTACTTGCAAACTTCAAATAATATTTTAAAACTTTATGTGTGATAAATTGTGAAGGACCTGCACAGAGCCACCAAATCTTTGTTACTTGCTTTGCATTCTTACAAATATCAAAAAATATGTTTCATAAATTGCATGGAACCCGCACAGGACCTGTACAGTTATCCTACTCGGATTGCCCACCTGAGACTCGCATAACTCCAGCATAGAAAACTGCACAGGTCCTGCACAGTTTCTGCACATAATTTCTACATGCAAACTTTAAAAAATGTTTTAAAACTTTATGTGGGAAACTGTGAAGGACCTGCACAGGACCAACAAGTCTTTGTTATATTGCTTTGCATTCTTACAAATATCAAAAAATATGTTTAATAAACTGAATGGGACCCGCACAGAATCTGTACAGTTATCCTACTCGGATTGCCCACCAGAGACTTGCATAACTCCTGCATAGAAAACTGTACAGGACCCACACAAGTCCTGCACATGATTTCTACATGCAAACTTATAATAATGTTTAAAAATATTATGTGATAAACTGTGAAAGACCTGTACAGTTCGGGCACGGGCTTTGCACACGCATTGCGTTTCAAAAACCTTATTCGGACAATACGACAAACTGAATGGGACTCGCACAGGTCCTGCACGTAATTACTACATCAAAATTCACTTGAAAATTTTGGCACTTGCTATTTACCAAACTGTACCGGAACCGTACGGTTCCTGTGCACGTCTGCTATTGACGATAGCCCACTTGAAAACTGCACTTTAACCTCGTGAAAGCTGCACGGGACTATACCAAGCCTTTACGGTTTTGGCTTGCCCGTACAAGCCCGCATTGCCCACGTTTTACCCTCAAAGGCCCTGCGCGGGCATATTGGCTGGGTATCTTATTCAGCATTTCAAATTAGAAAAAGTCAAGAAATTCCTGAATTTTATCTACAAAAATGAAATAATTACAAACGTTTTTGCATACGAGAACAGGGTTAAAAGCCCGATTTTACTACAAGCGTTTACGAGATTAATTTTTGTTTGTTAATTAATTTTTATACTTTATTCCGCGCTTAAGCGTTAAGAAAAGCAATCAAACAAACAAACATAACTCCTGCCAATGCTCCAATACTCCCGCCCCGTCAATAAAACAAAGATTTGTTTCCAGATCTTTAACCCTATTTTCCTCAACAAAAACGCTTGGAATTACTTCATCTTTTTAGATAAAATTCTAGAATTTCTTGACTTTTCCTAATTTGAATTGCTGAATAAGATAGTATTATTTTTAGGTGCCCCCAAACAAGGGTTAACGGGTAAAATAGACGTTTTTATTAAATTTGATAATTTTTGCTTGTTTTCGCAAGCAGAGCGTGGAATTTCAATTTCACGCTTTTATTAAGTGACATGAATTTTACCAGGAATTGGCTTTGCGTGACGAAGCGAATTACGTCGTTTGCCGACGTCGATATGCCTTAGGCCAGTGTTTGTGAAACTGTGGGTCGCACCCCAAATGGGGTCGCCTAAATATTTTGTGGGGTCGCTTTATTACTGGAATTCTGCACTTGAAATTCCTGAGCTAAAATATGTACAGTTGTTCAAACGAAATTAATTGGTTTCTATATTGGTGATATTTGTCTGGCACCTTACTTTTGTTGTGTACGATTTCAAAAGCTAGTGGACAGAAAGCAACTACAATCGTCTCATTAATAAATATAATTATTAATCCGTTTAAACGCGTTTTTATCAGTCCGTGTAATTAGCTTGTTCAGTTTACCATCTATAACTATTAACATTTTAAATTTGTAGTTGAATCATTTTGTATTTGCTTTGGGGTCGCGTGTATTGGTATTCTTAATAAATTCTCCAACTTGGGTTGCTTTTTGTAAAGGTTGGAGAACACTGCCTTAGGCGATGCAGAACTTATTTCATGTAAATAGCATTTTCTTTTTTGTGCTTTATGCGATTGCTTGGAAATACTTTACAGATATACATTCGACGTATTTTTTATGTAAAAATTTACTTGATTGAAAAATTTTTGTAAAAACATTTATAGCTTTTAGATGTGGGTTTTGCAAACAGAAAACACAAAATAAAAACAAGACGTTTGATACAATTGAATTTCAATGAAACAGGGGTTTCCAACTTGTATAAATTCATGAAGGTTTTAATGTCTGAGATTTACACAAATGACTTCTTTCTTCCAAAAAAATTTTCTTGCATAAGTTTAAAAAAACGGTCCTTACTCATTGCAAACTGTTTGATAAATTTATTTCGAAAATTAAATAAAGACCAAAAAACTTCATTCTTGAAATTCGAAAAAAACTTTTTATGTAAACGTAAAGATCATTTATGGTCTTCATTTTCCTTTCGCAATAAATTTTATGTTTGAACTCAAAAATGTCATTTTAAAAACTTTTTGATATGACTCTTGGTTTAATATGATTATTCTATTATATTCAGACGTCTTTGTAGTTTTAAAATGACTCACTAATTGGAAACCTTTAATAAAAATTAACTTTGATATCTTAGTTACGGATGACCTGCGCTGTTTACAAAGGTTTTTCCACGTAAAAACAGATAAAGCTCCGGGCCCTAATTTTATGTGCATAGAGCTTATAATCCATGTTAGAGCTGCTTTGAATTCTTGATTATATAATTTTTTCTTTTCCTAATTGCGTCAACTCCGATTTCGAGAATCTACGAAAGAGCGCTTGTAGTCGCGATTCGAAATACAAAGAAGGCTGTATAGATCAGTGGTATTATATATATGTATATAACAATTATGACGGAAGCAGTTAAGATTATCAAATATATTCAGAACCGTGTACTGCATTTATGGATTTTTGAGGCAGTGAGCGCATGGGTTTACAACATCACCATCTCATTTTTTATGCAGAAGTGATGCGGTTTTAGAGAGGACGCGTTCTTGCGCGTCTTTTTGATTTAAAAAAAGCAAATAAATTTTTAAGGAAGTGATAATTCCCTATTAAAAGAATTTCGATTTAAAAAGATGTGAATAGGCAACTTGCTTACTTATCATATATATTCAGCCGCTTGAATGATTTTAGTGGTTGTCATCAAGGTTATTGTATCAACATATTTACAGTGTCCAACAAAACTTTTATAAAAGGTTATTTTTTTTGTAACAGATGTTTGCCAAAAAGCGACATTGATACGTTTCCAAGTTTGCAAGATTTTGTGGCAAGTACCTCTGTTGGTACTAAAGAGTTCGTTGTTTTTATGAGTCAACACTTAAAAGAGTAAGCCATTAATTTTTGCCTATATTTTTCCGAAAATAATAGAGCCTCAAAAGAAAAAATTTTGGATTGTTAATCTCTTTTCAGAGGATATAAAGTTGTGCAATCCCAGCGCTCTGAAAAAGAATCGCTGATGGAACTCGTCTGCGATACCAAGTTAAAAGATTGCATATAAAAACTTACCACTTTTACAATTCTAGACTTCACTTAAAAACAAATATATAGAACTTAATAACAAAGCAATTAAACTGCTGCTAATTTTTTCTCCGGCTTATCTGTAAAGAATAGGGTTTGGGTTAGGGTTAGAATGCTCAACCTTATATAAAAAAAACTTAATCAAAACTTAATCAATCTAACCCTATTTAAGAAAAGCTTTTTGGCTTTATCTCTCATCAAAACGATAGAGAAAAATTGAATGGATATTCAAGCTGAAGTTCGTCCAAAAGCGCCGGAAAATTTTTTGACGGGGGAAGGTAAAGATTTAAAACAAAAACTCCTCTTTTTGGTTGAATAAAAAAAATTGTAGATAAGACTTCAAAACGAAATAGAATCGTCCGAAATTAAAAGTCACGTGATCAAATATATAGTTAAAGACTAAAAAAAGGTCATCATTCTGATTTGTACTCTCATTCTTTTGCTATGACTGCAATAATCACGCGATGATTAACAAAGGTTCAAAGTTAAAAAAAAAGTTAGTCATTTGGTTGATAAAGTACTACCAATAAATGTAAAATACAAAGATTGTTTTGTTTGTATATAAGAAATCTGAAAGTTTATTAGGTGAACGAACTTCCGTAAATAAGAAATAATCTTTTTTTAGTCTTCAACTAAATTTCCAGGTCATGCATCTGCGCACCTGTTCGAAAAACAGTTGAAAACAAAAACAGATATTGTCACTGATTTTACCAGCTATTCATTTTTTGTTTTGAAGTATATTTCGAACAGGTGTGTAAATGCATGACCTGAAGAGTTAGTTGAAGACTAAAAAAAAAATTTCATCTCCTGTTTACAGCAGTTAGTTCATTCAATGAACTTTCGGTTTTCTTGTATATATTTAGAAAATTCACTCTGATTTTACCACCCACCCTTTTTTTGTTGTTTTTAAATATATTTCGAACAGGTGCGAAAATGCATGACCTGGAGATATATTTCGAACAAATATATTTCAAACAGATATATTTTGAACAGGTGCGCAAATGCATGACCTAAAAAAGAAATTTCATCTCCTGTTTACGGCAGTTTGTTCATCCAAAGAACTTTCATTTTTTTGTATATATTCAGAAAGATTTTTATATTTTGTATTTATAGTAAGTACCTTATCGACCAAAAGAGTGCTTCTTTTCTTCAATTATGCACCCTTGTTAACTTATTGTTTTTTTGTTGTTGTCAAATCATTGTTTTAAAAACTTTGTTACATTTAATTTCGGTCGAATTTATGTAAGTGTAGAGACAAATAGAACCCAATGCTTTTGTACTGCAAATTCTAAGGACACTATTTGCCCCTTGTGCGTCCCCGCCCCTGACTTTGCCTTTTAAAAACTTTAATGAAACCACTTTTACTACGTATTATATCAAGAAGGCAGCAGTAAAATTCACATTAAATTAATGGATTTCTTCTGATGCTAAATACTCACTTTTGTTATACTAAAATTTTTTTATCAATTTATCGCGTTTATTAGAATTTTGTCTTTAGAAAAGATTACGGAGCCGCAAGATTATTTTGAAATATTACCGGTCCACAAGCTTAAAAAGGTTGAGAAACACTGTTGTAATACATGAGTGTCAGCAGCGTGAGTGAATCGATTTTTATCGGATTCAGTGTTCTAAAACTAGTAAATTTGTTAATTGTTTTTACATTGTTTACATTCCTTTAATCTTTTTATTAAACAATTGTTTTCACAATGCTTTACCTTAAGTATTTTTCCTTCACTTTTTCTCAAGTTTTACTTTGATCAGATTTGATAAAGTTCTAGATTGTTTTTATGAAAATAAGGAAAGTTTCGTGAGATACAGTTTTTCAGTTTTTCCTAAAATTTTTAATAGCTTTTTGTGGAACTGCTTATGAGTCTTTATGTATAATTTTATTTTTTAAATAAGTTTTTATCAAAACCTGTTATTCAATTTTCTGTGGCTATTATTTGCTTAACAATGTATTACAATGCGAGTAAATTATCAAATCTAAACAGAAAACTTTTGTTCAAAAGCAATAAGTTTTTTAACATTTAATGAAACAAAAAACAGGGATATTTCTCAGTGTTTCCCAAATTCCTTATTAGTGTCCCCCAAATGTTATTTCTCATAAAAAATATCAATACTTGGGTTTAAAATATTTCGTTTGTGTTACCACAATTCTAATACATATCAGTTGAGTTTGAAAACTACTGAATTAGGTTGTCTGAAACATATATAAGCAAAAAATTGTGTTAGTTACCATTCCGATTCCGTCATGTAAAAACTGAGACAGTATTTTTTCAATTTTTTTATTACCAAAGTTTTAATGAAGTTTCAAATTGAACAGTCTAAAATAAGCTAAAGATAGCAGACAAAAATTGAATTTTTTATAATTTACTGTTTTTTCATGAAAAAACTGAAATAATATTTACAAACTTTATTTTAGAAAACAAGCCGCTTAAAAGACGAGAAGTACCAGACTTTATTTTATTCAATTGTTATAGTATATTTTTATTTAAGCTTGTAAATTTAATTGCCTAAAAGAGCAATAATTCAAAAACAAATGGCGACAATTGCATGTTGCGATGCAGATTTCTTGATACGAAACTAAGATAATATTTAAAATTATTTTATTACCATTGTTTTAGTATATTTTTATATAAATTACAAATTAAATAGCCTAAAACAGAGATGTCCAACTAGCGCCCACTTAATGTTTTTATGCGGCCCACTTTTCTATGAGAATAGCAAAAGATTTCAACTTGTCAAATACAACAACAATATCCAAATCAATTCGAGAAAAAAGTAATTTGATTTTTTTAATTTAGTTTTGTTTTCTTGTAGCTAAAACTTGAAGTGTATTTGGTAGTTTGCAACGTTTCTGAAAATGATTTTGTATTTTGCTTCAACATTATCAGTATGAAATTTCTGAAGTTACCAAATTAATGTATTAGGATAAATAGGTAATTCAACCAATAGCTTTTTTCAGTTTCTGGATCAAAATTCAAAAACAAATTATTAAAATAGATAAAATTGTACTCCTAAACTTTTTAGATTCAAAAATTACAAAAACTATAAAATGTTAGTTTTTGGTTGATGTGCTTGGTCTTTATACCAAACTATGACCTCATTCCATAGTTGCTAAATATAACAGGTGGAAAAATAACTTCACAGAAATTCTTATTTAAACAAGAATTCTAATCTTCTACTCGTAAATTTTTGAAATCTAAAAATGACAAAAACTACCGAATAACCTGTTAGTTTTCGGTTGCTGTGTGTGAAGATTTCATTTTACAGTTGCTAAATATAACAGGTTCAAAACTAATTTTACAAAAGTTGTTATATAAACAAGTACTCCAATTTTTACCCGTAAATATTTAGATTCAAAAATAAAAAAAAATCAAGAAAATAACCTGTCAGCTTTCGGTTGTTGTGTTTAGTCTCTATGTTAAACTACGGTATGACTTTATTCCATAGTTGCTAAATATAACAGGTTGAAAAATAACTTCACAGAAATTCTTATTTAAACAAGAATTCTAATCTTCTACTCGTAAATTTTTGAAATCTAAAAATGACAAAAACTACAGTATAACCTGTTAGTTTTCGGTTGTTGTGTATGAAGATTTCATTTTACAGTTGCTAAATATAACAGGTTCAAAACTAATTTTACAAAGTTGTTATATAAACAAGTACTCCAATTTTTACCCGTAAATATTTAGATTCAAAAATGAAAAAAACCAAAAAAATAATCTGTCAGCTTTCGGTTGTTGTGTTTAGTCTCTATGTTAAACTACGGTATGACTTCATTCCATAGTTGGTAAATATAACAGGTTGAAAAATAGCTGTTGTTTTATGTGAATTATAATTTTTAAATATACTATCTGATTAATTCCTGATAGTCCCAGCTTTAGCTTTATATTAAAGTATTGTAGCCTGCAATTGTAGTTCTAAGAATTGCATTAGCATTGCATTTTTTATTGGTCTGTTACACCAGTTTTATCTCTTGAACACAATATTTTTCACTGTAAGCTTATAGTAGTTTTTAAACCTTCATAATTACAAAACTAAAAATGAAACTGATTTGATATTTTGCATAGCTAATATAGAAGATGATTACGTCTTTTCAAAAAGTGTCAGAAATTTTATGAAAAAGAAAACTTTATAAATAATTTTCTTGAGATGATTTAATATGGAATGGGCTCATACTGCATTAACATTTTTTATATAATAAATAACATGTATGACAAAAGATTTTAATTTAGTGCACTACCCTAATCAATTCAAGAAAAAAATAACTCTAATGTTTGTATGTTTCGTTTTTTTCGTTGAAGCTAAAAATTGGATTTATTTGATAGTTTACTACAATCTTGATAATAATTTAAAGAATATTTTGCTTCTATCTTGTCAGTACGGATTTTTTAAGTTACAAAATTTATTTTAATTCAATACGAATTTTTAAGTTACAGAATGTTTTAAGTTAAAAAATCACATATTAATATTTGCTCAAGTTTTAGCACTCCTTAATAGCTACAGATGTTTCTATTACAATCGTTGTTTAACCAATTTTCATTAAAGGAAGTCGTTATTCGTTATCATGCAAGAAAAATAATAACATAAGTAGTACAAATAAACTTTAATTTCATAAAACCAAACGTTTTTGTCGTTTATATGTATCTTTTTATATAGTATAGTTTTTTTTAAAAAATGTAAGCGTATCAGCTTTAATAAGTTTTGGTTTTTCAAAAAAATTTTTGATAATTTTACTAGGCTCTAATTAAAGAAAAACACCTTACGTTATTTTTATTAAAAATTTCATGAAAGTAAAAATTGGTTAAAAGCATCCATCTCGTTATATTTAACCCATTTGTTCCCAGAAAAATTAATTTTTTCAAATCCTTGCGAAATTCACATATTATTTGAGTTTTAGTTTTCCTAGAACAAATCTGGTGTCAGAAATCAATCTTTTTTGTTTTTATTCAAGTTATAAGCCTAAATGTGATGTTGCGTATACGCAACACTGGGCACACCGCAACGCATCAATGTTGCGTAAGAGCAACATTGGGAATACGATATATCAACTAGCAGTGTCAGCAATCTTTTTACACGTCTTGTTTGCCGCCGTCCTGTCATAAACTTCGCGATTAATCGAGTTTACATTGTTACACTAATAACAGTCAGCAAAAAGTCATTTATTCATTTTTTGAGTGATACTCCAAAAAGCATTTTGGATGCAAATAAACATTACATTTTACACAAAAATATATGGAATTGCTTTGACACGTTTTGCAGCGCTTTCTGATTTTAGGATTTGACTCCGCTATAAAGTGGCCGACATTGTCAAATCGCTTCTCCACACCAATCACACTGGCAAACGTGTGACGCCTTTTATCATTTTTGGGAGGATTCCCATACTGTTTCAACCAAGCTTGCGCAGTTGAACGAGTAAATGTTAGCAGGTCGTCATCATAACCTCCTTGACGCGCAAACAGCCAGGCATTGTTCGCGCAAACATTGAAAAGGTATGATAAAATGGGAAAATACCATTTTTTTCCGCGAACGCTGATTCGATAGTGTTCAATGTTCTCGTCCACACGATCCACGCCTCCCATATTTTGATTATACTTGCTAATCAAGTTGGGCATCTGCACATTAATCTTTTTTTTTTCGGAAGCACAATAACGCTCAACCCTTTTCATGGGCTGAAGACCGTGCTGGTTGGAGGCGATGCTCACTACACCATTGTCGCACCATCGCACCAAAATAATTTGTCCATCTTCATCAAAAAAATGCTCCTCGCTGCCTCTTCTATGCTTGCTAAATGTTTTTGTGTTTGAAATAGGACATTTTTCTACTCGATTGCTGCGAATAGTTCCTGTAGCACCATGTCCTCGAGCTTGAAGTTCATCCAGCAACTTTAGAGAGGTAAAGAAGTTGTCAAAATACAAAGAAAACTTTCTGTCTTTATATTCGCTTTCCAGTATGTCAATCAAATCCAAAACAACTTCTCCACCAAGGCCAAAGCGACTTCTGTATTCACTTTCTTTGTCGCCACGATACTTTCCTTGATAAAAGTCCAAAGAAAAGACATAGCCTAAGCGTGTAGCAGCAACCCAAGCTTTGTAGCCCCATCTTATTGGCTTGCCGCGTATAAACTGTTTTACAGAATGCCTTCCATAATATGGTACCATTGACTCATCAATGGATATATTGTCAGGGCCGAAAGCTGATCCAAAACTCAAAAACTTTTTGTTGACAATGTCCAAGAAAGGTCGAATTTTTGCAAATTTGTCTTCTTGATCAAGACTGGAGTTGTCAGCTGCGTGAAAATATCTCATTATCTCATCAAAGCGATTGCGACGCATGGAATGTACTACCAATATATTGTGTGTATCAGGTTCGTTACACCAATAAAGTTTTCGCCTTGATACACTGCAATAACCTGATAGCAGCAGAATTCCGATAAAGGTTCTCATTTCGTCGCAAGACATCGAAAACTGATGATTTCCACTTTGCGCCGCATAGCTGATTGTTTGTGCAGTTAAATGCCAAACAACTTCTTCATCTACAAACAGCTCAAATGTTTCAGCTGGCGTTCGAGGAAGGTCTGCTGGAGTTGGTTTGTAAGTAGCGTGCTCAGTAGAAATACCAGTCTTTGGTAAGTCTTTCTTTTGCCAGTGACGTGCTTTGCGGCTTTTTGCTGTTTGACTTTGAAAGCCCCGATCGTGTGAAGTTTGCGAAGTAGACGCAGATTCTTTTATCTCCGCTGCGGCTATTATTTGATTTCCAGGAAGATTAGCTAACGCGACTGTATCTTCATCACCAGAATCCTCGTCGGTTATACCTCCGTTATCAGGTGGAGAAATGTAAACAGCAATTTGTTTTGTGCTGACTATCACGTTCATTTGCTCTTCGTTTTCATCGCTTGCTTCATCCGAGTCGCAATACTTTTCAATTTCTTCCAAAACTTCATCCAACCTGACTTTTCTAGAATATAAACACATTGTTTTTTTTTGTTGGGGTACAAATTTCAAGAAATCATAGGTTTTTATTTGAGGTTCGATTCTCAATACCAACTATACTGGAACATATTTTTGACTTTTATATAAATTTTATGAACAACCGGATAATGTAATTGCACAAACAAAATAAATATATTACATACAAAACATAATCTATAGCGTCTCAATCAGCTTCAACCAAAAAAAAGCGCTAAAGTTACAGCTGAAAATAAAAAGGTTTGATATATTGTCTATGGCAAGAATCGAACTCATGTTCTACGTAGTCGCGGTCTAGCATACGTTGGTTGAGCCATGCAAGTCACCCGATCAGATCTCTATTTTAACGATATATTTCTATCGAGACAACAATATGTACCAATGCAGCTAGTTCATAAGTGATTAGTCGACTGTATAAAAACGATTTTTATAATAATTACGTGTCGAATATGCCCGTTGTTGCGTATACGCAACAACATGTCAGAACGAGAAGCCCAATGTTGCGTAAGCGCAACAAAATCATTGAGACGTTTTTATGACAAAATTTCTACTTGACGTTGTACAAACTGAAATTGTTAAACGAATTAAATATATAGTTAAGACATTACAAAACAAAGTGCATATTATAAAATTTGCAATTTAGCAAGAAGAAAGCCAACATACCTGCTTTTATTTGAAGCCATGCTTTTCAAAAACTACTTCGAAAATAAATCTAGAATAAATATTTGACAAAAATGATTTTAAAGCTTTTCTTTCTTTCTACTTGATGTTGCAACACTCCTAATTCGAATGGAATGGTTAAGATTGAGAAACCACGTGGACACGGCTCTTCAGAAAGAAAAAAGTACAACCTACTTCCGTGTTGCGTATACGCAACAATGGGATTAAATGGGTTAAGTTGTAAATAATACACCGTAAATATTATTAACAAAGCATTCCAAAGTTTAATTTTGTTTCGAAACAATCACAAATAGTGCAGTTAATTTCAGTTAAAACGTGCGTTTCATTTCAGAACATATTCTTTAATAAAGCAGATTTCCTTTTCCTAAAACATCTGTTTCTCTACAGAAAGTACGCATTGCAAAAAAAGAAAAAAAGCACTTTCACATAAATACCAATCTGATACTTCCCTTTCATCAGATTCAAAATAAGTAAAATATCAAATACTTACCACATTTGATAAAATCATGTACATCAACAAAGTTTTGGTTTTTGCAACATTGGCAGTTGTTCTTTATAATGTTTGCAATGCAGCAAGACTCACAACTAACATCGATTATCAAAATACAATAAACAAACTTCAACTAAACAAGTAAGTTTATTTTAATGTCATTCAATATCTAAACAATTCAATTATTTTGCTGTAAAATGTTAACATATTTCATGATATGTAAAAAACAACAAACTTTTAATCAAATTTTAAATTATTTGTTTTTTTGTTGCAGAATCAATGATCATTCTCCGGTGGCACTCCAGTTTATTCATCAAATTAAGAAACGATCAACTTGTCCTTGTTCTTCTCAAGAAATCATCGAAAAAGACCAATGCTTGAGGACATTAGTTCAGTATAAAAAATACGATTGCAAACGTTTTGGCAATGGTCAAAGTCAAAAGTAAGTATTGATTTGGTTTAATATATGAAAATTGTAAATATATAAATTCAAATCAATTGAACAATTGTTTATGATTTAAATTCCAATGTCTTTTTCTTTGTTTTAATGTTTCATTATTTGTTTGTTTATTACAGTTTGGAAATCGATAATTGGCCACAAGCTCGTTCACAATGTAACGCTTGTATTGGTGAATACGAAAACGAGGTTTTGCACTCAAAGGCAGCAGCAAGTACAATAGTCAGAGTGTGGAATAGTCAACTGAAAATCTGGCAAAAAATAAAAGTCACAGTTGGACATTATTGCAAAAAAGCTTATGTAAATTGATCAAATTCAAAAACTTAATTTAATTTTACACTTTTTTTTCATTACATTTGTTTTTTAAGTTTTATTTATTAAATCTACAATAATTTTTAGTTATTTATTGTTTTTGATGTGCTTATTTTAGGTTTGTATGTGCTATAATTGGTGTTCTATGTAATTTCCATTTTTATTTTAGCAAAATAAATCTACCTTTTACCTAACATTTGTCTGCATTGTTAACTTCGATGTGCTTTATTGTCGTTAAAGTGCTAACGTGCTGAAGGAAATTGAGTTTTTTTATTTTGTATTTAGTTAAAACAAACTTAAATACATGATGCAAAACCAATGATTTTAGAATCAAACAAATATTTAAATAAATTGAAGTCCAAAGTGAAAACAACACGTTTAATACATTTTTTAGGCGGGTGGAAAGTGTTGTGCAGTAGCGCATTCCTATCAGATTAAATAGAAACATTCTTTTTGTTTATTGAAGACTGTGACAGTAAGCTTCAACAAACTGTTTTATTTTTGGTGTACTAAAATACAATTGCTTTTATAGACGGCGTTCCGGTTTGGTAGAAATAGTGTAAAAATAAAGACAACTAATGGCAATACGAGTATATTATTTTTTGTGTGTTTTACTTCTACGATTAAATTATATATAGGAACTTTTAATATTCCAACACAGTGGTTCTCAAATATTTTTGTTGCGATGACTGTTGAGGAACTTGTTGAATATGCGACGTGCCAGCTATAAATATTTCAGAAAAAAATATATTGTCAAAAATGATTTTTATTGATAAAACAAAAAAATATATAAAATGTATTGTTACCTTAGTAAATTTTGTCAATTATTGGACAATTTTGTAAAATAGTTACCTGCATGTTCTTCTCAGCGATTATTTTCGATCGATATTTTTTAAATTTTGTCTAAGACAGTAAATTTTGCTTCGTGTTTCACATGTTTGTTAGCCACATTCTGATGTTCGTTGTTTGTTGGAAACCCAAGTTTTTTGAATTTCCTAAATTAATTTTATTTTTAGGAAATTGCATCAGAGGTAAAGTCTATTCAACTTTTGTGCAACGTTTTTCGAAAACTAAACCATCGCACACGAACGTTGCCACGCACAATTTGAGAACTATTGCTTTAACTATTTCCTATGATTGCTTTTAAAATCGTGACGACAAGAAAATCAAAATTTACAAGGAAAAAAACGTAGAATGGTTAAGCAATTTAAAGCTGAGTGCAATTTGAATAAATTTTTTTTTTAATTTTCAAATTCCTATTTTTAGAATTTAATTTTTTACAATATAACGCAACTTTTTGAGTGTATAAAAGCAAAACGTATTAATTTACTTTAATAAAAATATTTAATTAAGTTTAGTCAAGTTGATTTGTAGGCAATTGCTGTTAGATCGTTTCAAAGTCTTTTGTATCACATAATTTAACTCTTGCATTGTTTAACGTTTTTTATTGTTAAAGTGATTGAAGGAAATAAAAAGATAGTATTTGGAATAGTTAAGTATAATTTGCTTATCTCGTTTTTAAGTGATAAAGTTTTGACCAAAATTAAGATTAGCTTAAATCTAATGATTTATATCATCACCATCAACCTTTAATCTCCTTTAGAAGCGTTAAACTTACTGTAACCGTCAAGCAATTATTCCAACCTGTTTTCGAATATGCCAAGATATTGCGAACTAATCGGTTTTAAATTTTCATTAGTTTTTCGTTTTCATATTTTAAATTATGTTAATATAAACTTTTTGTTAACACTAAAAAGACGGGAAATTAAATCTAGGAGGACATGAAATACTGATGCGATGAAGTTTATTTTTATAAATCAATAACTACATTTTCTTTATATAAAATCAAATAAAGTTTCCGTTATCAACTTTTTGCCAATACCTGATATGAATTCTATAAAATTTTGAGTGGCGTCTGCACATATAAAGAAATAAATGTTTCATCAAACAGCCCTAATTTTAACGTAATAAAAAAGAACAAATTAAAATCAACCAATCGGTAAACAGATATTGTTTACATAATGTTTGTTTGACCTAAACTCTCTAACAAACTGTTTTGATACCGTCTAGTATAGCTATCGCTATGATAAAATTGTACGCGGTTAGATTTTATCGCTCGTCCTTTTAGGTATACTCTTTAATTGCACTCGTTTGAAAAGTTAAATTAATTTTTTTTTGTTTCCAGATAACTCTAAGGAAAAAGAAAAAAACTCATAGCGTGACAAAAGTCGAATTTAAAAGCCAACGCTGTAAAAAGAAAAACAATATGTAAAAGCGGTCAAAATTGACCGCTCGTCTTTTTTGTGTTAAGACCGTCAAGTAGAGGAAAAAAATGTAAAGTATCTTATTAACGACACAATCAAATGACGACAGTAGGAATTAAACCATGAACGCGCCAATCCTTGGTTGTTAATACAAGGCTCCCGCTAACTCGATTTTTCACGCTGTCTTAGGGCAGCGTTACCCAACGGTTTCAGCTTTCTAAGTATAGAAATTGATATAAAATAAACTTTCACGGTCCTTTTTAAAAAGTAATGTAAAATGTTATAGCACATAATTCTACCAGAATATTTATATATTATACAAACCTTCTAAATTTAAGAACTATTTAATTAACCCTGCTCTTTACCATAGAGTCAATATAACCCCAGGCTTATTTTATAGGCTAAATATTCCAAACGTTGAGATTATAAGCGTTACTCTTGCATCTTATTTTCTTCACTTCTTCTTGTTAATTGAATACTTAAATCTGAATCCAATGTTCATAAAAAGCACATTGAATAGATATGTGGAGACTAAAAATGTTCAGAACCGTCCTCGATCGGGACAACCAAAGTTTCAGAGGACCAAAAATCTGATCAAAACAGTCAGAGAAAAACTTTGAAGGAATTCTATGCGATTGTTCAGACTAATGGCAAAAGAGCACCATACATCAGTGGTATCGATGCACAGAGCGTGCAGAAAGGATCTAGGGACACATCCTGACAAGCTGCAGAATTTCAAATGTTATCTGAAGCCACAAAGCGGAAGAAAGTCCAAAGAGCCAAGGGACTGTTGAAGAGACATAAGGACGGCACGCTAAAAAATCTCGTCTCTAGCGACAAAAATATTTTTACAGTTAAAGCAGCAATCAACCACCAAAATGACAGAGTCCTGTAAAAAAGCCTGCTAGCCATACCTGAAGGCATGAAAACAGTTTTCAGATTTCAAAAATCTGCTTCCTTAATGGTGTGGGCAGCCGTATTGTCAGAGGGAAGGTCCCCTTTGATTTTTATTAACAATGACGTTAAAATCAATAAGGAGGTGAACATAAGAGAAATTTTGGAACGTGCACATATACCATGGACTAACTCTCTGTACCCCGATGGAGATTGGACCTTTTAGCAAGACGGTGCAACGTCCCACACTGCCAATATGACTCAATAGTGGTGCGATGACCATTGTCCCCATTTTCTGACCAAAAAGGATGGCCACTGGGTTCACCTTATTTGAATGTTTTGTATTTTTGTGTGTGGTCTATCTTGGAGAGGGAAGCCTGTGTTACCCCTGTGACGACTGTGAAGGTCTTGACGAAACGATTGATAAAGGCATGAGCAGAAATTGACCAAAAAATCTTCCATGCAGTGGTTGATGACTTTCCTTGCAGACTTAGGGCTGTCATCGAATTCGAGGGTGACCATTTTGAATAAATGGCATTTTTTTTATTCGTTACAGTTCATCTTACATTGGGAAAAATGCATTTGCATAAAGAATTTTTTATATCCTTTTTATAAAGGTTTATTTCTTTAATAGTATTTTTGAAACACCCTGTAAAATTTTTTCTTAGATAACATGGAGTAACAATTGAATCTATGTGTAAACAATTCTTAGAAAATTTTGCCGTTGCACTGGAAACACAATGCAATTTCCATAGTGCTGATTCATACTGTTCTAGTATAACGGATGATAATCTTGTTGGGAAACGCTGTATTAGGGCAACACTAAATTGTAATATTTGAAAAGGTTATTTGAAAATAGTTTTGGTCTTAAAAATACTTTATATTCTAAGCAATTAATCTATTTTTTGCAGTTGAACAAATTACTGTTTACCTCAAAGACAGTTTTCATACTTTTTGATCGCATTTCGTAAGTCGTTTACGTATTAGATTGACATACTTTATTCAATGTAATACATGAAATTACAGTTTTAACCTATAATATAATGTTTTCAAAACAATTCTATAAAAATAAATTTTTAAATCTTTTAAGATTCAAAATTATCTAAATTACGAACTTTGATGTTTCATGTTTTCAGAATCAACTTTTAAATTCTAATCGCGCACTCCATGACTGTAGTAAATATGCACACTACTTTTGAAAATAATCGTGCCACAGTTACAAACCATTAATTGCTGGCCAAGTGGAACAACTTAAAGCTTATAGTTTTGCAACAGATCTATTTAGAAGACCTTGACAAGGTAGATTTGAAATAAACTCAAATTGCAGAAAATTAATTACATTACCTATTTGTTTGCAAAACTTTTGTGTTTTTTTTTGGGGTTATGAAAACTCTTTGTAGAATTTCTCGCAAAAGACAGATCAAGCTACTGTACTATACAATGCGACACAAAACAATACTAAATTGTTCCCTTGACTTCCAAAAAAACCTTAGAGGCGTTGAACATCTACCAACCAACCCTAAAGCAATTTCCTTGACATGCTTTCGAAATTGAAAAAAACTGATTCTGTTTTGTTTTTTTTGTTTATTCTAATTTTAGTTATTTATTAATAGAAATTCAATCTGGAGATGTATTTTAAAAAAGTGACGTAAAGTGTCATTACAGGACAAAGTACCTAAACTCGAGTCTCGTGGAAATGACTCTTGTTTTATCGCTGCTTCTAACTATTTTTTCCAATACAAAACTACTTTACAAATCGAATCAAAAAAAATACTCTATACCACCATTCTTTTTCGAATTCACAACGTTACACTTAATAATGACAATCCAGAATTTTCACGCAGTAAGGGTGACATAATGTTGATTAAACTTATTAATTGACAGTGGTGATGTGCGAAAATCGACAATGATGATAAAATTGAAAAGAAAATGGTATGGTCTCAAACATAATTAAAAATATGCACGTATATATCCAAGATAAATTAGCTACGTTTTTCGACGTTTACAATAATAAATCTTTTTTTAATTATTTTTCAATTAATTTTGACCAATTTAGAGTTCAAAGTGGGGGCTGCAAGAAACCTTTTTTTATTATTAAAAACTAACCTAACATTTTTAGTTCATAATTTTTTTTAGCAAAAACCACAATAGCATTGTACCTGAACAATTTCGATTATTTATATCTGAGTTTAAAACCTGAAGTAACAAACTAATTTATAGTCAATGTTTTTACTTTTATTCTACCAAAACCACGTCATAAAATTAGAAATTAAATGTATGTGTATGATTTCTTATTCTAATAACTTTAGAAATCAAGGCAAAGTAAAAATATTTCTGAGTAATTTTCAAACACTTTAGCAATCGCCATATAAATATTTACATTTTTTGAGAATCTTTTTATTCTTTTTATTAATTATACGTTTTTTATCTATTAATTATTTTAATTTTTCTTATTCGGTTTTTTAGTAATTAATTTAACAAGATCTTGTAAATAATTTTGTTTTATTGAAAATTTGTTTTTGTATAATATTTTTGCTATTTGGCAATAGTATAAGTTTTTTGAAAATCTATATAGTATAAGTTTTTTGAAAATCTTTGGTTTTAAGTTTTACATCACCTATCCGTAGTTTTTTATTGCTAAAAAGTACGCGATTGCTTAAAAGTTATTGAAAATATTTGACTTTAGTAAATTTGTAAAGTCGCATTGTTGTGGTCGTTGCGTTTTTATTAGCTAGAGTTACTACTCTGGTACACAGCATATTTTCATTCCAAAATATATTGCAAAAAATATAAACCACAATAGCATTGTACCTGAACAATTTTGATTATTTATATCTGAGTTTAAAACCTGAAGTAACAAACTAATTTATAGTCAATGTTTTTACTTTTATTCTACCAAAACCACGTCATAAAATTAGAAATTAAATGTATGTGTATGATTTCTTATTCTAATAACTTTAGAAATCAAGGCAAAGTAAAAATATTTCTGAGTAATTTTCAAACACTTTAGCAATCGTCATATAAATATTTACATTTTTTGAGAATCTTTTTATTCTTTTTATTAATTATACGTTTTTTATCTATTAATTATTTTAATTTTTCTTATTCGGTTTTTTAGTAATTAATTTAACAAGATCTTGTAAATAATTTTATTTTAATGAAAATTTGTTTTTGTATAATATTTTTGCTATTTGGTAATAGTAAAAGTCTTTGGAAAATCTTTGGTTTTAAATTTTACTCGTACATCACCTATCCGTAGTTGTTCATTAGAGGAGCAAACCGCTGAATACATCATAAAATCTTGTTCCATTTTTCATTATTTAATTAGGAGCTTTGTCTGGAATCATTTTATAAGGAGACGGTGGCCTGGCTAAACAATACCTGTCCCAACATCTGAAGAGTCTTTCCGAGAGTAAGTCTGCACTTTACGAAAAAGAACAATAATTTTTTGTTTTGTTTCTACAAATTTATGATTTTTTTTACAAAGAGTCCGTAAGATCAACTCTCAAAAAAGCCACGAGGCATTTTCCGCGGGACCACAGCCAGAAGTATTTGCTGAAGATCTTTTTTTAGTTTTTACAAGTCTTTCAGGACAATATTCTAAGCAGAGTTCACAGGTGTTCAGAGTCTCTGCAAAAGGGACAACAAACCATAAAAGATTAAGAACCACTGTGCTAAAGTTTTTAATAAGATTATTTTATTTTATCTTAAGCTTTACTTACAGTAATTTTAATTTGTGCTGCAAACTCCATAGATTTTTATTAGAGTTCAAGTTCCAGTCGAGTTCTATTCTGTGCTGCAAAAATTAAAAGCTTGATTAAGCCTACCTCTTTCAAAATTGAAAGGCTACCACAAAGTAATAAATAAAAGAAAATAAATATTGTAACTGGTTGTCATTAACAAAAAAACAAATTCATTTAATGGTTGCAAGTTAAAAAAAGAAATATTATTAAACAAATCAGTTGTCCAATCGAAAGTACATGAACAACTCAATTGTATTTGAAGTATAGCAGTTTAATATCAAAAGTAAAATCGAAATATCATTTATTATATTAATATTTTCAAAATTTTTCAATTAACGAACTCTAATTTGATCATATATATTTTGAGTTCAAGTTCAAGTTCGGCAACAAAAGACCAAGTACGTCGCGTTTGAGTTTGCATTCCTGCTTTATAATATGACTAAAAATTCAAATGACTAACTATATGACTAAATGCGTAAACATTGGAATGACTAAAAATATGGCTTTATAGTATGACTAGAAATTTTTGCAATCCGCTTACTCAGGTGAAACTAACAAAGCGGCACACAAGAACCAATAGGTTCATCACTCCTGATTTAAAACCTTTTCGCTGATCAACTTTTAAATATTTACTGTGGTTTTTATATTACCGCTATTTGTTTTTTATTTTCAAAAAACAGTTTGGCTGATTTTATCCGCTTTAGTAAAATTTCGGGTAATTTTAACTAGCTTCTGATTAAAACAATACATTAATAAAAACAATGAACATATATAAAAATATTTCCCTTTATTCTGTAATAATATTATAACTATGAAAATAACTTAAAGGCATCCATCTTGTTATATTTAAGTTGTAAAAAATCCAATCTTAAATTATTATTAATAAAGCAGTTCAGATTTGATTTTTGTTCCGAAACAATCACAAATAGTGCAGTTAAACTGAAATTAACTACACTATTTGTGCTTCAAAAATAGAATAACTTTTTCTGTAACTTTAGTTTCTCCAGACGTTTTTACGCATTGCAAAAAAGAAAAAAAGCACTTTTACATAAATACCAATCCGCTATTCCCTTGCAGCACATTCAAAATAAGTAAAACATCGAACACTTACCACATTTGATAAAATCGAAAACTTTAACTTAAAATCATGTACATCAACAAAGTTTTGCTTTTAGCAACATTGGCAGTTGTTCTTTATAATGTTTGCAATGCAGCAAGACTCACAACTAACATCGATTATCAAAATACAATAAACAAACTTCAACAAAACAAGTAAGTTCATTTTAATGTCATTCAATATCTAAACAATTTAATTGTTTTGCTATATAATACTAAAATATTTCATGATAAAATGTAAAACACAATAAACTTTTAATCAAATTTTAATTTAGTTGTTTTTTTGTTGCAGAATCAATGATCATTCTCTGGTGGCACTCCAGTTCATTCATCAAATTAAGAAACGATCAACTTGTCCTTCTTATCCTCAAGGAATCACCGAGCACTTCCGACAAAACCAATGCTTGAGGACATTAGTTCAGTACAAGAAATACGATTGCAAACGTTTTGTCAATGGTCAAACTCAAAAGTAAGCATTGAGTTGATTTAATATATTGAACTTGTAAATTAGATCTCAAAATCAATTGAACGATTGCTTATGATTTAAATTCCAGTGTCTTTTTCTTTGTTTTGATGTTTCATTATTTGTTTGTTTATTTCAGTTTGGAAATCGATAATTGGCCACAAGCTCGTTCACTATGTGACGCTTGTATTGGTGAACATGACAACAAGGTTTTCCACGGAAGCGCAGCAGCAAGTACAATAGTCAGAGTGTGGAATCGTCAATTGAAAACCTGGCAAAAAATAAAAGTCACAGTTGGACATTATTGCCAAAGAGCTTATGTTAATTGATCAAAATAAAAAATTTAATTTAATTTAATACTGTTTTTTCGTTACATTTATTTTTTAAGTTTTATTTATTAAATCTACAATAATTTTTATTTATTTATTGTTTTAGATGTGCTTAGTTTTAATTTGAAGTCCTATAAATGCTATGCTATGCAAATTCAAGTGTGCCTCTATTTTATTTTTGCCAATAAATATTTCTAATTGTTTGTCTATATTGCTGAATATTAAAACGGATAAATAAAAATATGGTTTTACTTATATTTTATAAGTCATATGTGCCAAAAAAATTTCCGGTTGCACGTTCTATGTATAAGTAAACAAATGCAAAATATTTGATACAAAAATCGATGTAATGAACCTTGCTGAACCTACTGAAATTACACAAGTTGTATTATTTGACCAAAGCTGATTTACGTGATTTGTAATTATATAAATCATTTTGTTTTTGGTTACTTTCTAGATCTAATAGCTCAATGAATACCTATTTTAAAATATAGGATGTACTAAACCCTTTTCAAAAATATTCTAGAAGAGTATTAATACTTCACGCAGAAACATAAGAAAATTATAAAATAATCTAGAGCGATTTATCTTCGTTATTGCAAATAATCATTTAAGATTCTCAAAGAACGAAGCAACGCAACAAACATTAAAGTTCTTTGAAACGTTCAGCAGTGCAGCGCTTTCACGTCAAAACGTCAAATCGATTAATCATTTAAAATCATGTAATACTAAGGAGTTGGGAAACTGCAATATAATACCAAGGAATTCGAAAATCCCAAATCACAGTTGCAGACACATCCACTTGTCTAAAAATGAAATAACATTTGTTATAACTTTTTTTAATCAATACGTTACATGCACTCAAAACGTAAGTAATTTTGAGAAAATCACTTATACCAAGCATTGTGAAAAGTTATTCAAAATGCACTCGATTTTTAATTGTTTGAACAGTATGCGTCATTTTCATTGTAAAGTTTGATTTTTGTTGCTGTATCAATTTTTAAATCAATCTTTCTCAATAAAAGAAAAAAATATACGGTATCGTTGTCAGTAATAAAAAAGTTGATTTATTTGTTTAGTTTATTACTTCTTGGAGCTTGGTAACGTTTTTAAAACTTGCATTAATCAACAGAAAAAATGATAATTGCAATTCCGTAGTAAAATCTTTAAATTAAAAAAAAATTAATTTATACGTATGAAAGCTGATTACGACTTGCACTTCATATACTTTTAAGCCTTTGCTGTTTTCATTTACTGCAATTTATTGTTGTATTTAAATCAAAAATTCTTTAGTCCAAATGCATTACTTTTAGCTTTATTCCAAATCTGGAGTCTTAAGATTATTAGTCGGATAAACCTTGTTAAAATAGCAACCTATTGATATCTGATTTAATTATCCATTGGTTGGTTAAATGCATTTTTTGCAAAACACTTTTACACAAATCTAAATAACTTAATAAAAGTATGTGTTTTGTAGTTTCGATTTTTAAACATTTGTATGGTTTTAGCCTAGCGGTACAAAACACTGTGTACATTTTGTAAACACAAGGAACAGCTCGCTGTGTATTTTTCATTAAGTGTGGTTTTAAAAGCACCCACAAAACCAGAATGAAAAATAGTAGGGTTAAATTGTTTGGTTGAAAAGAAATCTAATTTCGGTTTCAATCTTTAATTTTATCAAATAAGTTAGGATGACGTATTTCTGTTTACATTTTGTAAACAACCTATTTTGCTGCATTTGTCCTGATTTATAAGTTTGCTTGAAGTAAAAGATTTTTCTTCCCAAAGCTTTTCATCTGACACTCTTCAGGGGAAATCGTCATAATGAAGCAGAATTGAAACCGAACTAATTTATAAAGGAAGAAAGTAGAGTTCTCATTGGCTGAAAGAGTCAACCAATGAGACAAAAGATTAAGAAATTTTTAAAGAGTATACGAATTCTTTTTGCTTACACAGAAGGGGATTGATAGAAAATTTTCTATTCTCGCTCGAGGTCGCTCTTCCTTTCGCCTTTCTGCTCTTGAAGCGACTTTCATTAAATCTCTCAATCCCTTTCTGTGTAAGCAAAAAGAATTCGTATACTCTTTGAAAATTTCTTAATCTTTTCTCTCATTGGTTGACTCTTTCAGCCAATGAGAACTCTACTTTTTTCCTTTATAAATTAGTTCGGTTTCAATTCTGCTTCATTATGACGATTTCCCCTGAAGAGTGTCAGATGAAAAGCTTTGGGAAGAAAAATCTTTTACTTCAAGCAATCTTCAAATTCTGTACCACCAAATGTTGATTTATAAGTCTAAATAATTGATGCATAGTAAGAGGAAAAATGGAAAAATACTCATAACTCGAATTGGATTAAAACTTATTACTTGATAAAGTATTTTCTATTACATAATTCTCTTTTAAAACGTTTTTTATTGATAAGATGAAAGGAAGATTAGCAAAACTTTTTACAAGGCGGAAGCGACGAGGATAACTTTACAAAGCTTGCTAACTTATGACAATCGGATGATGGCAAGCCACTTTATCAAGCTGTCATGTTCTTGGTCCATTTAAAAATTATTTTAGTTTCCGCCGTTTTGACAATTTCATATTGGAAAAGTAAACCAGTCCGCAATAGATTTGCTTCAGCAGCAGAAATCTAAGAGACATTTTTTTCTTTGTTTGACGTTTGTTTGTACTCCAGTTGACTACTTAACACTTGATGAAGGACTATTGGGTTATTGTGGCAGTATCCCAGGCAGCCTATTCTATATTACGTCAAAATCAGGAAAATATAGACTAAAATTTTTTGGCCAACGTATCCTGTTCTGGCTATGTACTTAATATCCCTCAATAGTAGAAGAAAAAGTAACCAAGCTCATTCTAATTTACCACGAGAATTTGGTATGCAATTGCTACAACCCTATTTTGGAATAAACAGGGATGTATACACTGAAAACTTTTTCTAAAATTGTTACATCTCCCAAAGCTGTTCTTACAAAAAAATCCGATTTTATTGTCAAAGAGAAGAAAGCGTGGTCCAGAAGTATCCAGGTATTTAACATAAAGATAAAATTTATTTTATCATGTTTTTAGTTGTGTATGTAAATGATGTATACTTGTAATTGATTATCAAATAAAGAAAAACAAGTTCTTGTCATGTTTTTTTATTTCAGTCATTCAGATAACTTAATAGATGTTAATAAGTTCCCACCCCGAATAAGCAAACGAACTCTGTCCAATAATTTGCTGGATATCCTTGAAATTATCAATTTAAACGGTTTATCTACCTATATTTTTAGAAAAATAAGGAGTCATGTTCTGATATATTTTAGTTGCTAAGAACACGATGGTCAGTTACCCAAAGTAGAAAATGTCTGGGAAAAATGCATTTTTAAAAACAACAAACATGGCACATTAAAAACACACTAGTAACTTTGAAAACTACAAGTAATACTCTTGTGAAGACGTTCATTTTAATGGATTTTTATTTTTTGGACAACGACTTTTAAAGAATAGAATAGCCGAGTACAACCTCATTAAATATCTGCTGATAAGTATAATTCTAAAAATTAAGGAAGCCTGCGAAAAACAACAAGCTTATACTAAAAGTTATTAAAAAAATTTTGTTTACTGAAAAGAGTCATATTATGGTAGAGAAAAAAATATTGTTAAACAAACATCGAGGAGAAAAGAAACATTAGTGTGTAACTTGCTGATGATACAAGCATTTTTCTACAAAATAATGACATCAAAAAGCATTTTCATGCTGGTAATAAAGAACTTCAACTAGTTGACCAGTGGTTGATAGCAAATAGATTATCAGTTAATGTCTCTAAAACTAAATATGTTTTATTTACGACTGCACAATCCAAATTAACAACAAAAAAGCAAGATCTCGTATTACGACAAAATAAAATTGAACAAGTTGAATGTATTAAATTCCTTGGCGTTTATATACAAGAGCACTTAACATGGTCAAGACACATAAATCACCTAATATCTAAACTACGTAGCGTTCTTGGAACTGTTATTCAAGTAAAATCACTTTTAAGCAAAAGATCTCTTCTCCTACTCTATCACTCTCTTATAAACAGTCAGCTTTCTTATTGCATTCTAAACTGGTGTTATGGCAATAAAACCTTGGTTAAAAGATTACAACGATTGTGCTATAAATTTGTTGAATTAATTTCTGGTATTAACAGTAACTCATCTGTTTGTGATATCATTAAAGAAAATAAATTGTTAACTATAGATCAACTTTTAACTAAAGAACTAATTGTGTTTATGTTTAAGCAAAAAATGGTAAAAACCTAATTACATTTACTGATATCTTTACTAAAAACGAATCTAAATACAATACTAGAAACAAGTCTATCTTTATTCCAAAGAAATGTTCTAGCAGAGTATGTCAGCAAGCTATTTCACACCGTGGTCGAGCATATTGGAATTGCTTTTCTTTCGATCTTTTGCAAAGTGTTTGATCTTTTACTGTTAACGTTTACAAAACATCTCTTAAGTAATGAGAATAATATTTAATTTTAGTGTTAAAACACGATACTGCCCTTTATATTTTTAATTACAGGTTTCTGGAAGAAAGGCAATGGAAATGGTACAAAAAGTTTTAAATTCAATCCTTGGAAGAAAAACTTAAAAGATCAAGATAACCAGTCTTATTACAAAAATATAAAGAACTCTTTTTTTAAATACTGTTTGTCTGCATAATTCAAATCAATCACTAAATCAAATTGACTCTTTTCACCCTTATCTTTGCTCTTTAATTAAAATTTTTTTTGACAATGGTCTACTATTTCATTTTAGCAATTACTGTATTTTTCATTTTTAAAATTGTTATACAAATTTCTGTGCTGTTACTAAATGCTATTGGCTTTGTTTAATATGATTAATTTACTATTATGCTGGTCTATAAAAATTTAGTGAATATAAAAATTTTTTATTTTTTATTTTATTTATTTATTTTTTTTATTTATAATTGTATTGTTAATCATACATAATTTTTTTCTTTATCCATCACTTTGACTAGCATAATAGTTTGTTTTTTTATGTTACGTTATGTTATTTTTAATACTGTTATTATCTGTTTATTATTTGATTATTATTATTACCTTCTTAGTATTTCTTTTTATTTGTATTCATTCTTTTTATTATTTTTTGTATGTCACCAGATGCATTCAGAAAAGGCTTCCGCACCTGGTGAGGTTTCTTTTTATGGGTGGTTTTTCTTTACTCACCTTGCTCAGTTGAGCTAAATTTCCATCTTGGCAAGCTGTGCCACCCATCATCATTACGCAGACTAGTCATGCACTGGTTCTTCAATCTCTCAATTTGTTTCATAATATTATTATTATATTTTCTTTTTTCTTTCTCATTTTTTATATTTTTATGTGATTAAGGTGTTGCGGCAATGCTTTCTACTGTTTTTTACTTTCACTTTCTAATTATCTTATGCATGTTTTAACGTCTGACGTTGTGCTGCTTCTTCCTTTTCTTGATCTTTCCAATATTTACAACTTTTCGTGTTAAACTGTTTACTAATGATTGAGAATAAAATGAAACGAAATAAAAATGAAATGAACTCAAAAACTATTTTTGCGTTTTAGCGAATTCGGTTAGCAATAACTTTATTTTTAAAAAACAATTCAATAGTTCAAGTAGTGCTAATTGTGTAAATACAACTAAAACACGGCATATCTGGACTCTATTTTTAGACAAAATATTTGTTTGTTCTCATGCCGTTTCCATTTTTGTCTTCAATAATACCAAACAAAGGAGAAATGTCTTTTTCTGGCATTATTAGGCACATAAAGCAGCTAAATTGTTTTAATAAATTTGAAAGCAATCTTTCCTTTGGATTGTTAATCTCTTTACAGAGGATATAAAGTTGTGCAATCCCAGCGCTCTGAAAAAGAATCGCTGATGGAACTCGTCTGCGATACCAAGTTAAAAGATTGCATATAAAAACTTACCACTTTTACAATTCTAGACTTCACTTAAAAACAAATATATAGAACTTAATAACAAAGCAATTAAACTGCTGCTAATTTTTTCTCCGGCTTATCTGTAAAGAATAGGGTTTGGGTTAGGGTTAGAATGCTCAACCTTATATAAAAAAAACTTAATCAAAACTTAATCAATCTAACCCTATTTAAGAAAAGCTTTTTGGCTTTATCTCTCATCAAAACGATAGAGAAAAATTGAATGGATATTCAAGCTGAAGTTCGTCCAAAAGCGCCGGAAAATTTTTTGACGGGGGAAGGTAAAGATTTAAAACAAAAACTCCTCTTTTTGGTTGAATAAAAAAAATTGTAGATAAGACTTCAAAACGAAATAGAATCGTCCGAAATTAAAAGTCACGTGATCAAATATATAGTTAAAGACTAAAAAAAGGTCATCATTCTGATTTGTACTCTCATTCTTTTGCTATGACTGCAATAATCACGCGATGATTAACAAAGGTTCAAAGTTAAAAAAAAAGTTAGTCATTTGGTTGATAAAGTACTACCAATAAATGTAAAATACAAAGATTGTTTTGTTTGTATATAAGAAATCTGAAAGTTTATTAGGTGAACGAACTTCCGTAAATAAGAAATAATCTTTTTTTAGTCTTCAACTAAATTTCCAGGTCATGCATCTGCGCACCTGTTCGAAAAACAGTTGAAAACAAAAACAGATATTGTCACTGATTTTACCAGCTATTCATTTTTTGTTTTGAAGTATATTTCGAACAGGTGTGTAAATGCATGACCTGAAGAGTTAGTTGAAGACTAAAAAAAAAATTTCATCTCCTGTTTACAGCAGTTAGTTCATTCAATGAACTTTCGGTTTTCTTGTATATATTTAGAAAATTCACTCTGATTTTACCACCCACCCTTTTTTTGTTGTTTTTAAATATATTTCGAACAGGTGCGAAAATGCATGACCTGGAGATATATTTCGAACAAATATATTTCAAACAGATATATTTTGAACAGGTGCGCAAATGCATGACCTAAAAAAGAAATTTCATCTCCTGTTTACGGCAGTTTGTTCATCCAAAGAACTTTCATTTTTTTGTATATATTCAGAAAGATTTTTATATTTTGTATTTATAGTAAGTACCTTATCGACCAAAAGAGTGCTTCTTTTCTTCAATTATGCACCCTTGTTAACTTATTGTTTTTTTGTTGTTGTCAAATCATTGTTTTAAAAACTTTGTTACATTTAATTTCGGTCGAATTTATGTAAGTGTAGAGACAAATAGAACCCAATGCTTTTGTACTGCAAATTCTAAGGACACTATTTGCCCCTTGTGCGTCCCCGCCCCTGACTTTGCCTTTTAAAAACTTTAATGAAACCACTTTTACTACGTATTATATCAAGAAGGCAGCAGTAAAATTCACATTAAATTAATGGATTTCTTCTGATGCTAAATACTCACTTTTGTTATACTAAAATTTTTTTATTAATTTATCGCGTTTATTAGAATTTTGTCTTTAGAAAAGATTACGGAGCCGCAAGATTATTTTGAAATATTACCGGTCCACAAGCTTAAAAAGGTTGACAAACACTGTTGTAATACATGAGTGTCAGCAGCGTAAGTGAATCGATTTTTATCGGATTCAGTGTTCTAAAACTAGTAAATTTGTTAATTGTTTTTACATTGTTTACATTCCTTTAATCTTTTTATTAAACAATTGTTTTCACAATGCTTTACCTTAAGTATTTTTCCTTCACTTTTTCTCAAGTTTTACTTTGATCAGATTTGATAAAGTTCTAGATTGTTTTTATGAAAATAAGGAAAGTTTCGTGAGATACAGTTTTTCAGTTTTTCCTAAAATTTTTAATAGCTTTTTGTGGAACTGCTTATGAGTCTTTATGTATAATTTTATTTTTTAAATAAGTTTTTATCAAAACCTGTTATTCAATTTTCTGTGGCTATTATTTGCTTAACAATGTATTACAATGCGAGTAAATTATCAAATCTAAACAGAAAACTTTTGTTCAAAAGCAATAAGTTTTTTAACATTTAATGAAACAAAAAACAGGGATATTTCTCAGTGTTTCCCAAATTCCTTATTAGTGTCCCCCAAATGTTATTTCTCATAAAAAATATCAATACTTGGGTTTAAAATATTTCGTTTGTGTTACCACAATTCTAATACATATCAGTTGAGTTTGAAAACTACTGAATTAGGTTGTCTGAAACATATATAAGCAAAAAATTGTGTTAGTTACCATTCCGATTCCGTCATGTAAAAACTGAGACAGTATTTTTTCAATTTTTTTATTACCAAAGTTTTAATGAAGTTTCAAATTGAACAGTCTAAAATAAGCTAAAGATAGCAGACAAAAATTGAATTTTTTATAATTTACTGTTTTTTCATGAAAAAACTGAAATAATATTTACAAACTTTATTTTAGAAAACAAGCCGCTTAAAAGACGAGAAGTACCAGACTTTATTTTATTCAATTGTTATAGTATATTTTTATTTAAGCTTGTAAATTTAATTGCCTAAAAGAGCAATAATTCAAAAACAAATGGCGACAATTGCATGTTGCGATGCAGATTTCTTGATACGAAACTAAGATAATATTTAAAATTATTTTATTACCATTGTTTTAGTATATTTTTATATAAATTACAAATTAAATAGCCTAAAACAGAGATGTCCAACTAGCGCCCACTTAATGTTTTTATGCGGCCCACTTTTCTATGAGAATAGCAAAAGATTTCAACTTGTCAAATACAACAACAATATCCAAATCAATTCGAGAAAAAAGTAATTTGATTTTTTTAATTTAGTTTTGTTTTCTTGTAGCTAAAACTTGAAGTGTATTTGGTAGTTTGCAACGTTTCTGAAAATGATTTTGTATTTTGCTTCAACATTATCAGTATGAAATTTCTGAAGTTACCAAATTAATGTATTAGGATAAATAGGTAATTCAACCAATAGCTTTTTTCAGTTTCTGGATCAAAATTCAAAAACAAACTATTAAAATAGATAAAATTGTACTCCTAAACTTTTTAGATTCAAAAATTACAAAAACTATAAAATGTTAGTTTTTGGTTGATGTGCTTGGTCTTTATACCAAACTATGACCTCATTCCATAGTTGTTAAATATAACAGGTGGAAAAATAACTTCACAGAAATTCTTATTTAAACAAGAATTCTAATCTTCTACTCGTAAATTTTTGAAATCTAAAAATGACAAAAACTACCGAATAACCTGTTAGTTTTCGGTTGCTGTGTGTGAAGATTTCATTTTACAGTTGCTAAATATAACAGGTTCAAAACTAATTTTACAAAAGTTGTTATATAAACAAGTACTCCAATTTTTACCCGTAAATATTTAGATTCAAAAATAAAAAAAAATCAAGAAAATAACCTGTCAGCTTTCGGTTGTTGTGTTTAGTCTCTATGTTAAACTACGTTATGACCTCATTCCATAGTTGCTAAATATAACAGGTTGAAAAATAACTTCACAGAAATTCTTATTTAAACAAGAATTCTAATCTTCTACTCGTAAATTTTTGAAATCTAAAAATGACAAAAACTACAGTATAACCTGTTAGTTTTCGGTTGTTGTGTATGAAGATTTCATTTTACAGTTGCTAAATATAACAGGTTCAAAATAATTTTACAAAGTTGTTATATAAACAAGTACTCCAATTTTTACCCGTAAATATTTAGATTCAAAAATGAAAAAAACCAAAAAAATAATCTGTCAGCTTTCGGTTGTTGTGTTTAGTCTCTATGTTAAACTACGGTATGACTTCATTCCATAGTTGGTAAATATAACAGGTTGAAAAATAGCTGTTGTTTTATGTGAATTATAATTTTTAAATATACTATCTGATTAATTCCTGATAGTCCCAGCTTTAGCTTTATATTAAAGTATTGTAGCCTGCAATTGTAGTTCTAAGAATTGCATTAGCATTGCATTTTTTATTGGTCTGTTACACCAGTTTTATCTCTTGAACACAATATTTTTCACTGTAAGCTTATAGTAGTTTTTAAACCTTCACAATTACAAAACTAAAAATGAAACTGATTTGATATTTTGCATAGCTAATATAGAAGATGATTACGTCTTTTCAAAAAGTGTCAGAAATTTTATGAAAAAGAAAACTTTATAAATAATTTTCTTGAGATGATTTAATATGGAATGGGCTCATACTGCATTAACATTTTTTATATAATAAATAACATGTATGACAAAAGATTTTAATTTAGTGCACTACCCTAATCAATTCAAGAAAAAAATAACTCTAATGTTTGTATGTTTCGTTTTTTTCGTTGAAGCTAAAAATTGGATTTATTTGATAGTTTACTACAATCTTGATAATAATTTAAAGAATATTTTGCTTCTATCTTGTCAGTACGGATTTTTTAAGTTACAAAATTTATTTTAATTCAATACGAATTTTTAAGTTACAGAATGTTTTAAGTTAAAAAATCACATATTAATATTTGCTCAAGTTTTAGCACTCCTTAATAGCTACAGATGTTTCTATTACAATCGTTGTTTAACCAATTTTCATTAAAGGAAGTCGTTATTCGTTATCATGCAAGAAAAATAATAACATAAGTAGTACAAATAAACTTTAATTTCATAAAACCAAACGTTTTTGTCGTTTATATGTATCTTTTTATATAGTATAGTTTTTTTAAAAAAATGTAAGCGTATCAGCTTTAATAAGTTTTGGTTTTTCAAAAAAATTTTTGATAATTTTACTAGGCTCTAATTAAAGAAAAACACCTTACGTTATTTTTATTAAAAATTTCATGAAAGTAAAAATTGGTTAAAAGCATCCATCTCGTTATATTTAAGTTGTAAATAATACACCGTAAATATTATTAACAAAGCATTCCAAAGTTTAATTTTGTTTCGAAACAATCACAAATAGTGCAGTTAATTTCAGTTAAAACGTGCGTTTCATTTCAGAACATATTCTTTAATAAAGCAGATTTCCTTTTCCTAAAACATCTGTTTCTCTACAGAAAGTACGCATTGCAAAAAAAGAAAAAAAGCACTTTCACATAAATACCAATCTGATACTTCCCTTTCATCAGATTCAAAATAAGTAAAATATCAAATACTTACCACATTTGATAAAATCATGTACATCAACAAAGTTTTGGTTTTTGCAACATTGGCAGTTGTTCTTTATAATGTTTGCAATGCAGCAAGACTCACAACTAACATCGATTATCAAAATACAATAAACAAACTTCAACTAAACAAGTAAATTTATTTTAATGTCATTCAATATCTAAACAATTCAATTATTTTGCTGTAAAATGTTAACATATTTCATGATATGTAAAAAACAACAAACTTTTAATCAAATTTTAAATTATTTGTTTTTTTGTTGCAGAATCAATGATCATTCTCCGGTGGCACTCCAGTTCATTCATCAAATTAAGAAACGATCAACTTGTCCTTGTTCTTCTCAAGAAATCATCGAAAAAGACCAATGCTTGAGGACATTAGTTCAGTATAAAAAATACGATTGCAAACGTTTTGTCAATGGTCAAAGTCAAAAGTAAGTATTGATTTGGTTTAATATATGAAAATTGTAAATATATAAATTCAAATCAATTGAACAATTGTTTATGATTTAAATTCCAATGTCTTTTTCTTTGTTTTAATGTTTCATTATTTGTTTGTTTATTACAGTTTGGAAATCGATAATTGGCCACAAGCTCGTTCACAATGTAACGCTTGTATTGGTGAATACGAAAACGAGGTTTTGCACTCAAAGGCAGCAGCAAGTACAATAGTCAGAGTGTGGAATAGTCAACTGAAAATCTGGCAAAAAATAAAAGTCACAGTTGGACATTATTGCAAAAAAGCTTATGTTAATTGATCAAATTCAAAAACTTAATTTAGTTTTACACTTTTTTTTCATTACATTTGTTTTTTAAGTTTTATTTATTAAATCTACAATAATTTTTAGTTATTTATTGTTTTTGATGTGCTTATTTTAGGTTTGTATGTGCTATAATTGGTGTTCTATGTAATTTCCATTTTTATTTTAGCAAAATAAATCTACCTTTTACCTAACATTTGTCTGCATTGTTAACTTCGATGTGCTTTATTGTCGTTAAAGTGCTAACGTGCTGAAGGAAATTGAGTTTTTTTATTTTGTATTTAGTTAAAACAAACTTAAATACATGATGCAAAACCAATGATTTTAGAATCAAACAAATATTTAAATAAATTGAAGTCCAAAGTGAAAACAACACGTTTAATACATTTTTTAGGCGGGTGGAAAGTGTTGTGCAGTAGCGCATTCCTATCAGATTAAATAGAAACATTCTTTTTGTTTATTGAAGACTGTGACAGTAAGCTTCAACAAACTGTTTTATTTTTGGTGTACTAAAATACAATTGCTTTTATAGACGGCGTTCCGGTTTGGTAGAAATAGTGTAAAAATAAAGACAACTAATGGCAATACGAGTATATTATTTTTTGTGTGTTTTACTTCTACGATTAAATTATATATAGGAACTTTTAATATTCCAACACAGTGGTTCTCAAATATTTTTGTTGCGATGACTGTTGAGGAACTTGTTGAATATGCGACGTGCCAGCTATAAATATTTCAGAAAAAAATATATTGTCAAAAATGATTTTTATTGATAAAACAAAAAAATATATAAAATGTATTGTTACCTTAGTAAATTTTGTCAATTATTGGACAATTTTGTAAAATAGTTACCTGCATGTTCTTCTCAGCGATTATTTTCGATCGATATTTTTTAAATTTTGTCTAAGACAGTAAATTTTGCTTCGTGTTTCACATGTTTGTTAGCCACATTCTGATGTTCGTTGTTTGTTGGAAACCCAAGTTTTTTGAATTTCCTAAATTAATTTTATTTTTAGGAAATTGCATCAGAGGTAAAGTCTATTCAACTTTTGTGCAACGTTTTTCGAAAACTAAACCATCGCACACGAACGTTGCCACGCACAATTTGAGAACTATTGCTTTAACTATTTCCTATGATTGCTTTTAAAATCGTGACGACAAGAAAATCAAAATTTACAAGGAAAAAAACGTAGAATGGTTAAGCAATTTAAAGCTGAGTGCAATTTGAATAAATTTTTTTTTTAATTTTCAAATTCCTATTTTTAGAATTTAATTTTTTACAATATAACGCAACTTTTTGAGTGTATAAAAGCAAAACGTATTAATTTACTTTAATAAAAATATTTAATTAAGTTTAGTCAAGTTGATTTGTAGGCAATTGCTGTTAGATCGTTTCAAAGTCTTTTGTATCACATAATTTAACTCTTGCATTGTTTAACGTTTTTTATTGTTAAAGTGATTGAAGGAAATAAAAAGATAGTATTTGGAATAGTTAAGTATAATTTGCTTATCTCGTTTTTAAGTGATAAAGTTTTGACCAAAATTAAGATTAGCTTAAATCTAATGATTTATATCATCACCATCAACCTTTAATCTCCTTTAGAAGCGTTAAACTTACTGTAACCGTCAAGCAATTATTCCAACCTGTTTTCGAATATGCCAAGATATTGCGAACTAATCGGTTTTAAATTTTCATTAGTTTTTCGTTTTCATATTTTAAATTATGTTAATATAAACTTTTTGTTAACACTAAAAAGACGGGAAATTAAATCTAGGAGGACATGAAATACTGATGCGATGAAGTTTATTTTTATAAATCAATAACTACATTTTCTTTATATAAAATCAAATAAAGTTTCCGTTATCAACTTTTTGCCAATACCTGATATGAATTCTATAAAATTTTGAGTGGCGTCTGCACATATAAAGAAATAAATGTTTCATCAAACAGCCCTAATTTTAACGTAATAAAAAAGAACAAATTAAAATCAACCAATCGGTAAACAGATATTGTTTACATAATGTTTGTTTGACCTAAACTCTCTAACAAACTGTTTTGATACCGTCTAGTATAGCTATCGCTATGATAAAATTGTACGCGGTTAGATTTTATCGCTCGTCCTTTTAGGTATACTCTTTAATTGCACTCGTTTGAAAAGTTAAATTAATTTTTTTTTGTTTCCAGATAACTCTAAGGAAAAAGAAAAAAACTCATAGCGTGACAAAAGTCGAATTTAAAAGCCAACGCTGTAAAAAGAAAAACAATATGTAAAAGCGGTCAAAATTGACCGCTCGTCTTTTTTGTGTTAAGACCGTCAAGTAGAGGAAAAAAATGTAAAGTATCTTATTAACGACACAATCAAATGACGACAGTAGGAATTAAACCATGAACGCGCCAATCCTTGGTTGTTAATACAAGGCTCCCGCTAACTCGATTTTTCACGCTGTCTTAGGGCAGCGTTACCCAACGGTTTCAGCTTTCTAAGTATAGAAATTGATATAAAATAAACTTTCACGGTCCTTTTTAAAAAGTAATGTAAAATGTTATAGCACATAATTCTACCAGAATATTTATATATTATACAAACCTTCTAAATTTAAGAACTATTTAATTAACCCTGCTCTTTACCATAGAGTCAATATAACCCCAGGCTTATTTTATAGGCTAAATATTCCAAACGTTGAGATTATAAGCGTTACTCTTGCATCTTATTTTCTTCACTTCTTCTTGTTAATTGAATACTTAAATCTGAATCCAATGTTCATAAAAAGCACATTGAATAGATATGTGGAGACTAAAAATGTTCAGAACCGTCCTCGATCGGGACAACCAAAGTTTCAGAGGACCAAAAATCTGATCAAAACAGTCAGAGAAAAACTTTGAAGGAATTCTATGCGATTGTTCAGACTAATGGCAAAAGAGCACCATACATCAGTGGTATCGATGCACAGAGCGTGCAGAAAGGATCTAGGGACACATCCTGACAAGCTGCAGAATTTCAAATGTTATCTGAAGCCACAAAGCGGAAGAAAGTCCAAAGAGCCAAGGGACTGTTGAAGAGACATAAGGACGGCACGCTAAAAAATCTCGTCTCTAGCGACAAAAATATTTTTACAGTTAAAGCAGCAATCAACCACCAAAATGACAGAGTCCTGTAAAAAAGCCTGCTAGCCATACCTGAAGGCATGAAAACAGTTTTCAGATTTCAAAAATCTGCTTCCTTAATGGTGTGGGCAGCCGTATTGTCAGAGGGAAGGTCCCCTTTGATTTTTATTAACAATGACGTTAAAATCAATAAGGAGGTGAACATAAGAGAAATTTTGGAACGTGCACATATACCATGGACTAACTCTCTGTACCCCGATGGAGATTGGACCTTTTAGCAAGACGGTGCAACGTCCCACACTGCCAATATGACTCAATAGTGGTGCGATGACCATTGTCCCCATTTTCTGACCAAAAAGGATGGCCACTGGGTTCACCTTATTTGAATGTTTTGTATTTTTGTGTGTGGTCTATCTTGGAGAGGGAAGCCTGTGTTACCCCTGTGACGACTGTGAAGGCCTTGACGAAACGATTGATAAAGGCATGAGCAGAAATTGACCAAAAAATCTTCCATGCAGTGGTTGATGACTTTCCTTGCAGACTTAGGGCTGTCATCGAATTCGAGGGTGACCATTTTGAATAAATGGCATTTTTTTTATTCGTTACAGTTCATCTTACATTGGGAAAAATGCATTTGCATAAAGAATTTTTTATATCCTTTTTATAAAGGTTTATTTCTTTAATAGTATTTTTGAAACACCCTGTAAAATTTTTTCTTAGATAACATGGAGTAACAATTGAATCTATGTGTAAACAATTCTTAGAAAATTTTGCCGTTGCACTGGAAACACAATGCAATTTCCATAGTGCTGATTCATACTGTTCTAGTATAACGGATGATAATCTTGTTGGGAAACGCTGTATTAGGGCAACACTAAATTGTAATATTTGAAAAGGTTATTTGAAAATAGTTTTGGTCTTAAAAATACTTTATATTCTAAGCAATTAATCTATTTTTTGCAGTTGAACAAATTACTGTTTACCTCAAAGACAGTTTTCATACTTTTTGATCGCATTTCGTAAGTCGTTTACGTATTAGATTGACATACTTTATTCAATGTAATACATGAAATTACAGTTTTAACCTATAATATAATGTTTTCAAAACAATTCTATAAAAATAAATTTTTAAATCTTTTAAGATTCAAAATTATCTAAATTACGAACTTTGATGTTTCATGTTTTCAGAATCAACTTTTAAATTCTAATCGCGCACTCCATGACTGTAGTAAATATGCACACTACTTTTGAAAATAATCGTGCCACAGTTACAAACCATTAATTGCTGGCCAAGTGGAACAACTTAAAGCTTATAGTTTTGCAACAGATCTATTTAGAAGACCTTGACAAGGTAGATTTGAAATAAACTCAAATTGCAGAAAATTAATTACATTACCTATTTGTTTGCAAAACTTTTGTGTTTTTTTTTGGGGTTATGAAAACTCTTTGTAGAATTTCTCGCAAAAGACAGATCAAGCTACTGTACTATACAATGCGACACAAAACAATACTAAATTGTTCCCTTGACTTCCAAAAAAACCTTAGAGGCGTTGAACATCTACCAACCAACCCTAAAGCAATTTCCTTGACATGCTTTCGAAATTGAAAAAAACTGATTCTGTTTTGTTTTTTTTGTTTATTCTAATTTTAGTTATTTATTAATAGAAATTCAATCTGGAGATGTATTTTAAAAAAGTGACGTAAAGTGTCATTACAGGACAAAGTACCTAAACTCGAGTCTCGTGGAAATGACTCTTGTTTTATCGCTGCTTCTAACTATTTTTTCCAATACAAAACTACTTTACAAATCGAATCAAAAAAAATACTCTATACCACCATTCTTTTTCGAATTCACAACGTTACACTTAATAATGACAATCCAGAATTTTCACGCAGTAAGGTTGACATAATGTTGATTAAACTTATTAATTGACAGTGGTGATGTGCGAAAATCGACAATGATGATAAAATTGAAAAGAAAATGGTATGGTCTCAAACATAATTAAAAATATGCACGTATATATCCAAGATAAATTAGCTACGTTTTTCGACGTTTACAATAATAAATCTTTTTTTAATTATTTTTCAATTAATTTTGACCAATTTAGAGTTCAAAGTGGGGGCTGCAAGAAACCTTTTTTTATTATTAAAAACTAACCTAACATTTTTAGTTCATAATTTTTTTTAGCAAAAACCACAATAGCATTGTACCTGAACAATTTTGATTATTTATATCTGAGTTTAAAACCTGAAGTAACAAACTAATTTATAGTCAATGTTTTTACTTTTATTCTACCAAAACCACGTCATAAAATTAGAAATTAAATGTATGTGTATGATTTCTTATTCTAATAACTTTAGAAATCAAGGCAAAGTAAAAATATTTCTGAGTAATTTTCAAACACTTTAGCAATCGCCATACAAATATTTACATTTTTTGAGAATCTTTTTATTCTTTTTATTAATTATACGTTTTTTATCTATTAATTATTTTAATTTTTCTTATTCGGTTTTTTAGTAATTAATTTAACAAGATCTTGTAAATAATTTTGTTTTATTGAAAATTTGTTTTTGTATAATATTTTTGCTATTTGGCAATAGTATAAGTTTTTTGAAAATCTATATAGTATAAGTTTTTTGAAAATCTTTGGTTTTAAGTTTTACATCACCTATCCGTAGTTTTTTATTGCTAAAAAGTACGCGATTGCTTAAAAGTTATTGAAAATATTTGACTTTAGTAAATTTGTAAAGTCGCATTGTTGTGGTCGTTGCGTTTTTATTAGCTAGAGTTACTACTCTGGTACACAGCATATTTTCATTCCAAAATATATTGCAAAAAATATAAACCACAATAGCATTGTACCTGAACAATTTTGATTATTTATATCTGAGTTTAAAACCTGAAGTAACAAACTAATTTATAGTCAATGTTTTTACTTTTATTCTACCAAAACCACGTCATAAAATTAGAAATTAGATGTATGTGTATGATTTCTTATTCTAATAACTTTAGAAATCAAGGCAAAGTAAAAATATTTCTGAGTAATTTTCAAACACTTTAGCAATCGTCATATAAATATTTACATTTTTTGAGAATCTTTTTATTCTTTTTATTAATCATACGTTTTTTATCTATTAATTATTTTAATTTTTCTTATTCGGTTTTTTAGTAATTAATTTAACAAGATCTTGTAAATAATTTTATTTTAATGAAAATTTGTTTTTGTATAATATTTTTGCTATTTGGTAATAGTAAAAGTCTTTGGAAAATCTTTGGTTTTAAATTTTACTCGTACATCACCTATCCGTAGTTGTTCATTAGAGGAGCAAACCGCTGAATACATCATAAAATCTTGTTCCATTTTTCATTATTTAATTAGGAGCTTTGTCTGGAATCATTTTATAAGGAGACGGTGGCCTGGCTAAACAATACCTGTCCCAACATCTGAAGAGTCTTTCCGAGAGTAAGTCTGCACTTTACGAAAAAGAACAACAATTTTTTGTTTTGTTTCTACAAATTTATGATTTTTTTTACAAAGAGTCCGTAAGATCAACTCTCAAAAAAGCCACGAGGCATTTTCCGCGGGACCACAGCCAGAAGTATTTGCTGAAGATCTTTTTTTAGTTTTTACAAGTCTTTCAGGACAATATTCTAAGCAGAGTTCACAGGTGTTCAGAGTCTCTGCAAAAGGGACAACAAACCATAAAAGATTAAGAACCACTGTGCTAAAGTTTTTAATAAGATTATTTTATTTTATCTTAAGCTTTACTTACAGTAATTTTAATTTGTGCTGCAAACTCCATAGATTTTTATTAGAGTTCAAGTTCCAGTCGAGTTCTATTCTGTGCTGCAAAAATTAAAAGCTTGATTAAGCCTACCTCTTTCAAAATTGAAAGGCTACCACAAAGTAATAAATAAAAGAAAATAAATATTGTAACTGGTTGTCAATAACAAAAAAACAAATTCATTTAATGGTTGCAAGTTAAAAAAAGAAATATTATTAAACAAATCAGTTGTCCAATCGAAAGTACATGAACAACTCAATTGTATTTGAAGTATAGCAGTTTAATATCAAAAGTAAAATCGAAATATCATTTATTATATTAATATTTTCAAAATTTTTCAATTAACGAACTCTAATTTGATCATATATATTTTGAGTTCAAGTTCAAGTTCGGCAACAAAAGACCAAGTACGTCGCGTTTGAGTTTGCATTCCTGCTTTATAATATGACTAAAAATACAAATGACTAACTATATGACTAAATGCGTAAACATTGGAATGACTAAAAATATGGCTTTATAGTATGACTAGAAATTTTTGCAATCCGCTTACTCAGGTGAAACTAACAAAGCGGCACACAAGAACCAATAGGTTCATCACTCCTGATTTAAAACCTTTTCGCTGATCAACTTTTAAATATTTACTGTGGTTTTTATATTACCGCTATTTGTTTTTTATTTTCAAAAAACAGTTTGGCTGATTTTATCCGCTTTAGTAAAATTTCGGGTAATTTTAACTAGCTTCTGATTAAAACAATACATTAATAAAAACAATGAACATATATAAAAATATTTCCCTTTATTCTGTAATAATATTATAACTATGAAAATAACTTAAAGGCATCCATCTTGTTATATTTAAGTTGTAAAAAATCCAATCTTAAATTATTATTAATAAAGCAGTTCAGATTTGATTTTCGTTCCGAAACAATCACAAATAGTGCAGTTAAACTGAAATTAACTACACTATTTGTGCTTCAAAAATAGAATAACTTTTTCTGTAACTTTAGTTTCTCCAGACGTTTTTACGCATTGCAAAAAAGAAAAAAAGCACTTTTACATAAATACCAATCCGCTATTCCCTTGCAGCACATTCAAAATAAGTAAAACATCAAACACTTACCACATTTGATAAAATTGAAAACTTTAACTTAAAATCATGTACATCAACAAAGTTTTGCTTTTAGCAACATTGGCAGTTGTTCTTTATAATGTTTGCAATGCAGCAAGACTCACAACTAACATCGATTATCAAAATACAATAAACAAACTTCAACAAAACAAGTAAGTTCATTTTAATGTCATTCAATATCTAAACAATTTAATTGTTTTGCTATATAATACTAAAATATTTCATGATAAAATGTAAAAAACAATAAACTTTTAATCAAATTTTAATTTAGTTGTTTTTTTGTTGCAGAATCAATGATCATTCTCTGGTGGCACTCCAGTTCATTCATCAAATTAAGAAACGATCAACTTGTCCTTCTTATCCTCAAGGAATCACCGAGCACTTCCGACAAAACCAATGCTTGAGGACATTAGTTCAGTACAAGAAATACGATTGCAAACGTTTTGTCAATGGTCAAACTCAAAAGTAAGCATTGAGTTGATTTAATATATTGAACTTGTAAATTAGATCTCAAAATCAATTGAACGATTGCTTATGATTTAAATTCCAGTGTCTTTTTCTTTGTTTTGATGTTTCATTATTTGTTTGTTTATTTCAGTTTGGAAATCGATAATTGGCCACAAGCTCGTTCACTATGTGACGCTTGTATTGGTGAACATGACAACAAGGTTTTCCACGGAAGCGCAGCAGCAAGTACAATAGTCAGAGTGTGGAATCGTCAATTGAAAACCTGGCAAAAAATAAAAGTCACAATTGGACATTATTGCCAAAGAGCTTATTTTAATTGATCAAAATAAAAAATTTAATTTAATTTAATACTGTTTTTTCGTTACATTTATTTTTTAAGTTTTATTTATTAAATCTACAATAATTTTTATTTATTTATTGTTTTAGATGTGCTTAGTTTTAATTTGAAGTCCTATAAATGCTATGCTATGCAAATTCAAGTGTGCCTCTATTTTATTTTTGCCAATAAATATTTCTAATTGTTTGTCTATATTGCTGAATATTAAAACGGATAAATAAAAATATGGTTTTACTTATATTTTATAAGTCATATGTGCCAAAAAAATTTCCGGTTGCACGTTCTATGTATAAGTAAACAAATGCAAAATATTTGATACAAAAATCGATGTAATGAACCTTGCTGAACCTACTGAAATTACACAAGTTGTATTATTTGACCAAAGCTGATTTACGTGATTTGTAATTATATAAATCATTTTGTTTTTGGTTACTTTTTAGATCTAATAGCTCAATGAATATCTATTTTAAAATATAGGATGTACTAAACCCTTTTCAAAAATATTCTAGAAGAGTATTAATACTTCACGCAGAAACATAAGAAAATTATAAAATAATCTAGAGCGATTTATCTTCGTTATTGCAAATAATCATTTAAGATTCTCAAAGAACGAAGCAACGCAACAAACATTAAAGTTCTTTGAAACGTTCAGCAGTGCAGCGCTTTCACGTCAAAACGTCAAATCGATTAATCATTTAAAATCATGTAATACTAAGGAGTTGGGAAACTGCAATATAATACCAAGGAATTCGAAAATCCCAAATCACAGTTGCAGACACATCCACTTGTCTAAAAATAAAATAACATTTGTTATAACTTTTTTTAATCAATACGTTATATGCACTCAAAACGTAAGTAATTTTGAGAAAATCACTTATACCAAGCATTGTGAAAAGTTATTCAAAATGCACTCGATTTTTAATTGTTTGAACAGTATGCGTCATTTTCATTGTAAAGTTTGATTTTTGTTGCTGTATCAATTTTTAAATCAATCTTTCTCAATAAAAGAAAAAAATATACGGTATCGTTGTCAGTAATAAAAAAGTTGATTTATTTGTTTAGTTTATTACTTCTTGGAGCTTGGTAACGTTTTTAAAACTTGCATTAATCAACAGAAAAAATGATAATTGCAATTCCGTAGTAAAATCTTTAAATTAAAAAAAAATTAATTTATACGTATGAAAGCTGATTACGACTTGCACTTCATATACTTTTAAGCCTTTGCTGTTTTCATTTACTGCAATTTATTGTTGTATTTAAATCAAAAATTCTTTAGTCCAAATGCATTACTTTTAGCTTTATTCCAAATCTGGAGTCTTAAGATTATTAGTTGGATAAACCTTGTTAAAATAGCAACCTATTGATATCTGATTTAATTATCCATTGGTTGGTTAAATGCATTTTTTGCAAAACACTTTTACACAAATCTAAATAACTTAATAAAAGTATGTGTTTTGTAGTTTCGATTTTTAAACATTTGTATGGTTTTAGCCTAGCGGTACAAAACACTGTGTACATTTTGTAAACACAAGGAACAGCTCGCTGTGTATTTTTCATTAAGTGTGGTTTTAAAAGCACCCACAAAACCAGAATGAAAAATAGTAGGGTTAAATTGTTTGGTTGAAAAGAAATCTAATTTCGGTTTCAATCTTTAATTTTATCAAATAAGTTAGGATGACGTATTTCTGTTTACATTTTGTAAACAACCTATTTTGCTGCATTTGTCCTGATTTATAAGTTTGCTTGAAGTAAAAGATTTTTCTTCCCAAAGCTTTTCATCTGACACTCTTCAGGGGAAATCGTCATAATGAAGCAGAATTGAAACCGAACTAATTTATAAAGGAAGAAAGTAGAGTTCTCATTGGCTGAAAGAGTCAACCAATGAGAGAAAAGATTAAGAAATTTTTAAAGAGTATACGAATTCTTTTTGCTTACACAGAAGGGGATTGATAGAAAATTTTCTATTCTCGCTCGAGGTCGCTCTTCCTTTCGCCTTTCTGCTCTTGAAGCGACTTTCATTAAATCTCTCAATCCCTTTCTGTGTAAGCAAAAAGAATTCGTATACTCTTTGAAAATTTCTTAATCTTTTCTCTCATTGGTTGACTCTTTCAGCCAATGAGAACTCTACTTTTTTCCTTTATAAATTAGTTCGGTTTCAATTCTGCTTCATTATGACGATTTCCCCTGAAGAGTGTCAGATGAAAAGCTTTGGGAAGAAAAATCTTTTACTTCAAGCAATCTTCAAATTCTGTACCACCAAATGTTGATTTATAAGTCTAAATAATTGATGCATAGTAAGAGGAAAAATGGAAAAATACTCATAACTCGAATTGGATTAAAACTTATTACTTGATAAAGTATTTTCTATTACATAATTCTCTTTTAAAACGTTTTTTATTGATAAGATGAAAGGAAGATTAGCAAAACTTTTTACAAGGCGGAAGCGACGAGGATAACTTTACAAAGCTTGCTAACTTATGACAATCGGATGATGGCAAGCCACTTTATCAAGCTGTCATGTTCTTGGTCCATTTAAAAATTATTTTAGTTTCCGCCGTTTTGACAATTTCATATTGGAAAAGTAAACCAGTCCGCAATAGATTTGCTTCAGCAGCAGAAATCTAAGAGACATTTTTTTCTTTGTTTGACGTTTGTTTGTACTCCAGTTGACTACTTAACACTTGATGAAGGACTATTGGGTTATTGTGGCAGTATCCCAGGCAGCCTATTCTATATTACGTCAAAATCAGGAAAATATAGACTAAAATTTTTTGGCCAACGTATCCTGTTCTGGCTATGTACTTAATATCCCTCAATAGTAGAAGAAAAAGTAACCAAGCTCATTCTAATTTACCACGAGAATTTGGTATGCAATTGCTACAACCCTATTTTGAAATAAACAGGGATGTATACACTGAAAACTTTTTCTAAAATTGTTACATCTCCCAAAGCTGTTCTTACAAAAAAATCCGATTTTATTGTCAAAGAGAAGAAAGCGTGGTCCAGAAGTATCCAGGTATTTAACATAAAGATAAAATTTATTTTATCATGTTTTTAGTTGTGTATGTAAATGATGTATACTTGTAATTGATTATCAAATAAAGAAAAACAAGTTCTTGTCATGTTTTTTTATTTCAGTCATTCAGATAACTTAATAGATGTTAATAAGTTCCCACCCCGAATAAGCAAACGAACTCTGTCCAATAATTTGCTGGATATCCTTGAAATTATCAATTTAAACGGTTTATCTACCTATATTTTTAGAAAAATAAGGAGTCATGTTCTGATATATTTTAGTTGCTAAGAACACGATGGTCAGTTACCCAAAGTAGAAAATGTCTGGGAAAAATGCATTTTTAAAAACAACAAACATGGCACATTAAAAACACACTAGTAACTTTGAAAACTACAAGTAATACTCTTGTGAAGACGTTCATTTTAATGGATTTTTATTTTTTGGACAACGACTTTTAAAGAATAGAATAGCCGAGTACAACCTCATTAAATATCTGCTGATAAGTATAATTCTAAAAATTAAGGAAGCCTGCGAAAAACAACAAGCTTATACTAAAAGTTATTAAAAAAATTTTGTTTACTGAAAAGAGTCATATTATGGTAGAGAAAAAAATATTGTTAAACAAACATCGAGGAGAAAAGAAACATTAGTGTGTAACTTGCTGATGATACAAGCATTTTTCTACAAAATAATGACATCAAAAAGCATTTTCATGCTGGTAATAAAGAACTTCAACTAGTTGACCAGTGGTTGATAGCAAATAGATTATCAGTTAATGTCTCTAAAACTAAATATGTTTTATTTACGACTGCACAATCCAAATTAACAACAAAAAAGCAAGATCTCGTATTACGACAAAATAAAATTGAACAAGTTGAATGTATTAAATTCCTTGGCGTTTATATACAAGAGCACTTAACATGGTCAAGACACATAAATCACCTAATATCTAAACTACGTAGCGTTCTTGGAACTGTTATTCAAGTAAAATCACTTTTAAGCAAAAGATCTCTTCTCCTACTCTATCACTCTCTTATAAACAGTCAGCTTTCTTATTGCATTCTAAACTGGTGTTATGGCAATAAAACCTTGGTTAAAAGATTACAACGATTGTGCTATAAATTTGTTGAATTAATTTCTGGTATTAACAGTAACTCATCTGTTTGTGATATCATTAAAGAAAATAAATTGTTAACTATAGATCAACTTTTAACTAAAGAACTAATTGTGTTTATGTTTAAGCAAAAAATGGTAAAAACCTAATTACATTTACTGATATCTTTACTAAAAACGAATCTAAATACAATACTAGAAACAAGTCTATCTTTATTCCAAAGAAATGTTCTAGCAGAGTATGTCAGCAAGCTATTTCACACCGTGGTCGAGCATATTGGAATTGCTTTTCTTTCGATCTTTTGCAAAGTGTTTGATCTTTTACTGTTAACGTTTACAAAACATCTCTTAAGTAATGAGAATAATATTTAATTTTAGTGTTAAAACACGATACTGCCCTTTATATTTTTAATTACAGGTTTCTGGAAGAAAGGCAATGGAAATGGTACAAAAAGTTTTAAATTCAATCCTTGGAAGAAAAACTTAAAAGATCAAGATAACCAGTCTTATTACAAAAATATAAAGAACTCTTTTTTTAAATACTGTTTGTCTGCATAATTCAAATCAATCACTAAATCAAATTGACTCTTTTCACCCTTATCTTTGCTCTTTAATTAAAATTTTTTTTGACAATGGTCTACTATTTCATTTTAGCAATTACTGTATTTTTTATTTTTAAAATTGTTATACAAATTTCTGTGCTGTTACTAAATGCTATTGGCTTTGTTTAATATGATTAATTTACTATTATGCTGGTCTATAAAAATTTAGTGAATATAAAAATTTTTTATTTTTTATTTTATTTATTTATTTTTTTTATTTATAATTGTATTGTTAATCATACATAATTTTTTTCTTTATCCATCACTTTGACTAGCATAATAGTTTGTTTTTTTATGTTACGTTATGTTATTTTTAATACTGTTATTATCTGTTTATTATTTGATTATTATTATTACCTTCTTAGTATTTCTTTTTATTTGTATTCATTCTTTTTATTATTTTTTGTATGTCACCAGATGCATTCAGAAAAGGCTTCCGCACCTGGTGAGGTTTCTTTTTATGGGTGGTTTTTCTTTACTCACCTTGCTCAGTTGAGCTAAATTTCCATCTTGGCAAGCTGTGCCACCCATCATCATTACGCAGACTAGTCATGCACTGGTTCTTCAATCTCTCAATTTGTTTCATAATATTATTATTATATTTTCTTTTTTCTTTCTCATTTTTTATATTTTTATGTGATTAAGGTGTTGCGGCAATGCTTTCTACTGTTTTTTACTTTCACTTTCTAATTATCTTATGCATGTTTTAACGTCTGACGTTGTGCTGCTTCTTCCTTTTCTTGATCTTTCCAATATTTACAACTTTTCGTGTTAAACTGTTTACTAATGATTGAGAATAAAATGAAACGAAATAAAAATGAAATGAACTCAAAAACTATTTTTGCGTTTTAGCGAATTCGGTTAGCAATAACTTTATTTTTAAAAAACAATTCAATAGTTCAAGTAGTGCTAATTGTGTAAATACAACTAAAACACGGCATATCTGGACTCTATTTTTAGACAAAATATTTGTTTGTTCTCATGCCGTTTCCATTTTTGTCTTCAATAATACCAAACAAAGGAGAAATGTCTTTTTCTGGCATTATTAGGCACATAAAGCAGCTAAATTGTTTTAATAAATTTGAAAGCAATCTTTCCTTTTTAGGAAAAAGTTTGAGCGATTTTAAATGACATTAAAATCACCAATAGTTTTTGCTATCACTAAAAATCCGATCTTGACAGAAGATTGGTCAATGACTTATGTTTCAAAACAAATTACATATAGGTTCACACCACACTTTTAAACTTAAAACTAATAAAGTGCTATAAAAAGTAATAGACATTGGTTATCATATTTTTTAATAAGTGCTGGTGTCATTATACGGTATTAAAACAAAACCCCTATTTTTGTAATTGAGCTAATATTTATTTAGCAAAGTTCTAGGTTATTATCATTTGATTTTTTGTCTTTTAAATCAATAATTATCGATTTTTATTTCTTTTCTACTATCAAAAGTTTACAAGAAAATGTAAATCCAGTTGTTACATATGAATATATTTACTCAAGTTTTGTAACTCCCTAATAGCTACAGATGTTTCTATTAAAATGGTAGTTTAACCACCTTTCATTAAAGAAAGTCGCTATTATTTTTATGCAAGAAAACTATAACATGAATATTACCAATTAACTTTAATTTCATAAAAGCGTAATGCAAGCGTATCAGCTTTTAATAATCTTTGCATATCAAAAAAATTTTGATATCTTTACAAAGCCCTTAATTTAAAAAAACACCTAACGTTATATTTATTAAAAATATCATGAAAAGTGAAAATCGGTTAAACGCAACCATTTCTTTATATTTAAGTTGTAAAAAATACACCGTAAATATTATTAACAAAGCATTCCAGAGTTGATTTTTGTTTCGAAATAATTACAAATAGTGCAGTTAATTTCACTTAAAGCGTGCGTTTCATTTTAGAAACATATCTTTAAAAAGCAGATTTCCTTTTCCTATAACGTCTCTTCTCCAGACGTTTCTTACGGATTGCAAAAAAAGAAAAAAAAGCACTTTTACATAAATACCAATCCGCTATTTCCCTTACAGCACATTCAAAATAAGTAAAACATCAAACACTTACCACATTTGATAAAATCGAAAACTTTAACTTAAAATCATGTACATCAACAAAGTTTTGCTTTTAGCAACATTGGCAGTTGTTCTTTATAATGTTTGCAATGCAGCAAGACTCACAACTAACATCGATTATCAAAATACAATAAACAAACTTCAACAAAACAAGTAAGTTCATTTAATATCATTCAATATCTAAACAACTTAATTGTTTTGCTCCAAAGTGTTAAAATATTTCATGATAAAATGTAAAAAACAATAAACTTTTAATCAAATTTTAAATTATTTGTTTTTCTATTTCAGAATCGATGATCATTCTCTGGTGGCACTCCAGTTCATTCATCAAATTAAGAAACGATCAACTTGTCCTTCTTATCCTCAAGGAATCACCGAGCATTTTCGACAAAACCAATGCTTGAGGACATTAGTTCAGTACAAGAAATACGATTGCAAACGTTTTGTCAATGGTCAAACTCAAAAGTAAGCATTGAGTTGATTTAATACATTAAACTTGTAAAACTAGATCTCAAAATCAATTGAACGATTGTTTATGATTTAAATTCCAGTGTCTTTTACTTTGTTTTGATGTTTTATTATTTGTTTGTTTATTTCAGTTTGGAAATCGATAATTGGCCACAAGCTCGTTCACTATGTGACGCTTGTATTGGTGAACATGACAACAAGGTTTTCCACGGAAGCGCAGCAGCAAGTACAATAGTCAGAGTGTGGAATCGTCAATTGAAAACTTGGCAAAAAATAAAAGTCACAGTTGGACATTATTGCCAAAAAGCTTATGTTAATTGATCAAATTAAAAAACTTAATTTAATTTTACACTGTATTTTCATTACATTTGTTTTTAAGTATTATTTATTAAATCTACGATAAGTTTTTATTGTGTTAGATGTGCTTATTTTAGGTTTGTAAGTGCTATAATTGGTGTTCTATGCAATTTCAATTTTTATTTTTGCAAAATAAATTCATTTTTTTCAAACTTTTTGTCTGCATTGTTGCATTGTGTTTATTCTCATTAACTTGATAACGTGTTGAAGGAAATTGAATTTTATTTTTGTATTTAGTTAAAACAAACTTAAACACATGGTGGAAAACCAATTATTTTAGAATCGTCCAAATATTTAAATAAATTGAAGTCCTAAATGAAAACGTTACATTTAACCCGACAAGGCTTATATTAATTATCAGTCCGAAATTTACACTAGGGCTTATTTTCGGAAAATGTCTTATTTTGATATATCAAAATATGCAGTTACAATTTAAATTTTAAGAGACTTCTAACTAGACTAAAATTACGAAGAACTATCTACTGTCACTAACCGTTAACATGATTTTTATTCACAATCTCGTTTACAACAATTTATTCAAAAATAATCATATCATCATTCTCTGGAATGTCTTGCAAGTCATCGTGTACCATAATCCCAGCGAAGATTTTGCTTAGCTGAATTTTTCTGAGAGTTTTTGCAACTACTCTCTCATGTCGAATTCTTCTCTTGCCCATTGGAAAATTCCACGTGGCTCGTTTTGCGTACGCACATTAACACTCACCTCATAATCGGTAAAAAAATGAATTCTTTTTGCGTCGAAGACTGTGATTGGCTTAAGTTAGAAAAGTTTTCTCGTCACCAGTCAACTAGGGCTTACTTCAAGAGTATAGCTTATATTAAAATTATTCTTAAAAATCACGCTAAATCTTATTATTGGGAAAACATGGTAGTTGTGTTAGGCTGGTGGAAAGTGTTGCGCAGCAGCGCATTGCTATCAGATTAAATAGAAACATTCTTTTTTGCTTATTGAAGACTTCGCAGGTAAACTTTAACAAACCATTTTACTTTTTGTGTTCGAAAATACAATTTTGTTTATAGACGGCGTTCTGGTTTAGTAAAAATACTGTAAAAACCAGACAACTAATGGTAATATACTATTTTTTGATATTTTACTTTTACGATTGTTCTCTACCCGGTAACACCATCATTGTCAGGTGCATATAACTAACTTTTGCCATCCCTCGTAGTGTATTTACTGCAATATGCTTTACGTTCATATTCCTGATGAGTCCCTTAAGGACGAAACAGGGCCTTGTCAAATATTTGTATTGCATATAATACACAAACACGTTGCTTTTGAATATCGTTGTGTTTAGACAAGTAGTAGCTCCTCCCGGCATTGTCCAATCATTTGTTCTAATATATATACATATGTATGAACTTTTAATATTCTAACTCAGTGGTTATCCAATTTTTTTTGTTGCGATGACTGTTGAGGAACTTGTTGAATATGCGACGTGCCAGCTATAAATATCTCAGAAAGAAATATTTTGTCAAAAATGATTTTGATTGATAAAGCAAAAATATATGTAAAATGTATTGTTACCTTAGTAAATTTCGTCAATTATTGGACAATTATGTAAAATAGTTACCAGCATCTTCTTCTCAACGATTATTTTCGAGCGATATTTTTAAAATTTTGTCTAAGACAGTAAATCTTGCTTCGTGTTTCACATGTTTATTAGCCACATTCTGATGTTTGTTGTTTGTTGGAAACCCCAAGTTTTTTGAATTTCCTAAATTAATTTTATTTTTAGGAAATTGCATCAGAGGTAAAGTCTATTCAACTTTTGTGCAACGTTTTTCGAAAACTAAACCATCGCACACAAACGTTGCCACGCACAATTTGAGAACCATTGCTTTAACTATTTCCTATGATTGCTTTTAAAATCGTGACAACAAGAAAATCAAAATTTACAACAAAAAAAAGGTAGAATGGTTAAGCAATTAAAAACCGAGCACAGTTTAAATAAATTTTAAAAGATTTTCAAATTCCTAATTTTAGAATTTGAGTTTTTAAATATAACTGAACGTTTTGAGTGCATAAAAGCAAAATGTATTAATTTACGTTAATGAAAAACGTTCAATTCAAGTTTAGTCAAGTTGATTTGTCGGCAATTGCTATTAGACCGTTTCAAAGTCTTTGGTATTACATAATTTAACTTTTCCATTGTTTAACGTTTTTTATTGTTAAAGTGATTGAAGGAAATAAAACGATAGTATTTGGAATAGTTAAGTATAATTTGCTTATCTCGTTTTTAAGTGATAAAGTTCGGACCAAAATTAAGATTAGCTTAAATCTAATTATTCATATCATCACCATCAGCTTTTGATTTCCTGATTTTCACAAGAACTTTAGAGGTGTTAAACTTACTACAACCGTCAAGTAATTATTTCAAACTGTTTTCCAATATGTCAAGATATTGCGAACTAGCCGGTCTTAAATTTTTATTAGATTTTCGTTTTGATATTTTACATTATGTTAATATAAACTTTTTGCTGAGACAGTCAAGTAGAGGAAAGCACTGTAAAGTATCTTACTAACAACACAATCGAATGGCGACAGCAGGAATTGAACCATGAATGCGCCAATTTTTTAATCATTAATATACGGCTCCCACTAACTTGAACTCTCACGTTGTGTTAGGACAGCGTTTCTTTGAGTTTTTAGCTTTCTAAGTATAGAAATTGATTTAAAATGAAATGTCACCGTCCCTTTTAAAGAGTGATGTAAAATGTTATAGCACAGAATTCTACCAGAATATTTAGGTTGTCCCAGAAGTCACGCAACATATAATAAATTTATGTTTTTATGTTTCACATTAAATTAGACATGGGAGAAAAAATGACACTACAAGAAAGAGTTAAATTGGTTTTATGCTTGGAAAAAATGGGGCGACATACCGTTTTATAGATGAAGAATTTAACCGCACTCATCCTCAGCGAGAAAAACCTTTAAATCAAAGCACTGTTTTCCGTTTGATTAAACGTTTCCAAGAAACTAGCTCAGTTGCTGACCGTGAGAAATGTGGTCGACAAAAGAGTGCAACTAATGAAGAATCATTAGTTATGGTTTTGTCGAATATTGCCAGAAGCCCCTTGAAATCAATAAGAAAAATAAGCCAGGAGCTATTGATTAGCAAATCATCAGTACATCAAGTATTCTTATAACACAAAAATTTCATCTACACAAAGTGCATCTTGTGCAAGCTCTACATGCCGATGACACCGATAGCCAATTAGAGTTCTGTAAATGGGTACGTAATCACATGGATTCTTTGATATTATTCAGCGATAAAGCAATTTCCTATCTAAATGGGCAAGTAAACCGACACAATATGTGCTATTGGTCAGAATCAAATTCTAACTGGAATAAGAAGGGACATCATCAGATTAAATATGGTCTGGGCTGGAATATGGGAGCAAGAAATAGTTGACCCTTACTTTTTCAATGTTAGTAATGTCACCGGAGAAATTTATTTAGAGTTTTTACAAACCTTCTTGCTTGATTACCTTCAAAATGTTTCCCTGCTTCGACAACAAAACTTCTTTTTTTTGGCAAGATGGAGCACCACATCATTTTGCTATTTGTGTGTGTTACTACCTAAACCAGACTTTTCAGGAAAGATGGATTGGGCGAAGAGGTCCCGTGGAGTAGCCACTTCGATTACCAGATCTATCACCTCTTGAGTTTTTCCTTGGGGAACATCTATGTACCACTTTTCAAATAATCGTGTCACAACTGAAAACCATTACTTGCTAGCCAATTAGAACAACCTAAAGCTTATAGTTTTGCAAAAAATCTATTTAGAAGACCTGAACAAAGTAGATTTAAAATAACGTCAAATTGCAGAAAATTAATTACATTACCTATTTTCCAAAGGACCACAGCCAGAAGCCTTTGCTGATGACCTTTTTTAGTTATGACTAGTCTTTTGAGATAATAATCTGAGCAGGGGCTACAGGTGTTGAGAGTCTCTTAAAAGGGACCACAAACCATAAAAGGTTGAGAACCACGATACTGAGTTTGCATCCCTGCTTTATAATATGACTTAAAATACAAATGATTAAATATATGATAAAATGGGTAAAAGTAGGATTAACTAAATGGATAAAAATGGAATGACTAAAAATATGGCTTTATAGCATGACTGAAAACTTGTACCGCTTGCTTTCTTAGCTGGAACTGACAAAGCGGCCCGAGACAACCAATAGGTTCGTCACGGGTAGGGTTCGTTTTGGCGCATCCGTTTGGGCGCGGTTGTTTAGACATGACTTTTTGGAGCCAGCTGATTTGGCACCAGCCCATTTGGTAATAACCGCTTTGGCGCCATTGGCGCTCATCATCCCACCATTTGAAAATTACTAGATGGCCTGCGTAAGTGCAGAAAGGTAGAAATGCATGTTATAAAAAATTACTGGCTGGTACTTACCCAAACCCTAACCCTAACCCTAACCAAGTTTTAAAATTCAATAAAATTTGTTAAAACACTTAGCTGGCGCCAAATTGGATGGCACCGAAATGGCTGTATCTAAGTGTCAGTTGGCGCCCAAATAGCCGTTTCCAAAATCAGCGCCCAAACGGCGGAGCCAAACAGTCCCATTCCGGTTTGTCACTTCTGATTTAAAACCTTTTCGCTGAAGTACTCTTAAAAATTTACTGTGGTTTTTATATTACCGCTATTTGTTTTATATTTTCAAAAAACAGTTTGGCTGATTTTATCAGCCTTAGTATAATTTTGAGTAATTTTAACTATCTTCTAATTAAAACAATACATTAATAAAAAAACAATGAACATTTATAAAAATAATTCCCTTTGATTTTTTATAAGTATTACAACAATAAAAATAGCTTAAATGCGTCTATCTCGTTATACTGTATTTAGGTTGTAAAAAATCCACCGTAAATAATACATATTAGTAAAGCAGTCCAGAGTTGATTTTCGTTCCGAAACAATCACAAATAATGCAGTTAATTTCAGTTTAATTGCAGTATTTGTGATTCAAAAATAGAATAGCTTTTCCTGTTACCTTGGTTTTTCCAGACGTTTTTACGCATTTCAAAAAAAGAAAAAAAAGCACTTTCACATAAATACCAATCCGCTATTTCCCTTACAGCACATTCAAAATAAGTAAAACATCAAACACTTACCACATTTGATAAAATCGAAAACTTTAACTTAAAATCATGTACATCAACAAAGTTTTGCTTTTAGCAACATTGGCAGTTGTTCTTTATAATGTTTGCAATGCAGCAAGACTCACAACTAACATCGATTATCAAAATACAATAAACAAACTTCAACAAAACAAGTAAGTTCATTTAATATCATTCAATATCTAAACAACTTAATTGTTTTGCTCCAAAGTGTTAAAATATTTCATGATAAAATGTAAAAAACATTAAACTTTTAATCAAATTTTAAATTATTTGTTTTTCTATTGCAGAATCGATGATCATTCTCTGGTGGCACTCCAGTTCATTCATCAAATTAAGAAACGATCAACTTGTCCTTCTTATCCTCAAGGAATCACCGAGCATTTTCGACAAAACCAATGCTTGAGGACATTAGTTCAGTACAAGAAATACGATTGCAAACGTTTTGTCAATGGTCAAACTCAAAAGTAAGCATTGAGTTGATTTAATACATTAAACTTGTAAAACTAGATCTCAAAATCAATTGAACGATTGTTTATGATTTAAATTCCAGTGTCTTTTTCTTTGTTTTGATGTTTCATTATTTGTTTGTTTATTTCAGTTTGGAAATCGGTAATTGGCCACAAGCTCGTTCACTATGTGACGCTTGTATTGGTGAACATGACAACAAGGTTTTCCACGGAAGCGCAGCAGCAAGTACAATAGTCAGAGTGTGGAATCGTCAATTGAAAACTTGGCAAAAAATAAAAGTCACAGTTGGACATTATTGCCAAAAAGCTTATGTTAATTGATCAAAATAAAAAACTTAATTTAATTTTACACTGTATTTTCATTACATTTGTTTTTAAGTATTATTTATTAAATCTACGATAATTTTTTATTTATCTATTGTTTTAGATGTGCTTATTTTTTAATTTGAAGTGCTATAAATCCTATGCTGTGTTTTTTTTATTTTTGCCAATAAATATTTCTAATTGTTTGTCTATATTGGTGTATTTTAAAACGGATAAATAAAAATATGGTTTTACTTATAATTCATAACTCATATGTAGGAAAAACATTTTTGGTTGCACGCTCTATAAATAAGTAAACAAATCTGAAAAATATTATATGAAACATCGATAAACTAAATCCTTGCCGGTGTTTCTAAAATTACATAAGTTGTACTCTTTCTGTTTAAATTTTGTAAACAATCTCCATAAAAAAATTCATTTTTGTATATCACACTTTTCTATTAAAACTTTGTGTATTTTAACAAAAAAACATTGCCAAACTGACATTGAAAACAACAATATTTATTTAACATAATGTCCATATTTGGAGGATAGATAGCAAATCTATGACTCCACCACAATCATTGCACCGTAAGCGTGTAAGTTTTTTGTCGTCCATGTATCGCATTATACAACTTTTTTGATAGTCGTTCAGGGCTCTGCAAAACGAATTGGCATAGAAAATCCCACGAGAATAGCAACGCTCTTAGAGTGCTTTTTTATTGAAAAGATTCAGACGTATTTCTACTTTGATTTTGCTTAGTCAAAAGTAAGATATTTTAAAAGCGCTTTTTTGATAGCTTATTTTTACCTGCTATTCTCAATAAAATCTACACATAGTTTGCTGCAGCATCAATGATATTGTAAAATAAGTGGCCAAGTAATTGTTTGTTTTTGCATGAAAATGCATCCAAACATTCATCAAGTCCCTGCTGCGTTTCTTTTGTTATGGTCCAGGATCATAACTGCTTTTTGGTGGATGTGGTTATTAGAAGTTACTAAGTTATCTGTATGACTGAAACAAAAAAAAATGGCAAGAATTTGTTTTTCTTTGTTCAATAAGTAATCAAGGTTATATCATTTACATAGTCAAATAAAAAATTGATAAAATAAATTTTATCTTTATGATGAATGACCTGGATACTTCTGGACGATGATTTTTTATCTTTGCCAATAAAATCGGATTTTTCCGTACAAACAGCTGTGCGAGATGTAAGTTGTACAAAAAGGTGTGAATGTTCATTCTAAAATAGGGTTGTAGCAATTGCATGACAACATGCCGTGCTAAATTGCAATGAGCTTGGTTATCTTTTCTTCTACCATTGAGGGACTGTGCATAGCCAGAAATGGATATATTGGCCAAAAACATTTTTGTTGATATTTTCACGGTTTTGATAGAATAGGCTGCCTAGGATTCTGCCACAATAACCCAACAGTCCTTCATCAACTGTTAAGTAGTAACTGGAGTATATACCGGCCTCAAATAAAGAAAAAAAAATGTCTCTCAGATTTCTACTGCTGAAGCAAATCTATTGCGGACTGTTTCGCTTTTCCAAAATAAATTTATCAAAACGGAGGCAAATAAAATAATTTTTAAATGGACCAAAAACATGAAAGCTTGATAAAATGGCTTGCCATTATCCGATTGTCATAAGCTAGCAAGCTTTGTAAAGTTATCCTCGTCGCTTCCGCCCAGTAAAAAGTTTTGCTAATTTTGCTTTCATCTTAACAGTAAAGAACGTTCTAAAAGAGAATTATTTTATTGAAAAAATTTTATTGAGTAAAATATTTCAATCCATTTCGAGTTATGAGTATTTTTCTATTTTCCTCTTACTATGCATCCGTTATTTAGACTTATAAATTAGGACAAATGTAGCAAAATAGGTTGTTTACAAAATGTAAACAGAAATACGTCATCCTAACTTTTTTAATAAAATAAAAAATTGAACCGAAATTAGATTTCTTTTCAACCCAAAAATGTAACCCTACTATTTTCATCCTAGTTTAGTGGGTGCCTTCAAAGCCACACTTAATGAAAAATACACAGCCATCAATTTCTTGTGTTTACACAATGAACACCAGTTTTTTAAACCTCTAGGTTAAAACTAGGGATGGGATTTTTGTACTAGACGAGAAATCCTGGGCTCAGAATTTTCCCGGGATTTTTATTACATAATTCCGAGATTTCTCGGGATTGACGAAGCAATATAATAAACGATTGTACTGTAAAATAAACAAAGTTTAACCAAGCATCACTGGTATCATTGTTAAGACAATTTCTGATTTTGCTCACAAAATAGCCGAGAGCTAAAAATGCACGCTCGGCTTCGACTGACGTGGGTTTGATTGTTTTTAGCGCTGTATAATCAAAAAGTTTTAGTAATTTTATAGACCATCATTTCTTTTTGCACAACTCGAGAGCTTACGTTATTTAATTGTTCTTCTTTGTTTTTGTCATCTGCAACGAAAGCACACAGTTCTTGAGTTAAAGTCATTTGGCTTTGAGTTTCTTGGCCGTTATTACTTGTTGTCACTTGTTGTTCTTCATTTGGGGCAACTTTGTCAGATCTGTTGCTGACAAACAATCTTTGTTGCAGACTTGTAGCCATGGCAGCAATTTTTTTGCAACTTACTTTGTGTCCAAGATGATCTTCAGGTTGATCAATGTAAGATGATTTCTTGAGGTATTCAAAAAGATGAACAAGTTGGTCGTTGCGACGTTCATCGATTCAAACGCTGAATCTTTTTATTTAATCCTTGCTAATATTTGATTGCAGTTTACCAAGTTTCTTTAATACAAATGCAATTATCTTTTTTGATAGCAACATCCTTTCTGGCAAGCGCATCAACAGCAGCCTTCAAGGGAGCAAAAGCTTCACAAATCTCATTTATTTATTTCATCTCTTTTTCAGATAAATCAAAGGGAATATCAAGCTGTAAAGTAGCCTTTTAATCTCTTCCTTTAACTCGTAAAATCTTTTTAGCATTGTCGAAAAACTATTTCTCCTCGTTTTGCAATCTAAAAAAAGGATCTTTTCTCTTCGCAAATTTTCCAAAATATAGGACTAGAGATGGTCATCATTTTTCACTGGATATCGCCAAAAAAGCTTTACAATTTTTTAAACTTTTTGCACCACATCTTGTAAGTTAGATGCCAAAGAAAGAGCGATATTTCTTTCTTCCTCCTCAAAATAATTTTCACCTTCAGTAATGGAGTGGTTTTCGGTGTCCCTTTCGCAACACAAGACAAATGAAATCTTTACTCGGCCTATGCTATGTTTTGTTATGTAGAACATTGCAGAAAGCAAAATGAATAGCACGGGCATAACATGTCACATGTTCAGGACAAGTGTCTTTGCCGAATTTTACCTTAAGACTTGCGCCATCTATAACATTAGCTAACACATCTTTGTTCAGGTCCAAACCAAATAATTGCAATCGTTCTTCAACCAGTTTAATTGACTTTGCTGCATTCAAGCTTCCTTGAATGCAAATCATTCCTAGAGAACAAAAACCATCTTTAAAATGAACAATAATGAACATTAATGTTCATATACCGACAATTTTTTATGGAAGTTGACTCGTCAAAAGTGATTGAAAAGCGGCCATCTCTTAGTTTAATTGCATTAAGCTCTCCTAGGATAGTTTTTACTACACCCTCCCTTTGCTTCAACACCAAATCTTAAACGTTTTTGTGCGATCTAGGCAAATCATATTCATCAGCTTTAAACGCTCGGCGTAGTAATTCACTTGTGGTAATTTGATTAACTGTAAGTCCATCTATAGCAGTTAATTGACTAAGCAATTCCCCGAGGCTCTGCTTTTCCGATTTAAAAAAGGAATCAACCTTTCGCATTTTAAATTTTTGCTCGTCTAATTTAGCAACGTCCACCCGACTTGATTTTACTGCAATTTTATGTTGCGATTTCAAATGCGTAATTTGTCCCTTCGTACGTGATCCAGTAGATTTTATGATTGCTTGGCACAACTTGCACTTTGCTTTTTCATTAGTTTTACAGTATGTAAAGTTTTGCCACACTTTAGATTTTCTTGAAAATCCTACGTCTTTAAATTTGCCATTTTGACTAAAAATTAATGTAAACTTTATAAGAAATTACAAGCGAACTCTCTTATACTGTAACTGACTGATCCAACTTCTTTTCAATGGCTGCAATAACACTCTTAGAAGCTTGTTAATGACGCAATACAAGGAGTTTATTTGAACATTGTTTTGAAATGCCAATCACACGATAGGTGGTTTGCACTAAGAAGCGCTGCTGTCAGCACATAATAGTTGCAAATACATATTTCACTTTAAAAGAGGAGTTCGTTATATAGCAAATAATTTTTGCAAACTGTTTTAAGCTACATTGTGGTCATTGAATAATATTGCAATCTCGGGATAGTACGACAAACCATCCCGGGATCGGGATTGGCTAAAATAAGTTGAAATTGCGGAATTTCGGGATCGAGATTTTCTGGGATCCCAACGCTACTTAAAACCATGCAAATGTTTAAAAATCGAAACTACAAAACACATACTTTTATTAAATTATTCAGACTTGTTTAAAGTGTTTTGCAGAAATACATTAAACCAACCAGTTGATGATTAAATCAGATATCAATAGGTTGCTATTTTAACAAGGTTTATGCGACTAATAATCTTAAAACTCCAGATTTTAGATAAAGCTAAAAGCAATGCATTTGGACTAGAGAATTTGTAATTTAAATACAACAATAAATTGCAGTAAATAAAAATAGCAAAGGCTTAAAAGTACATGAAATGCAAGTCGTAATCAGCTTTAATACGTATAAATCATTTTTTTTTAAATTTTAAAGATTTTACTACGGAATTACAATTATCATTTTTACTGTGGATTAATGTAAGTTTCAAAAGCGTTACCAAGCTTTAAGAAGTAATAAACTTTTTTTGTTACTGACAACGATATACCATATATTTTTTTCTTTTATTGAGAAAGATTGATTTAAAAATTGATACAGCAACAAAAATCAAACTTTACAATGAAAATGACGCACACTGTTCAAACAATTAAAAATCGAGTGCATTTTGAATAACTTTTCACAATGCTTGGTATAAGTGATTTTCTCAAAATTACTTACGTTTTGAGTGCATATAACGTATTGATTAAAAAAAGTTATAACAAATGTTATTTTATTTTTAGACAAGTGGATGTGTCTGCAACTGTGATTTGGGATTTTTGAATTCCTTGGTATTATATTGCAGTTTCCCAACTCCTTAGTATTACATGATTTTAAATGATTAATCGATTTGACGTTTTGACGTGAAAGAGCTGCACTGCTGAACGTTTCAAAGAACTTTAATGTTTGTTGCGTTGCTTCGTTCTTTGAGAATTTTAAATGATTATTTGCGATAACGAAGATAAATCGCTCTAGATTATTTTAGCATTTTCTTGTGTTTCTGCGTGAAGTATTAATATCTTCTAGAATATTTTTGAAAGAGTTTAGTACATCCTATATTTTAAAATAGATATTCATTGAGTATTCATTAAGTATTGTATCTAAAAAGTAACCAAAATTAAATAATTCATATAATTAAAAATTAGGCAAATCAGCTTCGACCATAGGTTGTATCAAACTTTGTACACTATTACTACGTTGCAAACGGACCCTCGCCCATGGTTTGCTGAATTTTTTGTAATCATTAATTTATACGGTTTATCTAACTATATTATTAGAAAATATAAGGAGTCATGCGTTGATGTATTTAAATCGATAAGAACACCAAGGTTAGTTAGCCAAAGTAGAAAACCTCTGCAAAAAATACATTTTTAAAAACAACAAACATGACAAATAAAAAACACAATAGTAACTTTGAAAACTACAAGTAATAGTCTTGTGAAAAAAGTTAATTTTAATGAATTTTTATTTTGTGGACAACCGGTTTTAAAGAATAAAATAGCCGAGTACAACCTCATTAAATATCTGCTATTAAGTATAACATTAAAAATAAGAGAAACTCGCAAAAAAGTCTGTGACTCGAGAAACAAATATCCAAGAAAAAAGACACATTAGTGTGTGACTCTAAAAACTATTTTTGCGTTTCAGCGAATTCGGTTAGCAATAGCTTTATTTTTTAAAAACAATTCAATCGTTCAAGTAGTGCTAATTGTGCAAATGCACATAAAACACGGCACATCTGGAATTTATTTTTAGACAAAATATTTGTTTGTTCTCATGCCGCTTCCGTTCCCGATAAATAGCAAATCATGGAGAAGTGTATTCCTTTGACACTATTAGGCATATAAAGCAGCTGAATTGTTTTAATAAACTTTGATAGCGATCTTTTCCTTTTTAGAAAATAAATTGAGCGATTTTAAATGACATTGGTATTAATACAAAATCTTTATTTTTGTAATTGATTTAGTAATTATTAAACAAAGTTCTAGGTTATTATTATGTTATTTTTTTGTCTTTTAACTCAAAAACTATCCGTTTTCATTTCTATCCAAATATTAAAAGTTCACAACAAAATATAAATCTAGTTGTTACATATTAATATTTATTCAAGTTTTATAACTCCCTAATAGCTACAGATTTTTCAATTAAACTGCTAGTTCAAACAATTTTCATTAAAGAAAGTCGTTATTATTTTTAAGTAAGAAAAATAATAACATAAGTAATACAAATAAACTTTAATTTCATAAAAGCATAATTTTTTTTCTTTTATATGTATCTTCTTATAAAAATATAGTTTTTAAAAAGAAAATGCAAGCGTAACAGCTTTTAATAAGCTTTGGTTTTTTCAAAAATTTTTTGATAATTCTATTAAGCTCTAAATAAAAAAAAAAACACCTAACGTTATTTTTATTAAAGATACCATGAGAAGTGAAAATCGGTTAAACCTATCCATCTCGTTATATTTAAGTTGTAAAAGATCCACCGTAAATATTATTAACAAAGCATTCCAGAGTTGATTTTTGTTTCGAAACAATCACAAATAGTGCAGTTAATTTTAGTTAAAGCGGACGTTTTATTTTAGAAGCATATTCTTTAAAAAAGCAGATTTCCTTTTCCTAAAACTTACGCATTGCAAAAAAAGAAAAAAGCACTTTCACATAAATACCAATCCGCTATTTCCCTTACAGCACATTCAAAATAAGTAAAACATCAAACACTTACCACATTTGATAAAATCAAAAACTTTAACTTAAAATCATGTACATCAACAAAGTTTTGCTTTTAGCAACATTGGCAGTTGTTCTTTATAATGTTTGCAATGCAGCAAGACTCACAACTAACATCGATTATCAAAATACAATAAACAAACTTCAACAAAACAAGTAAGTTCATTTAATGTCATTCAATATCTAAACAACTTAATTGTTTTGCTCTAAAATGTTAAAATATTTCATGATAAAATGTAAAAAACAATAAACTTTTAATCAAATTTTAATTTAGTTGTTTTTTTGTTGCAGAATCAATGATCATTCTCTGGTGGCACTCCAATTCATTCATCAAATTAAGAAACGATCAACTTGTCCTTCTTATCCTCAAGGAATCACCGAGCATTTTCGGCAAAACCAATGCTTGAGGACATTAGTTCAGTACAAGAAATACGATTGCAAACGTTTTGTCAATGGTCAAACTCAAAAGTAAGCATTGAGTTGATTTAATACATTAAACTTGTAAAACTAGATCTCAAAATCAATTGAACGATTGTTTATGATTTAAATTCCAGTGTCTTTTACTTTGTTTTGATGTTTCATTATTTGTTTGTTTATTTCAGTTTGGAAATCGATAATTGGCCACAAGCTCGTTCACTATGTGACGCTTGTATTGGTGAACATGACAACAAGGTTTTCCACGGAAGCGCAGCAGCAAGTACAATAGTCAGAGTGTGGAATCGTCAATTGAAAACTTGGCAAAAAATAAAAGTCACAGTTGGACACTACTGCCAAAGAGCTTATGTTAATTGATCAAATTAAAAAACTTAATTTAATTTTACACTGTATTTTCATTACATTTATTTTTTAAGTTTTATTTATTAAATCTACGATAAGTTTTTATTATTTTCAATGTCCTTATTTTAGGTTTGTATGTGCTATAATTGGTGTTCTATGCAATTTCAATTTTTATTTTTGCAAAATAAATTTATTTTTTTCAAACTTTTTGTCAGCATTGTTATATTCAATGTGCTTTAAAGAGTTGAAGGAAATTGAGTTTTAAGATTTTGTCAGCATTGTTATCTATTTATATCTATTTCTAGAGTTTTTTTTTTTTTCAAACTTTTTGTCAGCATTGTTATATTCAATGTGCTTTAAAGTGTTGAAGGAAATTGAGTTTTTAGATTTTGTATTAAGCCAAAACCAATTTAAACACATGGTGCAAAATCAATAATTTTAAAATCATTCATATATTTAAATACGAGAGGCGCTCAGAAAGTAATACAACTGCTTTAATTTCTTTAAGCATTCATTTAACTAACATCTGATTTTTTTACATATTATAGATTGGTAACTAAGGTTTACAGATTTTGTAAAAAATAAGGGTTTGAATCAATACAATTTAAAATTCAAATTTTAAGTAATTCCTCTATGTTCTTCTTCGTTAGAAGGTAAAACTGGCATGATATCCCCAAAGCAATCTTGGCAGAAGCAAAGAGTTGTTATTGTATTTCTATTGTCGGAGGGAGAAAGAGCTCAGAACATAAGCAGAAGCCTAAAATAAGTGTATGGTGACGGTGCTATAGATTACAGCACAGTGACGAGGTGGGAGAAACGAATCAATGATGGACAGGAAGACCTGCTGAAAGCATCTTTGCGATAGACCAAGAAGTGGTAGGCCGTCTTCTGCTCACAGTTTTGCTAACATTGATCAGTCATAAGCATTGATTAAGGAAAACAGACGCACAACTGCTAATGAGCTTGCTGAGTCATTAGGAGTAAGTGCAGGGAATGCTGTAAAGATCATAGATACCCTGGGGTATTAAAATGTGTGTGCAAGGTGGATCCCAGGGAAGCTCACAGAGGCTCATAAACAATCCTGCCTAGAAGCTTGTTCTAAATTTCTGGAGTATTGTCATAGTGACAAAATCTTTTTGCAGCGAATAGTGACCGGAGATGAGACTTGGATTCACCACTTTGAACCAGAGTCAAAGAGAGCATCAACGGAGTGGCGCCATTCCACCTCACCACGCTCGAAAAAGCTCAAATCTCAGCAGTCTGCAGGAAAAGTGATGGTGACTGTGTTCTGGGATAGTGTTGGTGTAATACTGGTAGACTTCATATCCAAAGGAGCAACAATCAATTCAGATGTTTACATCGATATATCAAAAAGTTGAAAGCAAGAATGCGAAAATTTCTACCTGGTTCGGAAATGTCTAAGGTTTTATTGCAACATGACAACGCTAGGCCTCACACCAGCCTCAAAACCTGTGAGTTCATCAGCTCCTTTGGCTGGACAACAATTTCACATCCCCCATGTTCGCCAGATATGGCACCGTCTGACTTCCATATGTTTGGCCCCTTAAAAAAAATTTGAGGGAGCGACATTTCGCTAGTGATTATGAGGTCAAAACTGCTGTTAGAAAGTGGTTAAACCTTAATTATTAGAATTAAAATTAGATATTAAAATTAATAATTAAAATTAGAAAGTGGTAGCCAGTAGAATTTCACATGATGAAGGAAAATGTCTACTCGTTATAAAGTGGAAAAGGCGGTTTGGAAAGCGGGAGATTACATTGAGAAGTAACCATGAAATGCTCGTGCTATGTACTATACTTCCTGGTGATGCACGATTTGTGTACCTTTAAAACTCAATGTCATGAAAACAAACCTGTTTGCATTACTTTCTGAATGATCCTCGCAAATTGAGGTCCTAATTAAAAACATCATGTTTAATACTTTTTTTAGCCTGTTGGAAAGTGTTGTGCAGTAGCGCATTGCTATCAGATTAAATAAAAACATTCTTTTTTGCTTATTGAAGACTTTTATGAGTAAGTTATATATATATATGAACTTTTAATATTCTAACACAGTGGTTCTCTAATATTTTTTGTTGCGATGGCTGTTGAGCAATTTGTTGGATATGCGACGTGCTAGCTACAAATATCTCAGAAAGAAATATTTTGTCAAAAATGATTTTCATTGATAAAACAAAAAATATATAAAATGTATTGTTACGTTTGTAAATTTCGTCAAACATTTGACAATTATGTAAAATAGTTACCAGCATTTTTTTCTCAAAGATTATTTTTGATCGATATTTTTTAAATTTTTTGTCAAGATAGAAAATCTTGCTTTGTATTTCATATGTTTATTAGCCAATATGGAGATTTAAGACATGGAAAGGGTTGGAGCTAGGGAAGGAGATGAAGTAGACCGAGTGAAATGGAGATTACTATCGCGCTGTGGCGACCCCGAGTAGGGAGAAGCCGAAAGAAGAAGAAGAAGATTAGCCACATTCTGATGTTCGTTGTTTGTTGGAAACCCCAACTTTTTTGAGTTTCCTAAATTAATTTTATTTTTAGGAAATTGCATCAGAGGTAAAGTCTATTCAACTTTTGTGCAACGTTTTTCGAAAACTAAACCATCGCACACGAACGTTGCCACGCACAATTTGAGAACCATTGCTTTAACTATTTCCTATGATTGCTTTTAAAATCGTGACGACAAAAATCAAAATTTACAACGAAAAAAATGCAGAATGCTCAAGCAATTAAAAGCCGAGCACAGTTTAAATAAGTTTTAAAAGATTTTCAAATTCCTAATTTTAGAATTTGAGTTTTTAAATATAACTCAATATTTTGAGTGTATAAAAGCAAAACGTATTAATTAACGTTAATGAAAAACGTTCAATCAAGTTTAGTCAAGTTGTTTTGGTCAATTATTAATAGAACGTTTCAAAATCTTTGATATCAGCTGGTATTGGTTCGCATTGATTTTTCGACTGTTTTGCTTTCTTTTAATTTTGATTTCTTGCATTTATTTAAAGAAATTTTTAAAATATCACGCCAAAGTGTTTGTAAAGTGGCCGTTTAAAGGCTCGTTTTTACTACAAGCGTTTGCGGGATTAATTTTTGTTTGTTAATTGATTTTTTTACTTTATTCCGCGCTTAAGCGTTAAGAAAAGCAATAAAACATACAAAGAATACTCCCACCGATGCTCGTAGTGGAAATAGAATTTTAAGGGATAAACAGGTTTTTATTATTTTGTTTGTTATTTATTACTGTTGTTGAACAATTTTTTTCGGAGCCGAGTGTCTATTTTTTACCAACCCGGACGCTCTCCAATATCGTAATTGTTTGCCTGAAGGATTTTATCACTTCAGTTACTAAGACTTACCGCGAAGAGGTCAACTACTCCAATTTGAACTCAAATCAAAATCTATCGATTTCGCAGCACTGGTTAAAATTAATAAGGCATAAGATAAATAAAACATTCTTATTAAAAATTTTAGCATGGTATCCTCAACATTTTTTGGTTTGTGGCCCCTTTCCCGAGACTCTCAACATTCGTGGTCCCGTGCTTAAAATATTGTCCCAAAAGACTAGTGAGGACTAAGTAAAAAGTACTTTCATCTCCGACGTTAATCACAAATCATTGGGAATGTATCAATCTAGATCATCTTGGGTCAGGCTTAATCCCTTACACACTGGCATTGGCTTAATCTGTTTTACAGTGCACAGATGGGGTATCGATCCCACAGCAGCCGTAAATGTGGCGCCGAGGAGCAAACCGCTGAATACATCATAAAATCTTGTCCCATTTTTCATTATTTGATTAGGAGCTTTGTCTGGAATCATTTTATAAGGAGATGGTGACCTGGCTAAATAATACTGTCCCAACATCTGAAGAGCCTTTCCGAGAGTAACATCTGCACTGTACAAAAAAGAACAACAATTTTGTTTCGTTTCTAAAAAGTTTATAATTTTGTTTTCGGAAGAGTCCGTAAGATTGACTTTCAAAAAAGCCACGAGGCATTTTCCGCGGGACCACAGCCAGAAGTATTTGCTGAAGATCTTTTTTTAGTTTTTGCAAGTCTTTCAGGACAATATTCTAAGCAGGATTCACAGATGTTGAGAGTCTCTGTAAAGGGGCCACAAATGATAAAAAGTCGAGAACCACTGTGCTAAAGTTTTTAATAAGATTGTTTTATTTTATTTTATGCTTTATTACAGTAATTTTAATTAGTGCTGCAAACTCGATAGATTTTTATTGGAGTTCAAGTTCGAGTACGAGTTCTATTCTGTGCTGTAAAAATTAAAAGCTTGATTAAGCCTACCTCTTTCAAAGTTGAAAAGGTGCCACAAAGAGATAAATAAAATAAAATAAATAATCAAACTGGCTGTCATTAACAAAAAAACAAATTCATTTAATGGTTGCAAGTTAAAAAAAAGAAATATTATTAAACAAATCATTTGTCCAAATGAAAGTACATGAATAACTCAATTGTATTTGAAGTTTAGTAGTTTAATATCAAAAGTAAAATCCAAATATCATTTATTCTATTTACAAAATTCTTCGATTAATAAAATCAAATTTGATAATATATTTTTTTCAGTTCGAGGTCAAGTTCGAGTTCAGCGTTTTTATTTTTAGTTCAAGTTTAAGTTCGGCAACAAAAGACCAAGTACGTCGAGTTCGAGTTTGCATTCCTGCTTTATAATATGATTAAAAATACAAATAACTAAATATATGACTAAATGCGTAAAAATTGGAATGACTAAAAATATGGCTTTATAGTATGACTAAAAGCTTGTGCGGCCCGCTTACTCAGTTGGAAGTGACAAAGCGACCAGCGACAACCAATAGGTTCATCACTCCTGATTTAAAACCTTTTCGCTGATCAACTTTTAAATATTTACTGTCGCTTTATATTACCGCTATTTCTTTTTTTAATTTCAAAAAATAGTTTGGGTGATTTTATACGCTTTAGTATAATTTCGGGTAATTCTAACCAGCTCCTGATTAAAACAATACATCAATATAAAAACAATGATTTAGTTTGTTATAAATATTATAACTATAAAAATAGCTTAAATTCATCTATCTTGTTAAATTTAGATTGAAAACCATCCACCGTAAATATATTAGTAAAGCAGTCCAGAGTTGATTTTCGTTCCGAAACAATCACAAATAGTGCAGTTAATTTCAGTTTAATTGCACTATTTGTGATTCAAAAATAGAATAGCTTTTTCTGTAACTTTAGTTTCTCCAGATGTTTTTACGCATTGCAAAAAAAGAAAAAAGCACTTTCACATAAATACCAATCCGCTATTTCCCTTACAGCACATTCAAAATAAGTAAAACATCAAACACTTACCACATTTGATAAAATCAAAAACTTTAACTTAAAATCATGTACATCAACAAAGTTTTGCTTTTAGCAACATTGGCAGTTGTTCTTTATAATGTTTGCAATGCAGCAAGACTCACAACTAACATCGATTATCAAAATACAATAAACAAACTTCAACAAAACAAGTAAGTTCATTTAATGTCATTCAATATCTAAACAACTTAATTGTTTTGCTCCAAAGTGTTAAAATATTTCATGATAAAATGTAAAAAACAATAAACTTTTAATCAAATTTTAATTTAGTTGTTTTTTTGTTGCAGAATCAATGATCATTCTCTGGTGGCACTCCAGTTCATTCATCAAATTAAGAAACGATCAACTTGTCCTTCTTATCCTCAGGGAATCACCGAGCATTTTCGACAAAACCAATGCTTGAGGACATTAGTTCAGTACAAGAAATACGATTGCAAACGTTTTGTCAATGGTCAAACTCAAAAGTAAGCATTGAGTTGATTTAATACATTAAACTTGTAAAACTAGATCTCAAAATCAATTGAACGATTGTTTATGATTTAAATTCCAGTGTCTTTTACTTTGTTTTGATGTTTCATTATTTGTTTGTTTATTTCAGTTTGGAAATCGATAATTGGCCACAAGCTCGTTCACTATGTGACGCTTGTATTGGTGAACATGACAACAAGGTTTTCCACGGAAGCGCAGCAGCAAGTACAATAGTCAGAGTGTGGAATCGTCAATTGAAAACCTGGCAAAAAATAAAAGTCACAGTTGGACACTACTGCCAAAGAGCTTATGTTAATTGATCAAATTAAAAAACTTAATTTAATTTTACACTGTATTTTCATTACATTTATTTTTTAAGTATTATTTATTAAATCTACAATAATTTTTATTTATTTATTGTTTTAGATGTGCTTATTTTTGATTTGAAATCCTATAAATGTTATGCTATGCAAATTAAAGTGTGCCCTTTTTATTTTTACCGATTAATATTTCTAATTGTTTGTCTATATTGGTGTATTTTAAAACGGATAAATAAAAATATGGTTTTACTTATATTTCATAAGTCATATGTGGCAAAAAAATTTCCGGCTGCACGTTCTATAATTAAGTAAACAAATGCAAAATATTTGATACGAAAAATCTATCTAATAAAGCTTGCTAGACCTATTGAAATTTCATAAGTTGTATTATTTGGCCAATGCTAATTTGCCTGATTTTCAATTATATAAATCATTTTGTTTTTAGTTACTTTTTAGATCAAATAGCTCAATGAATACCTATTTTAAAATATAGGATGTACTAAACTCTTTCAAAAATATTCTAGAAGATATTAATACTTCACGCAGAAACACAAGAAAATGCTAAAATAATCTAGAGCGATTTATCTTCGTTATCGCAAATAATCATTTAAAATTCTCAAAGAACGAAGCAACGCAACAAACATTAAAGTTCTTTAAAACGTTCAGCAGTGCAGCTCTTTCACGTCAAAACGTCAAATCGATTAATCATTTAAAATCATGTAATACTAAGGAGTTGGGAAACTGCAATATAATACCAAGGAATTCGAAAATCCCAAATCACAGTTGCAGACACATCCACTTGTCTAAAAATAAAATAACATTTGTTATAACTTTTTTTAATCAATACGTTATATGCACTCAAAACGTAAGTTATTTTAAAAAAATCACTTATACCAAGCATTGTGAAAAGTTATTCAAATGCACTCGATTTTTAATTGTTTGAACAGTGTGCGTCATTTTCATTGTAAAGTTTGATTTTTGTTGCTGTATCAATTTTTAAATCAATCTTTCTCAATAAAAGAAAAAAATTCATTCATTCATTCATTTCATTTTATTCTCAATCATTAGTAAACAGTTTAACGCTAAAAGTTATAAATATTGCAAAGATCAAGAAAAGGAAGAAGCAGCACAACGTCAGACGTTAAAACATGCATAAGATAATTAGAAAGTGAAAGTAAAAAACAGTAGAAAGCATTGCCGCAACACCTTAATCACATAAAAATATAAAAAATGAGAAAGAAAAAAGAAAATATAACAATAATATTATGAAACAAATTGAGAGATTGAAGAACCAGTGCATGACTAGTCTGCGTAATGATGATGGGTGGCACAGCTTGCCAAGATGGAAATTTAGCTCAACTGAGCAAGTTGAGTAAAGAAAAACCACCCATAAAAAGAAACCTCACCAGGTCCAGAAACCTTTTCTGAATGCATCTGGTGACATACAAAAAATAATAAAAAGAATGAATACAAATAAAAAGAAATAATAAGCAGATAATAATAATAATCAAATAATAAACAGATAATAATAATAATCAATACGTATTTAACATCTATACGTACGATCTTCCTTCCATGATTTCCAGAAAGTTTGCTTATGCTGATGATTTAGCATTGTTGCACTCTTCTGGAAACTGGAAGGACTTGGAGGGGACATTAAGCCAAGACATGTCCACACTTTCAGCGTATCTCCAGACTTGGAGGTTGAAGCTCAGTCACACTAAGACGGTGACGGCAGCCTTTCATTTAAACAACCGAGAGGCCAAACGTGAGCTAAAGGTCTACAACAACGGTAGACTTTTACCGTTCTGTCCAACCCCTACATACCTTGGGGTAAAACTGGACAGATCGATCACGTTTCGTCACCATTTAGTGGCATTGCGCAAAAAACTATCATCGCGCGTCACACTGTTGAGGCGACTCGTGGGCTCGGGATGGGCTGCTGGTGCTAAAATACTACGCATAGCCACCTTATCTCTAGTCTACTCAACAGCTGAGTACTGTGCGCCAGTCTGGTGTCGCAGTGCTCACACTCGCCTCATTGACAGTGTCTTGAATGACGCCTTGCGCATAGTTACTGGATGCCTGCGTCCCACTCCAATGGACCACCTACCTGTACTTTCAGGCATCCAGCCAGCTGAGCTTCGCCGACTGGGAGCGACACTCTCCTTGGCTTACCGTGGATCTCTGGACCCCGATCATATTTTGCATGGTCTGTTAAATGGGTCCTCAGATACTGGCCAAGTGAGACTAAGATCCAGACGCCCGTTTGTGCCAGGTGCGCGGAATCTCTTGGACAATCTTGCCAGACTTGGTATCCGCGCCTCTGAATGGACAAATCACAAATGGAACGCGGAGTACTGTGAAAGTGCTTCCGGGCTCCGTGCTTTTGTGCCCGGGACCAGTGTCAGGCCTGTTGGAATGGGCTTACCCCGAGCAGCTTGGGTTAAGCTCAACCGCCTGCGGACTGGTGTTGGGCGATTCCATTCGTCCATGCACAAATGGGGTCTCGCTCCTTCACCGAATTGCGAGTGTGGCGCCTCAGAGTAAACCGCAGACCATGTACTAACAATGTGCCCCATACATCGGGCACCACATGGAGCACGCGGTCTGACGGTTTTGGATGACGAAACTCGATGCTGGCTTAATAACATCACTGCCAGCATCTGATCCAGGCAGTGCAGCAGTCTGGGGTAGTAAAAGGATAAACCCTCGGCCCCAGTTCTGTTTGTGTCTGGCCTGGAGTGGATGCCCTTCAAACGATGACGACGAATAATAATCAAATAATAAACAGATAATAACAGTATTAAAAATAACATAACGTAACATAAAAAAACAAACTATTAAAAAAACAAACTATTATGCTAGTCAAAGTGATGGATAAAGAAAAAAATTATGTATGATTAACAATACAATTATACATAACAAAAAATAAATAAATAAAATAAAAAATAAAAAATAAAAAATTTTTACAGACCAGCTAAATAGCAAAATAATCATGTTAAACAAAGCCAATAGCATTTAGTAACGGCACAGAAATTTATATAACAATTTAAAAAATGAAAAATATTTGCTAAAATGAAATAGTAGACCATTGCCAAAAAGAAATTTTGATTAAAGAGCAAAGATAAGGGTGAAAAAGAGCCAATTTGATTTAGTGATTGATTTGAATTATGCAGACAAACAGTATTTAAAAAAAGAGTTCTTTATATCTTTGTGATAAAACTGGTTATCTTGATCTTTTAAGTTTTTCTTCCAAGGATTGAATTTAAAACTTTTTGTACCATTTCCATTGCCTTTCTTCCAGAAACCTGTAATTAAAAATTGGCAGTATTGTGTTTTAACACTAAAATAGGACATTATCGTGTTTTAACACTAAAATTAAATATATTTCTCATTACTTAAGAGATGTTTTGTAAACGTTAAAGTAAAAGATCAAACACTTTGTTTCATCTCACTGACAAAGAGAAACATCTTAATCCGTTATCCACTGTTATTTATAAACGACCAGCTACACTTCAAAATCTTTTAATAAACCACAAAAAAATATCCTTAAATTTACAGCCTAAAAACCATAAAAATGGATCTTCTTCTGCATGTGGTCACTGTGCTCTTTGTGGTAATCATGGAACACATAAAAACATGGTCCAAAACACTAATTTTATCAAAAGTAAAAATGGTAAAATTATTCAACTTAAGCAAAACCTCAATTGCACTAATTTCGGTATATATGCCGCTTCTTGTAATATATGCTCTGAAATTTATATTGGCCAAACTATAAATCGTTTTTCCGTACGTTGGAATACACACCGCCATATTTGGAATAGCAACACATTGGATTCTGAAAAGGCAGCATTATCAATACATTACCACAAGAACCACACTGATCTTCCATATAAGAATAAACCTATTTCAGAATGTTATACAGTTACTTTCTTACACAACCTTCAAATTCTTCTTTAGACATTTGTGAATCCCGCTGGATTCATCTCTTAGATGCCTCTATAAATATTCAAGCTACTCTTCTTCCTATTCAACTTCTCTTCTCTTCTCTTTTTATTGTACGTTTCTTCTCTTAAATAAAAAGAGAAGCTTCTCTTCTCTTTTTATTGTACGTTTCTTTTATATTTTTATATTTTTATATTTTTCTCTTTCTTCCTTTATATATTTTCTCCAGGCATTTTTTCTTTATATTGCTATTAAAAAAAATTTTTAAATAATACACTGTACTTACACTTTCTACTTACACTTACACTACCTTGCACTTACACTCTTCATTTCACTACTATATTATTTCTGTCTTGATTTACATTACTACGAAATTTTGTATTTCAACTTTTGACTCTTCACACGTCACAATCGCCTTTATTAATATGCAATCAGCTGTTTTTCTTGATGTTTACTATTGTATAATTCATTTAATTTAATTGGCACTAGCAGTTTACAATTTTGACAGTAAGTTTTTACTTTACTATTTGAAAAGAATTGTTTTGTTAAGTGAGTACATTTTATTTTATTCTATGACATTTACTAAATTTAATCATTAATCAATAATTTTCAATAATTTTCTATTAATTTTTATTCTTAAAATTTCACAGACTTAATAGAATCGTTAACTGATGATGATCTTTTGATCGAAATCGATTTTAAATTTAAAATAAATAAGTTTTTAATAAATTTGGACTGATTCTTGTCTCCCTTATTGAAAAATTTTAATTGAGATGCGTTTCACGAGAATCGTCCTAAAATCTTCATCCAATAGGGTTGAACAGATCCACTGGGTTTTTTAACAAATTAAGCTTAAATGATATATATGAACTTTTTATATTTAAACACAATGGTTCTCAAATTTTTTTTGTTGCGATAACTGAGAGAAATTTGTTGGATATTAGGCGTGCCAGCTATAAATATTTTAGAAAGAAATATATTGTCAAAAATGATTTTCATTGATAAAACAAAAAAATGTATAAAATATATTCTTACGTTTGTAAATTTCGTCGAATATTGAACAGTTTTGTAAAATAGTTACCAGCATTTTTGTCTCAAAGATTATTTTTTAACGATATTTTTTTAAATTTTGCCAAGGCAAAAAACCTTGCTTCGTATTTCACATGTTTTTTCAGCCACATTCTGGTGTTCGTTGTTTGTTGGAACCCCAAGATTTTTGAGTTTCCTAAATTAATTTTATTTTTAGGAAATTGCATCAGAGGTAAAGTCTATTCAACTTTTGTGCAACATTTTTCAAAAACTAAACCATCGCACACGAACGTTGCCACGCACAATTTGAGAACGATTGCTTTAACTATATCCTATGATTGTTTTTAAAATCGTGACGACAAAAAATCAAAATTTACAACGAAAAAAATGCAAAATGCTCAAGCAATTAAAAGCGGAGTGCAGTTTAAAAAACTTAAAAAAGACTTTTCAAATTCCTAATTTTAGAATTTGAGTTTTTAAATATAACTCAACGTTTTGAGTGTATAAAAGCAAAACGTATTAATTAACGTTAATGAAAAACGTTCAATCAAGTTTAGTCAAGTTGATTTGTCGGCATTGTTATTAGACCGTTTCAAACTCCTTTTTGTATCAAATAATTTAACTCTTGCATTGTTTAACGTCTTTTATTATTAAAGTGATTGAAGGAAATAAAACGATATTATTTGGAATTTTCACATCTTTCATCAAATTTATTACATCTTTTATGGATATTTTACACGCACGTGTCAGAGGATATTGATAAAATATTAAATGGACTCAAGCTTTTTTATTGTGATTTTATGGACTTAGGCATCTTTAAGGACAAATTAATTGGTTCCACGTGGACATAGATAAGTCTACCTACCTACATAGATAAGTCTAACCACTGCTACTTTGAGAGCAAACTGGGTTTCGGCGCGGAAGGTTGACCGTAGATCAAGTTATTCTTCTAACCCAAAAAAATAACAATAGCTTTTAGGCCAAAAAGAAGGCCGGCGCTCTGTGTGTCGATCTCACAACAGCCTACGATACTGAATGGCACCGCGACTCACCTGCAAGCTAATTCGTCTTTTTCCGGACTGGCACATGGTCTCATTGATTGTGAAATTTTTTCGTAATGGAATTTTTACTCTCACCACTGGTACCGTAAAACAAAGCAGGTTACGACGCCTTAAGAGTGGCATGCCACAGGGATCAGTCCTGGCTCCCCTCTTGTTTAATATCTATACATATGACCTGTCAATGACAGTTAGCGTGTAATAAGCCGCCAAAAAGACTATTCCACGCGGGTATCGAAATAACTATATTCCGCGTTCGGATGCAGAGTGTGAATTCCTCTATAAAACCTTTCTGCAGTCTCCTCAGGGAGACGACTCAAGTTTTGCTGCTACAGCTCTGCTTGCCAAGCTTGACAGAAAGCGGAGGGATCGATGGTCCGAAGCAGTTCGGAGCATTGACTTCTCACACTCTAGTCGAAAAGCGTGGAGTATTTTGAACAACCTTACTGGTAGGTCACGACACTCTCCTCGTCACTGTCCCGTTTCAGCCGATGCTATTGCATCTCAGCTGGTTAAAAATGGGAAATACGAGGCTGTTGATCGCAAGTCATCTCGACTTGTCTTTTAAGAAGTGTCTGACCTTTGGAGGGCCACAACACCAGACGCAGTAAATATCTCTGACAATTTTTTACAAAAAGAATTTACTGCTGCCCTCCAACACTTAAAACCAGGTAAAGCTCCGGGACCTGATTCCATCTGCCCCGAGCTTATACTCGATGCTGGAGCTGCTTTGAAGTCCTGGTTACATGACTTCCTTTCTTCCTGTTTGCGCCGACTCAAAATTCCCAAGATCTGGAGAAGAGCGCTTGTGGTCGCGATCCCAAAACCAGCAAAGCCCGTGGGGGACCCAAAGAGTTATCGACCGATATCTCTGCTCTGTGTCCCCTACAAGATACTCGAGAGGCTTATCTACGCCCGCGTTGAACCATTAATCGATCCACTGCTCCCTAAAAAGCAGGCTGAATTCCGACGCGGGAAGTCAACCGTAGATCAAGTTGTTCTGCTAACCCAGAACATCGAGGATTCTTTCGAAGCAAAAAAGAAGGCCGGTGCCGTATTTATCGATCTGACAGTTCCTTATGACACTGTCTGGCACCGTGGCCTCACCTGCAAGCTGCTGAGACTACTTCCGGATAAGCACATGGTCAAAATGATTATGGAGCTTGTCCGAAATCGAAGTTTCATCCTTACCACCGGTGACAGCAAGCAAAGCAGGCTACGCCGTCTTAAAAACGGCGTTCCTCAGGGATCGGTCTTGGCTCCCCTCCTATTTAACATCTATAAGTACGATCTTCCTTCCATGATTTCCAGAAAGTTTGCTTATGCTGATGATTTAGCCTTGTTGCACTCTTCTGGAAACTGGAACGACTTGGAGGGGACCTTAAGCCAAGACATGTCCACACTGTCAGCGTATCTCCAGACTCGGAAGTTGAAGCTCAGTCACACTAAGACAGTGACGGCAGCCTTTCACTTAAATAACTAAGAGGCTAAACGTGAGCTAAAGGTCTACAACAACGGTAGACTTTTACCGTTCTGTCCAACCCCTACTTATCTTGGGGTAAAACTGGACAGATCACTCACGTTTCGTCACCATTTAGTGGCATTGCGCAAAAAACTATCCTCGCGCGTCACACTGCTGAGGCGACTCGTGGGCTCGGGATGGGGTGCTGGTGCTAAAACACTACGCATAGCCACCTTGTCTCTAGTCTACTCAGCAGCTGAGTACTGTGCGCCAGTCTGGTGTTGCAGTGATCACACTCCTTGCGCATAGTTACTGGATGCCTGCGTCCCACTCCAACGGACCACCTACACGTACTCTCAGGCATCCAGCCAGCTGAGCTTCGCCGAATGGGAGCGACACTCTCCTTGGCTTACCGTGGATCTCTGGACCCCGATCATATCTTGCATGCTTTATTAAGTGGGTCGTCAGATACTGGCCAAGTGAGACTAAGATCCAGACGCCCGTTTGTGCCAGCTGCGCGGAATCTCTTGGACAACCTTGCCAGACTTGGCATCCGCGCCTCTGAATGGACAAATCACAAATGGAACGCGAAATACTGTGAAAATGCTTCCAGGCTCCATACCTTTGTGCCCGAGACCAGTGTCAGGCCTGTTGGGATGGGCTTACCCCGAGCAGCTTGGGTTAGGCTCAATCGCCTGCGGACTGATATTGGGCGATTCTATTCGTCCATGCACAAATGGGGTCTCGCTCCTTTACCGAATTGCGAGTGTGGCGTCTCTGAGCAAACCGCAGACCATGTACTAACAGCGTGCCCTATACATCGGGCACCACATGGAGCACGCGGTCTGACGGTTTTGGATGACGAAACTCGATGCTGGCTTAATGACATCACTGCCAGCATCTGATCCAGGCAGTACAGCAGTCTGGGGCAGTACAACAGCTCGGCCCCTGTCCTGTTTGTGTCTGACCTGGAGTGGATGCCCTTCAAACGACGACGACGAGTGACGATTAGCAGGAAATTTGCTTATATTGATAACCTGGCTGTTTTGCACTATGTAAGCCACTGGTTGGCGTTAGAGGAGATTCTTACTCAGGACCTGACAAGCCTATCCTCTTCCTTTTGCAAATGGAAGCTCAAGCTCAGTGCGACAATAACTGTGTCTGCAGACTTCCATCTTTACAACAAGGAGGCATGCCGTGAACGTAACATTTTTGTCAATGGACAGGCCCTACCGATTTTTGCTAAACCACTTATCTCGGCATAAAGCTGGATAGGGAACTCACGTTTCGCCGACACTTAGAGTCACTGTGAAAAAAGTTAACATCTCGCGTTGGGCTTCTAAAGCGATTGGCTGGATCAAACTTGGGTGCAGATGCCACATTACAACGCACAGCTACCCTTGCCTCGGTCGATTTCGGCTAAGTATTGCGCGTTTGTTTGGTCTCGCACTGGTCACACTCGCCTATGCCTTGGGCACAGTGATCAGATGTCTTTGTCCCACACCAAAGGACAACCTTTTCATCTTATCAAGCATCCAACCAACTGAGCTTTGCCGCCAAAAAGTCGTGCTCGCCGCGCTCAGGAGTCAGAACACCTCTTATATGAACGGCTCTTATTTCCACTTGGTGGACTACTGCATTAACTTAAATAAAGACACTGATTTTTTCCTGCTGCTGCATTAAAACTCTTGAACGACTCTGCCCAATCAAGCACCAGTGCAGCAAGATGGGCGAAATATATGTAGCATGTGGAGTTGAATGTGGCAAGAAAAAAACTCCCGACTCCATACATTTATTAAATATGCTAGCCCAACCCCACAAGCATTTAGCTTTCCCAGACCTGCATGAGTCAAAATTAATCGCCTCCGAACCGGCGTTGGTCTATTCCGCTTAGAAACGAATAAATGGGGTATAGCTTCTAGGCGGCTTGTGAGTGGGCAAAAAGGAACAGACAGCTGAGAACATAATAACATCCGGCCCTATTTATCGTCAATCAAATACAGCCAGTGCTCTTTTAGACGTCAACAAGATCCTGGCGATTTGGCTGATGAAAACATGTCCGGCCATTTAATGAAACATTGAACTCCCGCCCACTTTCCCTCAAACGAAGAAGAAGAAAAAGCACAAAATATGGACTTTTAAATTTTCGTTTTCTTTTAAAGTCTTCTTTTCTTTTAAAGTCTATTTGTCGTCGTCGTGTGATATTTATTATTAAAGTTTCATATTAAACCAAACCTATTTAGTTTGGAATTATTTACAGAGAAATTTTCTAGACACGTTATAATATCCGAGTAATTATTCTTTCTCATTGCCCTTTGATTACTTTAAACAAAAAACAGGTGCAGCAATAGCATAGCGGTTTGTTTAAAAAAAGAAAATACCAGCAAAATTTTTCAAAGTTGATTAAATACTTATAGATGCATCATAAACGTCTCATATTTATTGTTGCTAAATTTGGTTTAAATTCATGTTGGTAGAGCTAATTGTCTGAATGTTTGATACTACTATACAATAGGGCAGGTCGATTTTTACGTTTTTTTTAATTTCAATTATCCTAGGGTCAGAGTAGTTGCAAAATGGTTTCAAACACTTACTTCTAAAATATCAAGTAAATCGGACGTATATTCGCTTGCGCAATTGAATTTGAATTTTTTTAATGTTCTTGTCCAAAAATTTAGTTGCCGCTAGATAGCGCTAGTAAATTTTTTTAATTTTTTTAAATTTACACAAGGAAAATATTCTATTTGATCGTTGTAGCTTGAAAATAAATAAGAAATATAAAACAAGCACATTAAAATTTTTTAAATAATGTTCATAAAAAAAGCACAAAGCATAAAAATATACACAAAATGGTAACTGTGCTTGTATTTTAGTGCACGCGTATATTATTCTAAGTATTAAATAAAAATAAAATTTAAAGAAAAACATTATTAACATTTTAAAGTATCAAATTCAATAAGATATGCAATATTACAAATGTAAACCATCGTATGTTTGATGATAATGTCCTTTAGATAAGAATTTTTGACGCGGTTTGCGGTTTAAAATTTTGGTCAAAATTGACTTGTGTCGGTTTTCATAACCGTAAATTGTGTGTGAAGCGTCATACACCAGTTTAACACTTCGCTCAACGCTTTGCGAATGACTTGGTAAATCAGGAATTTTACACAAAGAATCTTTTTGAGTCAAAGAAAACACTTCTGCATCACTCAAATGTTGCGTTGTGGCTGGTTCCTGAAATTCAATATCAGTCTAGTCAAGTCAATCAAGTCTTGTCATGTAGATGCATTCCACTTAATAGGAGGAATACGTTTTATTTTGAGAAAAGTAGAAGTTCTACAAGATATAAGGTTTAGTTCAGCAAATTATAAAACTTCAAAACATTTAATCCTACAAATATAATTACGCTAAATACCAATGTAAAACGAACAGTAAAGCTATTTAAAACAGTACGTTACCTTAATTTTGCCATCAGTTTAAATCCATTTCGGCGAACAACAGGGTTAGGCTACTATTTTTAATCATGGCGTGTACAAAATTATCTGGAAGAAGGCAAAAAACATTTCCTTGTATACTTTGATGCGCAAATTCTTTGACATCTTCATCGGGAAGCTGATTTAATCGCAAATGATGAACAGAATTTTAGCAGCTTCATGAAGTTTTGATGATATTTTAATTTCAAACCAAGCAAAACTGTAAACCTTGATAATATAAGAAACAGGCTTCTTTAGTGTTTCATTTGGCTTCTTTTCTCGAGTATATAAAGCTAATAACTGAATTGCTAACGTTAACCACCTTAAATGACATAAAGAACCTAGTTTTCTTGAAACCAAGCTTTTACCTATTTCTCCAGAACTTATACTTACGCAGTATTCAAGCAGTAACTTTTGATCATTGCTTAAATCATTCTTAACTTTAGTTTTTAAAAAACCTGCATTTATATTCGTTTTTATGAGATTGAATTGCATAGGAGGAATAAGGTGAATATTTTCTGCGCACTTTTGTGCAAGAGTTCCATTAAAGCTTTTTGGTTCAGCGGTTTCACCATCTAATTTTTTAAATATTGGCCTTAAAGGTAGCTTGTTTTGATGTAATGAATATCCAATGCAATGAAGATTTCTTTCTAATATCTTTTCTGAACTACTACTAAGCCGTTGTTAGTTCCAATGTTTACAGGGGTATTGTCTACTAGAAGTGCTGTTAGGCTGTTGGTTTAAACTCTTCAAGAACATTGTATGTTTGCTCGGCCAATAGCTTTCCAGTAGCTCCAACGAGAGGTATTTCTCTATACGTAAGATAGCTTCCAGGTAATTTTTCATCCTCTTTGGTAAATGTTAGATGGTGTTCAGCAGCAAATGTTTTTTTCAGTATAAATTCTTCATGAAAATTATTAAAACTGAGAATAAGTTAATGTATCTTTATCTATTTTTCCATCCACTTTAACCCTTAGATGCAGGAACCTATGAACACCCACCAATGCAGAAACTGGGCCTCCGAGGCCCACCCGTTCTAAAGGAGTATGTTTTCATTCGCGGTTGTGTTTGTTGGTATATATTGGAGCATTCACACTCAAAGTACAGTATTGTAGAAGTATGTTTTATCTATTTTGGTTTCAGTGCATAACTTTATGTACAAAATCAGAAAGAAAATCAAATCCAAAACTCACTCTGGAGACATGTACGTACTAAAATAACAAGACAGTTAACAAATGACTCAGCATTTTACAGACAATTGTTACAAACGACATGACTATGTTCCTTACACACGTTTTTGTTACATTTCTTGCATACCATAGCACTTTTACGATCTTTTTTCGAAGGGCAATAATGGCAACGTTTTCGCTTGGTTACAGGTGTCTCGCAAACAGTCCCTACATTTTCTTCTCTTCTGACCCCGCATCGTTCCATTGCCACAAGTACAGTTGACCGTAGGTTTGTAGTCACTCTCAGTCGCCTTCTCATTTGTGGAATTACCAATTCCTTTGCGAGATTTCGCAGAAACAATCTTCGCTTGTGGGTCTTTCCTACTTCAAATTCCGAATTCTGTGTTGAAAAGATGAGGAAAGCATTTAGCGCAGCAACATCCAGCAAATTGTACCACATCACTACTGGCTATCTTTTTGTCTGCCGCTTGCAACTATATGTGCGAATCATTTGGTTGAAGGTGTCCACTCCTGCTTTGGTACCATTGTAGTATTGTATTACCTCTGGCTTTTTCTTTGAACTGCCTTCATCAATAGCTTTGTCATGATGCATAGTACTCAGCATTATAACCGCCTTTCCTTTCTTTGGTACATAGCTTACCATAGTGGTGTTACCCTTGAAGCCAAACTCAGTGCTGTACCGTTCCCGACTTTTACTTGCTTTCATGATCGGGGGTATATCCGGTTTATTTTGTCGAAGGGTCCCAACTAATGTTAGGTTTTTGTTCAGCAGGGATTCAGCCAATTGCACGCTTGTGAAAAAGTTGTCTGCGGTTACGTTGCGACCACTGTGCTGCAAAGGGGAGCACAGTTCATGCACAATACTACTACCCACGTTTCTCTTCACTTCCTCACCTGGTTGTCTACCAGTATAAACACTTCCGTTGAAGCCATAGTTTGTTATCGAATCACATAACCAGAAGATTTTTATGCCGTATTTTCCTGGCTTGGTTGGAATATACTGAAGAAATCTACATCGTCCCTTGAAAGCCACCAGTTGCTCATCAATAGTAACACATTCGTGTGGACTGTACCATTTTTTGCAGTTTGAAATAAAAAGTTTCCAAATATATCTAAATGCTGCCATGTGGTCTGTCTGCAGGCGGAATTCTCTCGTTCTTTTGTCATCAAACCTCAAAAAGCGACGGATGTCTTCGAATCTTTCTACAGACATGGTTGCCTTGTACATAGGGTTTGAGAAGTCATTCCCAAACAACTCGCGTGTTGATACGTCCCACTGCTTTTCAGAGCCAGCAAGAAGTACAAGCCCAAAATAAGCTAGAAGTTCTTCCTTAGATACATTGTTCCACCGCTTACTTCTACTACTCGCCACTCTCCTTCCTTCCAAGTTTGTGCATTTACACACCTCATCCAGAATCTCTTCTGATAAAAACAGTTCTAATGCATTGGATGGAGAATTTGCTATTACAGTCCGTTTAGGGCCTGGCTGTTCATGCATAATATTATGCCTTGGGGTCCTACTTGGAGGAGGGGTATCCGATCTCCAATATGTGCCATTGCGAACAGTCCGATTAGCGATTTCTGTGTGCGGTTCATTGTCTTCATCAGAACTGTCATCGCTTGATTCCTCTGAACTCTCAGATGATGAAGGCAAATTGCTAGAGACTGGCTCAAAATCTTCATCCTCTGAACATTCTGATTGTTCGTCTACGCTCAAAACACCCTCTTCAATCATATCTTCTACTTCGTCAAGCGTTAGCTTATCACCTTTACGCTTGGCCATCTTCATTAGAAACAAACCGCAATACTAACAAGCAAAAATTACTAACGATCTGACTTCAGTCAAACGTTTTTCTACGTTCACAACCTAAGCAAAGACCACGTGCTAATCTAAGTAAATGGCCACTAGAGGCAGTAGAGATTTTTTGTTAAAATTAGGCTGTGAAAAAAATGATAGAAACAAGTAGCAAAAGAGACATACTCCGAAAAATATCTGCCTAATATCGTAAAACGATCGAGGCAAAGCAAAAAAACTGGAAGTCCAAGCGAAAGTGGCACCCCAAAAATTTAGCATAGTCTAATGAAACGGGTGCCCCTCCCACCTCGAAGGTTTTTTTTTCTGGATCAATCCACGAAAGCAATCTGGCATAAGTTGCAGAAGAATATCTGGAACACCTCAACCATATGTTAAATAGGATCGACATAAATTAAAAAAAAAATCCTTGCCGGGCCTCCCAGACCCATTCCTGCATCTAAGGGTTAAGACAAGTTAACGCAAATTTATCGCTGTTTTCTACATTTTTCGCTGACAACACAAACTTTAGTCTTGGCTCGATCAAGCTTGGATTTATCTAACATAATGTGGTTACGGTCGACATTTTCTTTAAAAAAAGGTTTTAAATCGTGAATTAAAGCATTTGTTTGTGAACCTCTTAATTTTGAAAAACATTCACTTCTTACTAGTTCTATAGCATATCTGGGATATTTTAAAATATTATATTTTTCAGAAGTCGATAGTTTTTTGGTTGCCAAAACATATTTTCCTGAAATAAATTTAAAATACTTAAACATGGTAGTAGTATTGTATAATTTTCTTATATGTACTTGATTCAACAATAGAAAGTTTACAGGGTCCACCACCAAACATTTTGTTTGCTTTATTTCGTGTATTGACTTTTCTTTTGGCATTCTTTTAATTTGTTTGCAAATGACAATCAATCGCCAGCTAACACTCTCAGAAACTATATTTAAAAAATTGAAATAAGCTTATTTTACAAGTTTAAATTTTACCACAAATTAAAGCAAATTCGGAAATACTTGCTTCTAGACTAACTACAAAATAAATTTATTTAGGCTCACAAAAAGTATAGTTATTCTTCTTATATTTATAAAGTAGATAAACAACCTTAAAGTATACTTTCAGTAAAATAAGTTATGAAACAAAATAATAAAAATTTTTGTCTCTTTTTACTTTCTGTTAAACCTAGCTTTTATTTATTTAACCCCAGAAAACCCACGCTATTAAGCAATTGTAGAAAAAAAATAATTTTCACCTAATTGGGTAATTTGTACCTTCTCTATTTTAAAACTTATTTTAAAAATTGTGTTGGGGCTCATTTTAGTTGTTTTTGGGGATGTGACATATATGTCACACTGGGCCTTTGTGTATGTTTTAGCGGCAAAATCGTAAAATATTTTAAACTTTATTTGACACAGTAAAACAAGATAACAAAAAAAAAGTATTTTTTAGGAATATTGACAACTGCTATAGACTCTAATCAAACAAAGAAAGTAAAATAACGCAATTTAAAAGGTTTGAAAATTTCATGCTTTCAGCTACGAATTTGATAATTTTCGCTGTAGCCGAAAGCATGAAGCCAACAATTTTTGAAAGAAAACTATAGTCATATGACTTTTAAAAACCAATAAAAATCAGTTTAGAATTATTGCATATGGATCACATTAGGTGTTGCCAATTGTTTTCATTCCAAAAAATTAAAATTTTAAGAGTTAAAAACGTTTAAAGTTTATGTTACACATATGTCACAGTGGGTTCTCTGATGTAAATGATAGAACAAATTATGGTTTTTAATTTACCGCGCACCAATTAAGGAGCCAAAAGCGAATTGCTTACAATGTTGCTATGGAGAAAAGCATTTAGCGCCACCAAAATAGTGCTTTTTAAAAAAAAAAAAAATTTTGTTCAAATAAACGTAAATGTGCAAAAGAAAAACAGGTTTAAAGTATTTTTTTTATTGTTTTGGAATATAAGTATGTTTTTCCAACTACTCTTACTCTTATCTAAGCTTGGTTTCAAAATCGACCTACCCTACCATAGCCTACAATTAAAAAAAATGTTTTGCAGATAGAGTTTGTTCTCTTCTTCCTCCTCATCAGAGTGCTAAGCAGACTTAGCATCTCTCAAAGCTGAAAAAAATGTCACATGATCCCGCAAGAACGCATGGTGAAGCAAATGCTTAACATCTAAAAGTTTTGATTTTTTATTGGGTAGAAAAGCCAAATATGCATCTAATAACATAGTATACGATTTATCATATCTATGATAAACTTTTTTCCTCGCTTTAAGGTAGCAATTTGTGTGCTGCATTCACCTGTCATAGGAAATTTGCTGCTAGGTTACCTTTCTCTTTTACATGGCAAACTTCACATGCTTGGAATGTTGCTCGGAGGTCGTAAATAGGTATCAAAACGGTTATGTAATCTTTTACTTTTACAATCGGGCGTAGAATCATTCTTTATATTTTAAATTTTCAGTAAGTGGATGTTCCACATATACTGTATAATCTTAAAGGGATCAACTTGATCACTGTTTCTAATCAATTCAACCCATTGAGAAGGCATTGTAGTAACTTTGTCTTTTTCTCTTTTTTTTCAATTCGACAAAGCCCCTGTCACATGACATGCGACCATTGCTGGAATGTGGGTTAAAAACGTATTTTTCATCCAGCTTTCTTTCATACATTACTAGCAATACTTTTACTTATAAAATGTTTGTTGATGAAGGAGATAGTTAAACTTAACCCCTTTCAAACAAGAAATATTGTGTGTTAGAAAATTTTGAAAGGGAACCAAATGCCTAACTTAAAGTTTAAACTTTTGTCTCAACATAACCCCAAAATACGAGTAAGCAAAGGTTTACTAGCCATGCTTTTAATTTTAATTAAGTTCTACGTATTTACTTCATTCTGTATTACTTTAATTACTTTTCTAAGTCAAGTATTTTAATGGAACATTTATGCGTATTATTTTTTTAGATCTAGTATGACTAAACTAAAAACAAACCTTACTAGTTTTTATGACATATAGTCAGAGCATCGATTCACAATATTTCACAAAACTAATACCGATATCACGGAGCAAAATATTGTATACGTGACTAAAACTAACAACGAGAATGGATAAAATGAACTTAGTTACTGTTGGACAAAAAGCAAGTGGACTTACGAATTTTTAAACTTAAGATATTTTTTTAAAAATTCGGCACTTCATGCAAAACCTTGCTTTTAAAATAAAGACTTAAAAATATTTTAGGAAATAATAATTTGCATGGTGATTAACACGTTAAGTGCCGCGTGCCGCGTGTATGAAAACCGAAAAAAAACGTACTAAAATGGCCAACTCAATTTGGGTAAAAATGTAACTTAGTTACTTTTTGTTAAACCCTTCTTTACAACTATACAGTAAAATTATTTGTGAAATCGGAAAAATGCAGAATAAAATTTATATGACGCTTTTATTTCTAAAAATATTTTTCAAGTTTTTGATAAAAATTAAATTAATTTAGTAATAAAAGTTATTGTTTTTTGGATAACTGGATTTTATAAAGAGAAGTCTAGACTACAAATGGATTCATGTTCCTTTGTTTCATCGGTCAACAATAATTGGAAAAAATTGTTTACACTGATTGAAAAGTGAGCTCTATATTATGTTTATACGATTTGTGATAACAAAATTAGCCAACTGGTTTGATTGAACTAGAAAAGATGCGTTTGATGAGTTGATCAAACGCATAAGTACGTGCGTCAAAAATGAGCAATTTTCAATGCATAAAGAAACTCTTTTTGATTACAAAGACCTTGTTTTAGAGTCCTGATAAAAACAGCTTTCAAAGTTTCCAAACGGAATCAAGATTTGCCACTCGCAAATAAAAAAAATGTTGATGTTGTACCGAGCTCATTTTTCGTAAAATTTTCTCAGTGCATTCAATTGTGTTTATTCTATAAATGTATTGCAAAATTAATGTTCTCACGCTGCATTTTGTCATGTGAAACAATTTTCAACGTTTATTCACTAACTGTACTGTACATTTGGCACTGATTTTGCAATTATCATTTTTCCAACCTTAATATTTGTATTTTTATTTCTATTGTCCTTTCTTGGCTTTTCCCAAAAGAACTGTTGGCTGATCATAAAATCAAGACCATTACCTCTTTTATTTCGTAACTGGTTTGCCAGCCTGTCACCAAGAAAATTGCCCGTCACGTAGCTTGATATCGCCTGATTTGCGCTCAGAAAAAGTCAAACGTCATAAACAAAAACAGTAATAAATTCGATCCGTGTACTTGTTAGCTAAAGGCGGAGCTGCCAGTGGGAGCCAGAAGTTTTTTGTAAAGTTGAAAAGTTGATGTTTTTTGTTGTTGATGAACTTGATCAAGACACTTTTGTAATAAAATGAATCTAATTTTAATTCATCTGCAACCAACTCAGTACTTATTGATAAAAAATCTTTCTATGGATCGTGTTAGTTTCTTGTTGTCTCTGCGTGGGCGTAAAGGCCAAAGTCGTAAATTCGAACCTATTACCTGCAGATATAATGCCGTTTCGTCTGCAACCGATTGTGCTTATAGCCTTAATAAATTTATAACTTCGATTAGTAACAATGCTTTTCCTTCACTTCTAACAAGTCGTAATAATTTAGCTTCTGCTCGAATTTCCAAAGATAATTTTTCCCTTACTAAATCAGTAATTTTGCACCCATTTTGTAAGTGTTCAGCGTTGTCGTCTACGCCTCGCTTTTCGTTAAATAGTGTTGATATCGAAACTTAAACACAAAACTTAACTACTCCTGATACAAACCCTTCTTCACCCGAACCTTTCAATTTTTTTGAATTTCACTTTTTTCAATTTCAATTGTCACCCCTTATCTTCGCAAAATTTTTTATCTTCTACCGTAGCATAACCCAATTGCCGTCCTTCACTCCTTCTCTTTCTTCATTTTGAGAGAATGATATAGAATCGTGGTTAGCTGCAGAAGAACATTAATTCACCTGATTTAAAATTTTTAGAAACAAAACGCTTTTTTTAAAGCTCAGTGCATTTGATTTCTGAGTAGTTTCCAAAGTTCCACGAATTGTTCGTACGCCTGGCCATTAGCATTTTAAAGTTTAAAAGAAGCGTTCACTTAATTGTACAGAATAAGTGATAATGACCGCTTTAATCTGCTCTTAAATCGCACCAAATTAGGCAATCACAAGCCCTATAAGCTCTTGTCTGAAATGCCCACGCTCTTCAGAGCGTCCGGCAGCCAAAATGCTGATCTTAATAAATTGTTGGAAAAATCATTTCTCGATAAACTCCCGCCTCAATTCACACTATTTTAACCGCATCCCGCAACCATCCTAAGAGCTTACTGCACAAAGCACTGACCATATTTTAGCTACAATATCACTCGGTCCGTTTATTAAAGCAAACACTGCACAAAAATTACAAAACCAAATCTTCGAGCAGCGTTTGAGTAAACTTACTAATACGTTTGAAGCATTAATAAACCTTCAAAAGAATAATAATCACCTTTCTGTCAATCAGACCAGCAATTTGCTTCTTAGCCAACAAAACGGAAGACATAGCCCGGCTCATAGTTTTTATCCGTGCCGAGAAATTTGGTCAAATGCCCCGCCGAGCTTCTTCTAGCCCGCCACAACGAAATCTCTGCTTTTATCTCTAGCGCTTTGGTGCTAAAACCATGAAATATCAAGCTCCATGTTCTTCGCAATTTAATAATGGTTGTAATTCTTCTGACAGCAATCGACTTTATGTATAGTGTTGTATTCCTGCGGTTCAAAAAAAAGTTAAATTAGAGCACGATTCCCTTTCTGTTTTCACGATTCTTGTAATATATAATATAAGTTTTGTCGTTGATGCGGGCGCCGCAATAAGCATGATTCTGCCCTGCAGAACCTATAAAAATATTACGGCCCCCAAAATTGGATCGCTGCTAACAACACCCCAATTCACATTTTCGGAACCAAAAAGTTAAATATCGACGTAGGGGCACGTTACATGCTGCAGAGGGTTTTTAAAGTTGCGAACGTTGACATTCCCATCATGAGCATCGACTTTCTTCGTCATTTTGGCTTTGGTGTCGATGTAAGTAATAATCGCTTTATCTTGCCCTATAACTCAATCTATCGTCGACATAATACGTCACATATACAGCGACAAATAACACAAATTGTATTTCCCTTGCAAAAGCGAGCAATGTTGACAACTTGCCTTTCTTTTTGCTTTGCACGAATAACGTCACTGAGTAGTTTCCGCCCGAGCGTTTGGTTTCCATGACGTAGCACGCTGCACTGACTCTACACGATCATTTAATAAATGACTTGCCTACAAATATTGTTAACCTCACCGACACATCCGATTGCTTTCCATTCAACATATTGTATGAACAAAGGTGCTTGTAAGAGCAAGTTTAAAACACACGTTTGCCCGCAACTCTTTTTAATGCGTTTAAAGTTTTTGTGCCTACAAATAATCTAATACTTGCGATAAGAAAATTTTTTGCTGACAGTCCCTCTAAACTCCATACGAATATTGATAGGCTGCCGCCGCTGGATTATCTTGCCATGTTGAAGGCGCAGACGTTTGATTGTATTAAATGACGACCCTAATTCATTGCAATTAACAAATCTACCCCTTTCAAATCTCCTAAAGTCAACTTATTAAAAGATATTTCTTGGAGTCATTTTTGTCTTTCTGTGCCACGATCTTTACGAAAACATGTTTTCAATCATATTTACTCTATTGGCCACCCAGGTGATAAAAAAACGGTTCTACTTTTGTCTGCTTTGTTTTATTGAACCGGCATGCGAAAAAATATGCAACGTTTTTGCAGAACATCTCCCACATGTCAGCTATCAGAAACGTTTACCACAGTACAATCTCTCATTTGTCAACCCGGTAAGAACTAACGGCGACTGCCATTCGATTCATAATCTAATTCTAAACTTTATTTGAGTAGCTCTTCCGTGGCTATATATATATAAATATATATCTCTTTTTTTAATCGCCGCGTCATGCCGGCATAAATTTTATTGTAACAAATGCTTCATGGTTCCGTCATAAAAAATAGCGTCATAATACTGTTATAACTCTCGGTAATTTTATTTTTTATTCGCGTTAAGCAATTCATTGCTTTTTAGTTTTTCTTTTATTTGCGTTAAGAAAACCGTATGGCCTTAATTTTGCTGTAGTACTTGCCTTGCCAGCAGCGTTACGTTAAGCCTCGCCTTTTCCACCTTTTGAATTTCACTTTGTGCATCAACAAGCTTTGTGTTTATCTCCTGCTGATTGTTGATCACATTTGAGTCACGTTTTCGACTTGTATTTTTGTATTAATTTTTTCTGCTATCAGGACCTGCATCCTCTTTTTTTCACCTGTCGATTCTAGAGTGAGCAGATTTTACTCCAGCTATTGTTCAGTTTTTTTTATAAAAAAAGAGAAACGTCATTTTTACATACGTCTCTCTTACAGCCGACTGCCTACATTGCTTTCACCACACGAGAGCCAGACCGATCGCCGAGAGGATTCGAAGTTCTGCTGTATCTATTTTTTTTTATGTAATTTAGGGTTGGTCTACATAACGTGTCAAACCCTCCTTCGTTTTCCCCGTCGTTCTTTCTTGCTTCTGTTTTCTCCAAATAAACTATAACCTTATGTTTTGACAACGTGGTTTAGTGTTGGAGGTGGAAGACTTTTTTTATGCACAATGCTATTATCGGCTTTCTCATAACTTCTTTTTTCATGGCTAACACTCACAGTGGTTTTATCTGCTTGTACTGCACTCATCAATTATATTCTTTAACTTATTTTAAAATTGAAGACCCAATATTTTTTTTTAATCCAAAAAATTTTTGACTTCAAAGTTTTCTCGGTAATTCTCATTATCGCCGTGAGTTAAAATTAACTTTAATGTCTCTGTTAAACCACTCCCTAGTTGCATGTATATTCTGGTTCTTTGGTCTCTCACCACTTGCATCCGCTCTTCAACTTCAACTTTCTCCTAACAGTCTTGTAAAAAAAGAATACTATTTTCCCCACCTACTGGCTGCAAAAAACATAATAACCTTTATAAAAAAAAGTGTCACCCTGAGGTCTTTTTTTAAACTAATGACTTTCTACATCTATCAATCACATCCTGTGAAGTTTTCAAAACCGTCTCATTAACAACCTTTTATTTCTTTGAAGCTTGAACCGACGCTGACCTCACTATTATTGTTCCTCCTCCACCTGTCAAAGCCTGCTCCGATTGGGAGCGCACTAGCAAAACTAAATGCTGCGGCCATTGGTCACAACAAACCAATGCAAAATAAGTCATTTTTAATTTTCTAATTCTTAAATATGTAAGTCCTATCTCTAACAAAAAATAGACATTAACGCCTTTTTAACAAAAACAACTGCTGAATATACATCCATCTACGTAAATAAATTGTTAGCTTTATTTACTCCCTCGCACATTGCGAGATCCAAAAAGGCTTTTGCATCCCAGAGACAAAAATTTTAGTGATGAAGGTCTCGAGACCAAGTTTTACGGTTTTGATCTCGTCTCGGTCTCGGCCTTGTGCTAATGATCCCAGTCTCGCTCTTGAGACCATGTGATCTCAGTCTCGTGTTTTTTGAAATTAGTCTCGGAACCTGACATTTATTGATATTTTTGTTACTTGATGTTAGTGTGATGAATTTTGCAATTTGCTTAAGAATAAAACTTAATTGACTAGCTTTTGAAGTTGCAATTTGCCAAAATTTGAATGGGTAAAAAGCTTAAAATCAAACTTCCTAAATCTTCAGTTTTGCAACTTTCTTACATTTATTCCAATAAAAACTTTTATTGCAATCAAAGCCATCTATTACAAGCTAATCCGATTACAAAAAATTTTATTTAATTTTTTTTCCGGAACAAACAAGTCTGGTAGTGTTTTGAATGCTTCTATTCACACCCTTGTTCTTAAAACATTTAAACCAAATTAATCTAATTTTAGAAAAATCAAGTAACTTGACTACGTAAATATTTTTTAAAGTTTCTATTTTCAAGTAGAATACAAGCTTTAAGAGAAAAATAAAAAAAATGTTATACAAAAACGATATATCTGCAACAGCAAGATAGATTATATAGCTTTCATTTAGCTTAAATACAGCAGTATTTACCCAACGATCGGACATGGATATCTAGAAACAATGTATTCTCAAAAGAGATCACAATGTAACCGATTAAATCTAATTTTAACGAGTTTAATAGAAACAGTAAAATAAGTAAAACTAAAACAAAATAATCAAGAGGACGATTATTATGTTACAGGCCTGTTGTTACGGCAAGTACACTGAGTTTCTAACCCGGGTTTATTTTCTGGCTGTAATTTACTTAATTTTTGTTTTTGACGTTTAATTTGATTCACTTCATTTTTTCACGGTGCTCGCTTGCTAATTGATTGTTGCTTTGAGCCGACATTTTCCATTATCTCACTACTAATTGATTGTTGCTTTGAGCCGACATTTTCCATTATCTCAGCGCGCTCGATTGCTAATTGATTGTTACCTCGAGCTGACTTCTTTTTTCCATAAGTTGGGTGTAATTTGTGTAGAAACGCTTAGTTTTGCTACTTCAGCCTTTGTGGAGCGGTCGTAGATTTACTGTTTGAAATACTGTTAGACGCCGTTGGGAGTGCTGTTGAGGCTTTTGAGCTGTTTATAATACTGTTGAAGATACTGTTTGATATTGTTACTTTTGTCGGTCTGCTCCGTGTCAGTCTACAGTTGAAAACCGTCCGACTGTATTATTTCGTCCAATCATCCAAATCGTTCGTCCGTACTATTTCGTCCGACTCTATTATTTCCTCCGATCGTCCAATCTTCCATTTAACATCCAATTTAGTTCGTCTTATTTCGCATTGTTTTTATATCTTAATACAAATTTAATTCAAATCAAATCAAGGACGCGTACATTTCCGGAGACAGCCACACGGAGTTTAAGACCGCGAAGAACTTACTGTAACACCTGTCTTGGTCTTATGGATCTCATCAGGCATAAGTTATTGCAGCCTCTAAAGCAAATGGTAGCACGAAAGATAAAGATAAGAATTTCATAAAGTAACGCTTTTGGAAACGAGGAATTCTAACTAAGAATCTACAATTCTAAACTTAAATATGATTAGTGAACATTGAAAAAGAACCAATCAGAAAAAAATTAAAAAATTGAATTTCGGGCTTCAAACCATTTTGAATAAATTACATCGAAAAGAACCTTGAAGCAACATCAAAAATGCTTAATAAAATTTGAATTTCGAACTTCATCAAACTAGGTGGAGTATATTCACGTCGAAAATATCTTCAAAATCGAAAAGATTGAAAATTGAAAAGATTTTGAATTGAAATTGAATTGAAATTGAAATTGAAAAGATTTTAAATTGAATTTCCAATTTTGCATTGAAATTGAAAAGATTTTGAAGATAATTTCGACGTGAGGCAACATCGAAAAGCACTTCAAAAAAAATATATATCAGAGAAGAGTTGATAAAAAATGAATTTTGGACTAAGCAAAACAAATTTTAAAAATTTTTTAAAATTTATCAGATCAAGATTCGTACATCATGCTTTGAAATACTTTGTTCTTATCGATTTTTTACATGTTGCCTCCGGTTTGTCCTGGATCCCTATTAAATGTTTTTTCACATTAATTGTGTTGATTTAGCTATAGTAGCTTTTCTTGATTCTCCGTAATTATTGATTTTTAAATGTTGTTTTTTGCAGTTAATCTACAGCTAGTTATCTACCCTAAATTTTAATACGCCGACCAAACGTTGCTTTAAAAGTGTTCTTTAAAAAAGATTAAATATAATAAAAAAAAGAATTTAACGTCTACTGAAAGTTAAAGTTTTTAAATGTTTAGTTGAAAAATATCTAAACTAGCTTTCAAATTAGATTCCTGTAGTGACACCGCTTTGTCAACGATAAAGTTGCCCGGAGACTTATAGCGGGTAATGCAATACAATTTAATACTATAGAACAGACCTGTGCAAAATATGGCCCGCAAATGGTCAGAATATGCCTGCGACACGATTAATAAAATTTTTATTGCAAATACTTTTAAGTTTGATATGGAAGGAGTGCAGTTACGTAAAATAATGTACTGTAATTCTTAAATCGTTAAAAGTTAGGATTGCATTGCGGGTGCCCAACCGTTTTCACGCTTGGAGCCAAATTTGTTTGTAAGTATCTATTGGGCCCCAGTTGGTACAGAATTACAGAGATAAAATTGCTTTGGTCTTTAATTTTAATGATTGTTTCGGATTCTTTTCCATTTTGATTTAGATCGAACCCCTTATCCTCAAAACACTTATTATTTAATCCTACTTATTTTTTTCTAAATGAAGCAAACAAGTTTTTATTTTAATAAAATTTATGTATAATATACACCTTATTTATATATATATTAATTATGGCATGCAATTATTTTTAAAATTAAAGAGTTGGTGTCTCTTTAAGTTACAACGTTTACCTACTTTTATAGTTTGTTCATTTTTTATTGTCATTTCTGTATTTATCCTTCTGCCTGGCAGAAAAGCGTAGGAGGCGCTGTACTAGGACAAGCAATTACCCTGACCCTCTTCCGAGTATGCCAAAATATTGCTGTCAGGTTGAAATTTTTATTTTGGTTTTTAGTTTAGTGAAAACATGGCTGAAATTTAGAACTGCTCGGTAAGACAGCCAAGGGGAAAGTGCCGTAAAATGTCTTTTTCAAGAACACAACAATAGGTTTTGAATCGCGGCCGTTTTGATCACAATCACCACGCTCTAAACACTTGACCATGCTGCCCAGGACCCGTTTAACAACCGGTTAAAAATTGTAGTCAACGGAACCACGGAACCATAGACATATGTGCGGAAGGGAAGGAGTTTTAGGAGTTAAAAAACTTCTATGAAGAACGATGAGAAAAGGTTTGTAGCAGCACTATTGTACATCATTATTCTAAAAATTTTTGTAAAATTTTTCGGCCTCGGTCTTGAACCTTAGGTCGCGAAATTTGACGGTCTTGATCTCGATCTTGGTCTTGGAAAAATTATCGGGTCTCGATCTCGACGTTTGTGGTCGGACTACATCACTGAAAAATTCATTTCTTATCCGTGAACAATCACTGAATTGTCCCCGTGCTAAGAAGTTAAAGACAATACAGAACGTATTGGGAAAGTCAAAAAATTGGAAATCACTCTTCATTCGCAAATACAATGTCCTGCACTGTTTTTACGTGTTTTCCAAAGCAATAGATTTGTGACCCTACTAGGATAATTCTTCTGTCTCACAACTGCAAGTTGCTAAGAGGTCTTCATTTCAAGCGTCTTGCTCGGCGCGTTCAAACGTCAGCCACTGTTCTGCATTGGCAATTTTCTCGATTTTTATCTGATAATGCAGATTTGCTGCATGAAAGCTATTGCAATCTAAATTAAAACGTATACTTTCTTGAATGCCAAATCCAAAACTTATTTGCAAATGTTTACTCCGTTTTAAGCTGACGATTTCCAAGCCAAGTTCTTTCTTCGCTACTTCGCAGGCCCATCGTTGCTATTATCATGCAGAAGTGATGTTTTACAAGAAATTGTTGGTCATCCACTTAATGCCATTTTATTGCATTACTTACAATTTGGGCAACATTTTTTTTCACTCCCACTTTTCTAATACTTAAATAGCGGGGTAACCTTACCCTCGGTCGAATTTACCTAAACGGAAAGGTTTATCCGTGCGTCCAGTTTATTGAAAAATACATTCCAAATCGCGTTTTACTTTCATGATAGCAAACCACTTTTAAACTTTTAAATTTTAATCTCTTACGCAAGTTTCTTTGAATATATATTGTTTATCTTCCAACCTGGCGCCCGCAGATGTAAACTTCTATAAGCCCAATTGTAAAGAAATAAGTAACCTTTTCTTTACCCCTGAATTTGGCTTTAAAAGCATCACTTAAATTTTTCGTCTAATCAATGATGCTAATCGTATTCGCGTGGATCTTAACTCGTTTGTACTAACTCGGCGTATTGCCCAAACTTCGGCAAATTCTGATTGCGTGCTTGACATAAATTCTTCATCTTTGAAAAATAATTTTTATGTAACGAATTTTCTTCATAAGAAACCCAATTCTAAAAGGTATTATAATTATACTTCTTTTCTTCCTCTCCTTATTTTGGGCGGTTTTACTTTTGATCATCGCCTTCCGGACACTTATCCGAAACGTTTTACGAGGTACCCGTAGCCGTCTCATAAAATCCCAACTTTGATGCAAACATCCCACAGCAGTCCTAACATTTTACCTTTTTGTGCTCAAATGTTGTTAATAAATATTTTATCCAACATTGTCTTTTTTTCAAAAATTGTTGCTGCCGTCTTTCTGCTTATTTAGCTTTGTCGCTACATGACAAACGCTTTCTTGTGTAGTCGATTTCTGATGGATCGATCAGCCTTCGTCTGCTCCGTCACCTAAAATCTAAGGAAACGTTTCAGCAAACTCAACTTTATAATCTTTTAGCGCATGCAATCGTGTTTGTTTTATAAAAGTTACTGCAAAATTCATGTTCACACCCTGCATTTTGTTCTGTGAAGCAATTTTCAACGCTTATCCACTCACTGCACTGTATAATTAGCACTGAGTTTGCAATTTTTATATTTTAATTTTTGTTTTTTCCGGCTGTATTTTTAATTTTTCTGCCTTTCCTTTGCTCCTTCCAAAATAATTGTTGGCTGATCTTGAAATCAAGACCATTACCACCTTTTTTGTGTAACTGGTTTGCCAGCCTGTCACCGAGAAATAGTTTGTCACGTAGCCTGATATCGCCTAACTTGCGCTTAGAAAAAGTGAAACGTCATAAGCGAAAATAATAAATAAATTCTATCCGTTGCATTTGTTAATCAAAGGCGGAGCTGCCAGTGGGCGCCAGAAATCTTTTGTAAAGTTGAAAAGTGATTGTTTTTTTTTGCAGACAAATTTGATCAAGACACTTTTGTAATAAACTGAATTGAATTTTGATTCATTAGCAATAAATTTACTACAATGTTATTATAACTTTCACCCTTTTTTTTGTTATGTAGGAGATGCAAACCAATCGCTAAATTTAATTCTGGTACGTTTTGAGTTAACGTAAATGGTCGGGCAGGAAGAATTTTTTTTATTCGGGTTGGTTTGATAAATTTAGAGATATGTTGCTTGATCATGTTTGCTAATCTTTGAAACGTTCTTCCGCACTATTGCAGTGGCAGATGTATTGATTATAACGTTATTTCTTAAAAGGTGGGCAGAAAATTAGCATCCTAATGAATAAATTTTTCCGGCTGAAGAAATAAGTCAAAGTGAAAAGGGAGCCAAAACAGTTGTGAATTGAAGATTTTATTTGCTTTTCGCATTTTGAGATATGCTGTGTCTTCTTGGAAGTTTTTAATAAATTGGACGCTTCTGGGCTCCTTCCGGAGTTAATGAACCTTAGAAATATCCAGTGTATTTAAATTGACTTTGGATTAGTAAAGTTTTTTTTTAACTGAAAGATAAAATCATTTATTGCTAATTGCTTTGGGGCTGTTCGACAAGAAACAGTCTTTTCCACTAGACAAATTTTATTATTAACTCATAAAAGATTTTTTTTCTTATGTTTTCATAAAGTAAGGTCGTATACGATTATGTTTGCGACTTTGACAATTGGTACGTGGGTCGGACTTTTTAACGTTTACAGGAGAGGATCTGTCAGAAGTGCCTAAGTTTATTGAAAACAGAAACTGTTAAGAACAAAACAACTAGAACGGTCCAGTAAATTAACTAATTTCATTACCTTTATGAAATTGCGATTAAAGATTATCTGTTGTACAACCAAAATGGGTATCTCTCTATAAAAAAACGATTTTTTATTTCTTTAAAAGCACGATCCGACTTTCATTTATCCGTTTTGGAACCGTTTCATTTTATCCCTTCATGTAAACTTTACTTTATGTACGCTTAAAAATCTAAAAACTTTCCAGTGGACAGTAATAGCTAGGCATCTCCAGAAGCAGGTCGGAGTAATTACTTGCTTATTTATTAGCGCATCCGTCGCTTTTCAGCGAGTCAGGAGGAAAAATATAGAGATAAAATTAATTCAAGTTTTGTCGCAAAAAAGAGTTTGTTTCAAACATAATTTATTAATAAAAATGTAAATTCTTAATTTTTAGTTCCGAATCTTAGCCCAGATTTTTTATAATCTGTCTCCTTATTTGTCCATAGCTTGTTTTACGCTCACAAAGAGTAGTTCTATTTTATTGGTTAGGGATGCATTAAATTGTTTTGTAAACCATCCAAGTAATGCTATAGAGCCCCAATTAAATATTTTTTTGTGTGGATCCCTTAAACTTTTTAGAAATCTGGGTTGGGAACCACGGTTTTAGGATAACAAAAGTATAGTTTGCCTATGTAAGTCTTTTTTCTAAAAAAATTATGTGATATACGAGTTATGTTTAATAATTAATGAGAAAATGTCAGGAGAGACAAGGTTCATCTTCAACCTGTTTATTTTCTTCTGAAAATTTGTTAAACCACCGACTAAAACTTGGTGGGCTCATCTGTTCATCCCCATAGGCCTCCTTTCACATTTCATATTAACATTAACTCCTTTAACATCAACAGCTTCTTCATTTCATTTCATTTCATTTTATTTTCAATCATTAGTAAACAGTTTAACACTAAAAGTTATAAATATTGGAAAGATCAAGAAAAGAAAGAACCAGCACAACGTCAGACGTTAAAACATGCATAAGATAATCAGAAAGTGAAAGTAAAAAACAGTAGAAAGCATGGCCGCAACATCTTAATCACATAAAAATATAAGAAATGAGAAAGAAAAAAGAAAATATAATAATATTATCAAACAAATTGAGAGATTGAAGAACCAGTACATGACTAGTCTGCGTAATGATGATGATGATGATTTGATTCTTGTTTGGTTTTCTTAAGTTTAACACAAAATTTGATAGCGTAACGTTGCTCCATGTTTCCCTGCATGTTGTCACGTGTTCACAGATCGGCAAACCTAATTAGAGTGGTTACACTACGTTCAAGGCTACACTAAGACCAGTTAAAATAGAAAGCTGCCAGTTAATCATTTTATACGATATATGCATAAGTGTTTCTATAAAAACAGGGGTTATAAAGAATGAAAACAGTAATGTGATGATAAATTCGTAAGCAATGTTAAAGATACGGAAGGAGTACTTTGAAAAACTGATGAACGAGAAAAATAACAGAAACTCTAGACAGGGAAAGCAAAAGTGGTTAACAAAGAGGTAAATTGCGTCAGTAGAGAAGAAGTGAAGAATGCACTAAGAAAGATGCAAAAAAGGTAAAGCAGTTGGGCCAGATGAGTTGCCAGTAGAAATTTGAAAGTGCATGGGAGAGATGGAGATAAAATTTTTGACCAGATTGTTCAACAGACTATTGGTGGGTGAACGAATGCCAGAAGAATGGAGAAGGAGTGTGCTTATCTTAATCTATAAAAACAAAGGGGACGCACAGTGCTATGGAAGCTCCAGAGGAATGAAGCTAATGAGCCACACAATGAAAGTATGGAAAAGAATTATTTAAGCCAGGCTAAGGGATAGTGTGGAAATCAGTAAACAGCTACATGGATTTATGCCAGGAAAGGGAGCTACCGATGCCATGTTTGCCTCAAGAATATTGATGAAAAAGTACAGGGAAGGTCAAAGAGAGCTACATTGTGTATTCGTGGACCTAGAGAAGGCTTACAACAGGGTTCCGCAAGAAGAGCTGTGGTACTGCATGAGAAAATCAAAAATACAGCAAAAGTATGTGCGACTTGTACAGGATATGTACAAGGAAAGCGAAACAGTGGTGAGGTGCGCAGTAGGAACTACAGAAAGTTTCAAGGTCGAGGTTGGACTGCACCAGGGATCAGCGTTAAGTCCGTTCCTGTTTGCAATGATAATGGACAGGCTAACGGATGAAGTAAGGAGAGAACCACCATGGATGATGCTGTTTGCTGATGATATTGTGATTTGCGAAGAGACCAGGGAAGAAGTGGAGCAGAGACTAGAATCCTGAAGATATGCTTAGGAAAAAAGAAGGATGAAAATAAATGGGTCAAAGACCGAATATCTGTGCATAAATGGAGAAAATTATGACAAACAGTGAAGATGAATGATATAAAAGTGCCACGAATAAAGGAATTTAAGTATTTGGGATCAACAGTGCAAGAAAGTGGTAGTTGTGAGAGGGAGGTAAAGAAGAGAGTGCAAGCAGGATGGAACGGATGGAGAAAAGTATCGGGAGTAATCTGTGACAAGAGGTTATCAGCTAGAGTAAAAGGAAAAGTGTACAGTTTAATGGTGAGACCAGCAATGATATTTCAATTTGAGACGGTGGCGGGCACAAAGAAACAAATGGAAGAGATGGAAGTTGCAGAGATAAAAATGTTGAGGTTTGCTATGGGAGTGACGAAAAAAGACAAAATTAGAAACAAGTTTATCAGGGATACAGTTCAGGTATATGGGATACGGTTAAAAATGAAGATGGGGGAGGGCAGGCTGAGGTGGTATGGACATATCATGAGGAGAGACCAAGAGTATGTTAGAAGAAAGATAATGGAAATGGAATTACAGGGAAAGAGGAAAAGAGGGGGACCAAAGAGAAGATTTTTAGATGTTGTGAAAGAAGGTATGGGGGAGGTTGGTGCAAAGGAGATGGACGTTGAAAAATAGCACGGCTTGGAGAAATATGATACGCTGTGGCTACCCCTGATTGAAGGAAAAGGCCGAAAGGAGAAGAAAAAAATGTATAAGTACTTCACCATGGATCAGATCATATTTAATGTCCCTCATGACATTTTCTCATTACTTATTGTAAATACCACGTATAGTGAAAACGTGAATAAAAAAATTTATAAACAAGAAATAATTTTTAAAAATTAGTTTTTGTTTGATTTTAAAAAGTTTACCCGTAATGTTTTTTCTATAAATTTAAAAACTGAAAAATCTAACAATTCAATATGAACCATATATAGTCTAATTTTTTTAGGTTATTAATATTGACAGGCTTAACAACCAAAACAATTCAACAAATTGGTGCAGGAACGAGCAAAAATTAATAAAATAGACTTCTTCCAAAAAATAAATTGAAAATCAAATTAGGGTATATTTGACAGAAGCAGTGTAAACTAACGCAATAGCGTAGTACAGTGGTTTCCAACCGCTATGCCGTGGCTTACGGGTATGCTGCAAAGCGATGCTTCAAAAATTTTGTTTGGCGTTTTTTGGCGTAATTTTTTGGCTCCCAAGTGTAAAGTAGTCATAATTTTGGGCGAAAAATTGAGAGATTATAGACAGATTTTAAGTGAAGACTTTTTTTTAGAGATCATCATGATTTTAGGACAAAAATTGAGAAATCATTGACAGATTTTGAGTGAAGACTTTTTTTTAGAGATTACCATGATTTTGGGACAAAAATTGAGACATCATTAACAGATTTTAAGTGAAGATCTTTTTATTATTAACCAAAATAATGGGTGTGCCGCAAAAATTTAAAAAGCTTAATAATTTGCCGCCTTATAAAAAAGGTTGGAAACCACTGACTTAGCATGATAACTAGGGCAAGTTTGGGCGAGTTTTTGAACTTTTTTTAACAGTTTCGGACAATTTTGTAATTATTCAGAATTTATTTAGTGCGATGTTTCCTGTAATTTTATATTGCAGCCTTTGGCAAGTTTTTTCTTTTGTGCATTTTGTTTGTGCACAGTTATGAACAGACAAAATAACACTAAAGCTTCGGAATTAGATAGTAAGCGGATTCTTCGTTTGATGACATTGCAACGATGAATCTCGAGTTTAATTTGCACAACCGTTATATGAGTCTTTTTCTCTATATCAGGGTTTCTTAAACTTTTTTGTTCTGCGACCCCATTTCAAAAAATAAAATTTTGTGTGACCCCAATTAGTAGTGGATATTTAAAATTAGGGGCCCGAGGCAAGAATTCTCAAAAATTGGTGATCTCTAAAAACAAAAGAGGGTTTTGATCTCGCACTTTGTAATTTTTCTCCGAAAATCATAATGATCTCTAAAAAAAAAGGCCTTCACTTTGAATGGATCTCTTTTTCGGTATTTTTCTCCCAAAATCATGCCGTTCTCTAAAAAAAAAATAATAAAAAGGTCTTCACTTCGAATCGATCTCCTTTTTCCGTATTTTCCTCCCAAAATCATGGTGATCTCTAAAAAAAAAGGTCTTCACTCAGAATCGAAATGCGATTTATCTATTTTCGTCGCCAACTTTAGGTGTTCTCTAAAAAAAAAGGTCCGCACTCAGAATCAAGCTGCAATTTGTCAATTTTGTCCCCAAATTCTCTGATTTGCCAATTACATGTGCAATAACCATAATTTTTTCCAAAATTTTTGCTGTAGTACTGGGATTTTCAAAGTTTTGCGGCACAAAGCACAAAATGCCAATTTGTTTCGCGACCCCAAAATTATTTTAGGCGACCCCATTTGGGGTCGCGACCAATAGTTTAAGAAGCCCTGCTCTATATCATTATGTCTCTATCGCTGTTTCGGTCAGTCTCGGTCTGTCTGACTGGCGATTCGGCCAGCGAATATATACAACGTCAGAGTAACTTTATAGATTTACTGTTATGACGCCTGACTTTTTTACAAGTAAAATCACGAGGCGATAGATCACATGGTCAGGCTATACCCTGTTCGTGGTGTGTTGATAATAATTACGCAAATGGCGGAATAATGATAATAATCACACAAAATAGCATTGATGGCGCGATCAGCCAACGATCAGTTGGGGGGTGAGGAACAACAGAAAGGCAGTACATAAAGAAAATACTAAAAAATGCAAAGTTGTCACACGCAGTTGACCTAGGAGCAGGTAAGCACTGTGCAGCGAGCGGAAAAGCGCTGCAACCTGAATCTGCAGCAAACGAAATATAACGTGTGAAAGTACATTAGCGGAAAACTTTGCAATATCGAAACAAATGCATGCACGAACGACGGTTTGCGGTGATGAGTTCGCTACATCTCTTTCAGCCAGATTTTCGGTGACGGAGCAGTCGAAGCTGATCGGTCCATCGAAAATCAACAAAAAAGGGTTTACAAAGTAGCGACGAATCTGAAAAACCAAACAGACGGCAGCAAAAATCTTCAAAAGCAACACAATATTATTTAGACACAAAACGGCACAATATTATGACTACTTTGGAGTGTTGGCCTTAGAGTTGGGGATTTTTGCAAGACTGTTACAGGTGGCTAGCAAAACGCCGAGCATAAGTGATCGCAGGGCAATAATGAAAAGTACAGCCGCCCAAAACAAGGAGAGCAAGAAAAGGAAACTAATTATGCCATTATGAAATGGATTTGATAAAGACGAAATAAGTTGCATAAAAATGCTTTTCAAAGCTGACGAAGCTGTATAAATAAAGTAATCGGGATTTGCTGAAGTTTCAGCATGGGGCCGTGAAGTAACAACATTTTATAAGACTTTAATAAAAGTTTAAACCAAAAATTAAATACACTTAAACTCTAAAACAAAAAAACCAATAAAGGAATTAATTTAAATGAACGACCTGAAAAACGACCTTCAACTAATCGACAAAATAACAACTGACAAAACCAAAGTCTAAAAGGAATGTGAAATAACAGAAAGAACAGAAATCAACGCGTTGGAGAAAAGGCGCAATGCGTGGCAATCATCATAAAAAACTTTGTTGATTACATAGTTCAGGCCGATTTAATAGAAACGAATTAAGGCGCTCGTGGATAAGATTAGTATCATTAATTGTGCGTAAAATCGAAGTGATGTCTTCAAAGCCTCGGAAGTAGGAAAAATGCTACTAATTTCTTCATAATTGGACTCATCAAAATGTACGTCAACGGGCCCCAGATTGGGAGAAAGGCTCTATACATTTGAACGAGCCTGCGTAAGAGAATAGTTTTGAAAAGTGTAAAAATCGTTTGCTACTCGAAAAGTAAACACGCGGCCAGAAATGTACTTCAATAAACTGGACGCCTGGATAAACATTTCCGTCGAGGTAAATTTGACCAAGGGTAAGATTGCCTCGGCTATTTACATAATGGACAAGTCGACGTGAAGAGAAATATTGTCCAAATTGTAAGGAATGCAATAAAGTGGCGCTAATTTCCCGACAAACGATTTCTCGCAAAACATCACCTGTAGTAATAGCAGCGACAGGCCTGCTAAGCAGCAAAGAAAGAACTTGGCCAGGAAATTGTCGGCTCAAATTTCGGTATTACTTCGAAGTTTAGGCGATTTTTCCGCACCTCCCATAAACTTCGATATCCATATCTCGAGTTAAATTGCGTCCTATACAATGCAAAGGACGTGGCCAGCTTTTACTCTGGCCGCTAAAACAAATTGGCACTACCTTTTGCTAGCGTAGTTCCTTACAGTCGCTTACTGGACAAACGTGTTCTTCAAAATTTACCCAGGTCATAACATCGAACTTTGCTTATCGAACCACCAAGGTTTGCTTTGTCAATGCCAAGCATGTCCGTTAAGCAATGAAACTTTTGCAAAGCCAAATGGAGTCACCACATTGCTTTGACGAAAAATTCGCAAAGACTTTGTTGCCGTCTGATTCACTTGATGTAAATGCGGCTTACCTGGACTCTTGTAGCATCATCAGGAAAACAGCCAAGCATACCACGCGGTCATCGAAACAACTACATTTTGTGTTGGAATGCGGAGTGTGAATTCCTCAACACCACGTTCTGCAATCTGATCCGGAAGACGACTCGAGTTCGGTTGCAGCTTTACTTGCCAAACTTGACTAGAAGCGGAGAGATTAATGATCCGAATCAGTTCAGAGCATCGACTTTTCACACTTTAGTCGTAAAGTATGGAGTATATCGACCAACCATATGGTTGGTCACAACACTCTCCTCGTCACTGTCCCGTTTCAGCTGTTGCTGTATATTACGTACCACTAGGTGAATTATGTTTATAAATTTTATGGCAATCAACTGCTTTTTAGGTTTCTAACATTTTTACTTTCAAAAATGTATTAAATTGTCTTCCAAAATTCTATTAAACTGAAGATGAAGAAAACATTAAGATGCTTCAAATGGGCAAATGCTATAGAATATCCAAAGGTGAGCTACCTTAAAAATCATGCTCTATGTTTCAATTTGATTCAAATTGTGAACATTAAAAACTAAAATTGAAATTCTGAAGAAATTTAAATAACTAACTTTGTTTAAATAAGTTTTTTATAAACTGTCTAAAGATGCCAATCTTATCTGCATGCACAATTGTCATATCTGCATGCCGTATATAACCTAATTTTAAATTTTTAATTCTTTCTTCATGAGTAATCAAGCATATCCATGTTCAAACTTTTGGTTCTTGAGGTTGGATCTTTTATGGAAGTTTATCTTTAATTGATCAATGCTTTTTATTTATTTTAGATATTGGCATGGCGTGTAGCTGACAATCAGTTTAAGAGAAGATATCGACAAGTTGCAAAAAAACAGAAGACATGAAAAAAAAGTACTGTAACCGAGAGTGAACATTAATTATATTAAAGATCGTTAATTCCATTAAAAATCACGCAAAGGCCCGAGAGCGAATTGACTAACTGGCACTAATCAAATAACACCAAAAAAGTTAGTTTAATAATTTAGCACTTACGATAAGTACTTACCACAATGAATACAGAAAAATTTGTCTCTGGGATGACTTGATTAATGAATAAGTAACAATTTTCAAAATTATTATTTTAACGTGCGCCCGATACAACAACTAACACAATAAAGAATAATTTTTTTACCGCCACCTTTTTAACATTTATGTGGATCCTTAATAGAATGAAAAAATCAAGAAATAATGTAGAGAACTGAAAATCCTCCATAATAAACAGTTCTTACTTATTATAATTAACTACTCTTTTTGGACATAATAATAATACGCAAACATGTTGGTGAATTATTACTATAACACCAACCACACAAAATTGCGTGGTTTATAATTAGTAATTGGATTGCTACTTATTTAACATTCAGCATAAACAAACCAAGTTCTAATTAAGTTGTGACTGTGTGAGTAGTTTGCAAATGTTGATATTACAAAATAAAAAAAAATACTAAAATTTATACAACATCAATTGAAAATTTCATTTGCCATTGCTGCAATTTATTGTGATTGTTTTAAAATTTCTTGAAACAGCACTATATGCTTTTTTGAAGTTTATTTTTACTAAATTAAACATTCTTAAGTGCATATTTCCACCAGATTTGTATTGTACAGGTAGTTTAAGGTATGCTATGTTAAACTTTAGGTTATAATAACTTGTAGCACCCTTAAATATTTTTGTCACGAACCGCACTGGCCAAAGGGAAAATGGCCGGGTTATTTAACAGAAAGCAAGTATTAAAAAAAAACGTTTTCGATGAAAACTTTTCCGCAAATGCTTCACCCATTAAGTTTCATTAAAAGACTTGTTATGTTATTGAATAGACTCTCATTTGAAACCAGAAGAACGCAAATTTCAAACTTAGTTTAGTTGAAGGATTGGGATTACGTCTTTAAAAATGTCATGACTGGACAAACTTTCAGACGAGCAGCGCTGCTTAGCTACAATGTTCGATCCACGTAAAGCAAAAAGGGACAACCAGGTCAATATATATGTCGATTGCATGATGTCTTCAAAAAACAAAGGAAAATGTTGTACCACTGATGAGCTTATTAATCGGCAAAACAGTCAGTTGGAAACATTGGAATAAAACGATGTTTTTGTTTAATTTGCAATCTGTTAACACGCATAATTGTTATTAGATTTTTTTCTAGCCTTTAAGTATTCATTTGATTTTTAAAAATTTACCAGAAATTGTCAAAAAATTGAATAAATTTACAATTTTTTTAAAACGAAGAATGGTAACTGATTTGGTACTTTAAATTTGAACAAGAAAAACTTGTTATTAACTAGAATTTTTTTTTGATCAGAAACAAAAAAATAGAAACTGATAAAATCTAAAAAAATTTCAAAATTAGTTCAATATGTAAAAGTCTTTTGGACTGGTATCGAAAACCGAAACTACTGAAAAAAACAGTTATATAATTTGACTTACGGTCATGTAATCGTGAAAAGTTAAAAATACAATAATAGTAAAAAAAGCGCTTTTAACATGATATAAAAAAACGTTTTGATTAATTCAATTCAAATAGTCTAGGTTTCAATTTTTATTAATTATGAGCTTCTTCCATATTTCTTTCATCATCAAAAAAATGTTGTTAATTAATTTTTAGAGAGACCAGCAGAATGAAAACAATTTATAACTACGCTCATATTTGTTACTACAAATAGCTCCCAACCAATTAAAACATAAATAAATCTATGCATTTGTAACTAGAACAAAAAAGACAGCTTAGATTTAACATTTAGTAGAATATTTTTTTCTTTTTTTATCGATATTATACAACGTCATTGCTTTTTAATATTTTGACATTATAAAAAATTTCTCTTTATTCTTAAATACTATTTTCGTTTTCTTAAGATAAACTTTAATGGTCTTTTTAAAAAATCTTTTTTATAAAATGAATTATTTCATTAAATTAAAGGTTTTTGAAAAGATCTGTAAAAATCAAAAACATTTGAAAAAAGTTTAAAACTTTTAAAAATTCATTTGTGCTATTAATAGGAGCAACTTTATGATTGAGAAGAAATCCGTAACGGCACATAAGTCACATAAGTTTATAAAAATAGGAGAATTGATAAATGATAATTTCTCAGCAAGAAATCTATTAATTCTTTAATTGTAATTAAGATTAATATTTAAATCAAAGAAAAAATTATTAACGCTCACTTTTAAACTATAAAGTATGGAAATGTCTTTTTCAGTTGTAGGCAATTTGTTTACTACGAAAAAAATTGTATTTTTTAGAACATAAAAAAATTACTTTATTTTTGCAAAAAGCTATAAAAATGATTAGTTTTGATAAAAAATCTTGAAATAAAAAAAAAATTATCGTAGGCAAAAAACAAATAGAAATTTGAATTATATTTTAAAAACAAATTTTTCAAATAGCTTATTCAAAAGGTAATCGATTTTCAAACCTCTTTATGCAAAAACAGTTTTAAGAATTACATCACAATAAACTTTTAGTTTAATAACCAAAGTGGGCCCAATAACAATCTTTCATAGAAATGTAATTTCTTTGTCCCCAAGAACGATTTCAAACATTTTTTATCTTGTTTAATTATTTTGTTGACAGAAGGACATTATCATTGACATAATCGCCATTTAATAATATCAGTGCTTCAGGCATATGATCCAAAAAATTTTTTACCAAAAAAGGCTAATAGACAAGAAACTTAAGTTAATCTCTATAAAACTACTGAAATTGTTTAAAATTATGATTGCAAGTCTTATAAAAATTTTTCTAAATCTGCAAGATTTTTTACATTCAATCCAACACCACAGAATTTTTTTAATCATTTTTACACCATTTTTACTCTATAAAAAGTCTATGGAAAAATCTGCATCTGAAGTTTATGCTATATCAACGTAATTTTTTAAAATAACAAAAAGATATCAAATTTTTTGATATCTTCTGAATAAAGCTTCGGAAAGTATTGAAAAAATTATTGTATTTTGGTTCTTCTAGATTATCGTCCATCGCCTAATAACAGAAATTTTGGTAAACAATGCAAATCATTAATAACGTAATAAAAGTAATTTGGTAACTTTGATTTCATAATTACTTTAAAATAAAGTAGTCGTTGATAACTTTCGTAAAATATTTCTACACGAAAACAAAAAGAGCTATTTTTACCTACACGTGCAATTTGCTTTGCAAAGTTTCTTAATTTAACAAGATGCTCAAACGTTTGATTCGTGAATCTAGGGCGTTCTTCTTATCGTTCGAAAGCAAAAAAAAAGTAGTTTCGTATAAATATGAATTCTGTGATTAAATTTTGTAAAAAAAAATAAGCATAAGATAAAAAGATAAGATAAACTATTAGTTAGAACATGTACATCAACAAAGCTTTGATTATTGCAACTTTGGCAGTTGTTCTATATAATTTTTGCAATGCAGCAAGATTTACAAATAAAATCAAAAATCAAAATACAATAACTGAACTGCAACAAAACAAGTAAGTTTTTAAAAAATAAATTTTTTATTTCATTAATTATTAATTTCTTTTTCATAAACTGTAAAATACTATAGCTGTTTGACCAACATTAAATATTTATATAGACAAAAAAACCGATAAAAATCTAATTGGATTTGATTTTAACTTTTGTTTTTCTTTATTTTAGAATCAATGATTATTCTCCAGAAACATTCCAGTTTATTCATAAAATTATGAAGCGATCAATTTGTCCGACTGATCTTCGTGAAATCATTCAACACTTTGGAAACAACACATGCCTGAGGACATTAGCTCAGTTTAGAAAGTACAACTGCAAAGATTTTGTCCTTGGACAAAACCAAATGTAAGTTTAATCTTTGTAATTTGTAAACGTTTTGTTCAATTTCACGACTATACATGGAAAATGTTTTTTGTCTCTTATTGTTGAACCTATTGAATAAGTTTGATTTTTTCTGATTAAGTGATTAGTACTAACTATCAGTTCAACTTATTCATTGTATAAATAAAAATAAAGTTTAAAGGGCTTAAATATTATGCTTATTAGGATGCAGTAAAATTCTTTAAAAATTTGACTCAATTTTAGCAATTGATCAAATCAAAACCTATACGACTAATATGGTATACGATTTGAGATTTCTATACGGTCTTAGATTTCTGTTTTGTCTTAGACTATACGGTCTTAGATTCCTGTTTTCACTATTTTCTTCGTTTATTACAGGTTGGACATCATCAATTGGCCACAAGCTCGAACGACCTGCAATAAATGCATTGGTCACAGTGAAAAACATTTTATTAAAAATGCAGCTGCAAGCACAGTAGTCAGAGTGTGGAATCGTCAATTAAAAATCTGGCAGAAGATCAAAGTCACAGTTGGACATTATTGCGAAAATGTTTATGTTGATAGATCGTAACAATTTAACCTTGCTTTTTACCTTTAACAAAAGTTGTGCAAGTTTTTGTTTTAACTTATTTTTTAAATATTACTACTTCGTGCTATTTTGTACATTTTATTTAAAACTATTTTTGTAATTTTTTTTAAATCAACCTAATGTAAAAAGTATGCAAATACCCTTGTTATCAGCGAACGGAAATAACAAAAAATTATTTGGAATGAATTCAAAATAAATGAGATATTTTGAAATCAAATAAATTATTTATGTTTAAACAACAGCATTTTCAAGGAACCATTATGCAAAATTTTACATAGCTTGCATCAAATAGAACAAGGTTTAAATGAGTTGTAGCAAAAAGCGGGCAAAGCAGAACCGTTACTAAACATAAATAATCTTTTAACACTTAAACGACCGCGCTTTCAAACTACCTAGAACGACCAAGTGCGTCCATTGACGCATAATGCACAAAAGCTGCAATTTCTTCATTTATTTGGTTAAAAAACATTTTTAAAGTGGTAATGGCATTAAACGCTATTTATTACACTCTTAAAAATAACCAAACACCTACATGCTACTTTTTGTGGAAGAAGAAACAGGACAATTAAAAATTGATCCTGCTTGGCATAAACCAAAAATTTTGTGCTTTAGCGGGGTTTGAAGGCAAAAAATATAAAAGAAGTTAGTGTTTGTAAAATAATAACTGCAACGGTTTACGAAGGTAAGCAATTGTTGTTACATTTAATCAACACAGTTTGGGAAAATTTTTATAGCGCATTTCCCACATACCATACCCCGACAGCTGTTGCACAAATCCATTGTTCTATTACGGCACTTTATTGTTGCTCATGTTTTTTGCTTTTTTTTAGAAGGTTCGTTAGTTTTGATGAGGTTTCTTTGTGTAACTTCATTGTTTCCAGTATTTTCACCAGGAGTTGTTCCGGAAAGTTCTTCAACCACCCGTTGTATCCCACAAACTTTCCGCACCCATATTGTATCCCACAACTTTCCACTGGCAGACCTCTCTGTCCTAAAATCCCTCTTGCAATAACCAGTCCAATAGATTTGTCCAGCTCATCAAGTGTCATATTTCAGTTTATTCTGCCAGAAACGCGATGGGCTTTAGCTACAGTGCATTTTTTTATATTTCTAAGCATTGCCTCTTCAAACAAAACACGAAACGATAACAGTGGACTGACTGTTTTTAGTAATTCTGCTTGTTGCAAATGCAATTGGGCCAGATTTGAAGCTTAGTATGTTTTGTTGTTGCAAGCGCCCTGGTTGCACATGAAAAATAGCCAAAGTTGCCAAGCTGTTCCGTCTTTTTTGATCAAGTCTTGATTTACCCGCACTTGATTCTGCAAATTGCTGTCATCGTCTTTGCTAGGACTATCGACGTCTGATTCTTCCCCACGTGAATCAAGCTCCGCTGGTGCATCATTTGTCAATGCGTCATCTAGCTCGTTGTCAAAGTAGTCACCATCTGAGCAGTCTGCTGAAATGCCTTGTAACCCCAACAAAGCCTGCTGCTCAGTAACACGTCTTAACATATTGGATACACTATGACTAGCAACACATTTCAAAATCAAAAGCTAAAAAACAGAGGTAAGTCAACACCTAAAACGTATTATAAAGGCTCGCATATACGCATGGAGTTGAGCGCTTTTATTGCTAAGAACAGCAAAGTCACTAGACGACACTAGTACCTGCTTTTCTTCCTTTTAAATGTCCACAGCTCATAAGCACCTGCTATAGTCTCGAATAAAGTCACTAAGTAAGCCCGAATTTCTACAGCGCATTAGGATGCTGGGGGAAAATATATCCTATCCTGCTGTGGCATCACAATGCTTAATTACCGCTCAGACAAAGCAGAATATCACCTTGTTTTATTTTTCACGATGTAGTAGCTCTGCAGGCTGTAATCACACTTTCTGTAGACTCTAAGTGAAATTTATAGGTGTGTGCGTCAATTGATGCGTTTGGTCGTTCTAGGTAGATATATAACTAAATTCGTCGTTTTATTAGTAAAAACCTTAAAAGTCACACAAAACTAAGCGTAGTACAAAAAAATAATTGTCAAGAAGTTTCATCAGAAAAGAGTGATATTCGGCGGAGATACGGGAAATTGAATACTTGAAATTCGTCAATTGACGCGCTTGGTCGTTCTAGTGTTAAACACTAATCTATTGATTTAGTAATTTTACAAATTAAAAAAGCAATCTTCATAGCCTGCAAATTCAGCAAGCTTTGAATTATTATTTTTTAATGGTAACACAAGGTAGTAATCAATTAAAAATAATCAACTTTGGTTTATATCAAATTTTTACTTAATAAGCGCAACGTTGCCATTTAAGACTGTTTTTATATACATATGATATTTAATTTCTCGCTTACATAGATATGGCCTAAATTATTGTAAAGAAATCTCCAAATTTTTAAAGAAATTTTTATTTACAAAGACAATTTTTCTAAGTTGCAATTTTTTTTACCATTAAAGAATGTAATACAATATCGACGATTATACCAAAAATTTGAGATTAAGAGCCAAAACACTACATTTAACTTCAGTGTAGTAAACCCAACACTTTTAAAAAATAGATGAGAATCACTTACCTCAGGGTGAACAAACGTTTTAGTGCAGTGGCTGTAATAGTGCAATGTATTAAAAAAATTAAATTTTTCAAAGAGTTGCGTTTACAAAAGCATAATTTCAAGGGCGACACCAATAATGGCTTTAAAATGGAAAACACATTGTAAGAAAGAAAAAAAGAGGCCACTTTTTTAAATGCATTTTAAAAAACCAAAAAACCAAAAAAGAAAGAATTACGTGAAAACCAAAAAAAGGTCTGTTATCTTTTTTTACGAATTACACTACCAAAACGATTTTTAAAGCATGTCCAATTTAGGTGGAGACTTTTTTGTTTTATTCAATCAAAACTCAATGCAAAAAAATCTAAAGGCCAATACCAAATAAAAAAACGTTTTTACTTGAATTCAATTCAACTTCAAAACACATTTAATTGAAATATCAAAGTAATTCAGTAACGGTTTACGGACGAAATAACCAATAATGTGCAAAGTAAAAACAGAACTAGGATTTGATTACAATGCGCCTGCCTTGGCAGCAAGTGGTGGATGCATCATGAAGATTCACACTCTGACAATTTCCTCCTACAACGATTAACAAATATGACTAAATATAACGCTTCATAAAAGCTTTTAGCAACCCATAAAAAAACATACTTCATGTTATACCGACCCCTGACTTAATTGTATGTTAAATTTAACTTCTATAATAGAATCACGTTTGGCATTATTAAAAAGAAATAGCATTATACAATATTTTAAAACTTGAAAAGGTACTCACGTGTTTCTTAAATTACAACATCAGTTTGTACGTTTCAGTCAGAATCTTTTTTTTACGTGAAAATATTTTATTTAGACAAAAAATACCATAATGAAAACCTTCTGATCAAATAATTTGAGGGCGCTAGTGCATTCAAGGTTGCAAACGCATATTTAAGTTTTAAAAACTGTGAGTAGCGTTTTGTTAAACAGATACAAAACAGCAGATGATGATTTAATCGATGCTGCCAAGCAATATATCATGCATCAAAACATTTTTTTTTTCAATAAAACTTACTTGTTTATTACAATTTATAAAAAAGCAGAAAAATAAACACTCTCTTCTATTATATTATATTGTTGGTCCACTTATAAGCGTTAGCGCGCTATAACAGTATTAAAATTGCAAAGAAATTGAGGCAACTTAAATAATATCTGGCGATACAAATTTTCAAATAATTATTGAAAAACGTTTTTTTTTTCAAAAAGCACGTTGCCTTGATTAGCAGCGATACGTCGTTCCTTACGCAAGACGTGGCTAAGTGCATAAATTACGAAACACTTGTGCTACGTACTGGTTGCATCTCAGTTCTAAGAAGAGTCCAATTTTTTGCAATCTCCAAGCACCTCAGACGTTGATCAAAAATCTTTTAGGTTAAACTTTTTGGCCATTGCATGGGGGACGTAAGCAAATGCATGCATGATTGCTTACTGCGCATAGCAATAAACTGTGCTATTGCATAGCTGTACAAATTTTTTGATTTTTTAAACCAAATCCATTAGAAAGGTAGCTTAATAAAAACATTTTTTTCAAATTTCTGACCGACTGAATTAAACGCTTAGGTCACAAAATGATTAGTTTAGTTTTTAACTGGTACAATTAATCCTATTTTTTTTTAATCTTAGGTTTTATACTTTTAAGGGCTTCAGTTCTTCTTTTGAAGTATTCTATTGTTCGTTAAAAAACCCGTTTCTTTATTCAGCACCACGTTTTTTGTTGCACTACACGTTTGTGATTGGATTGCGGTATATGTGCGATGTGTGCACAGTTTCATAAGAGTGTCGATAAAAAATTATTTCCTCTTAATGTTGTAAATCATTTTTATCCCGACAATATTTTGTTAAAAACTTTGTCAAAGTAGTTAGTTGAAAAAACAGCAAGTAATTTTTTGCATCTTTTTAAGCATATTTATCCGCTTTTTTTCAATTTTTGAATTTTTTGGTAAGAGAAAAAGTTTTTTTTTTGATTTTAATCGGCTAATAAAGTGCTTTAGGTTTGTTAAATAGTAGCTGAATTTATTTTAAGTTTACATGTACAGTAGAAGCTACTTTAAATGGAAAGTCTTTACAAAAGTGCAAGGTGTAGAAGGCTAAAAGCAAATGTTGAAATTAAGAGACAAATTTTTCTTATGTAAATTGTCTATCTATTTTAATTTTATTGTAGCATGCAGGCTTCATATTAAAATATTCACAAGCCTAATTAATTTTGCATAAATTATTATTATTGCATTATTACTTTTTTCAAAAAGATGTAGATATACTGGCATTAAATAAAAATTGCAAACTTACGTGAGTTGCTATCAGGTTAATCAGCCATTTTATCACATGTAATTGTTTACCTTCGATTTTTTAAGAATTACTTGTGGTAAGCAAATACCTTTAAAAAATTTTGAAAAAAAGTAGAAAGAAATCCGAAAATAAATTCGTGGAAATCTACTTTGCTATTTAATTTGTTTAAAATTCAAATAAATAAAGTCACAAAAATATAACGAAACTCTAGATATCTGTTGATCAAAGCACTAACATAAGCTCGTTTACTGTAAGCAAGGCCAATTTTGATTGTATTTGAATTTTCAACAGCAAACATTCGAGAACAATCTAATGCGTCTGGGTCTGCTGCCTTTTTTTTGACAAAAATTTTAGTCTATTAAAATGTACAAGGGCCAGTGTCCCGGTCCTAATCCGGCATTGATTGTAATTGTAAAAAATAATTTTTTTTGCTTTTCATTTGGCCATATTATTTATTAATAAGAAAGCGGTCTCAATTGAAAAATTTTGCTACAAAGTTTTTATTAGGTTGTTACAAAAATAATAATCGCTTAAAGTACTGTGTTTTGCAAAACTATTTTGACATTGCATTTGTTGTTTATTTTAGGTCAATTTTGGTATACATAATAATTGATGTGTACTCTTAAATATTTTTTAACTTATTTTCAGGCAAAAATATTTTTAAAGCATATAAGCCTTTAATTTTAAACACAAAAAACATGAACTTCGCTTATTTATGTTGCATGAGTTCAAATTCAGTCACAATGACTTCTAAACTGTTGCCAATATTAACAGAGCATGGGGAGTTGGATATACAAGTGATTAGACAGTACGAAGGTACTTCCGGAAATTCTGTAGTGTAGATCAGAGCCTTGAAGATAAAAAAGGCAGAGGACAGGTATGCAGTCTTGATAATGAACAATTGCAAGCAATTGTTGAGCATAATTCACAACAAAGTGCCAAAGAAATGTTTGAGGTTCCTTTCAAATACCCTGTAAATGAAGCTGTTGCAGTGCTGTTGCAGTGCTGACAGCAAGGGTCTTAGTCTCAGTCACAGACGGTCTTTGGCATTTTGTCGAGGATTTTGCTCAACAATTTGCTTACAATTGCTTGCAATTGTTCATTGTCAAGACTGCATACCTGTCCTCTGCCTTTTTCATCTTCAAGGCTCTGATACTACGGAATTTCTGGAAGCACCTTCGTACTGTCCAATCACTTTTATACCCATCTCCCCATCCTCTGTTAATATTGGCAACAGTTTAGAAGTTATTGTGACTGAATTTGAACTCATGCAACATAAATAAGCGAAGGTCATGTTTTTTTGTATTCATAATTAAGAATTTATATTCTTTAAAAATATTTTTGCCTGAAAATAAGTTAAAAAATATTTAAGAGTACGCATCAATTATTATGTATACCAAAATTGACCTAAAATAAACAACAAATACAATGTTAAAATAGTTTTGCAAAACACAGTACTTCAAGCGGCCATTATTTTTGTAACGACCTAATACAAGTCAAACTAAGTGATACGTTATAAATGTCAAACTGTTAAGTACCATGTAATAAAATTTTGCATTTTGCTTTACACTTTTATCACATTGTTTCAAAATAAGTTTCTTATTTTTGGTAACAGTTGTCTAGAAAACATTAATCCAAAAATTTATTGAAATACAGTTATTTAAGGTATAATTAGCATTTTACATTAACAATTCAAGTTGTGTTCTTGTCACCAATGTGTAAGGCGATAAAAATACAGTCATATAAATCAGTAAATAGTTTGAGAGACAGATTTAAATTTTGAATCAACTACTGAAAAATTGCTTTATTTTTAATTAATTTCTTTGCGCCATTGCAAAAATATAATAAATTTTGAAACCGATAGTCTATCTTAGCTAAGTTTGATTTCTATTCAAAAAATTTAAATGTATGAACTTAAACTAAATGGAATTTTATGCAATCCCTTTTCTTTTGTTTTCAAATGAGTTGAACGTTCATTTGGTTATGGCAAATCAAAATAACAAATTTTTTTGTAATTTTTATCTCAAAGCCAGAAATTTTTTTATAAGGAATTATTTATTTAAGATATTTTTTTATAGGGATTATTACATTTAAAAAAGTTAGTTTCAAAGACACAAAATAAACTGAAAATTAATTGCTCGTAACCACATTGTTTTTGTTGTCTAGATGAACAGACCAGAAAAACAGAACCAGAAAAAAATTTCATAATTTTTCAAGTAAATTATTTTTTTCTTCGTTATTACAAGATTGAAATTTACAAATTAAATGAAAAAAATGTTTGCATCGTCTTTACTAATTTGTTACGATGATGGAAATTTAATTTCAACAAAGATCTTTTGTTCTTTTAGTTCTAGCAAACTCGTACAATAACAAAACCATTTTTTCGTTGTTTATTATTTACAATACGTTTTCTTTCTTGGAATTGGTTTTGTAAATAATCTTCTTAGACTTATAAAAACTATAAAAATATACAAAACCAGAATAGAATAACTTGAAACCAAAATACTTTTGTTTTTATGTAAACACGTTTTTCTAAACGCATTAAAAGCACGCTTTACAAATATTCATATAAAACTTACTCCATGTATTACAGCTATAGAGCTAATTCCCTTAACTAGTTTTAGTGCAAAAAATCCAGACGTTTATTCATCCATTACAAAGCTTGCTTAAATAAAATTTTCTGTAAAATTATTTTTCAACCTGTTAAATTTACCAACTATGGAATGAAGCCTTCCAACTTTGATATAAAGACTAAACACAGCAACCGAAAACTAACAGATTATAGTTTTTGACATTTTTTAATCTAAATAGTTTACGAGAAAAATTAGAATACTTGTTTGATTAAAAACTTCTGTAAAGTTATATTTAGCAACTATGGAATCAAGTCTTCAAAACTTTGGTATAAAGACTATACACAACAACCAAAAACAGACAGGTTATACTGTGGTTTATTATTCTTGTTTTTGGATTTAAAAAATTTACAAGTAAAAAATTAAAATTCTTGTTCAAATAAAAATTTCTGTAAAGTTATTCTTCCTCCTGTTATATTTAGCAACTATGAAACGAAGTAATAGTTTGATGTAAAGACTAAACACAACAACTGAAAACTAACGTTAACAGTTGTGTTTAGTCTTTATACTAATATATTTGAATAAGTATCTGAAGAAGCTTTAATACAAGAAAGCTTATAAATCGAGTGTTATTTAGCTGGTTTTTTCTTATTAAGAATGTTTTTAAATTGATTTTCCCTGTTTATGTATCCTACAATTGATCTACCAGCCATTGCAAGTTTGGACCTGGTTTAGTTTTCCACAATTTTGAAACATATTCGAAAATAGTTATTTATTTAATACTTTTTTAAGTTCCTAATACAGAGATTTAAAAAGTTATTGGTTAAATTACCCATTACCGCTAATACTTAAATTTTGTAACTTAAAAAATTCGTACTGACAATATAGAAGCAAAATATTCTTTAAATTATTATCAAGATTGTAGTAAACTACCAAATAAATCCAACTTTTAGCTTCAACGAAAAAAACGAAACATACAAACATTAGGGTTGTTTTTTTCTTGAATTGATTAGGGTAGTGCACAAAATTAAAATCTTTTGTCATACATGTTACTTATTATATAAAAAATATATATAAAATTTAAATGCAGTATGAGCCCATTCCATTTTAAGTCATCCCAAGAAAAGTATTCTTGAAGTTTTTTTTTCATAAAATTTTTGACACTTTTTAAAAAGACATATTCATCTTCTATATCAGCTATGCAAAATATCAAATCAGTTCCATTTTTAGTTTTGTAGTTATGGTGGTTTAAAAACTATTGTAAACTTACAGTAAAAAAATATTGTGTTTAAGAAATACTGTAAAATTGCTGCAACAGACCAATAAAAAATGCAATTCTAACGTTAGAACTACAATTGCAGGCTACAATACTTTAACGTAAAACCCTCAACTTAACTACCCTTAACTTAATTACAACTTAATTAACAAAATATTTAATTACAATCTAATAATTTTTTATAAACCAAAGTAAAAGAATTACCGTCGTTTCTGTTTGTTAAATTCAATTTTAAACTTATAAACTAACTTTTCACAAACAATCTTTTACTATAATCAGTTTCAACTAATTGTGTTTTGCCAATCTATTATGAGGTCCGTAGTCATCGAATGCTCACAAAGCGCTGATTGATCCGGTCTTCGGTACTTGATACAACGTTTATGTTCCGTTAACCTAGATTTTAAACTCCGTTTTGTTTGTCCAAAATAAATGAGATTGCAATCAGCACAAGGAACTTGTTAAATTAAAGCAGAGAGTTTATCTTTTTTCATCGAATCTTTGGGAGAAGGGACACGATTAGCAATAGAAAAACAAAGCTTTAGAGCAATTTTTCTGTCTAATTTATTCAAAAACTTTTAAATTTTTTTCACTTATTCCAGACAGAAACATACGATAGAACTGTGAAAGCCACAAATTTAGTCTCAAGTCTATCAGACCAAATTAAAATATGTTTGAAATAAATATATGTAAATTCGATAAAATTTGACATATATAAAAGTTGCTCTAAAGCCTGTTTTTTTGCTGCTCGGTAGTGCTGCAGGCGTTGGAAGTTGTTTAGTTTCTTCAATGATCGCCATGCCTTTATTCTTTACTTACTTAATTTTGTCGTGAGAGCGATTAATGAAGTAACCTACCTGCTGTGCGATGCTGTTGGACGTGCATCTCTGCGATCAGTCATGACCAGCTTTTAGCAGTTGTTGCTGTGAACATTTTAATGTCTCTGAGGATGTCGGTTGAGTGCTGACTGACGAAAAGTCAGTTTAAATAAATACCTGGCTAAGTTTCCTGTTTCGTTTTATAACCGTCAGAGCATTTGAAGTTTTTAGCGATATTAAATAAAGCCTTGTGAGCAATGTCATTACATCTTTAAATCTTTTCCTTTTTGAAAATCACTCTAGTTTAGTGATGGTTAAAATATTGATCTTAATTAGACACGCGTTAGACTGCAAGTAAAGGGGTACAGCTTAATTGTTTTATGATGTACCACATGAGAGGGAGAAGTATGTGTAAAAGTTACAATGGTTCATATGAAAAGCAAAGTAAAATTGACTAAAATATATCACACCATTTGTGGTTGGCCTTTTATGATAGCATTATTCCTGCTTGTATATATTAGGTTTATAGTTAAAAGCCTTAGTTAAAAGCATTGTCATCATTGCTATTTACCCTCTAAACTACCAGGACAATGTTAAACTTTGATGGTTACCTTAAGATGTTAAACTTAAGGTAACCGTCAAGCATTTACTTTGACCTGCTTTCAGAAATGCCAAGATATTGCTGTCCGGTTAAAAATATTTTATTTGGTTTTGTAGTTTTTATTTTAGTGACTTGACTGAAATTTAGAACTGCTTGCTTAGATAGCCAAGTACAGAAAAATAGAAATCGTCTTTTCCGAAAACGCAACAGAATGACAAGTAGGAGTTAAACTCAGATCACATCAACGCATTTGCCATCAATACGGTGCTCCTTCTTTATACGAATGTAGTGTAGCACAGTGGTTCTCAACCACCGGTCCGCAACATTTTATTCCAATTTTATACTTTGAAGAAGCACTACCAGTTTAGAATTAAAACAGTGCCAAAAGAATATTAACAGTAATTATTGATTTTGCTGAATAACTAAATACAAGATTAAGGGTTATAGTAGATCAGCGAAAATCTGTAGTAGTCTGTATTGACGGAGCTGCCATCATGGTTGGTTTTGCTTCGGGTATAAGTGCAAAAATAAGAAAAGTTGGGTCATTCCATGCCAAATCAGCAAATTTTTTTAAAAAATTACACCAAATGCTTCATATTTTTATGAAATTTGGCACACTTGTAGATCTCATTGAAATAATAAGAATGCAAAAAAAGTTTTTAAAAATTCTCATTATTTTTGAAGTTACGGTCATTTAAAAAACGCCATTTTTACTTGTTCCGCTTCAATGCACATGCTTAAGATTTTATTTAATTTCTATTTTCTTAGCCTGTGATCATTGGAAGGTTGCTGAAAATTGCTAGGCAGGTATTTTAAACCAAAGGAGTCCAAAAAAATAGCTTAAAAAGTCGTAAAAAAACTACTTCATATTACAAAAGAGCTTTGAATTTATTTTTTACATTTTTCAGAGGTCGAACTTTAAAGACATATAAAAAAATGGGTCTAAAATTTAAAAGCTGAAATTCACCCATTTTATTCTTATACCAATACACTTTCATGTCAAACAAAAAAGTTGAATTAACTTTGATGTTTACTACAAAAAAATTTTTTTTAAGGGTAACACATTTTTTTCCAAAAAATAGCATTGAATCAATTAAGACAGGCAAAATAACACAAACCCTGTGGGAAAAAGTAAGCAGTAAAAGACATAAAAAAGCTGATGCATGCATATCAACCAAAGTTTCATCTAAAAAAAATCAAGCTAGACAAAATTTGCTTTAATAAGTAGTTCTTTTTAAGGCCAAACACGTTAATCTCACAAACGATAAGTGTATGTACTATATTATACATATACATTAAACGTGACTTTAACTGAAAAATTAAGATGTCACTGTGGAACACTTATATTAATAACTACAAAGCACTTTAACAAAATGTTTGATGTAGACTACAAATAATCATTACAATTTCAACGTATTATGCAACTTTAATTGGAAAAGAATAAGCTGTCACTGTGGCGCACTGATACCAATAACTAAATAACAAAATATAGGACAGTCCAACAATGTCTACAAATAATCATTACAACTGCAACTTAAGTTCAGCCACTTTCATTGTAAAAAATAAGGTGTCAATGTAGAGCTTGATACCAATAATTACAGAGCACTATTTAACAAAATATAGAACAGCCAGTGGTAGAAACGCAATTTTATTTTTATATAATGGCAACATTGATCACTTGATCCATGTGCATCTAACTATGTTAAATTTTTTTTCTTTCTGGTTTTTAAGTTTTTGGTTTAAGTTTGTAATGCACGTGGTCAGTAGCGTAGTCATTGAATATTTTTAAAATTGGTTTATTTTAGCTGTGCTTGTTCTAATTGCCTTCACTTAGACCTTGCCAATAAATTTTTTCTCATATTTTTAAAGATTAAGTAAGATACAGGTTTAACTAAGGTAAGTTAATAACGACAGCCATAGACTGATAAGAAAATAGACCGCGGCTACTGACGATACACGTAGCAAACTTAACATAAGATTTTAAAAATATTCATTAAGGTTAGATTGTTTAAGAGATTATGGTTAAGAAAGGTACTAAACCTGAAATAAAAACAGCTGAGAAACCAGAGTTGGTTTCTGCAGAGGTAGAGGAAAGTGCGGATGAAGATATTCAGCAAGATTTTAAGTTTTGTGTAAAGGCGCACAAAAGGAAAATTTTAATGTTTCAAATGGAACTTGTAGCGGTTTCAAAGGAGTTTTGTAAAATTAAGAATAATGTTAAAGATGATAACCTTAAACTATTTGAAGGTAAGGTTTTTGCTCTAGAAGAACAAGTGTGTTCTATTTATTTAATTACTTTGGATAACGTTGAACAATGCGGAGATGAGCTTGAAGCGCGTGCTGAGCGTCTGTTGGATGACGCCCTAGCCTTGTCAAGGTCATGTAGTGCTTTGCTTAATAATTGCGATAAATCTCGATCAGAATCTTGTTCGATTGTTTCAAAGGGAGAGAATTTGGAATCATGTTCTTGGTCTCGTATACCTAACGCCGAAAATTTAACCAAATCCTTTGAGCCAGTAAAGAATAAAATTACTACTAATTTGTTCAAACAAAAATCAGATATTGATGAATTTAAACTAAGCAATTCTTATTTGCAACCTATGGCACCAACAACTAGTAAAGCGTTTGAAAATAAGATGCCTCCGCATAGTTCTCTAGTACCTGGCCCAAGATTAAAATTAGATACATTTAAGGGCGATGTTTTAAAGTACCTCACGTTTAAGAGAAAATTTATAAGAATGATAGAAAATGAGTATCTGGACTTTGATATTAGATTTGCTTTTCTTGAGGAAGCGTGTGTCGGAAGGGCGCAGCAGGTGATAGCCAGTCTTTCGTGTTTAGAAGATCGAGAACAAGCGTATAATATGGCTTGGTCACGGCTAGATAAAAGATTCGGAAACCGAACCAAATTAATGAGCTTAGTTAAGCAGGATTTGGAAGGCCCGCCAATAAAGGAGTGGGATGCGAATGCGCTGATAGATTTGTGTGATAAAATGTATAAATGTGAGACAAGCTTTTTTGGTTGGCGCGAATCTCACTTATTAAATAATGATGATCTACTTCAAAAGGTATTTCAACGGCTGCCTTACAAATTGAAATCACAGTTTGTCTCGATTGTTGATAAAGGTTCGGGAACGTTTACAGAGCTAAGAGAACTTGTCGAAAACGCTGCTTCAGAAGCCGATACCGCTTATGGTCAACTTTTGTCACAAGGTAATGTTAGAAGGTCTAATAATAATCAAGGTGTGATTAATAATGTGTGTAAGCGTACGTGTGTTGCTCAACAACATCTCGCCCCAATAAAGCCTGCAGTAGAACCTCCATTGTGTGTGTTGTGCAGCGAAAATCATGAGATTTGGAAATGTGCTGTCTTTGAAAGTAAATCGATTAAGGAGCGACTAAGTTTAGCACAAACTTTTAAGTTGTGTTTTAATTGCCTTCGAACTGGGCACAGAGTGTCTCATTGCCGATGGAAGGTTCAGTGTAAAAAATGTGGAAGGCGGCACAATCTGTTATTGCACGCGGACATCGAAGACCAAACAAATCTTCCCGCATCGCAGGACAAGAAAGAAAACCTGGCCGCTTGTACTTCTTGCAACAATAGTGCATCTTTATTTTCTGGCCGAACAATCTTTAAGGTCGTTCCAGTTAAGGTGTGGTACGACGACCCATCAAAATATATTTGCACCTATGCGTTTATTGACGAGGGGTCAAGTGTAAATATGTGTTCTGCAGAGCTGGCTGAGCGACTTGGAGTGCCTGTGAAATGGGGTAACGTCGAGCTAATAACTGCAAACGCAATCACTCACGAAAAGAAAAAGGTCGATTTCCTGGCTATACAAGGAATTGAAGAAGAAAGTGCTTTTATGGTCAAGGATGCTTTAGTGCAAGATAGCATTGTTGACGTCAGCTCCAGTATTCCTACGCATGAGATGGTTAAGGGTTATTCACATTTACGGGACCTGAAGTTTCCAGAAATTGAAAATCAAAAGATAGAGTTATTGCTGGGCAGTGACCTGCATCAAGCATATCTTCCCCAAGACATAAGAGTTGGTGCACCTGGTAACCCAACAGGTCTTCGAACTCACTTAGGATGGACAGTGTATGGCAAGGACGATGGTGATCAAGAAATAGATACACCTAAACTTATGGTAAACTTTTTAGATAAAGAGGAATCCTGCAAACAGATACTGGACTTATTAAATCAAGATTTTAAGGACTTAGAATTACCTCAAGTATCAGCCTTGTCAGTAGAAGATAAGCGCGCTCTAGAAATAATGCACAAGACTGTAAAAAAGGTTGACGGACATTATTTGATCGGTTTATTATGGAAGGATGATGAACCAAAGTTGCCCAATAACCGCGAGATGGCACTAAAGCGTTTGCTGAGCTTAAAACGAAGATTTCTAAATGACTCAAACTTATTCAAAAAATATTGTGAAAAAATGATGGAATATATTGATTGTAATTATGCTGTCAGAATTTTAGATCAAGTTTCATCTTCCCCAGGAAAGATATCTTACATTCCTCATCATTGCACCTCTATTCTAACAAAATTTAGAGTGGTATTTGATTGCAGTGCAAGGTTTAACAATGTGTCGTTGAATGATATGTTACTTCATGGACCTGACTTGACCAACAACTTGTTAGGCGTGCTGTTGAGGTTTAGACAGCATCCTATAGCAGTAGTATGTGACATTAAAGCCATGTTTTCACAGGTTTTCGTTGATGAGCGAGATCAAAACGCGTTTCGATTTCTCTGGTTTCCAGATAACGACCTCGATCAACCACCGGTAGACTATCTAATGCGCACTCATGTTTTTGGTGCGAAGTCGTCCCCGTGCTGTGCTGCGTTCGCGCTACGTATGACTGCCACTGACAATCTCTCGGGAGCAGACGATGAAACAATTCAGACGGTAATGAGAAATGTCTATGTTGATGACATTTGCCGATCATGTGAGTCTGTTGAAAAAACTATTAATCTTGTGTCACAGTTGTGTGAGCTACTAAAGGGTGGTGGTTTTCACGTTACCAAGTTTTTGTCTAATAATAAACATGTTTTGAGTTCTATTCCGCAGGAAGACCTTGCATCTGATATCGATCTTGATGAGTGCCGACTTCCTTCGCAGAAGGCCCTAGGTGTTTTCTGGGATGCAGCTACGGATCGAATGAGGGTGAACGTAAATCTCAAGGAAAGGCCCTGTACGAGGAGGGGTATTTTGTCTACTATTTCTCAAACGTATGATCCCTTGGGCTTGATACAACCATTCTTGCTACCAGCTAGGCAGATGCTGCAGAGAGCTTGTCAGCTGAGCTTGAATGGGACGATGATCTTAAAAACAAACATGGCATAGGTTCTGAGTGGGACGCGTGGGTAAAGGCGTTGCCTCAACTTAAAGCGATTTCTATTGCTAGAAGTTTCACCATTATGGGCAGAACCGTTATTAAATTTGAATTGCATGTTTTTGCTGACGCCAGCATGTTAGGCTATGGTGCTGTAGCTTACGTAAAAACTCTTTATCATGATAATTCTACGCAGTGTTGTTTTGTCTTTGGCAAGTCGCGAGTTGCGCCTCTAAAACCGGTCAGTGTACCCCGTTTAGAATTAACTGCTGCTGTTCTCGCCTCTAAAGTTTCGCAATTTGTTATTCGAGAGTGTGATTTTAAATTTTCGCGTGTTTTTCTGTGGACTGATTCAACTGTTGTGTTAAGATATATTAACAATACCTCGGCAAGATTTAAAACCTTTGTAGCAAATCGTCTAGAAATAATTCATTCTTTGACTAACGTAAATGATTGGCATTTTGTTCCTACTGCGTCTAATCCTGCGGATCTTGCATCCAGAGGTGTTTGGCCTGATAAATGTCAATCTGCCGATATTTGGTTTCACGGTCCAATGTTTTTACGTAATATTGCTGTTGACTGGCCAAGACAGCCAGATTTCTTGCAGGAACTCTCCGGAGACGACCCTGAAGTCAAGAAGACTGAAGTTTGCATGATTCAGCTAAAATTCCCTCAAAGTTCAGACTGCTTACATCGGCTGTTCCGACGATATTCAAACTTTAAGAATTTGCAGCGAACAGTAATATGGTTGTTACGCTTTATCGAATTTTTGAAAATGAAGTCTAATCCACATTATGCGACACCAAATCAACAATCAATCACGGTGGCAGAAATGATTCGAGCAGAAAGAGCCATTGTCAGAGTCGCTCAATCCCAAGTTTTTGGCGATATCATACCTGTGTTGCGTAATCACGAAGGGTTTCACGATCCGGTGAAATTAATTTCTGAACAACAACTGCGCGATAATCCTAGTGTGAGAAAGTTGCAAACTCTTAATCCTTATCTTGTTGACGGAATTATACGAGTTGGCGGAAGATTGCAACGCTCAACTCTCTCGTTGGAAGAAAAGCACCCTATCATATTGCCTAATCAACATCCCGTCACAAAGCTTTTGGTGTTAATGTATCATGAGCGCGAAGGGCACATGGGTTGTTCTCAAGTATTGACGGCCATGTATAAACAGTACTGGATTCTCAACGGCAGATCTGCGGTTAATAACATTTTAAAGTCCTGTGTAAAGTGCCGTTTTTGGAAAACGTCTCCAAATCAGCAGCAAATGGGAAACTTGCCGGCAGATCGAGTGACTAAATCAACTCCATTTAAGGCTGTGGGAACTGATTTGATGGGTCCCTTAACCGTTAGAATAGGCAGAAGCAGCGTAAAAAGATACGTGTGCATTTTTAATTGCCTTGCTACAAGAGCAGTTCATTTTGAAGTTGTTCAAGCTCTTGACGCTGATGCATTTATTCAAGCATTTAGAAGATTTTGCAATCGCCGAAACGTTAGACCATCAGATGTTTACAGCGACAACGGCGGAAATTTTGTTGCTGCTGAACGTGAGCTAAAGAAAGGAGCCGAAAATTTAAGGTCCAAATCCGTATATAAAGCTCTTCTGCGAGAGAATGTTAACTGGCACTTCAATCCTCCTCGTAGTTCACACCAAGGAGGATTTTATGAAACATTCTTTCGACTTGTTCGTAAAATAATGCGTTCGCTGATCGGAGAAGCAACGCTCGATGAATTTGAATTGCTCACGCTTATTACCGAAATTGAGCGGATCCTAAATGACAGGCCGATAACACAATTGCCATCCAAACCAGATGATCTATCGGCAATTACACCAAGTATGATCCTCTCCGGCTCAGTCGAAAGTGACGCACCGTTTGATGTGTTTATAAAGGCTGATGGCTATCGGCGCTCGTGGAGAAAAACTCAATATTTGGCTGACCTTTTTTGGGAGCGGTGGATAAATCAGTACTTGCCACTTTTGCAGCCACGTCATAAATGGTTTGGAACGGTACCCAGTTTAAAACCTGGCGATCTCGTTTTAATTGTTGATGAATCGACTAAGAGAGGTCATTGGCCAAAGGCCATCGTAAAGGAAGTGATGCCAGATAGCAACCATCTGGTCCGCCGAGTTCTGGTTCGGGCAGCCGATGGAAGTGAGTTTGTTCGAGACATTCGTAAACTCTGTTTGTTGGAGGGTCATGTAAACCCATAACAAGACTTTTTCTCATGCCTTATAATAAAGTGTTTCTTTGTTTGTTTGGATAACTATGATTGCGAATTTCGCGTGCTTTGTTATAGCGTTGTCATAGTATGTGGCTAGATCTAAAACTAATTGTTCAAAATTTTTTTTTTTTTTTTGGGATGGGCATTAATTTACAGTATATTTAGTGTAATTTATTGTGCTAGGTAAAGTTTTTAATTGCGTTTCTTAAATTCAAAAATCTTCAGTTTTAACTTCCGGTTTTGGGGGTGGGTATGGTAGAAACGCAATTTTATTTTTATATAATGGCAACATTGATCACTTGATCCATGTGCATCTAACTATGTTAAATTTTTTTTCTTTCTGGTTTTTAAGTTTTTGGTTTAAGTTTGTAATGCACGTGGTCAGTAGCGTAGTCATTGAATATTTTTAAAATTGGTTTATTTTAGCTGTGCTTGTTCTAATTGCCTTCACTTAGACCTTGCCAATAAATTTTTTCTCATATTTTTAAAGATTAAGTAAGATACAGGTTTAACTAAGGTAAGTTAATAACGACAGCCATAGACTGATAAGAAAATAGACCGCGGCTACTGACGATACACGTAGCAAACTTAACAGCCAGTGTCCTGTTATTAAATTGTTTAATTTCAAATGCAGTTGAGTTGTATTTGACTCAGGAAATGTTTGGGCAAAGTCAGAATTTTTTGGGCAGTAACAGGAAAATGTTTGGGCAACAAATAATTTTTGGCTGCAGAAAACGAACTATATTTGCAGGACAAAGTTTTTAAATTCAAAAAAAAGATTATGGTTTGAGGTAAAAACTTTGTTTACAGACTTTTTTGGAATAAAAATCAAGAAATATAAGACAGATTTTAAGTGAAGATCTTTTTCTCTCATCTTCACTCTAAATTTGAACCAAAATTTTTTCTTATATCTGTAAAGTACTAAAGATAATGATTCCGGCAAAGTTATAAAATTTAAGAAAAACCGTATTGCAACCCCCCAAACATATTTTTGGCTGGTACGCTTAAATAATGACCTGTTTCATTATTTCCTTTACTTTGTTTATCTTTTGGTGGTAGCCTTCCAATTTTTTAAAAAGTTATTTTGTAAATAAGCTTAATCAAGCTTTTAATTTTTACAGCATCGAACAGAACTCGAAAACTTAAAGTAAAAGAAACATGAACTTGAACTTGTAATTTTTTATGAACTTTAACTCAAATAAAAATCTATTGAGTTCACAACCCTGATTAGTATGGTGATGACAGTGAATGATTAAGAACATGATGCAGAAGTACAATTTTTGCACTCACATGGGCCTGCAATATCTTTTTGTTTGGCCTTCTAGAGAAAACATATGCTTTATACTATACAATCATATTCTGCTCAGCATTGGCATGTGTTTAACTTCCAGCCGACGACAATGCAAAATTTCAGATAAGAATTTTACAATGATGCAGTCAATATTTTTTGACATGAGCACTTAAATAGATTTTTAACAGTTTATTTGATCTGCATGTTTACATTGTTTCTTTTCAGTATGATCCAGGGTCTCCATAAATTATCGTTACAACTTAAGATTAACTTAAGTTAGAGTTGTAATGGTTATTTTTTAGACATTGGACACTGGCTGTTCTATATTTTGTTAAATAGTGCTCTGAAGTTATTGGTATCAAGCTCTACATTGACACCTTAATTTTTACAATTAAAGTGCCTGAATTTAAGTTGCAGTTGTAACGATTATTTGTAAACATTGTTGGACTGTCCTATATTTTGTTATGTAGTTATTGGTATCAGTGCTCCATGGTAGCAATTTATTCTTTTCCAATTAAAGTTGTATTACTAAGTTAAAATTGTAATGATTATTTGTAATCATTGGAAATTGGACTGTCCCATATTTTGTTGTTGTTGTTGCTGTTGTTGTCACTCCTCCTCCAAGGGTATCTTGGAGTAGCAATCCCTTAATTTCCCAAAGAAGCCAATGTAGATTCCCATTCTTGGATTACCTCTGATACTGCTAAAGGCTTTCTCCACAGACTGGTAATGCTAGCTATATTTTGTTAAATAATATTCTGTGTTATTCGTATCATGCTCTACAGTTATACGTACTATAATACTATAATAACAAAATATAGTCAGGTTTGTCCATGGGAATGGGATTCCCATGGGATGGGATGATGGGACAGCACAAATTTGTATTTCCCATGGGAGAGTAGCCATGTCATAGCAACTTGATTACGTCAGAGCTAACCTTAGTTTTCATACCTTTTTTACCTTTTAAATGTTTTTTACTCTCCTTTTTTCTTAAGGAAAAGGTTCAGGAATTGCCCGGATTAACTGAATTATTAGAAACAACCGATGAGCAGGAAATTGATAATTTGCTGAATGAGCAGAGTGACTCAGAAATAGAATTATAGTGCCAGAATGATACTGAATTGTCATAGTTAGACATACTTTTGAAATTTAAAGTTAACACAGTTAATAAATTTTGTCGTTTTGCATGTTTCTTTGTACATGTAGTCCTATTTAGTAGACAATAAACCTAAATTTTCATAAATTTAATTATTTTTATTGAATTGTATTCCAATGGGAATCCCATGGGATGGGATGGGATGGGACAGAAAAATATGTCTCATGGACAAGCCTGAATATAGCACATACACTTATCGTTTGTGAGATTAACGTGTTTGGCCTTAAAAAGAACTACTTATTAAAGCAAATTTTGTCTAGCTTGATTTTTTTTAGATAAAACTTTGGTTGATATGCATGCATCAGCTTTTTTATGTCTTTTACTGCTTACTTTTTCCCACAGGGTTTGTGTTATTTTGCCTGTCTTAATTGATTCAATGCTATTTTTTGGAAAAAAATGTGTTACCCTTAAAAAAAATTTTTTTGTAGTAAACATCAAAATTAATTCAACTTTTTTGTTTGACATGAAAGTGTATTGGTATAAGAATAAAATGGGTGAATTTCAGCTTTTAAATTTTAGACCCATTTTTTTTATATGTCTTTAAAGTTCGACCTCTGAAAAATGTAAAAAACAAATTCAAAGCTCTTTTGTAATATGAAGTAGTTTTTTTACGACTTTTTAAGCTATTTTTTTGGACTCCTTTGGTTTAAAATACCTGCCTAGCAATTTTCAGCAACCTTCCAATGATCACAGGCTAAGAAAATAGAAATTAAATAAAATCTTAAGCATGTGCATTGAAGCGGAACAAGTAAAAATGGCGTTTTTAAATGACCGTAACTTCAAAAATAATGAGAATTTTTAAAAACTTTTTTTGCATTCTTATTATTTCAGTGAGATCTACAAGTGTGCCAAATTTCATAAAAATATGAAGCATTTGGTGTAACCCATTTGCTGATTTGGCATGGAATGACCCAGTTACAAACAAAAATCTGTTGTTCTACACCTTGCATAATTCACCTTGAAAATTTAGCTGCCCAGAACTTTTCACCTGAATTAAATGACGTTATGATTGGACCAGTTAAAATTATCAAAAATGTTGTCATTCTAATTTTACCATCTATTCTTCTTTTTGTTTTCAAATATATTTCGAACAGGTACGTAAATGCACGACCTGGAGAGTTAGTTGCAGACTGAAAAAGAAATTTCATCTCCTGTTTACGGCAGTTTACCTTATGAACTTCTGTTTTCTTGTATATATCCAGAAAGATTGTTATATTTATTGTGAGTACCTTATCAACCAAAAAGTGCTTCTTTTCTTCGATTTGGCGCCCTTGCTAACTTATTGTTTTTTTGCTGTTGTCAAATCATTGTTTTAAAAACTTTTTTAAATTTAATTCCAATCGAATTTATATAAATGTAGACACAAATCGAACCCAATGCTTTTGTACTGCAAATTCTAAGGACACTATTTGCCCTTTGTGCGTCCCCGCCCCTGACTTTGCCTTTTAAAAACTTTAATAAAGCCACTTTTACTACGTATTATATCTAGAAGGCAGCAGGAAAGTTTACATTAAATGGAGTTCTTCTGATGCTAAATGCTCGCTTTTGTTTTATTAAAATTCTTTTTATCAATTTATCGCGTTTATTACAATTTGTCTTTAGAAAAGATTACCGGGCCGCAAGATTATTTTGAAATATTACCAGTCCATAAGCTTAAAAAGATTGAGAAACATTGTTGTAGTACATAAATGTCAGCAGCGTGAGTGAATAGATTTTTATCGGATTCAGTGTTCTAAACTAGTAAAGTTGTCAAAGATCAACTATTTTGCCAATTTTTTTTCACCTTTACATCCCTCTAATCTTTTTATTAAACAATTGTTTTCATAATGCTTTACCTCAAGTACTTTTCCTTCACTTTTTCTCAAATTTTGCTTTGATCAAATTTGATAAAGTTCTAGATTGCTTTTATGAAAATAAGGAAAGTTTCGTAAGATACAGTTTTTCAGTTTCTCCTAAAATTTCTAATAGTTTTTGTGAAACTGCTTATGAGTCTTTATGTATAATTTTATTTTTTAAATAAGTTTTTGTCAAAACCTGTTATTTAATTTTCTGCGGCTATTATTTGCTTAACCATGTATTACAATGTGAGTAAACTATCAAATCTAAACAGAAAACTTTTGTTCAAAAACAATAAGTTTTTTAACATTTAATGAAACAAAAACAGGGATATTTCTCAGTGCTTCCCAAATTCCTTATTAGTGTCCCCCAGATGTTATTTTTCATAAAAATTTCAATACTTGGGTTTAAAATATTTTGTTTGTGTTACCACAATTTTAATATAAATCAGTTGAGTTTGAAAACTACTGAATTAGGTCGTCTGAAACATATATAAGCAAAAAATTGTGTTAGTTACCATTCCAATTCCTTCTCATGTAAAATCTGAGGCAGTATTTTTTCAATTTTTTATTACCAAAATTTTAATGAAGTTTCAAATTGAACAGTCTAAAATATTAAGAAGCTAAAGGTAGCAGACAAAAATTCAATTTTTTTATAATTTACTGTTTTTTCATGAAAAAACTGAAATAATATTTACAAACTTTATTTTAGAAAACAAGCCGCTTAAAAGACAAGAAGCACCAGACTTTATTTTATTCAATTGTTATAGTATATTTTTATTTAAGCTTGCAAATTTAATTGTCTAAAAGAACAATAATTCAAAAAATAAATGACGACAATAAATGACGACAATTGCATGCAGATTTCTTGATGCAAAACTAAGATGATATTTAAAATTATTTTATTACCATTGTTTTAGTATACTTTAATATAAATTGCAAATTAAATAGCCTAAAACAGCGCCCAATTAATGTTTTTATGCGGCCCGCTTTTTCTATGAGCAATAGCAAAAGATTTCAACTTGTCAAAAACAACAACACTATCCAAATGAATTCGAGAAAAAAGTAATTTGATTTTTTTGAATTTAGTTTTATTTTGTTGTAGCTAAAACTTGAAGTGTAGGCTACTTAGTTTGCAACGTTTTTGAAAATGATTTTTTAATTTGCTTCAACATTGTCAATATGAAATTTCTGAAGTTACCAAATTAAAGTATTAGGAGAAATAGGTAATTCAACCAATAGCTTTTTTCAGTTTCTAGATCAAGATTCAAAAACAAACTATTAAAATAGATAAAATTGTACACCTAAACTTTTTAGATCCAAAAATGACAAAAACTATAAAATGTTAGTTTTTGGTTGATGTTCTTGGTTTTTATACCAAACTATGACCTCATTCCATAGTTGCTAAATATAACAGGTTGAAAAATAGCTGTTATTTTATGTGAATTATAATTTTTAAATAGACTATCTGATTAATTCCTGATAGTCCCAGCTTTAGCTTTATGTTAAAGTATTGTAGCCTGCAATTGTAGTTCTAACGTTAGAATTGCATTTTTTATTGGTCTGTTGCAGCAATTTTATTTCTTAAACACAATATTTTTTTACTGTAAGTTTACAATAGTTTTTAAACCACCATAACTACAAAACTAAAAATGGAACTGATTTGATATTTTGCATAGCTGATATAGAAGATGAATATGTCTTTTTAAAAAGTGTCAAAAATTTTATGAAAAAAAAACTTCAAGAATAATTTTCTTGGGATGACTTAAAATGGAATGGGCTCATACTGCATTAAAATTTTATATATATTTTTTATATAATAAGTAACATGTATGACAAAAGATTTTAATTTTGTGCACTACCCCAATCAATTCAAGAAAAAAACAACCCTAATGTTTGTATGTTTCGTTTTTTCGTTGAAGCTAAAAATTGGATTTATTTGGTAGTTTACTACAATCTTGATAATAATTTAAAGAATATTTTGCTTCTATATTGTCAGTACGAATTTTTTAAGTTACAAAATTTAAGTATTAGCGGTAATGGGTAATTTAACCAATAACTTTTTAAATCTCTGTATTAGGAACTTAAAAAAGTATTAAATAAATAACTATTTTCGAATATGTTTCAAAATTGTGGAAAACTAAACCAGGTCCAAACTTGCAATGGCTGGTAGATCAATTGTAGGATACATAAACAGGGAAAATCAATTTAAAAACATTCTTAATAAGAAAAAACCAGCTAAATAACACTCGATTTATAAGCTTTCTTGTATTAAAGCTTCTTCAGATACTTATTCAAATATATTAGTATAAAGACTAAACACAACTGTTAACGTTAGTTTTCAGTTGTTGTGTTTAGTCTTTACATCAAACTATTACTTCGTTTCATAGTTGCTAAATATAACAGGAGGAAGAATAACTTTACAGAAATTTTTATTTGAACAAGAATTTTAATTTTTTACTTGTAAATTTTTTAAATCCAAAAACAAGAATAATAAACCACAGTATAACCTGTCTGTTTTTGGTTGTTGTGTATAGTCTTTATACCAAAGTTTTGAAGACTTGATTCCATAGTTGCTAAATATAACTTTACAGAAGTTTTTAATCAAACAAGTATTCTAATTTTTCTCGTAAACTATTTAGATTAAAAAATGTCAAAAACTATAATCTGTTAGTTTTCGGTTGCTGTGTTTAGTCTCTTGTTAGAGCGGAAGAAAATAAACCTTAAAATAAGCTGAAAAGGCCGTGCGCAAAAAAATTGCCGAAATCATTATTGAAAAGGAAGCTATCAAGAAAAGAGTTGGCAGCATGGTTGATCGTTTGAAAGTACTATAATTTAAAGGCGAACCTCATCAAGACGGTCATTGTTCAAAACCTATTCACGCCGTTCTGTTATGTTCCTGGAAAAGATGCTTGATGGCACTTCCTCTGCTTGGCGGTCCTAGCAAGCAGCTCTAAAATTTCACTCATATTTCCAATAAAAACTAAAAACTAAAATATAAAATTTCGACCGAACAACAATATCTTGCAGATTGAATTAATCACTTTACAGTTGCCCTGAATATAGTGTCTACGATGCTTTCCTTTGAGTTAAGAAAATAAATATAGAAATTAAAAATAAAAAAATAGCTCCTTTATCACTCTCAAACAGTACTCAATTAAAATACTTAGTCCGGTTTAACAACAAGGCTTTTTATCGAAACTACGCAAAGAATTCGTCTTAAATTTGAGAATAAAATAAGATGTCTTTCAGAAATTTACCACAAATAGACAGGCTACACAAAAACAAACAATGTTAAAATGTCGCATTGAATTTTATTACTCCAATACTGTTTTGAAGTAAATAAACATGTTTGTTCATATCATCTAGATTTTGTGCTAAGTTATACAATAAAGCTTGGTTTCTAGCGTTGCGCAGACTACAGTAGTATTTTTTGCAAGCAAAACCACATGTCAGTTTCGTTTTTTATGCTATAGCTTATTGTTTTCATCTTGTGCATTAAAAGGTCATGAACCCCTGAAAATCACTCAGTGGACCCCTGAGGGTCCATGCACCCCCGGTTGAGAATCGTCGTCGTCGTCATCGTTTGAAGGGCATCCACTCCAGGCCAGACACAAACAGAACTGGGGCCGAGGGTTTATCCTTTTACTACCCCAGACTGCTGCACTGCCTGGATCAGATGCTGGCAGTGATGTTATTAAGCCAGCATCGAGTTTCGTCATCCAAAACCTTCAGACCGCGTGCTCCATGTGGTGCCCGATGTATGGGGAACATTGTTAGTACATGGTCTGCGGTTTGCTCTGAGGCGCCACACTCGCAATTCGGTGAAGGAGCGAGACCCCATTTGTGCATGGACAAATGGAATCGCCCAACACGAGTCCGCAGGCGGTTGAGCTTAACCCAAGCTGCTCGGGGTAAGCCCATCCCAACAGGCCTGACACTGGTCCCGGGCACAAAAGCACGGAGCCTGGAAGCATTTTCACAGTACTCCGTTTTCCATTTGTGATTTGTCCATTCAGAGGCGCAGATGCCAAGTCTGGCAAGATTGTCCAAGAGATTCCGCGCACCTGGCACAAACGGGCGTCTGGATCTTAGTCTCACTTGGCCAGTATCTGAGGACCCATTTAAAAGACCATGCAAAATATGATCGGGGTCCAGAGATCCACGGTAAGCCAAGGAGAGTGTCGCTCCCAGTCGGCGAAGCTCAGCTGGCTGGATGCCTGAAAGTACAGGTAGGTGGTCCGTTGGAGTGGGACGCAGGCATCCAGTAACTATGCGCAAGGCGTCATTCAAGACACTGTCAATGAGGCGAGTGTGAGCACTGCGACACCAGACTGGCGCACAGTACTCAGCTGTTGAGTAGACTAGAGACAAGGTGGCTATGCGTAGTGTTTTAGCACCAGCACCCCATCCCGAGCCCACGAGTCGCCTCAACAGTGTGACGCGCAAGGATAGTTTTTTGCGCAATGCCACTAAATGGTGACGAAACGTGAGCGATCTCTCCAGTTTTACCCCAAGGTATGTAGGGATTGGACAGAACGGTAAAAGTCTACTATTGTTGTAGACCTTTAGCTCACGTTTGGCCTCTCGGTTGTTTTAGTGAAAGGCTGTCGTCACCGTCTTAGTGTGACTGAGCTTCAACCTCCAAGTCTGGAGATACGCTGACAGTGTGGACATGTCTTGGCTTAATGTCCCCTCCAAGTCCTTCCAGTTTCCAGAAGAGTGCAACAATGCTAAATCATCAGCATAAGCAAACTTTCTGGAAATCATGGAAGGAAGATCGTACGTATAGATGTTAAATAGGAGGGGAACCAAGACCGATCCCTGAGGAACGCCGTTTTTAAGACGGCGTAGCCTGCTTTGCTTGCTGTCACCGGTGGTAAGGGTGAAACTTCGATTTCGGACAAGTTCCATGATCATTTTGACCATGTGCTTATCCGGAAGTAGTCTCATCAGCTTGCAGGTAAGGCCACGGTGCCAGACAGTGTCATAAGCAGCTGTCAGATCGATAAATACGGCACCGGCCTTCTTTTTAGCCTCGAAAGAATCCTCGATGTTCTGGGTTAGCAGAACAACTTGATCTACGGTTGACTTCCCGCGTCGGAACCCAGCCTGCTCTTTAGGGAGCAGTGGATCGATTAATGGTTCAACGCGGGCGTAGATAAGCCTCTCGAGGATCTTGTAGGGGACACAGAGCAGAGATATCGGTCGATAACTCTTTGGGTCCACCACGGGCTTTGCTGGTTTTGGGATCGCGACCACAAGCGCTCTTCTCCAGATCTTGGGAATTTTGAGTCGGCGCAAACAGGAAGAAAGGAAGTCACGTAACCAGGACTTCAAAGCAGCTCCAGCATGGAGTATAAGCTCGGGGCAGATGGAATCAGGTCCCGGAGCTTTACCTGGTTTTAAATGTTGAAGGGCAGCAGCAAATTCTCTCTGTGAAAAATTGTCAGAGATATTTACTGCGTTTGGTGTTGTGGCCCTCCAAAGGTCAGACACTTCTTGAAAGACAAGTCGAGATGACTTGCGATCAACAGCCTCGTATTTCCCATTTCTAACCAGCTGAGATGCAATAGCATCGGCTGAAACGGGACAATGACGAGGAGAGTGTCGTGACCTACCAGTAAGGTTGTTCAAAATACTCCACGCTTTTCGACTAGAGTGTGAGAAGTCAATGCTCCGAACTGCTTCGGACCATCAATCCCTCCGTTTTCTGTCAAGCTTGGCAAGCAGAGTTGTAGCAGCCAAACTTGAGTCGTCTCCCTGAGGAGACTGCAGAAAGGTTTTATAGAGGGATTCACACTCTGCATCCCAACACGGAATATAGTTGTTTCGATACCCGCGTGGAATAGTCTTCTTGGCTGCTTTCTTAATGATGTTACAAAAGTCCTGGTAAGCCGCATTCACATCAAGTGAATCAGGCGGCAACAAAGTCTTTGCGAATTTATTCGTCAAAGCAATGTAGTGACTCCAATTGGCCTTGCGGAAGTTCCATCGCTTAACAGGCATGCTTGGCACTGCCATAGCAAACCTTGGTGGTGTAATAAGCGACGGTCGATGTTGTGACCTGGGAAACTTCTCAAGGACACGTCTATCCGGTAAGCGACTGTTTGAACCTACGCTAGCGAAAGCTAGATCTGGATTGGTGCCAGTGTTCCAGCGGCCGGAATAAAAACTGGCAGCGTCCTTGGCATTATATAGGAGGGCAAGACAATTAATACTTGCCCAGCCAGCCAAGCACTCACCATCCGGACTGTTGTCCTCATAACCCCAGTCAGCATGACGACAGTTAAAATCGCCAGCGTACAGACAGGGTTGAGGAAACACTGGGAGATCCAGGGTTCGCAATCGCGTTGGCGGTGGTTTGTAGACGTTGACTATTTTATAGCCATCAACGTCCACACACAGCCACTCGATCTCCGATGTCGGTGGAGATTGGTCCAAAAGCGTGTATCTCAGTCGCTCGTGGACAAACGTGGCAAGGCCATGCTTCCTGCTTAAAGAAGACCCAGCTAGTTGGTAGTGTGGTAGCACCAACTTCTCTGCATCAGTGCAGTGGGTCTCCTGCAGTAGGATGACGAGTGCCTCAGACTGCATAGCGAGGTAATGAAGAACATTCATCTTGCTTGCAGTGAGGCCTTCGATGTTCAGCTGAAGAATAGTGGGTCTTCGGAACTTGTTGGCAATGTGCCCTGAAAAGGGCAGTTTTATCCTGACATTGCCCCGTCCTGAAAAGGACGTTTGCCGATTAACAGACCCACACTGAACATCGGAATGGGTGGATACCCTTCCGTTTTGGTAGGTTCGGTTTCGGTCTGTCATTTTAAAATCAATGAGCAGACTTACTCACGGCCCAGGCTGCGTGAAAGCACCTACCATCTGGGCCATCTGTCCATGCACCTACGTGAAAGCACCTACCATCTGTCCATGCACCCCCGGTTGGGAATCATTGACTTAAAGTGTCTTCGTTTAGTGAATTCATTGCTGACCCATTATTCTGTTATTGAGGTTATTTAACTAATTTTACTGAACTGCAAAACACCGAAAGATTTTGGTAGCGCGTTTGTCGTCATGTGCGGAATCAAAAAGAACGTAAATGAGTATGTTAGAAAATGCAAGTTTTTGTAATTGTGACATAACGAAGACATACTTGTCTAGGACGTCAAAATCATATCTATTTGACAAAACTTTTTTTTTTTCTTTTTATGCGATATACAGTAGACCTCGGTCAATTCGGATTCGATTAATGCGGAATCTCGCTTAACTCGGATAAAACTGAAAGTACTGCACAAATGATTTCCTATATTACTGTAAGTCTTAATAAAAAGATTCAGATTATCCGCATCTTTGCCTAAGTTGGATGATTTTGTCTGTCAAATCGAATCCAGATTAACTGAGGTCTACTGTACTGTATGTATTAAATAAATTGGCTTTTTGTGCTTGGTGCCGCGAAAGTTTTACAATCCCAGTAGTGCCGTGAAACTTTTTGAAAACAATTGTCCAGCGATGTCCAACCTGTGCCCGATATTGCACAGACAATTGACAAATCAAAGAATTTGGAAACAAAAATTGACAAATCGGAGTTTCACTTTGACTGAAAACCTTTTTTTAGAGTACACCTGAATTTGGGGACAAAAATAGATAAAACGGAGCTTGATTCTGATTCAAGACCTTTTTATTTTTAGAGAACACCTAAATTTGGGGACAAAAATTAAGAAATTTTGTCTAAATGCCCGACAAATTTAGAAAACGTCCCAAAATTTGCCGTATGTTTAAAATGGAGTCGCAGAACAAAAAAGTTTGAGAAGCCCTGCTATAGAGTATTATGTTGTTGAAGGTTTAAATATAGACGGCATCATTCATACGTTAGACAGATGCAGCACTAGAAAACGTACTATTAAATATATACGCCTATATTGTACACTAAACTATCACCTTAGTTTTATTTAATACATGTTTTATGTTATATGCTAATGCAAAGTAATTTTTTATCTGTGTAATACTTCTACTGCTTTTTAGCTTAGTTTACATAATTATAATCTTTATTTAGTAAAGCTTAAACTTACTGTACCCTCAAGAGGGCTTTGTATACATCATGTTTTGTATGCTTTAAAATTAGATAAACTTTCTCGGATAATATATCATTTAACACTCTTTCTATATTGTTTTTTTTTTATTGAGCAACCAAAAACAGGCACAAATAAATAATAAAAAATTCAAACTTTTTTTCGATAGTTCTTCACATTTTTTGTAATAAATAGCTCGGCCTACTAGATACTGTTATGTCACATGTTGCCATCCGATTCTAAAAGGCCTACTGCGTAAATACGATTAAATAAAATTCCGCACCAAACAACGTACCAAACTCGAAAAAAACTTTTTCGATCATTCAAGTCTGCGCTTTTTATGTTTGCAAACTTTTGCGAAATTTTTTTGATTTTGTTGCAGATTTTTTTACAGCGTAAATTTTTATTTAGCCATGCAGCGATTAGTTAACATCTAGTTTATATCATACTCTGTCAATGGATTATCGGTCGTATTGCAACAATCACACTTTTGGAAAAATTATTGATGTAGTCGATCATTGCAAATTGTTTAGATTCAACATCTACTGCTCCTGTTATACTTTGCGAAAAGCGTTTGAAACATAGCGTTTTGCACGAAATTTTTGTCAAAAAATTTTTACATTTCTTGAAAGGCTCCTTTTTGAGCGCCTCCGTCGCTATTATGAGAGTTAGGAGGATACATATAAAAACGAAAAAAAAGTAAAAATAGTTTCGGTTGGACAATTTTGTGGAGATATGAAGTAATAAGGGTGCTGTGCCCGCTGCAGAGTAAATGAGTGAGAGCAGATAGAGCGGAGCGAGAAAGTGCAAGCGTTTCATAAAATACATAAGGAATGAAATATTGTCCTTGGGCAGCAAGTCATTCTTCAAACCATCTATTTTTTTTCTTAGCTGTGAATAACAAGAACATTTTTTTCAGTGTCCAAAACTTTTTGCAAACTCAAAAGAAGATTGCCACCACATATTTGGCAGTATTGAAAAAAAAACGTTTTTTTATTATTGTCTGTAAATTCCATATTATCTTATTTTTTTCCATATAAAAATATTATATCTTTGAAGTATAAAGCTGAATTATGTTGCGGTGTCCAGTCTAAACAGTTTATAAAGTTGATCTATTTTTTACGTATTCCAAATGAAAAATTGCTTTTGATTTTAGATGCATAGTCAGATTTTCACCCAATTACAACACATTTATTCTCATTTTCAAATTACTATTTTTATCATTTACAATCTATCACAGTTTTGCACCATATCCCACTGTAAATACAATTGCAACATCAAAAAATTATGCTAGAAATACATATCGCCGAATTTTGCTTGTGCTCGGTTTATACTTCTTTTTTTTATCATTTAGCCAAATTCTAGGTTAAAAATAAGTTACTTTAAACTTTCTTTTAGATTGCAGTTATTTAGTACCGCTGCCTCGCAGTGGTGGTATTTAATCACTAATCAGTTATTTTTACGACATAATTTTATTTAAAGCTTTATTGTTCAAAAGAATACAACCGTAGACTACATAATTAATCGCTATTTAAAGCTTTCAAATTTCACATAAATTGCAAAAACCTTCGTTAGAAGCCAAATAAATAAACAGCTAAAAGTGTCTTTACTGTACATTTAGCTTTTTAAGGACTCTTATCATTTATACCGATCGACCAAAAAAAATGTACCCCCTTTTAAAATGCTATGCTTTTTAACCATTAAAGTTAAAAGAATTAAATGATTCTTATTACAAAGTGCAAGTTTTAAACTACATACGATCATAATATACTGTATATAATCACGCATCTGCCAAGAGTTCAATATAAACATGGATTTACTCCAAGTAAAAATTGATCAACTAACTATTGCACAGCGCAAGTTCATCGTGAAGTGATAATTCAACATGATTTTGGCATAAGAGCAATTAGAAAATTTCAAGACTATAGAAGAGAACTGTCAGAAGAATCGAAGAAAAATGGAAAGTATGGAAATTACAACGCAGAAAAAGCAAATTATCAAACTGTTAGTTATTTTGCAATGCTTTTTCTGTGTAAAAGTGGAATGAAACTTTTTTGACAAATCTTAGCATGTATTGAATAAAATACTTTATTTTATTTAACACGCTAAGACTATTTAGAGTGAAAGTTTTTAACAAGCATTCTGGCGACACGTACACAATCATGTCTGTTTCGTTGTCGAGAAAAGTACATCTGTTTAACTCATGCGGCAAAGTGTGACATATCAGGGCGTGTCAGTAGTAGGCTGTGTAAATAGGCGATTTTTTGTCATAAACTATGATGCAGATATTTTTTGGCAAAAATGTCCGACTGTGACTTTTATCTTTTGCCAGATTTTCAATTGATGATTCCACACTCTGACTACTGTACTTGCTGCTGCATGTTCATGTAAAAACGTTTGATTTTGAAAAGTGCATCCGTTGCGCAGTGTACGTGCTTGTGGCCAACTGATAATGTACAAACTGCAACAAACATACATTGAGCTAAATAGTGGGTACACTTATAGCATAAAAATTTGAATTATTTTATCCAAGCTTGCAATAATTTCAGCAAAAAAACAAATCTCTTTTACAGTTTTAATTGAGAGAAAGTATTGCATTTGAAACTTACTTTTGAATTTCATTGGCGGCAAAGTCTTTGCATTCATATTTCTTAAAGAGAACTAGTGTTCTCAAGCACCTCTTGCTTTCCAAGGATTGAGACTGATTTGTTGCTGATCGTTTTTTAATTTCATGAAGTTGAACTAAGAGCGAAAAAGGATCGTTAATTCTGCAAGAAAATAGAGCAAAGTTTATTGCAGATTTAGATGGAGTTTTTTTGATTGATATATTTCAAAGTTCTTGTTTGCTTTTCTAGCACTATTAGTATTCAAAACAGCTTAAAATGTTGTTGTTATCCAGTTTGTGATTTTTCTTTTGTACATAAACTTTCTTGTACAAGTTAAGCTTGAGAAAAAAATATAGTAAAATGGCGGAAATTGACCTTTCTATGGAATGCCGCTGACAAGTTAAACATGAAATGGAGATTGCCAAAATTCTATAAAAAAACTTTAAAAAATAATCATAGAGACACAAATTATTAGTTAAAAATCGATATTACAAAATTAATTTTGTAATCATAAAAATATTTGTCTTGGTCATCTGGATAAACTTACTTATTTTGTTGAAATTTAATTTTACTATTCCCATTTTTGACGTTAGACAAAAGTCTTGCTGCATTGCAAACGTCACTTATAGCCACAGCCAACAAAACAAATTTTAAAACTTTGTTAATGAACATGCTTTACGTACAAGGTCGTTAATCTTGTTTCTAATAAATATTTTGCTTGCTATTTTATCCGAATATGACTAAAGCAGTATACAGGTTTAATATTTATAAGCAAGTTTTTTTTTTTCTTTTTTGCTAAGACCTAACACATCTTGAGTATAAAACGTTTTAAAAATAAGATTCTAATTATTTCAAGATTGACAGCTGAAACGATTTTTATATTTAAAATTAGCAGCAGTACTCACCCTTGTTTTTGTAATAAAATTAATTATGAGCAGTTTCGTTTATCAATTCGATATTTTATCTAATTGGCTGTATGTCACGACAAATTGGGCCAAAATTAAAAAAGGGCTTTCTGTAGAACTGTTTTAGCCCAGCAAGTTATTGTTTAAGTGTTTTTAAACAGTGCTAGCAAACACTAACTCATTTCAGTGAATCATTCTTAACCAATTATCTCAGCTACTTATCACTCAACTCTATAAGCTTTTGCGTATTAAAATTTTTCCAGATACTTATTTAAATATTAGTTTTCGACAGTTTTGGATTATTTCAGTCATTTTAGTGGTTTTATTCCAGGTGGTCACAGCGCTTTTTTAGGTTGTTTTATTTTTCGTTTTCTCAATATAAGTTTTGTAAGGTGAATAAAATTAATTAATTTTTTAACTAAAGCTATCCTCAAAAACATTTTCTTAACCAAATTTAATTTGTTAAAAATATATTTTTTACTGTTAACGTTATCTCAAACTTTTTCTTAGTTAGTTTAATTTTTTTTTGCTTTTTACACAACGTATAATGATATATGTGTAATGGTCGTAATTTACATAAAAAATGGTCTATCATTTTAAAATAAGGTCCGCCAAATCATTAGGATTAGATAGAAGTTTCAAGGTTTTGATAGCAACTATCCATTAATGGTACCTTAACGGCTTGGACAGTTCTTCCTCCGTCGCTTTCCTGCGAGTCAGGAGGATAAATATAAGGATAAAAATAAAAATAAAAAATAAAAAAATAAAAAAAAATTCTAAAACTGTCTTAACTTTTTGCAACTTATTTCGAGTAAGGTCTGAAACGAATTTTTTTTTTGCTAAACTGTTCAGTGTTGACAGCTAGTCACAGCGTTGGCTTTCTTGGAGTTTTTGCTTTTCACGTTCTAGGCATTACACTGGAGTCTTTTCCATTTATTTTATTCTTAATTACATACTTTGGAAAAGCTATTATTTTAACCCAAAAATACCATACGGTAGAAGTCACACTTTGCAAAACATCTTGTTTTGGATAAAAATTTACTGCGAAAAAGAAATCAAGCACTAAGTTTGGGTGCACGTTTTCTCCCTGGCTCAAAAACTCGACTGGTAAAGTATATTGAAACTTGTTGAAAGTTTTTAAAAAATCAAAAGTACACTTCAGGGTAATTCATCAAAGCTCATTCATGTATGACCAAGTACTTAGAAGATACAAAAAGAAAATTAAGGCATCCATGTAGAAAGCGACTCCTCTTTAATTCTGATTTTAACAAAATAAAAGATTTCACCAAACGTTGTTGTCATAACTAAAATATTGATTAGACGTAAGAAACCCAATAGTGGCCCGGGAATTTTACCCAAATAAAATCAAAAAATTACAAAAGATTTCTGCCCATAAATGTCTGGAATTAGATAAAACTAATAGTGGAAATGTATGCAATTTGTTAATGTCATTTTTACAATTTCTTTTAGAACAGTTTTTAAAATGAAATGAGAGCTATTAGATTTTATCGGGCGTTATTTTTAAATCATTTTTTTTTGTTTTTGAAATACTTTTCTTAAAACTTTTTAGATCATTCATTACTTAAATGTTCGTCAATATGTTTGAATTGTTGTTAAGTAATCAATTTCGAAAACGCATTACTTTGAATTTTCGATGCTTACACAACAACGCAAAAAGGTCATTTGGCGTTTGGAAAACACGGAGTATTTAAGCTTATATTTGCACACGTTTTATAAGCAACAGTGAAACCATTTTTTTATTATTTTTATAACATTTTTTTTAAATAAAATATATTTTGTTGGCTTTACGGCCTTAAAACATGTGACACATTTTTGTAAAGGATAAATTAAAATAAATAGGTGTATTTTGGTTAAGACCGAAGTCACTGCATTACTTTGCAAAAACGAATTCACGAAGACTTTATTGCCGCCTCGTTCATCTAACGCGGAAAAGACTAACAAGCCTTTAGGAAAATCATTTGAAAAGCAACAAAAATAATCTATCTCAAGCAATCACTGAAAAGTTCTATTGTATAGTGAAAAACTCGCTATTCAGGACTGCTGCAGACTCCTGAAAGACACGACTCAAGTACTGCCGCTACGGTATTAATTGCCATGCTTGACTGAAAGCGGAGAGATCACTATGCTAAAGCAATTCACTGTTCATATATTATCCACAATTTTATCAAAAAGCATAGAGTATATTAAACAATCTCACTGGAAGGTTACGAGACTCCTCTTGCCACCTTTACGTTTTGGATGATGCGATTGTATCTCAGTTACTTAGAAAAGCAGATAAAGTGTTAACGCGAATCATCTCGACTCGTCTCTTAAAAAATGATTGTGTTTGAGATACCACATGAAAAACTGAGAAACATTCCCAGAAACATTTTGCTCAAAAAATTTACTGCTGCTTTCTAACATTTAACATGTAGTAGAGCTGAGTCCATCTGAATTCATCTGTTCAAACATTATAATTAGTGCTGGAATTTTTCAAGTCATGGTTACGTCGAATATATTCTCACTATTTTGTCGATTCAAAATTTTAAAACTTAAAGAAGTGCGCTAGAGTTGCTATGCCAAAGCCAAGAAAGCCTGTAAAGGTTGCCAAAGCTTATCGACAATATCGATGTTCTTTGTTCCTCAAAAAACCTCAAAAAGTCCAAATGCAATCAATTTTCAATCATTGGAAACCAAGCTAGTTTTTGATGTGCAAAGTCGATCTTAGATCAAGTCATTTTGTGCAAACAAAACTGTCAATATTTTTTTCGAGTTTAAGACAAAGGTTGCTGCAGTTTTTGTCATTTTTAAAACTATGCATGGCACTGAATGGAAGGATGGGATTAATTGAAAGCCGCCGTTTGTTTCACATGAGCCCACAGTCCGAATGAATCTAAAACTTATACGAAACAGAAGTTGTATTAATATTATCGGTGACAGCAAGCAAAGCACCCTCGGCATGAAGAAACATTTGCACGAAGTGTGGTCGAGTGATTAAAACGGTGGGGTTGTAATCAACATGGTGTCGGTTCAAGACCTACTCCCGCCATTCTGTTGTGTTTTGGGAAAAACACTTTCTTCTGCTTGGTGGTTTTGGCAAGTAGTTCTAAATTTTAATCATACTTCTATTAAAATTTCAAGCGGACATCAATATGTTGGCATGTCCGAGAGCAGGTCAAGATAATTGCTTAACTTTGATGTTAGTGCTACCGTCGCTTTCCGGCAAGTCAGGAGGATAAATATTAAGAAAAAATAAATAAATGAACGGCAGAGAGACATCTTAATGCCATATTTAGTACAGTAACTTAAAAATCTTAATTTTTAACCAAACGTTTTTGGCACCTGTAAGATTTATTTTTAAATTAAAATTTAAAAGATTTTTTTGATTAGAATTCAAGTGATGTGAAGTGATAATAAAGTATGACGCTCTCACACCATGCGAATAAGAAACCATATATACAACGCTTGCCGTAAAGGAACGGCAATAAAAATATAAACTAAGTTTATAAATTGGTTTTGTTTGTTGTACCGTAGTACTGTATGTGCATTTATGTTCACTTTTAATTTGGGTCCACTAAAAAAGATTTTGAATTATTGATTTAGGCAAAATTCATTTTGACACGAAGGCAAGAGGGTTGTTTGAGATGTTTGAAGGTGCTAATTGCAAAAAGGATGTCCAATTTTTGGTATTAAATCTGTTTCTTTAGCAAATGCCATGATACTGTGAGAATCATAACGCAATAATCAACGTGCTAAACAAGAATATAACAATACATGGTATAAAAACGTCAGCCGAAGTGGAAACAACTAAGAATTTAAATATAAAATAAATTAAAGAGTGAAAAAAATTAAAACCTTTTATTACATTTTTTATGACCTTTTAGCCGCGGCTAAGGTTTTAAGCTAACATTGTAATTTTGCTTTTTCCCTTAGCAATCACACTGTGGTAGCATACATGCTTTTATTAACTATTTCAAATAACCAAAACTTATAAGTTTGTTATCGTTTGCATCCTTAGTTCTGCTTTAGTTGTTAATATTCACGTTGTTTATAGTTGGTATGACATATTAATTGATAGGCAAACTAGGCACAAACAGAACAAAAAAAGCAAAATTTTGCATGAATGACTATGCCAAATACTGCTCTCGTGTTTACCACATCATTTTATTTACGTATTTATTAGCGGATAGCTCAGTAGCTTTTATTTACGTGTTCATTAGCGGACAGCTCAGTATACTAACATAGCGACTTAAAAGCAGAAGTACGCCAGCTTGATGCTAAGCTGCTAAAGTGGTTTCCATTATTTTAAGCGTTTCACGACAAATTCTTAAATGGCATCATGCTACGTATCTACAAAAGTGGTTTCGTTTAAAACAGAAAGCAGAAAACAGAATACTATGAAAGCGATTAAAAAAGACGAAAGGAAAAAAAGATGTTTTGTTAACCCTGCTTTAACTGGGCTGAGTGTAAACTGACACATAAAAATTTTTTTTTAATTTTTTAATATCATAACCAGTGAAGATAAATTTATGCAAGTTTGTGACTTTCCTGAAATTTATTTATGCTTTGTTCAAGTTTTCAAAGTGCCACAGGCGTGTTCAGTTTTAGTAGAACAACGTTTCCGATTCGGAGGAGGTTAAGCCTATCCCATGAAGGCCGAGAAAAGCTAAATCCCGGCAGCGCTGGGCTAACATCTTTAATAAATGTATGGAGTCTAGAGGCGTTTTCTTTTCACTCCATGCTTCATTTATATTGAGCGCAGCGAGCTAAAGACGGTATGATTTTTTGGCGGCAAAGCTCAATTCGTTGGTTGCCTGATAAAATAAAAAAATTGTCCGTTGCTCTGGGACGCAGGAATCCAATCACTGTAGTTCTTCCAGTCCAATTCAATCCAATCACTATCACGGTCTGTAGTTGTTTCTGCGACCGCGTGTAATTGACAATTTTAGTGCTGCAAAGGTAGTATTACAGAAGTCCTGGTATGCTTTATCAATAGAGCTAGAGTCAGGAAATGGTGATTCTTGAGATATTAGGTTTTTCATGAAGCCGTATAGTTTCTAGTTAGCCTTGCGGAGGTTCTGACGCTTAAACGACCAACTTGGAACTGGATCCAAAATTTTTGAGGCCACAATTAGCAATGGTCCATGTTAGGACCGAGGAAACTTCTTTAAATTACGTCTGTCCAGTTCGCAGCTGTTTAAATCTTCACTCGCAAAATCCAGGTCGGGAATGATTTAAGTGTTTTAAAGACCAGAAAAGAAGTTCAGGGCATCATTAAGGTTATAGAAAAAGGAAAGAGCTTCTTTGGCTGCCCAGTCAGCCAGGTATTCTCTATTTGTGTTGGTATAACGATATCCCCAGTCAATGGACTGCCAGTTAAAATCCCCTGCATAAAGACAAGGATATGGGAACACTGGAATGGTTATGTGTGTTTGGTGCGAGGTTGGTGGTTTGTAGACATCGACAATCTTGCAACCATCACTGTCCACACACAACCATTCAATTGCTGATATCTTTGAAGATCAATCGACAAGTGTCGGGATAAGTTTCTCGTGGACAAACGTAGAAAGGCCATGCTTCCTGCTTGAGACCCAACCAGCCAGTTTAAAGTGCGGTTTTACTAGGTAGCCTGCATTTGTGAAATGATTCTTTTGTATGAGAATGACAAGAACCTTATTTTGGGAGGCCAATCGGCTGATAACACAGATCGTGTTTGCACTTAAGATTTCAACACCTAAAATATATTGTGGACAAAAATGGCCCATACCTAGCTTTAGTGGACTTATTGTGTTTCTTTTGCTTCCGGAGCCAAGGGTCTATCCTTGTACCACCCCGGAAGCACCCAAATTCATCATCATTCGGCTGGTCATTTACCAGTTACCGGAACACGCCACGTGGAGGCTGATAATATGAGTCCCATATGATTCCCACGTGGAGGCTGATGATATGAGTTCCAAAGTGCTAATTTAAAGTTTAATTTTTGCCATAGTACTGATGGTATGAATTGATTAATGTAATAGCTTTTACCGAAGTTATTTCTAAATACTCTGTTAATTTTCTTTTAAAAATAAGAAAGCTAACGTCAAAATGCTCTCTTAAAATTATTTGTAAGAAAGAGGAAAGTAAAAGTTTATGTTTGTGTAACTATGTTATGTTTGAGCAGTTGTGCATCGGCGAAAGGAACACGAAATGAACTATTGATGCAAAATGCTAATTAAACCGTAAATAGCGCTTTTTCAATAATCTTTTGATTAATGTTTTCAAGAACTTTTTCGAAAAAATCAAACGCTCTTAAGTGGTTTACTTTTAACGAAACAGCGTTGTTTAGCGTTTGCCAATATGAAATATTGTTTCAGTTTTCAAATCACTTTTTCAATCAAAACACGTGTTAGTTTTAAGTTAATAAAATCGCAAGAAAAATTATCTCATTCAATTGAGAAACGTGTGATATAATTTAGTTTTACACTTTGGACCTAGCATCAAAATTCCCTTAAGTTTTCACCTTTTGGTTTCATATATATTTCTAAAAATAAAATCATAATCATAAAACTTTGAAAAGATAAAGCAAAAGATCGTGTCAAATATTTCTTAAGAAAAGCATCCTTAACTTTGTTTCGTTTATTTTCAGATTCAGGCCGTTGATAAATATTTTTAAATACAGTGGAACGCCGATTATTCGAACTAATTAAGGACAAGGTGGTTGGGATAGCTGATTTTTTCAATAATCGAAAAAATACAATTTTGTTATAAAAAGCATTATACACACATGAGCACATTATGAGCAGTACTGCGATTACTTGGTTTTTGCTTTAAGTTTGTCACTCTTTTTGCTACTGCCAAAGTCTCTCATTTTTAGCAGAAGCAGAGCTGTGTTGAACGACGCTTAATCTGTAGTTTACACCATGCTATGACGTTGTACCACCATCTTATTAGTGTTCGGATAATTGGGGTTCTAATTGGAAAATCTTTTTGTATTAAAAACAATTATTTGTATATTTTACAGATGGCATGAAAAAATATCTTGACATAATTTTAATTGATATTGCCGAAGAATTTTTTTGGGGCTATTGAGACAGAGAAAATAATAGTCATCTGTTTAAAAATAATAAATACTGTAAGAGAATTTCTGTTACAATATTACCAACAAAAATACTTTTATTTTCAAACAACTATAAAAGAATGACACTATACGTATAGTTATAATAAGACAGTCTTTCTATGTACAGTGAGGAGACGCGAAAGACCAAATGCCAGACCAGTCAAGTTCGGTGTCGCTGAGTATCAGTTTCCTGAAATACCTTGATTAAAATTTTTTAAAAACCAATCGGAAATTGATCAAAATTTCTCTTTAAAACACTTTTTGTCAATGGCTTGTGCTTGAAATATCTTGTACAGTTTACCGTGCTAGTTTAATGACTTCAATTTAAGTTAATTGAGCCGGGGGATTGAAACTTTGGTTTTTTCACCGTAAAAGCCTGAAAGGTTTATTGAATTTTCGTGATACATGAGTTGACACATTGCAGTCAATGAATCACTTGCAAGCAAACGTTTATCAACAAACTGGTTTACGCTCAGGGGATTTCTGAAAAACGTGGTATTAACTGTCTAAAAACCACATCGCTTTGATATAAGAGTAGGAGTAGTTCCTTAGCTTTTGAAAGTTTTAAATGTAAAATAGGTCAAATAGGACAATCCAACCATATGTTGAAATACAACAAGCATGCTATGAAAGTATTAGCACGATAATAATTAAGAATAAAAATTTTTTTTAGTGTTGTGTTGTATGAGATTTTTCAAATGATTCGTGATAGATTTTGACGCTGATTCCAAACCTGAAGTTGGTTTTCGTCTGCATGCTCTAGTTTTTGCGAAATTTGAAAATCCTGATTTCCATGAAAGCGAATCGACGCATACCTATATTGCGATACATAATTAACCTAACCTTGGTCTCGAAGTCACGAATAGTGCAGCGCACCAGCTGACAGTTGCAAACGCTCAAGTAACTTTTGTCCCATTAAAAATTAGCAGATTTTCTATCTGCGGCACCTTCAATACAATCAGTGAAGCATGCAATTGGTGTAAACAAAGGTCAGACATCTCGTTGTAACAAAGCATATGCCGTCGGTGACAACAAAAAGAGGTGGAAATGCAATCGAAAAAGTCAAATCAAACCATCAACACAGTCTGTTTATAAGGCCCAACAGCTATACAGATAGAAGTGCCTGGAAGGGGTACTGACTGGGTGCGGTCATGTAAGACTACCAGGTTTACTAAGCAGCAAAAAAGCGTGCGACTGTAGTAAACTCCTTGAGTTAGCAGCAAGAATTTGTATAGCACTGCACCACTGCACTACACATTACACACTAGACTCTTTACCAAAGGTCAACCAAGTACGAACTTAAATCTGTCATATTTTTTACACTTGTGGCGTATATTAATTTACTTTTGTATTCCTGGGCTATAATTTTTTAGAGTTGTTTGACTTACAAAAACTTTTGTTATATCAGATGTAAACATAGCTTCTTCTTGTAGACATGAATATAAAAATAAGCCTAATTCTTTCTGTTATGTAAGTGAATGCTATAAACTGCTTCGCCAAAGGCGTGACATCATTTCGCTTGTGAAGCGTGCCTACAAAGCATGTTTTCAAATTCCCCTTGGTGACCAAGACAAGAAATGGTCCTCTCATATCGTGTGTCATAACTGTGAGAAAATGACACGCGATTAGACAAAAAGGAAAACAAGTGACTGCCTTTTGGAGTTCCTATGGTTTGGCAGAAACCCCGAAATCATGTAATTGACTGCTATTTTTGAATGGTCAACAGGAAAAGAGTTGGCAAGAAAAATCGGCATAAGATCTTTATCCAAGCATTCTCTCAGCCATTCGACTTGTTCCACATTGTGAAGAACTTCCGGTTTTGGTTTTTAGTGTTTTTTCTCATGTGAAGTTAGTGATGATGATCAGGGATAGCATGAGGGCTGCAATAACGAGATGATTTTTAAATCTGAATCCTTTTCAGATGTTGCCAATCGACTATCAGTTCCTGAGCCATTTAGCCAAACGGAATTGAATGACTTAGTTCGTGATCGGAACTCTCCAAGAAAGCTGCGTAGATAGGCTGCAAGAAAAGCATCTATTTGATGAGTCTGCAAACGTTTCATATTTCCGAAAGCAAGACCAGTCTTTTGTGACATTTTTCTCAGAACAGAAGCAGTTTGTTTAATGTCACGATATCCCTGGTTTTTTAGGAAGTTAGATGGTGCCTCGTACATTCCAACTGAATGGAAGCTACTTTTATATAGCTCTAAGCACTAAGCAGATCCTCAATTGTGTTCTTTTACACAATGGCAACCTTTATGAAAGAGTTCCTGTTGGTCATTATGTGCATTTGAGAGAAACTTATGATTACATAAAAGGGATCAGCAACTTACTCAAATATCTTGAGCACAACTGGATCCTTTGCGTAGACCTTAAAATGGTCAGCTTTCGCTTTGGCCAACAAAGAAGTTTTACAAAGTATCCCTGTCATCTTTACATGTGAGACAGCCGAGATTGAGAGAAACACTGGACTTAAAAGGAGTGGCCTATCCGTGAAACTTTAGAAGTACGCATGCAAAACATTGTGCAGGACTCCATAGTAAGCCGAGAGAAGATAGTTTTTCTCCCACTCCACATAAAACTCGGCTTAATGAAGCAGTTTATGAAAGCTGATGGTGATGTTGAGTGTTTTTAGATTTAGTTTCTACCTTTCCCAAATTGTTGTTTGAAAAAATCAAGGTTGGTATCTTTGATAGATCTCAGATTTGAACCCTTGCATGTGATGATTTGCAGCTACCTAATAGAAGCTGGATTATTTTTTAATCTGGATTATTTCCAAAACAATAATAAAACATCGAAGTCGGAAAATTTTTGGTGATAATATAGTTTTATAGTGTGCAAACTTCGGCAGAACTGAATGTTTCACCCTTAAAATAAAATAGGCCTGTGATCAACTTTATAATTCAAATCGTAAGCGTAGTAATATCGTCTCTCGTAGCTGCAAGCCTTTCTGAAAAATGTAATATCAGTAATATTCATTTTAACCATGTAAAGTAAAACATAAATATGTTTTTCTTCATTTAAAATTATAAAGGAATAAAAGGTCAGTTGTTTTTTTTTTTCTAATGCGAAGAATAAATTGATTAAATCTTATTATTTACTTTTCTAATAGAGTAAATGATTTTTTATCTCTTTTTTTAACGAAGTAAAATTCTGGATAACACGTGTCAAATCTCTTACTGCCTAGGCTACCTTAGCTTGATTCACTAACGTGAGAAACACTTCCCCCCAAGCTACCTGTGCTTTATCTGGCTTCCAGCGAGTTCAACAGTCTTGCGGATACCCTCTAACTCCCAGTTAGACTAGCAATGGCGAAATTTTTACTAAATGCCTGTCAAAATTGTATAATTTACAAATTTTTTTATATGTTTCACATACATAAGCATACTTCACATGTTATCATAAAATGCAGTAGGCAGAAACCTAATAAAATGCAGAATGCAAATAAAATACTTGTAAAATTCAATTCATAGGCAAGTTTATGAAATAATTTGAGTACCTTATTTGTAGATATAACAAATATATTTTCTCTTTGCTAATATGTAGAATTAGATTATTGTTTGATCCTAATTTTAATTTGCCTTTGGCTACATCAAATTCATTGCAGATTTAGGAAATTAATTATTCAGAAATAATTATATAAATAGCATGAGAAGATTTTGAGTTGACAATTGCCATAGTGGCTATTAAGATATATTGGCTTTCGTGAATAAATACTGGAGCAGTTAGCAAAGGATTATTTATTTGTAAATATGTAGACTAAAGGTAAATAAGTTACAAATTATATTTATAAGTTATTTGAGTTTCAATTACTTTAATGAATTTAGAGCATAAATGATGTATGGGGAAGCTAAAATGTATGTCCTACCATAAACTTCTACGCGTTATCAAACTCCACAAACACTTTTGCAGCGCTGTGCTAAGGTGATTTTCAATGTTACCGGAAATTGTATCTGGCAAGTCTTCTTCAGATTCTCCTATTACATAGTTTACTAACAAAATCGCTATGGAAAGCAGCCATATCGGATAAAACATTTTTTTAATTCATTTATTTACATTATTACAGCATGACAGACACAAAATACAAAGAATTTTAAACAAACGTTTTTGGCTAACTTCAGCCTACATCAGGTTTCGTTGTAAATAGTCTTTCCTGACTTTACTTCAGTTTAAACACAGGATTAATTATTTTTAAATGCTGACAAAGTAATTTTATACAAGACAAAGACAGACTTTTCAAACACTATAAACACGTTAGCGGTAGTTAAATAAAGCAGAAAAAATAAGCGGATTTTAGACACTGTAAACAATTTTGTTTACTTAATCGCGCTAAACGTATTTGCTCATCAAATCTTTCGTTTGATAATGAAATTAAATTACTGAAAAGTGCGTTTTTAAACAATGGTTATGTTAATTGGTTTTATGATAAAGTTTTAAAACAATTTCTATTTTCGAATCAACGATCAGTACAATACGATGGCAAGACTGATGAAAACTGCATTATTATACCGTACATTGGAAAAGATTCACACCGCTTTGCTAAGCGAATTTCAGCTTTGATCAGTAAACGATTTAACCTAAAAGTGTTACCAATGTATAAAACTTTTAAAGTAAAAAATTATTTTTGTTTAAAATCGAGAATTCCTAAGGCTCTATGTTCAAACGTCATTTATAAGTTTACTGGTTCGTGTGACACGAACATGACGTACATTGGTATGATGTCATCGAGACATTTGATAACAAGAGTCCGGGAGCATTTGAATTTCAAAAGTATTCAAGAGATTGCCGTAAAAAGTCATATTTTATCATGTGATTCCTGTTCGACCGTTAAATTTGGTTTAAATAATTTTCAATATTGCGCAAATGTAAATCAAAATTTCACGCTAGAATACACAAGGCTCTATTAATAAGAAAGTTCAGTCCTAATTTAAATCGTCAATTATAAGTTAATGGAATATCATTTTTACTAAACATTGTTAAAAATCCGCTCATTTTTTTATTTTTTGATTCAAGTAATTTAATTTAACGCCAATATGTTTACAGCAGGGGTCGGCAAACTGCGGCCCGCTAAGGTTTTTCTTCCGGCCCGCGGAGCTCTTTTTAAAAACGCATACACTGATTTTAGCCACAGGTAAATAGAATTATATCGGGAACGCACAGTTTCAGGTTTTTACGTTATTCATCTCGTAGGACAACCTGGTCCAACTACGGGCCCGCGGAACAATTTTGCACAAGCCTTGTCAATCACAAGCAGCGGCACTATGATTTTGGGACAAAAATAGGAATTTCCGAGACCGATTCCAAAGTGAAGACCTTTTTTCTAAAGAATTACGGAGACCAATTCCAAGTGAAGACCTTTTTTTTTTAGAGAAGACCCTGATTTTGGGACGAAAATAAGAATTTCGAAGACCGATCCCAAGTGAAGACCTTTTTTATTTTTTGTAGAGATCACTATAATTTCGGGAGAAAAATAGCAAAATAGCAAAATTAGGGATCAAATCGGAGCGAACACCTTATTTTTTTTTCTTTTTTTTAGAGATCGCTATAATTTCGGGAAAAAAAATAGCAAAATTAGGGATCGAATCGAAGTGAAGACCTTTTTTTTTAGAGATCACTACAATTTTCGGTGAAAAAATAGCGAAATCAGAGATCGATTTGAAGCGAAGACTTTTTTTTCTCACACTTTGGCCCGGGGAGGTCCAAAAAATCTAAATCCGGCCCCCGTCTTGAAAAGTTTGCCGACCCCTGGTTTATAGTGTTTAAAACCGCTTGTTATTTCTGCTTCTTTTTTTCTGCTTTATTTAACTACCGCTAACGTGTTTATAGTGTTTGAAAAGTCTGTCTTCGTCTTATATAAATTACTGTGTCAGCATTTAAAAATAATTAATCCTGTGTTTAAACCGAAGTAAAGTCAGGAAAGACTGTTTACTAAGAAACCTGATGAGGGCTGAAGTTAGCCGAAAACGTTTGTTTAATTTTTTATTTTTTGTTTCTGTCGTGCTGTGATAATGTAAATAAATGAATTAAAGAATGTTTTATCCAATATGGTTGCTTTCCATAGCAACTCAAGGTATAAAAAAGTAACCTCTCTACCGAAGCTATAGTTTACTAATATATTAAAAACATATAACAGTCTTTTTCCCAACATCTGACGACTAAAGGTGTAGCTTTCTCCATAAAGATATTATTTTATCTTGTGCTTGAAAAACAGATAATTTTTTACCTTGCGAAGATGCACAAGTTTCATTTAGTTTAGAAAAGATATCAGCTACGAAAGCAACTCTCCAAAGCCAGTCTGGATTTTTTAGTGTGTTCGATAAATGAAATTGCTGTCTGGAAAATAGGACATCCATTCTCTTCTTAGTTCAAATATTCTAGCCTAGAACTTTTCTTTTGATATCCGTCTAATCTCTGTATGCAGCAACAAGGTTTTAAGTTCACTGCCATGGATTGACACAACTGGTTAAAAATACGATTTTACATTGGCCGAAATTTTATAAAATGAACAATCGGGTTTAAGAAATAATTATGGTTAATACGGGTTGGTTTATGGATCCGGTTCTGGTTTGGTTCGACGCCTGCATTAAAATCAATCAAAGTAAGAGAACTTTAGTACAAAAAATCTCAGCAAAATACTATTCATATAAGCTTTCGTTCATTCAACTTCTTCAAATAAGTTATTCATATAGATTAATTCTATTTGAATACGCTATTTGAAGGAGTTGAATAAACAAAAGCTTGTACAGTTGAGTGGTATTCAGCTGAGAGTTTTTGTGAAGAATAATTTTTTAAAAGCAATTCTCTTAGTTTATGTATCTTACATTGGATCTACTACTCATTGCAAGTGTGGACCTGGTTTACTTTTTGACAGTTTTGGATTATTTTTGTAGCTATAGTACAATGCTAATATCTACGACAAGCGTTTGACTTGAATTAAATTTAAAGTTTTTTATCTAAAGTAAATCAAGTTTGGGTAATCCTGTACTTCAGCGCGGTAAATAAATTCACGAATACTTTTGGTTTTAAGCAATAATAACCACAAGGGGGGATCCGGGTTAGTTTACCAGAGTTAGTAAAAAAAATGGGACTTCCCAATTATTAATAGTGAAACTAACCCGGATCCCCCCCCTGTGGTTATTATTGCTTAGAACGAAAAGCATTAGTGAATTTATCATTTACCGCGCTAAATACAGAATTATCCAAGTTTGTTATATTCCGAAGAACAACTTTCAGTTTTTCGTTGAAAAAAGCAAGATAGCACTGCATACAAATAAAAAAATAAAACAAAATTTGGATGCAAAAGTTTAAATTCCAAAAATTATATTTTAATATTTCAACAACTAAAATTTCAATCTTAAAAGATTCAAAGGCTATTCAAAAAGATGCCGACAAAAACATGACAAGCACTTTAGTTTTTTTCCCAATTTCTGTCAGTAATTTCAAGGTTTTTGTTAAAGCAGATGTTCAAAAAAGTTGGAAAATATGCTTTGTAGCTATACCCACCCACAGGTGTTTTATTTGGTGCTTTGTGTTTTTTTGTCGCATCTAAGGTTGGCAAATTGTAAAAGGTAACCAATTTTTGCGCAAGTTATCCCTTCCGCAATTCTTACTAATGCAAAGTCAGGTGATTTCAGGATTTCAGGAGTCAGGTATACAGCTTCTAACATACTCTTACAAAATTTTTGTTGAAAGGCCAGAGAAATATTGCCATGTTATTAATTTTTTATTAGAATGCAACAGTAATGCAACCTTAGACCATTCACTTTTGTATATGATTAATTTTTCCTTTCCGTCTACACTTTAAATTTTAAAAAATTTCAGAAACGAAAATGTAAAGCTCATCAGCAAAAATAAAGCAGTTTAAATTTTTTCACAAATTGCTTTCGCGAAACTTAAGATAAAATTAAAAAGTCTTTTACCAATTTTAAGGCTAAGTTTCATCAAAAACTGATTAGTATGATTCTAAGCATGACCACAAAATTATATTAAAATACCCTGAGTAAAATACATTTCATTTGATGGTTTTTTAGTGCAAAAATCTATTTTAAAAAAAAAATTTATCAGAACATTATTTTAAAAACACCAGCATTGGTTTTTAAAAAAATTTACGATTAATACAGCAGAATTAGAGGATATTGCGCATATAAAAAGGCAAAGAATCGAGAATGTGCAGTGACTTGCCCTCATTTTACTTTTACGTTGTTTTTTTTTAAACTTTGGCTTTAAACATTTTTTTGGAATATATTTCAATTTTTTTTTAATTTTAAATTTTGAAAGTAGAGGTGTCAAGCATATATATAAACTATTTTCTAACAACTTTGAAGCTAAATTAAAGAAAAAATTTTGGTAGGGCATAAGTTCCAAAAACTGCGGAAAGATGAATTTTTTTTATATAAAATTAACTTTCAATACCATTGCTACTTTTGAAGTTTCGCTTTTGTTTGTGAGGCTTTTGGTGCTTGTTATATGCGTCAAAGCTTCTCAGGAAAGCATAAAGCCACACTTTATAAATAATTTGTTGCCAAAATCCCGCAAGCTTATAAGAAAATGTATTCTAAATACAGTAGATTGTTATTAAAAATGCATTTTTGCATTCCTATTCGATTTTTTTCGCTTATAAATGCAGTAGTGTAAGTGAAAAACAAGGGAAAGATTCTACCAGCATAGCAAGGTAGTAGAAAAACTCAAGAATCGAAGGTATCAAAGGAAGTCTAACCCTGCTATGAGAGTAGACTGCTGTTGGTTCCCATAAACAGAAAATGTAGATGCCACCAACATTTTTAAAGTGACTTCATAAACACTTATTAATATTATTGAAACTGACAGGTTTTATGTGTTGTGCTATTTGTAGAAAATATTACTGCATTTAATGTTTTGTGCAATGATTGTTAATAATTTATTAATAGCTAATAATAGTTTATGAGTACTGACAATTTTGGAAATATGCATATCTTTAAAGTAAACATTAGATTGATGGAGATCAAGTCAACTTCAAAACAAACTTTATTTTAAGACCTTAAAATGAGTCAAAAAGTCTTTTACAATTCGAAACTTTTTTTATCATAATAAAATCATGCCACTTTTTGAATGATAACTCAAAATAAATAACTCAAAATTCTGGCTTGATGAAGCAAACCGGATGTTATATTTGGACCTAGCGACGCAATTAAATATAGAAGGGGAAAAAGATCCCAGTAACTGACATGTCATAGAAAAGCGAAGAACCAAGAAATAAATGCCACATTTTACTTTTACATTTTTTTAAATTTCGGCTTCAAAAATTGTTGAAACTTTCTTTGATATTTCAACAAAATCTGTGGAAAGATAGTGTAGGCTATTCCATACTTTTTGCTAGGTTAACATGCTTTTACATTTATTTCAGAGCAAAAGTAAATTAATAAATTGCAGTATATATTGTAAACTTCAAGTCCGATTCAATGGCAGATCCATGTATGTACGTAAATTTACTCGTTTATTTTTCTCTTCTAGTAATTTTTATACTAAAAAATCAAAACAAAATTCTCCAAAATCACACCAAAATCATCCAAAAAAAGTTAATGCATCAAAAATATCAAAATTTATTTAGGAATGCCAAGAAAGACGTATTGGTAACAGAACCATGTAAATGAGAAAGTTTCCATGATTTTTTATGCAAAAAAGGTTAAAATTATAAACGGCAAACTTACAGTAGATTAAAACCAAAACGTATATTAAAAGAACTTTGTGAAATGCCAGCATAAAAATAAAACTGATATAATTTATTTCATTTACTTTGATTATTTTTTAACAATTCTAATAATAAAATTTCCAAAAACCACTGATACAGTGGAGTTGCCCCTGTATTGTCGTTGCTTTTTTTTGATAGATTAGCAGAAGTTTAATTCAAACATTAGCTCATAACGTTTTAAAAATAAAATTCTTTTTTCTCAAAAATTTCTTTTGTGTGAATATTCGAATGACTTTTTGATAAAGATTTGATAATTTTTAAAAAATTTAATTTTAATGTGACGTTTATTCGAGAATTAACGTTATACTGTACAATGCCGGCAAAAAAATCTTTACATTGACTAAATATTTTTACAAAGTACATTTAACACACGTTATTTCAAATGATATTATTTAATGCTAATAAAATATTATGACAATCAGTGTTTTATGAATTGTTGCAACAAGGTAGCTTATTATGTAGGTATAATAGCTTTTGTGATGTAATGCTTTTGGTGCGAACAGTAAGTAAAAGACTAGTGCGAAATTTTCATGTAAAGTTTTTTATTGCCGAACGAATGTAAGGATTTTTTGCCGGCATTGTAGTTTGCATGCTTTTGAATAATGCATGTAAATGAATACGTACAGTATGTAGACGGAGGGTAAACTTTTTTCCTTTTAATTACGAGCCCGTCTTTCAATGCGCTTTTTTTCTGTGTATGGCCAATTTATATTGATGTGTTTGTTGATTTTTTTAATGAAGTAATTATTGAATTTAATCAGCATGACACCATTCATTGCTGTTAATTTCAATCCTAAAGGCACAATAGAAATCAGTATATGGCAGAGGCTCTCAACCGGTGAGCTACTGCCCAATGGTGGGCCACAGCAAGTTTTTTAGGTAGGTCACACAGAAATGGTTTGAAAAAGTGTTGAAACCATATGTTCGGAAGCAGTTTTTTGTTGTTAAAGAAGGATTTAATGAAAGTCAGTGCAGAGTGAAAGTCAAGACCTTTTTTTTGGAGATCATTACTTTTTAGGAACGAAAATCAACAAAACCCAGACAGATTGAAAGCGAAGAATTTTTTGTATTTGCCTATAAGTAAAAAAACGTGACACTGCGTAGACAAAATCATAGGGAGCTAGAGGAGGACCTGGAGATTTGGAGAAATGCACTGGAGAGAAGAGGCCTGAAAGTGAGCCGGAGCAAGACAGAATATTTGAGGGTTGGGGGTGTGGATGATGGAGAAGAGTTGAAGTTGCAAGAAGAAAAGGTAAAGAAAGCCAAAAACTTCAAATACCTGGGGTCAACAGTTAGTAATGATGGAAGATGTGAAGAAGAAGTAAGGAGAAGGATCCAAGCAGGATGGATGAGTTGGAGGAAGGTATCTGGAGTTCTGTGCGACAGGAAGTTATCAGCAAAGGTTAAGGGTAAAATATACAAGAGTGTTGTTAGACCAGCCATGCTTTATGGAATGGAAACGGTGGCAGTGACTGAACGACAAATGGGAAAAATGGAAGTTGCAGAGTTGAAAATGGTGAGATGGGCACTGGGAGTGACAAGAAAGGACAAGATAAGAAACGAATATGTGAGAGGGACTGCAAAAATTGCAAAGCTGGGAGAAAAACTTCGGAATGTGAGGCTACGTTGGTATGGACACGTAAAAAGGAGAGAAGAAGACTATGTGGGGAAAAGGATGATGGAGATGGCAGTGCCAGGCAGAAGGAAAAGAGGAAGGCCAAGGAGAACGTGGATGGATTTGGTGAGAGAAGACATGGAAAGGGTTGGAGCTAGGGAAGGAGACGAAGTAGACCGAGTGAAATGGAGATTACTGTCGCGCTGTGGCGACCCCGAGTAGGGAGAAGCCGAAAGAAGAAGAAGAAGAAGAAGCCTATAAGTAAAAAAACAATTTCATGAAATTACATGCGGAATGAAAGTCTAGACACATTATGACGCAACAATAGCGTTTCAAGTTTTTGGGCTTCTGAGTTAGAAATGTTGAGAACCTTGGTATACGGAAATAAGTAAACTGAGCATTAAACTTTTTCTTCTTGCAAATCCACGTGTTATAACAATGATTTATCCTGGTGACACTCAATGCACAGTATATACAAACATTCCCATTCAAATGGGATTTATTTTTTGCACAAAGCAAATTCGCCACCACGACTGTGCCAGCTACCGGCCTTAAAAACTACTGTTTTCACCAATTGTCTGAAGTCTTTGCCAGCGCAGTCCAAACTCAGCATAATTTCCTGCGGCCCACAGAATCGCGAAAAACAGTTTTAATCTTGATGTCAAAGTATTTAAGTAAAAAATTGTTTTTTCAGTCACCATAGGCTTAATTGAAAACTTTCTAAAGTGCTGGGGGTAAATTTTTGTCCAAACAAAAAATTTCCGCAAGCCAAAAAATACGGATAAACAATAATTCAAATATAACAAAATCTCTCAAAAGCACAAACCATCAAACAAGGTCAATTACCTATAATCGAATCTTGACAACGTAAAAAGGTGCTTTCTTACAACTAAAGCGATTAATGTACTCTGACGGAGCATTATAATTACCAAATCTGTTTTAATATTGATTTTTTTTCTTTTTTTTGTGAGACATCGTAATGGTTTTATAATTTAATTTGTAGGATTCTGGCAATGTACCTTTTTCAACTTAAAATTATTTACTTAATCATTAGTGCATCTTATCCTGAGTTTTTAAAAGTATTTTTAAGTGTGCAGTTTGAGATTAGAAGAGAAGAAATGATTTTCAGTATAAAATCTGAAAAAAATATTTGTTACTATATTTAAAAGCTAATATTGCTATATTCTGAAAAAATATAAGGGCTTAAAAAATCTAATAACGCTTGTTTTTTTCTGTGAAATAAATTTAAATGTTTTTTTTATTAAATATAAAAAATGTGGAATCCACTCTGCTTATTATTTTTAAGTATTAAACATTATCATCTTCTTTATTATCGTGGTCAAACAATTTTTTATTTTTATTTTTATTTTCCAAATAACGTCTCGATCACTTGAGTGTTGAAATTTAACCCAAAAATTAGTAACATAAGTACAAAAAGAGGTCGTTAGCAATTTTTTTTTGCGAAGAGAAAAAGGTCCATTGAGTAGAAAAAAGATCTTGCAACACCAAAAATTTATCTATTATATCTTAAAAAAAATCCATCATAACTTACAGAGATAACAAACGACCATTACGCTACTTGTCATGCAAATCAAGGTGAAAAAGCATCTACTTTTAATCAATGAAATATTTTAAGATACATTGTGATGTACAGATACACGTATAGACGTAAACACTTACGTCCCCTCTGAACTATGTCTCTCCCGGGTCGCGGTAAAACTGTCAAACGGTGATTGGTCGGCGACAATAATAAAAGTTGTATCTATTGCTCTAAATGACACAGATAAAAAAGTCAAGATTTCAGTGATGACTTTCCCCAAGGAAAAACTGTAAATAATAGTCAATTTCTAAATCAATATCGATCAATTAAAAATATGGGGTTTACTTTAAATTCTTGCGAAAACCCTACAAGAAACTATTTAAAATCCATGGACAGCGTAGTACAAAAACATTTTTTTACTTTCTTGCTTTAAAATTAAACCTTCTTAACCAGTGCTAGATATTGGGTGAGGCGAATGAGGCAGCCGCCTCAGGCCCCCCTTTCAGATCAGATCCGCTGCAGATATTTGTTCAGAGTGTAAAGAACGATTCTGAGTGAAGACCTTTTTTTGTTTTTTAGAGAATATTCTGATTGGGAAAAAAATAGAGAAATCAGAGATGAAATCGAAGTGAAGACCTTTTTTTTTAGAGGACATTATTAGTTTCGGCAAAAAATATGCAAGCCATGATCAAAGCTCTTTTTTTCTCAGACAACATCAATTTTTGAAAATTCTTGCCTCGGGCCCCTAAATTGGAATATCCACCACTGTTCTTATCCATTCAGAAAGAAACTGTGAGGTTATTAAAAAAAATATATTACTACCGATAATAAAAATCTGCAAAATATTTGAATTTTGGAATAAGAAAGTGACAATACCGTAATCAGCATGGCAGCGTTTCAGGAAACATATTAATTTTAAATCGTGTTATTTCTGATGCGTTTTGAAGACTCGGATGAATTTTTGTTTTTTTTTTCAGGCCATTTTGCATTTTATTAAGTATGAATAATTGCACCTGCGACTTATTTGTACAACCCACAGCAGTTTTGGAACCCAATAACTTATAGTTGAGAGTTTTGAATTTTTATACAAAAAGATCAAAGGAGTAAGGTTTTACAAGGTTTATTGAACAGAAAAAAAAATTATTTAAACCTTTAATGGCATTTGTAAATTTCCCCTTTCAATTCGATATATGACATGAGTTTTGCTAAATTAAAAAATTTAAGCGCTGATTTTTTTTAGTCATAAAAAAAGATGTAAAAAGACAAGGCTCTTTAAATAAATATGAGATCTTATTTAAAGCAAATGCCACAAAATTTTGTTAAAAGTAAATTTGGCACGGACAAAAGACAAAAGAAAAAATCTTTCGTTTAATTGCTCTTTAATCAATAAAACTTTAACTTTGAGATAACACTTACATAAAACCATTAACAAAAGGTCAAAAAAAATATGTCAAATCTTAAGTATCGTTTGAAATATTTTCAATATCGTTTGAGGAAAGCTTGTTTTCTTCGCACCAAAAAATTTGTTTTGGGCAAATATTTTCTGTCGCGCCCAAAAAATTCTGATTTTTCCTAATTATTTGAGATTTGAGCTGCGACTGCCTCCCTGAACATCCGACTCGTACCGCTATATCTGCTAAAGCAGTAAAGTGAAAGATTTATTGCAATGGAGACTCACTAAAGATAAAGAAAAACTCAAAGACAAAAACAGATCTTACGAGTGTCACGACTATTTTTAACTTTGATGTATTAGTATAGTAATGCAAAACTTTTTGTTGTTGCCAGACGCATTACAGAGCTACTTTTATTAATGGCTGCTGGTGATTTATGGTAAGTAGATGAAATTATGTGTTGCATAGACGCTAAATTACCGTAATAAGGTTTATTGATAATATGCTTTTTATTCGTAGCAATTGTAATGGAACAAAATGTCAACATTTTTAATGATTGAATTTATTCAAACGCAATTCGTAAAACATTGTAGGCCTATTAATGATTTTTTAAATTTTACATACTTGCAAATAATAAACTTGCAAAATCAGTCAACCTAAGCTGCTAGTCACACCAAAGCTGCGAACAAAATTTTATACACAACAACTTGTGCAAAAACCAAAGCAGCATGATTATAGCATTAAGTTAAATTGGTAACGAAATGATGCGAGTAGATTTTGAAACACGACTGTGTTAATCGGCGTACGCAAGGATGTGGGGGTTTTGGGAATCAACTCTCCCCCTTAAAGAAGAGTGATCAGAGATATGCACTTATACGTATGTGACATATTAGCGACAAATAAACTATGCTACATGGTATAAGCTTTTATCGTTTCCGCGCTTTGTTTTTTTTTTTAAACTTAATTAGTAATTTTGTTAAAGATTGTATTTTCTGTTATTCTACTCCGCTGTAGACAACATTGCTATGAAAAGCGAAAGAAGTGCTAAGCATCCAGGAAGGATCTCTAAAACTAACTAAAATTCGATTATAGACCTACTCTGAAAAACACGATAAAAAAATTTAAAATATACACAAATTTAACAAAAATGTGTCTTCATTTTACATAGCCTATTTTAAGATGCGATTAGGACAGTGGTTCTCAAAGTTTGAGTGGTATTATTCCCTTTCAATATTTTTTTTGGTATTTCTTCTTTCAATTTTTCTTGGTCTTTAAATCTTTCAATCAATTTATATTCAATTTTTTGGTATTCAATTTGTATCCTATCAATTAATAAATTTTATGAACATTGGTATTTCCTCTTTTGGAATACCGCTTAAAAATAAAAAAATTATTTTTACAACCAACTTATTTCTTTTTCACCTTTAAGCTAGAGTTAGATGTTATGCACAAAGGTTAACCTAATGACATTTTAATAAAGAGTTGTGAAAACATTAAATGCATTTTAGATTTTTTTAATATTTTTGTAAATATTGAAATGTAATGTATGCTCAAAAGTTTTATTCTTTTGCTACAAATACTAGTAATATTGCAAATGTACAAAAAATACGTCAACTAAACGCAGCTAGCTATTTTCAAAAGTTTCAAGTTAAAAGTACACATTAAAGCGTTGTCTATATTCATTTTGAATGATTCTACAATGTAAATAGGAAATGAGAAGTTGTATTTCATATCAGTGTGATGAAAAAATTAAAATATATTTTGTAATCTCTTTCAAAAAAATAAGTTAAAATTTCTAATGTACAGTGGTTGCAATAATTGTTCGAAACAATTTGCAGACAGGAAATGCTTAATTTTTTATGTTTCTGCCATTTTGAAAAAATGCAGGAAATTTAATTAAACTAGGGTGTTGAAAATGTATGAGATATAGCAAATATTAACTTCAAAAAAATTTGCTTACTTATTAATATAATGACGGGTTTGTTGAATCCAACTTTATTCCAGTTTAATTCTTGTTTCCAGAAATGCCCAGATTTGCATCACTTCCTCAACGACTTTTCGCTCTTTCTCTCGAGTTGAAGCACCCTCTCCTCGTGAAAAAATATTCGAATAAAGTTCTCGAAATTATTTCGCTGTTCATTACAATTCATCACAAAAATTTGATTGCTGAACAACAACACAAATTGAAAGTAATCATAGCCAATTGGAAATTTCTTTTTTGTGAAACCTAAGAACAAATTAAAGAGCTCTGTTTCCGAAATATAAGTACATAACTTTTAAAGTGTGATAATATTTTACATCTTTATCTCATTCAATTTAAAGTTTAACTATTTAAACGATTTACGCAAGACAAAAAATGGTGGTAATTTTGTGTATTTCTAGCCTAATTATCAAATACTTGGGTATTTCCAGTCTAATTATTGTAACGTAAAAGAAGAAAAGTTCAAAGAGAGGAATTAATTTATCTTACATCCATACTCATTGCAAAAAATTTTGCAAACAAACATTTCTAGATTAAGTTGCTGAATATTGAAGTTTATTGAAACCTGAATTTAAAAAAGCAAAATCACAAAGAGAGAACATGATTTCAAAATGTGAAAAAAATTTGTTTTTTTTTAAAATGGCAAACCTATTCTCATGTTCAGTTTAGCTGACAACAATGATATCTAAACATTTGAAGGATTTCAGCAGCCAACAGAAGGCCTAAAAATTATAGGAGGAAATTATTGCTTAGCATTGCGAAAGCACAAAAGAAAATTTTTGAAGGCGTTTTGCTTCAGTTTACCTGCTTAGGTTGTCTTTACCTATCTTTGTTTTGCAGCTGCTTTAAAAAAAAATAAGATGATAATGATTATATACTTTTCGTTGTAAAAACTAAATAATAAGAATAAAAAGTAATTAAAGCAATGAAACACAAAATCAAAAAAATAAAATGAGACAAAATAAAAGGACTTAAGAAAAAGTTCTAAAAGAAGTAATAAACACAAATAAGGCTTTAGGCTTGGAACTACAATGTTTATTGCAATTTTTTGTGACCTTACCAAGATATAAATCGGTTACTGTATATTTCTTCAGAAACAAACGTTGCAGGGGAGTGATTTATGACCGTTTATTTGCAAGAAGTTTCAAAAAAATATTACACTAGAGATTTAAGAAGAAAAACAGAAAGTTATAAAACTTAAAAAAGAACTACATGCTTGCTTTTCTTCCTTTCCTCCAAAATACTGCATTGTATTTATCCAATTAAAAAAATATTGCATGAAATAAATAAGTAAATACAAAACAAATAAACAGCTTTTAGTGTTTGTATTAGAAGTATATCGCTTATTGTTGAAGTGATAAGGACTACGCTTTTTAGTCTTTCTTTTAGGAAAATAATTGGCAATCCTTCAAAAAAACAGATTAGATTAAAAAAACCAAAAAAATTTTGAAACTTTCGGAATCTTTTCCTGTTCACAATTCAACATTTTTGTTTGCAAATAAGAACGCGATCTTTAGAGTGTAAAGCCGTGAACTACAGCAAAATCACAAACAAGATCACATGCTCTTGAAGTTCAATATAATTTTTTACTTGGAAAAAACAACTTTATATCAATACGATAAAATGCATATCCATCTTGCCAAAATTTTTGCGCGTATTTGCCAAAGTTTTTAAAGCCAAATAAAAAATATTTAATTTATTTTGTTTTGTTTTTATCCTTAAGGGTTTGCCTTAAGCTTTTCAGCAAAATAAGCTGACAAAACTGTAAGTTGTTATGTAAGAAAATATTTTGCTGAAAACAGATGAGTTATATCGCGAATAAATCCCTTATAAAGTTAACAATAAGCAACGTTTTTGGTTTTAAAAGTCAAAAGTTTAAAAATACTTTGAAAAAATTCATTAGCATTTTCTTCCAAGATATTTGATTTTAAGGTCAAAAAATGAGACACAAATTAAAAACTTTTTCTGAGAATGTGTGAGGCCAAATATCAAAGCTAAAAAAATTGTTTAAAATGCAAAGTCATGGAAACATGTTTGATTACTGAAAAAACTCTGGAGTTTAAAAAATTATTTTGCATGAATGATTTTTTTTACAAATTCAAGGCAACATGCAATAATTTAAAAAAATTAATTGTGGCAAGTATTTGGTTGATATATGCCCTATCAAAATGGCGGCAGTATTTGATTGACATTGTCTTGGTTCACTGTTTAACTAGCTAGGTTTTTGCACCCGAAGAAACACACTTTAAATTAATTTCACCACTTTATGATAAGTGATTTTGGAGATATGAGAAATGTGCTAAAATATGACGACCTAGAAAATACAGGCCATGTCAACAAAAAACGAGCGCTAGCGCTGAAGGCCAACAAAGCGCTGACGAAGCTAATTAGAACAAGCGATTGTATGAAAACGTTACATCTTACATTTTCTTTTCAGTAGTTTAAAATAATGGCAAACTAAATTGTGCTAACAGTTAAAAGCCAGAATTATGTTTAAAGCAAATTTGATTGGAAATATCGAATAAAAATTTTTAATTTTAAGCCTAATAAGAAATTTCTGCTAATAACAACATGATTTAATGACAAATAGCGCAGTTATTTAGAAAAACTTAAAAAGAAAACATAGAAAGTGTTTAATTGTTTAACTAACTAAGAAATTGTTTCAGCAAGTATTATCTATTTAGATATTTTTTTGTTGTGATATTGTGCAATAGATGACGTAGTGTTTTCTTAAACGCTTCTAATCTTAATCAGCGCCTTCTGCTCAAACAATTATTGGACACGCGCATCTCCAAGCATAATTGTTACAAGTTAAATATGCGCCTTTATTTTGGTTCATCAGTCAGTTCAAAGTTATCAAGCTACTACAGCAAACGAACTAAAAGCATCCTATTTCAATACGGTTGTTTTTTGGCTAAGTACTTTTTTGTGAATATTTATTATTGTTTTTTAATAAACCTGTGTATTCGTGCAAAGATACAACAGGCAAAAGTGGCGACGAGGATTCAAGTAACTCATCTGCGTCAAGAAAAAAGAAAATTTGTTGCATCTGCATTAAAGCTTGAATTGTCAAAATGAGTGAAATTTCTGAACTAATTTTGTTGTTAAATAAGCAACACCAAGAGCAAATGGCAGTTTTACGCGGCGAGCATCAAAAGCAAATGACAATGCTTCAAGAGCAGCTGAAAATTCTACAAAGCAGCTTGAACAACCCGCGAAAAAATGTTCCAACACCGATGGCAAGTTTTCAACCATTCGATTCCACATCTGAGTTATGGACTGATTATTTGGCAAGGTTTCGAACATTCGTCACTGCTAACTCTATTCCCGACAACAAGCAAGCACAAATTTTTCTTACCAACCAATCTAACTCCGTTTACAAAATGCTTAGCAACTTAGCGGCTCAGCAACAACCTTACAAAATGCTTAGCAACTTAGCGGCTCAGCAACAACCTGTCAAAAGCATACATGAGCTAACCATGAATGATATTCAGACGTTTATGGCAGAGCAGTTCGACCCAAAACGATTTGTTGTCAGAGAACGTTTCAAGTTCTGGTCTGACATGAAACGCAAACCTGGCGAAACTATTCCTGAACTGGCAAGCAGAATACGACAAGATGCAGCTACATGTGATTTTCAATCCATTAAAGATCCTTTAGATGAAGCCTTGCGAACTAAATTCATCTGTTCAGTAGACAACGAAGCAGTTTTGAAGACACTCTTCAAGCTCAAGGACGATGAACTGAAGTTTAGCAACGCCATCCGAGTGGCTCAAGAAGTGGAAGAAGCAGCCAAGGTAGCAAAGGAAACCGTACACAGTCTACGTCGGTGCAGAAAGTTTATCACGCAAAGTCCAAAACTTCCAAAACGCAAGAAAAGAAAACCGCCTGCTTCAGGTGTGGAAATTCTGGACATTTTAGCAAAGCTTGTCCCCACATTAAAACTATTTGCAGCTTCTGCAAGAAAACAGGTCAAAGTCCAATGTTCTGTTTCACCCATCTATCAAACTATTAGACTTAATGACCGCAGAATTAAGTTTGAAATTGATAGCGGAGCCAGTGACACATTTTGCTGTGAAGCGACGTGGCAAACGCTGGGTAAACCCATTCTACAGCCTGTATCAGTTCAATATCAAGTTGCTGAAGGTAGCCCGCTACCCGTCGTGGGACAATTCCAATCAACTGCAAGTATTGATGGAAAATCACCTGACGTGACCTTTCCTGTAATTGTCACTAAGGTGCCCAATCTAAATTTATTAGGTCGCCTGGCGATGATGAAGTTGAAACTCACCAACTTATCAGTCGTCAAATCAATCCTGACAATCAAACATTGCTTGTGGTCAGAGAGACTGCCAAGGATCCAATTCTTGCCCAAGTAATGCGATTTGTGAAGGAGGGATGGCCGCATGCATTTTCGGAGGAGCTTAAAGACTTCAAAAAGTTGGAAAATTCGTTGTCAACAGAGAATGGTTGCGTTTTTTACGGCTTACGGGTAATAATTCCTTCAACCCTACGTAATCATATTCTTAAATTATTACACCTTGGACATTTCGGCATGCAACGGATGAAACAACTTGCCAGGTCAACTGTCTATTGGCCTAGAATTGACTTTGACATTGAGGATTTATGTCGCAAATGCACTTCCTGTGGCCAATTTCAAAATAAGCCGGATAAACCTTCAATCCATCCGTGGATGATGCCAGAAAAACCATGGTCAAGACTCCACTTGGACCATGCGATCAACTTTCTGGGAAGAAACTGGTTAGTCCTTGTAGACGCTTATTCAAAATATCCTTGCATTCATCCAACAACCTCAACGTCTTCGAAAAGTACTACTGCTATACTTGAACAAGAATTTGCTCATTTCGGATATCCCCATACGTTGGTGACCGATAATGCCACGACATTCATGTCTCAAGAGTTCCAAGCTTGGTGCAAACAACGAGGCATTGTACATCTCACCGGAGCACCTTATCATCCAGCAACAAACGGTGCTGCCGAGCGTTTGATACAATCGTTCAAACAGGCATTGAGAAAATCCTCGTTACCTCCAAAGGAAGCTTTGCAAGAATTTCTAATGCAATATAGAAGAATTCCTTTTGCATCGGGACTGTCACCAAGCGAATTGTTGAATGGAAGAAGAATTCGCACCAAAATTGACACTTTGGTTCCATCCATTCCGCATCTCCTGCAGGGAAGACAGTCAAGACAAGCGAGCAAGCATTCAAAGGCTGAAGACTCGGAAGTGGTTTCGAAAGTCGAACATCATTACTCACTAGGAGACCCTTGTTACGCACTGTACTTCGGCCCTAGAAGAGATCGTGACCCACGATGGGTGCCTGCGATAGTTACAAAAATCCATGGTACACGAAGCGTCAATGTACGAGTCATTCCTCGAGGACCAACTTGGAGAAGACATCTTGATCAACTTCGACCTCGATACGGTTCGGATCAAGATGATGATCCCTGTGAAATCCCAACGAGCGTTTTGTCTACAGAAACACTTCCAGCCGGGACTGACCACGCATCTAGTTCTTCTTCGATGAACCAACGCAACAATCCGAGATTACCAACCGGAGACGAGTACGGGCGACACAATCCACGACGATCAGCAAGGACCAAAAGACTTCCAAAAAAATATTGTTGCTAATATGTATATATTTTTTTGTCGTAGTTTATTTGGGGAGGTGTTGTGATATTGTGCAATAGATGACGTAGTGTTTTCTTAAACACTTCTAATCTTAATCAGTGTTACAAGTTTTCAAAGTTATCAAGCTACTACAGCAAACGAACTAAAAGCTAAGTACTTTTTTGGGGATACAACATTTTTTCTTTCATAGAATACAAATTTAAAAGCGATAAAATTTGGTACTAAAGTGCTGTGTGCCGAAGTGCAAAAGCAGTTATGCTTCAAATATGGCGACCAAGAAAATACAGGCCACGTCAACAAAAAATTGAGCACTGTGAGCTGTAAACAAATATAAGGCGCTGTACAAGCTAATTAGTAAGAGCAATTGTAGGAAAACGTTACTTTCCAAACTTTTTTTAAAAATTTCCATGACGGACTCCTTGGGTCTATTGTCTCTTCCATTTATTAACGAGCCGTTGACACAATTCCTGTGGTGAACAATAGCGCAAAGCCTTTACACTTTGCGACGCATCGCGATATAAAATTTAAATAGCTTTTTTTGTAGTTAATGGGAAAATTGTATACAGAAAATTTCTTTCGCAGACCCCTTGAAAGTGCTGTACGGACCGTTGTGCTAGCAGTTATGTGTGAGCCAGAATTTTGTTTAGAACAAAGTTGATCAGAAATAATGGATAAAATTTTTAATTTTAGTCAGTAGTGGATATTGGATGAGGCGAATGAGGCAGTCGCCTCAGGCCCCCCTCGATTTTAAGGGCCCCCCCTCGAAAACAGCACATACAGTTTTGGATTTGCTGCAGATGTTTGTTCAGAGGACGATTCTGAGTGAAGACCTTTTTCTTTTTTTTTTTTAGAGAACATCTTGATTTTGGGAGAAAAATAGGGAAATCAGAGATGAAATCGAAGTGAAGACCTTTTTTTTTTTAGAGAACACCTTGATTTTGGGAGAAAAATATGCAAGCCCAGATCAGACCTCTTTTTTTTCTCAGACAACATCAATTTTTGAAAATTCTTGCCTCGGGCCCCTAAATTGGAATATCCACCACTGATTTTAGTAACTAGTATCTGCTAATAACAACATGATTTAATGACAAATAGCCCAGGTATTTAGGAAAGCTTAAAAAGAAAACATTCAAAGCGTTTAATAGTTTAATTAACTAAGAAATTGTTTCAGCAAGTATTATCCATTTCAATTTTTTTCTTTCATAGAATAAGAATTTAAAAGTGATAAATATGGTACTAAAATGCTGTGTTCCGAACTGTAAAAGCAGTTATGCTTCTAGTAATGATAAAGTCCCTGTATACAAAAAGCCCCAAAATAATGAAGATAAAAAGAAGTAAATTGCTGCTATACCTAGAGCTAACCTTGTTGTTTCAAAATATACGGCTGTATATAGAAAACACTGGCCCGAAAATGCAACATTTGTTCTTGTATACGGCAAACAGAGACCAAAAGACCCACCCTCTGTTTTTCTGATATTTCAGCCAGCTGCTTGCGATCAGCACGAAAAAACATTCCCACGACAACAAAACGAAATTTGTCTAGTGCGCGCAAGCACGCTAAAGATGAAATGAAAATATTTTTAGAACAAGGTAAATTGGATTTTGGCAAAATTATTGATCAAGCCCAGAAAAGTTTAATTGTATTACAGTATACTCCCATGAAATAGGCTCTGTTTCAATGCAATCAAAAACATTAATCCATGGTGTTCCCCATTTTATTATTCAAATAAAAAACGACTACAGTTATACCTGTTTTTCTTTTGGCTCTCCTTGCAACGTCGTATCGTTAAAATCAAATTCAATCTCACATTGCAAGACTTGGTCAGCATTATCAGAAATGATACGATATTTGTCTGAAGTGGAGATGACGCATAAGAAAACTATTCTTTTCGAACAACTTTTCGTGACAGATAAAAAAGGAGGAAATGAGAAATTGTATTCACCAAAGATGACGACAAGGGCATTTGAGTATTTTGCAACATCCCGATCTTTGTATCCTCGGCTTCAACAGAACTTTCAACTACCAAGTAGTTGTACATTAACAAGAAGTACATCGAAAATTGGAAAAGTTGCTGAAACCGAATTTTTGGCTAGTATATTTAAAAATTTATCTCACCCTGCTAACGGCGATGTATTATACTATGGGAGGAAATTTATATCAAACCAGCTTTAACTTATCGTGGAGGAAAGCTTTCTGGTCGTGCTATTGACCATCCTGAAAAGCTGGCAAAAACTATGTTTACGGTCATGATAAAATGCTTATATGGAGCCCCCGAGTTTATTTACAAAGTTTACCCCATTAGCAATCTTACGGCCAAGTTTTTGTATGATGAAGGACAAACCATAGTAAAAGCAATCGAATCTAAACAAAAAAACAAAGACATTGCTGTTGTTGCAGATGCGTATCGTACCAACCAGAAATGCTTTTCCACTTAGGCTATGGATTCTCCTAGAAGATCAAATCCTTGGTTGAGTAAAAACTCTGATATTTTTCTTTTATTTGATTATGTGCACGTCGTGAAATGTTTGCGAAACAATTGGTAGACTGAAAAAACAAAAAAGCTGCAGTACACATTTAACGGAGTAACTCAAATTGCAAAGTGGAGTAATTTAGCTGAATTGAAAGAAGCAGAGAGCAATTCCATTATCCAAAATTATCCAAGCTAAATGACTTAGCAGTATCTCCAAAGCCAATTTAACGTCAAAGTGTTTCCGTATGCCTACGTATTTTTTATGACAAAACTATTGAAGCCTTGGAATCTCACCTTAAAATTAATAATAAAGCAGCATCGGAAACTGTTAATTTTTAAAAAATTGTACTCAAATTCTGGAAAATATCTAATGTAAAAAATCCACAGGAAAAACAAACGCACAACGATGCAATGAGAGCTGTTATTAAGATGCCTGATAATCCGAGGATAAAATTTTTGTTGTAGCAGCAATGGTTCACGGTAAGCGTCCAACTGCAAATCCTAGAGTCTGTTCGTTAACTTCAGACACTACAAAATTTCTTGCTCATATTTGTAGAGGCCCAATGGCAATGAATATTTCATGCTAGGATGGTTTTCTACCGATCCTTTGGAACGAGCTTTTGGTAAGCTGCGGCAGGGCTCTGGGGGAACGTACTTTTTAAGTACACAATCAGTGATTGAAAAGATATGTATACAATGAGCTAAACTGCCTACATAACTCAAACTTGATATTTCAAATGACAGTGCTGCTGATGAACACGAATGTGAACTTTGTAAGCGTCTACTAACTGATGAAGAGTGTGAAATTTTTGACAATCTGGAGGCGCTTGAAGAAATTGTTGGAAGCGACGTAGCGGCAACTATTTTATATAGCTGGATATCTTCAAATGCAAGCCGATCTAATTCGTGATAATGATACAATGTACTATTACGACAAATTTGGAAAGTACTTAGACCAGCTAAACAGAGGAGCCCTTGTGCTGGCTCAAGATCATTTAGTACAGTGGTGCATTCACTGCTTTGTGCTATTTACCGAAATAGGTGAACGGGTATGTCGTACTTTTTTGATAAATTTGTTTATATCTATTTCCGAAAAATGGTATTTTAATGTTTCTTTGAAACACAGCAGAATTCTTAGCAATATATTTTTGAAACTCTACTCTTTATTTTGGTCTCCGCGCAGTTCTAAGGAGGCTTCCTTAAAAGTGTTGAAGCTCAACTAGTTTTTACGTTTTTCATACTTTTTTTATAGACAATGTCGTTTTACTTTCTGTTTTAGTATTAAAATGATGACGGACACAAAAATTGTGGTAAAAGAAAAACAAATAGTCATTCACTTTTCAGCAGCACAACTTTTACTTTTAATAGCAGTAATTTTTCTCTATTTGACATCAGTAAATTACACCCTCGGCATTCGCTACCACAACATTTCAAAATCAATTCCGTTTTGCCTGTCTTACTTTTTTGCAGCAATGCGTTTATGAATGTTTATATTGTTTTTCAATTATTGTTCTGTACTATGTACATCACCAGATATGCTGCAATTATAATTTTATCAATCTTTAATGCTTTATGATAAGGGAATCGATCATTAATTATAAAGCAAGTTTGAAGCTAATAAACTAGTACGTAATTTGGCCATTAAACAGAATAAATATGCTACAACAAATTGAATTAATTCTGGAAAAAATCAAGCAGTTAACGCTAAAGTAAAATAAACATAAGTCTTAAATTGTAAAATCTGCTGGTACAGCATAGGTGATTGTTTGCTTTAAATGTTTCTTTGTTATTAACACAGTTTTGTGCGCTGAAGGCAAGGCAGCTCACGCGCTCGTTTTTTGTTGACATGGCCTGTATTTTTTAGATCGCCAGGGCTACAAAACAATAAAAATGAAATTTCAACGGCGCTTGTCATATCGCAATGACGTCGTAATGAACCAAATTTTAGATATTGAGTTTTTGCCCAAACCCCCCATTAAGACCCCAAGTGTTTAAATTTCAAAAATAGTGAAAAATATGAAGCGTGCAGTATATACAGGGTGTCCATAAAGTCTCTTTGCAATTTAAAAAAATTATTACAAAGTGAAATGATGAGATCGCAATGCGAGTTGCTACACTTCTAAACATTTAATTAAAAATATGATTACTCTATTTAATACACTTCTATATGGGCACCATTAGTTGCACGAAGCACATCTACACGGTACTCAATTTCCTACCATGTTCGTTGTAGCATAGCCTCATCAATGGTTGCAAGGGCATCGGAAATTCTTTGTTTAGGATTGAAGGACGTGACGGTGGGTCTCTTCCATACTTACTTCTGTAGTTTCACGGGGTCTGAACATCTAATTTTGTCTCAATGTAACAGGATACACATTGCGCTTTTTTTAGTAGTCATTTTATGGGGGTTCAGTTCATATAACTCAATCATTAAACATAAGAAATTTTAATTAAGAAATTTTATCTGAAACAATAAATTTTAGTGTCACCAAAAACTTTATAAAATACTGATTAACATAAAACAACCCTCATTGCGATATTTCATCATTTCACTTTGTAATAGTTTTTTTAAATTGTAAAGATTTTATGGACATCCTCTATATATTAGTAGCAAATGTTTTTATTTGTATTTTAACTATTGTATTATTGTTTTTGTTTAACACCCTTACTATTACTTATAGATAGTGTAATGTTGTTTTGTTACCCCATCCAATATCTATATTTTGGATTGCTTTTTGAATGGGGATGTGACCGAATGTGTCTACTAAATATGATAGCACGCTAGAAACGTTTTGAAAACGACAAAGATTTTTGTAGATTCGTAAGTATGCCTTACACCGAAAACGCAATTTTCATAAAAATGGCGATCACATAAATATTCATATGCGCAAAGAATTTTTTATTAAGTTGTTCAATATGGCAAAACAACTCCTTAACAACACACAAACAACATTACACTATCTATAATTAATAGTAAGGGTGTTAAAACAGCTCTGAAAAATTTGTTCCCTTTGTGGAACAATGGTAAGAAAAAGGTTAAAATACAAATAAAAACATTTGCTACTAATATATACATGGTGTCTATAAAGTCTTTACAATTTAAAAAAAAAACTGTTACAAAGTAAAATGATGAAATATCGCAATGAGGGTTGTTTTATGTTAATCAGTATTTCATGAGCTTTCCGTACAGGGTTTCATTTAGTAAGCCTTTTACGCCCAGTGTTCCATTTTTGAAACATTTTACATCATAAACCTATTAGTATCCTTCTTTTTCAGATTATACTCACTTTTATTTTTTTTACTTGTACCCGTGGGGTAATCTCACCCGGGGTCATTGCAGTCCCCACGGTTAAATTGGTACGGGTCTGTCTTCACTAGGCCTTTGCGGGCTCTTCGTAACACTTTTGGCTGGAATTTGGCTCTTTAAATTCTTTGCAGCAGCTCTCTGTGGTTTTAGGAAATAAATAGATATAAAGTTAAACCTCTACACAACGGCGGACTTAAGGGAGGCTCAAAGAGCACGGCCCCCTCCACCAAAAACTTTTTAAAATAAAATTTGATCTACCGTATTGTTATTATTATCGGCATCTTCTTTACTTATTCTTTTAACTCGCTGGAAAGCTCGGAGGCGCAGTCCAGGAACACATTAGAGGCGCGGAGGCGCAGAAACCAGCAGGTACACGCTGGAGGCTTGTAGACCATAGGGCAGCTGTCAAGCAATTAATCCGATCTGCATTTCTCCTATAGGACACCAAAATATTGCTGTCCGATTAAAAATTTTTATTTAATTTTTACCTTGTACAGTATTTAAAGATATACATGTAATTGACGTTTAGAGCCGGAGATAAGAACGACAAGCAGAGGAAACTCTTTTTATCAAAAACAACAGAATAAAGAGAATAGGTTTTAAACCTCGGCCCCGTCGATTGCTTTTGCCATCTATATAGCGCTCTTACCTATTAACCCAGCTAGCTGCCGATACAGTAGATTTTTCTACTGTAGGTTATTACTGTAAAGTTGATATGAACAGCTTAACAAGCTACTAAGTCAAAATTCTTTTCCTAATATTGCCGTAATTGCAACCAAAAACACGTCAAGTTTTACCGCAACCTGTAAGACCTATAAAATTATATTGTACGAGTATAATAGCTGTAAGGTTTGTAAGCTTCATTCATGCAATTGATTAAAGCGAAAAAAGACTAATGCCGCTCTTAAAGGAGAAGTTAAACAATTTGTGTTTTTACATTGCAAAAGCTAAAGTCCGAAGCTACGACTGCGCTGTTACTATAACGAGTGAAATGACAAACTTGGCAAGCTTTAAAATAAAAACCTTCTTGCATATTTAGTACATTGCTTCAGCCAAAAATTAAACTTAGTTTTGTCAAAATCAGCAAATTTTGCACCCCTTCGCAACATATTTTCAATTGTAGTCATAATCAAATCGTCGTCAATTAAAACTCAAAAACTGGAAAAAATGTTAAATTAATCTTAATCAGATAAACAAAAAACACCATTTAGTTTGATTATGTTTTACATGATGCTAAAAGCTGTTCAAAACAATGATCGCAGCTGCTTTAGCATTTCTTACATTAAATATGAAACTGTTTGATTATCAACAATTCAATTTTAATCTACGATATTCTTTGTTATTACACTGAATAGTTTACACTGTTTTCGTCAGTGAAGAATTTCAAAAAGTCAATTAACATTCAAGACAATTGCAGTTTTAAGTCCACTCTGCAATGCCTGCAAACAGCAGCTGCAGCAAATAACTTCACGCTATTTTGTTGAGGTTAAAAATTATTTCAAAAACAAGGAGAAGGTGATTTGAGAATGCCTTGGTGCTGGCCTACAACGCTGGTTTGCGCTTCAGCAACAAGATAAGATTAATATAAAAAATTTGATTAGTAAAATAGGCTTATGGCAAAATATCAATTTTTTCAACAGTATCAGTACAGCTTTGCATTCAATTAGTACTCTTCTTGTTGCAACCGTCACAACAAAAATTACGTTTAGTTATCTTAAACGACTTAAAACGTACGTAAATTCCACTTGTTGGCAGCATGGCCGAGTAGGTAGGTGCGCCGTTTGATGGTAATTTTTTTGATATTTGTATTTATCCTCCTGACTCGCAGGAAAGCGACGGAGGCGCTAATACATGGGAAAAGCAATTACCTCGACCTGCTTCCATAAATGCCAAGATATTGCTGTCCGCTTGAAATTTTTAAAGAGATATGATTGAAATTTAGAACTGCTTGCCGAGACCACCAAGCATGGAAAAAGTGCCGAAAACAAAATGATGCAAGCAGGTTTTGAACCGCCACCATGTCAATCACAACCACAGCACTTTAATCACTCGACCACGCTACTTATGGCAACCGCGGTATTAATCGATGTTTAAAATGTAATTGCATCACTTTGTTGTGTCGTTGGAAAAAACATTTTAGGCCACTTTCTCTGTTTGGTGTCTTATCAAGCAGCCCTAAAATTTACTTATATCTCAAAATGAAACCAAGAAAACAAAATAAATTATTTCAACTGAACAGCAATATTTTGACATCTTCAAAAGCAAGGCGGAGTAATTGCCTGGAAGTTGTTATAAGCATAAGGCTTCCGACATTTTCCAGAGAGTTAGGAAAAAAATAGTGATAATAATAATAATAATAATAATAATAAAAAGTGTGGACAAAGATACCTCATTTTTTTGGTTTTACTTGCAAGAAATCCCACTATGCATTTAGACAAATTATTCATATAACCAGTAGACACCATCCAAAAACTAACTGACAAATTTTTACTTCAATAACCTTTGTTTCAAATTTTGCTTGTTGTTGTTTGTCCAATGTTTTGCATTTATCGCCCTTGCAAAGCTAAGACTTTTTGTAGCTTTCCATTTTAACTGGAAAGACATATTTTCTGACTAATATGTCTTAGGATTTCATCAAGCAATGGACAAAATTACGCAGATTTGCTTCTGCTTTCGTTTTTTCATGTATTCTTGTTTGATTGATGTTATAAATTTTTGCCCTCCCCCCAAAAAAAATTCTAAATCCGTGCTTGCCTCTACTGTAGTGTCAAAGTAATCAAATTTGTTACGTTTCAAATAGACATGGGCACTTCCACAGCAATTTTCCAAAATACTTGGAAAAACCATAGGCCACAACTGTTTTAGTAATGAGAAAGGGCAAGCGGAAATTTAATCTGGCACATGGGAATAATTATAATTATAAAAACTGCACATACTTATAAAAATTTCTAATTAACTTTAGTGCACTATAAAATCGCTACGTTTCCCTTGTTTGTAATTAGAGAAGCATTTTTTTTACATCATCTCAATTACTGCGAGATAGACAGACAGACATAGAAGAGAAAAAATAAAAATCTTTCAGCGCATTATTTTTAATATTTGCACAACTTTTTAAGTACATAAAGATTTGAAAATAAAGGTTTTAAGTCTTCAAAAATTGCTAATAGGACAAATAGAAAATATGAACTAAAAGAATAAGTTGGATTTAAAACTTATGATAGATAGAATATTCAAAAAAGTAATCTTTTAGGGTCTAACAGACCTTGCATATGCATTTAAATCTAACAGAAACTGGGCGTATAAAACAAATATACAAAAAATAAAATCTTTAAAAAATCATCAATTTTATTTTATATAGAATTTAAAGTTATGTGTGTGGTAGATGCAATTTTTTTTCAATCTAAGGATCAGTTGTTTTTTTTTAGTATTTGAAAATTGTGGGTATTCGCAATTCAATTAGACACTTCAATTTTACGTTTAAGCTTAAAATGCGATAAAACATAAGCTGTGAATTTGTCCAAAACAAATAAGGTGTTATCGTCCTCGCTAAATGAGGTCACGTTGCTTACTTACAGTGGTGACTCTACTTAAAACACAAGCCAGTACTTGGACCAATAAAGCGACAAATGCGCTGACAATTTTGCATGTTAAATCAGAAAACGTAAAGCACGCAAGAATTCTAAAAAAAATTAATTTCAAGAGTTTTTGCATTGTATAAGTCATTTATACAATGAAAATTAACTCAGATAGCCGAAAATAATTGGGAAAGTGGCAGTTGCGTCGCTGACCGTATGATTCTATCCCTGTTTTCTTACACAGCGTGTAAGAACTGTTGTTTTGTCTAACACGTTGTTCGCAGGTATTACTAAAAATAGTACTGAATCGGAATCTTTAAAAGTTCACCTGTTTAGAAAAAATACAGTTAAAAGACTGTAGTTGCAGCAAAAACAGAAAAAAGTTTTAAAGAAATGATGAGCGGTAGGTTTAAAAGGAACAACAACAAAATTTCACTCTAATAAAAAGAAGTTTTTTTTGCAGTTTTTCTACAGCATAAAAAATATGTCTTTAAGTAAAACATTAAAAAAACAACAATCAACGTAAGCTACCTATTGGTAAAATATACCAAACTTAGATTTGTTTAAAGTTCGCATTTATGAAGATGTTTAATTCAATTTTATGTAACTTGCAATTGCGTTATTGGAATTCAATTAGAAGAATTATATAATGAACAAAAATGATTTTGGAAATAATCGAGTTTTCATTTTTAATGAGATCATTTAATGTATGCTGAAGTGTATAATTGTCCCAGGAACACGATTAAAATATTTTCTTCCTGTGACCTATACAGCAACATTTATAACTTTTCTTCCAAAACGTTTATACGCTTTTTTAACAGAGCACATTATTAATGTTTCTAAATAATTTCCCTTCAAACTTGCCAGCGTATTTGAAGACAAAACTTAATCCGAGGAGGTCCCAACTGCAATCGCTAAAAATCTTACGATTAGCAGGAGCTCCAGCAAAAAAAGTTGAAAGGTCATGTTAGTTTTTTAACTTTTTTTTAAGCTTCGATTGACGTTCAGAAAAAAAATTATTTTTTTCTCTTTGCTTAAGATCAAAGATAAAAACGAAGTTTTTAATTTTTTATTCGGACAGTTTTAAATCAACTGCGGCTCTCGAGCTCTAACAATTTTAAAATGTGACCTACAAAAGTGTAGAATTTGGACAATTCTGTTTTAATTACTAAGTACATACTTTCACCATTGCTTAAAAAGTTTAAAAATCGGAACTGCTGTTCTTGTCAAAATTAGACTATTTTACATTTCCGAGCTACTTGCTCAAAATGATGTCACATATTTTGTCAATTAATAGTCAGCAATTACAGTATCATTCGCAGAGTAGTAGGTTTAAACTTGACGATTTTAAGAAGGAAGTTTAAGTGGCGTTTAATTTGGAAAAAAATAGGGTTTAATTTTGTGATAACACGGGCTAAAGCGTTGCTAAGTTATGCTTTCATTTTCATTTTGTTTCTATATTTATCCTCCTCAATTGCAGGAAAGCGACGGAGGCGCTATACGTAGGGCAAGTAATTAACCCGACCTGCTTCTAAAGCTGCCAATATATTGCTGTCCAGTTGAAATTTTTTATTTTTGTTTTTTAGTTTTTATATAGATGTGTGACTGAAATTTAGAGCTGCTTTCTAAGACCGTCAAGCAGGGCAAAGTGTTATAAAGACTTTTTTTCCTAGAATACAACCGAATAGCCCAAGTACTCTAGGTTTTCATCCGAAACCTAGTCGATCACAATCATGGCGCTCTTAACCTTTCTGACACTGCCGACAAAATACTTGTACTGCCGACAAAATGCTTGCAAAAGCAAATTCAATAAATATATGAACAAAGCAACTTTCGCAAAAAACGCATCAATTATGATGCCGATGAAAAATTTACATATTGTACAATTGAACAAGAGCAACGTACACTAGATAGATTTTAACTAATTACCAGGTATACATTTTTTCAAACAAACAAACAAAAAATTGTCATTAATTTATTTAGGTAACACTGTTTTATTGACAAAACTAGAACTATTAAACTTATTGAAAAGATGAGTAAAGGCAATTTAAATATAAGAGTAATTTCTCACGATTAATGCTAATTGTTTTTAATAAGAAATATTTGCTGAGGAAGATTACACGAAAATGCTGAAGCTTTTATTTAGCTTTAAATAGTTTCCGCTTTTGCTGTTCGCCGACTTAGAAACTTACAATTCAATACTGTATATAATTGAACCATATCAACGACTAGCATAAAAAGTTTAAGATCTAAAAGTAGTTTTAAAAGCTTTTCACAAAAACTGAACTAGCTAGAACTGTTCATTCACAAATAACCATATCTACTTTACTGTTTATAGGTGAAGAAAATCAGTTTAACTGATTTTTGTTCGAGTTTTTAGCTGTTTTTTTTTTGAAGAAGAAGAAGAAGAAGAAATTAGGGGTTTACGATTAATTTATAGTTATTTAATAAAAACAGGCTTAACCAAACCAGAAATTGAACTGCAATAAATTTTCTTTAAAGTAGAATCCGTATTTTTAATGATGTCGACTCATTCCCATAATTGCATTTAGTTGAACTTTGCTCTACAGTAAATATCAAACATATGAAACTACTTCATAAAAAATCCCAGCTAAATACCATGCAGGAAAAAGTCAATTAAGAAGTTCTGAACAATTTATCCGTTTAATATTCTGAACAATTCGTCCATGACGTCATCATTGGCGAAAAAATTTTGTAAAGAACATACAAGTATCATCTTTGAAGAAGATAAAATTTTGATTGAGCAAAACGTGCATTGTCCTCAGCGTGCTTTCTAAAATGTACGAGGGTCAGTCAAAAAGTAATGAGCCCTGTTAACTTTAACCGCTTTAACCTTCATATTTTTTCTAGAAATTTTAAGGGTGTTTAGTAAATTTACTGATTTAAAGATAAATTGTAAAAAAAAATTGTTTCAACGTGTCCACTTTTGGTATTGTGTTTTGGAAATGACGTCATCACTGGATGTCCGTCAGAAGCAGAGAGCTGTGATTGAATTTCTTGTTTCGGAAGGGGAGCCACCAAAACAAATTTTCGAAAGATTGGTAAATGTTTATGGAGATGCTTCATTAGCCTACAGCACTGTGAAAAAGTGGGTATCCAGGATTAAACACGAAGAAGATGATCCAAGTTTGAGTAGCCTCCAGGACAGACCAAGAAGTGGAAGACCATCTTCTGCAGTCAATCCTGGAAACAATGATAAGGTTGAGAAATTGATTAGAGATGATCGCAGAATCACTATTGATGACATTGCTGAACGTGTTGGAGTTAGCCATGGAAGTGCTGTGAATATTGTTAATGAGCTAGGCTTTGCAAAGGTTTGCGCCAGATGGGTTCCGAGGCAACTTTTGGATTTTCACAAGCAAGCCCGTTTTGAAGCTTGTTCGGAGCTTATTGAGTGTCACAGAAGTGACAAAACTTTTCTCAGCCGTATAGTGACAGGAGATGAAACCTGGGTTCATCACTATGAACCTCTGTCGAAAAGATCATCCATGGAATGGCGTCACCCCACGTCCCCAAGAGCCAAGAAATTCAAAAGTCAACGTTCAGCTGGAAAAATTATGGCGACTGTGTTTTGGGACATTGAAGGAGTGATATTGGTAGATTTTATGCCTAAAGGTACTACCATCAACTCAGATGCTTACATTGACACTTTACGCAAACTGAAAGCGAAACTGAGAAGAGTACGACCTCACCTGGACATGTCTAAGGTCTTGCTGCAACACGATAACGCCAAGCCCCATACCAGTCTCAAAACTCGTGAAGTGATTGCTTCTTTTGGATGGACGACGGTAACCCATCCCCCATACTCACCCGACCTGGCACCATCTGACTATCATCTTTTTGGACCATTGAAAGAAGGAGTTAGGGGGCAGCACTTCACTAGTGATCAAGAAGTCAAGCACGCTGTAAGAAACTGGTTAAAAATGCAGCCTGCTGACTTTTACAAGGTTGGCATAGTGTCCCTTGTTCATCGATGGACAGTTGGAATTGAAAAGTGCGGAGATTACATTGAAAAGTAGAACTGAGATCTCCTATCCCTGGGCTTTCTTTTGATGTATGACTTTTGATTTTATTGCAACAAATATGGCCAGGAGAGACTTGGGCTCATTGTTTTTTGACTGACCCTCGTATGTTCCTTTCAGACATTGAACAGACATTGTATATCTATAGCTAACAAGTTTCGAAAGTATTCTCAATAAGATCAAAATTTGTCGAAGAAGAAACACAACGTCTTGATGAAAACACCACTGAACCAATGAAGCAAGTCACCTTATATAGACTAAGTACTAGTTGTGAAAAATGAACAAAATCACAGCGTGACCCATCAGTTGAAATTCAATGACCCATCTGATGTTCCAAAATTCCAGGCATTATGACGGCTTAACTTTTTTTTGAAAAAAAATTATACAGGAGCAATGTTACGATTATTGTCTTAAGCCCAAGATCTTAAATTGGGGACGTGAAAGGTTTTTCAGGATGGCGTGAGCAACTGGGTAGAAATTGAATAAATTGTTGCAATGACAAATTTTTTAGTCTGCAACATCAATTTAGGACGGATTGGACGCTGATGGAAAGTGAAGACCTTTTTTTAGTCTTCACCATGAATTTTGGCCGAAATTAGAAGTTTTCATTACTGATAAAAGATGAAGACCTTTTTTTAGTCTTCACCTTGAATTTTATTCAAAAGTAGAGGTTACCCTCTCATTTTATAAATGGACTACTTTATTGTAAGTTTGATAAAGCTGTCATTTTCGTTCTGGTACAAAAGCTAGTTCAGTCAGTCTGTGCGCACTCATTGCAAACTTGACATCTTCTTTATATGCTGCTACCAATCAAAGATGCAGAACTTCAAACCTAACACATTGTTGGCCATCAAAAAAGCAGCTTGTTGTTGGAGTTGCTGAAGCGTTTTCTTGGAAGAAGAGCATAGATTAGAGGTATAACAGTACCAAAGTATTGATGATAAATATGTGTTGAAAGAAATGACTTGAGCCGTGCTAAATATTCTGCATGGATGGTATATGCATGTTGAAACAAAAGGCTTAGAGCCGCGCTGAATGTTCCATTACAGAAAGAACTATCACTCAAAAAGAAAAGTTCAAGGTTACGCTGTTGCCGAAAATGGATATACGGTTATTTTCAGCCCAGAATTGTGTAGCAGAAACAGGCTACCATCGTCCAATTGCGTATATTCTAATGCAATCGTTAGTTCTCGTAGATTTTTTGGCTCCACTAAAATATTTTGTATTTTCTTTCTGATTGATTTAATACAACGTTTTATATCACGTACTTCGGGCATTTGAGCTATAGGTGCTGGCTTTAAATCGATAGTTGCTTACATAATTATTTGCTGAGTTGTTGCCAAAGTTGCCAAAGTTATTGCTGCTTTTAACTTAATTTGTGTAAATGCATCCACAACCTGTTTGCATCGAGCGTTTGGAGCGTGATTATCCTCTTTTTTAAATTTCACAACTTTACCATTACTTATATGCATTCTGGCCTTGAACTTATTTTACTTCTGCACTCTTTTCATATAAGAAAGCGTAGGCTAAAATCCAGCTTACTGTTCTAGTTATTGTTATATGAATAACCACCATGACATAATTTACGCATCCATTTTCTGTTTCTGTAAAATAAGCAGTATTTCCATCTACAGTATAATACGATAGATTTTAGCATCTATATTTTTCGTTTTCCATAAACTATAAGTTCCCTTTTCTTTCTTTCTTAAATTAAATTCCGTCGTAACTACAATTCTCTTTTGTTTGAAACGGTCGGGTTTGAATTATACCAGGTTGCCAGGTTTGAATTGCCAGGTTCAAATTGTTGTGATATCACTCATCAAAGCCAGCCAAGTTTTAAACAAATAAATACAGATCTTAAAGGATGTTTTCCTAGTAAATCAAACTAAAAATATATTCTTACTATTGTTGATGAATTTTCTTGGTTTTCATTTGCTTATGCTTGCCGCGGTATGAGTCCTAAAACTGTAATTAAATGTTTGACAAACTTTTTTTTTGTGATGTGTTCTTACTCGTATATTCATACAGATCGGTGGTCGTCATTCCAATCAACTAAATTGAAGTCATGGTTGCTATTTCATGGCGCGGCCACCGGTCATATGACCAGTTACAACCCTCAAAAAAATGCCCAGTTTGAGAGATTTAACAAAATGATTTGAAAAACCATTCTTTCAGCCATAAAAAGTAAAAATCTCCCGGTACTTACTGGGAAGAAATGCTTTCTGATGCCTTGAATGCTATCACTGCTTTGCACAGTTATAAAGTATGTTCCTCACAAGGAAATGTTCAATAATAATTTTTGATCTCCTATTGAAAAAGCAATTTCTTCCTAATAAAGGTTTGGTTCTGTATATATCAAGCGACATGTTTGTAATAAACAGGACCCCTTAGTCAACGAAGCGGAATTGCAAGGCGTAAATCTAAACTATTCTTATGTTCGTTATGCAGATGGTTGCAAAACATTTGCGTCAATAAGAGACCTCGCTCCTCGCCACTACAACTTTCCAGAAAATGGGACATCCCGTGAAGAGATACATCAAGCAAATCCTCGAGTTTTTAAGTTTATTTAAAGTCTCATTTCATGCTAAGTAATTGAATTTTATAACTTGTTTTTGTTTTGATCATCACAATTGTTGTCTTTCAAAGTTACTTATACAGTCAAGTCTGGTTAAGTGCATTATTAATTTGCCAAGCTTATTCATGCATATAACCGAAATATCTGGTAATATGTATACCAACTATCTATATCAAAACAAACAAAAAATTGCACCTAGTAGCCCAGACAAATGGCATGATGTAAGTTCTTTAAATAGTTCTAAAAATCCCTAGTCAAATTACATCCTACCCAGTAGCCTAGACATATGGCATAATGTAAGTTCTTTAAATAGTTCTAAAAACCCCTAGTCAAGCACAGACTAATCTAAACCACATAAGTTTTATTTAATTGACAGTATGTTTGTAAATGACAACAGCTTGAAATTAAAGCGCACTTTGTTAATTTTGAAGTTAGTCACTTAGATGACAATAGCCTGATTGGATTTATGGCACCACAGATTTTAATATTTTTTGACTAGGGTGCTTTACACTTTTTTGAAGAAAATTATGCCATTAAGTGATACAAGTTAACAAATGGAAAAATATTTTTATTGAAATATCTGGTTTATGCAATAAATCGTTAGGCAATTAACCGTACTATTTTCTTCTTATATTGTTGGTTTCAGTTTGGAGTTCCCGAATCCTATGCGATAGAATGGTTTGTGCGTTTTACCGGTATGCTATTAGCCAAAGTTAGCAATGAAAAATTTCAAATAGTCTTAGCAAAAAAATTACGAAACTTTTAAAAAATTATACTTTCATAAAGTTGCTTTAATATCTTAAAAATTCAAAAAAGCAGATACCACAGTGCCTAACAATTCTTCATCATGTCCTTTAAAAAATACATATTATTCTTATTCAGATTGCATTAATTTGTTCTGTTTTGGTAAAAAATTTTAAGATTTCTGGCTTTCGACTAAAAAGGTGTCAGAACGCTTGATCCAGTTGAAAGCTGGAGTTTAAGATTAACTTTTGCGGCCAAAGATCTTGTTTCTTCTTCGTTTGATAAGCTAAACTGTGTAAATACCACTCTTTAAGAACCATCACCAATTTTTATCACAAGGCAACAACAAAATTAATTTCATTAGAAAAAAATTGATTTTTTGGATAAACAAATTTAAAAAAACTATTCTTTGTTTCTCGCAGTCAATGAATCTTTTATATACGTACATAAAAAAAGAAATTAAACCCGAAATCTTGAGCCCATTGACTTGATTGCAGCTGGCGTTTCAGCGTTACTTCTCAGAGGTGTTGTGATCGACTATGTTGGTGATTAGTTCTTACAAAGTAAGAAGAAAGCAACGTAAGCTTCACGTTTTTAGGCCCATATTAAATGCATTGCTGCACAGATAAGGGCGGCATTGCGTTTGCATAGTCCCTGACCAAAGTTCAATGCTCGAAATTGTGGTTGGGCATCAAGCTCGGGTTAGGTGTGTGATTCACATTCCCACAGTGGCACTCTTTTTAGTGCTGTCAACTCAATCTATTTTAAGCATCTAGTCATCGGCGTGCGTGATGCACAATGCCGCTCCTATTGATAAAGTAATGCATTTGATAGGAGACAAGAAACCTGCAATTTTCTTCATTTTATACAACCAGCTCTGCAAACATAACCCAAGGAAACAGACTATTATTGATGAGAGTCAGAACTCAAAAACATCGTTGAACAGTGAGCCGGGGTTTGGTGTGCGTGATGCACGATGCTGCAGACGGCGCTCTTTAGTGCTGTCTGTCGAAGAAAAAATGCAGTTTATTGATTTGCAAAACAACAGCTTTTTGAATCAAGGTTTCCTCAAAAGAACTCGAATGAATTTGAGGTCTCTTATCAAAAAATGTATATATTGATTAGCGAAAAAAGCCACTTAATCAATTTTTCAGTTTGCATATTCCTGCCTCTGCGAATATGGATTTTCAGGTTTGACAGAAATACAACACAAAAATTTTTAACAATATGCTGACTAAATGCGTGTTTGCCTGAGAACACTGGAATTTGTCTTAATCATATTTGATTTCAAATGCAACTATACCCATTGCAATATATTTGTAATATTAATTTACTTGCTCAGATTTTTTGCTTTTAGCCAAGCAAGTGTGCCGCAAGAAATTTTACGGATTGTTAATGTGCCGTATGTCGAAAATGGTTGAGAACCACTATCCGAGACAAAATCACAGTGTTACGAAAACATGTACTGTAGAAGTCAAAATATAATTGTTTCAAGTGTTAAAGTGGGTGCTAAATTTAGATGCAACGTACGTGCAAACGCAAGGCGCAAAGTTGTTTACTTGGCACTTATGTTTTGATCATAAATCAAATTTGGAAATTGTTGATGTCTTAATTAATAAAAATAAGTTTGATTTGCTGAAAAAATTTTGATACATTCAATTTTTTTATTCTCTTTTTAAATTGGTTGTTCACATTAATTTATAAATATGCCGCACGTTACCTTTTTCTCTCTTTTTCTTTTTTTAGCTGAACTCTTTTTAAGAAAAAGGTAGGTTACTATAAAATGTCAAACAACAATGATCGCCAATCAGCAGCAAATAATAAAACAATGCATTCTCGGTTGTCACGAACTCTTGCTTGCAGTATTATGTGTTTTTACATAACTTGTTATGGGGCCACGTTGAACAATGACTTGAAATCAGATAATCAAATAACGTAAGTACCGTATTACCTAAAAACTCGTCGCGCATTTACTTGCTTTGAAATTTAAGTAAGTCTCATTGTATATAAACCTGTAGAATTATGGTTATGGCAAGGGTTTGGGATTTAACGATGATAATGAAAACCAAAAATCAGAAAAGCTTAGCTCAATTAGGAATTTTGAAAAAAAATGGAGATTTTTTAAATAATTTTTTATCTGGATTTTGATTGCTATAATGTTTGTGTTAGCAATGGTTGCTTATTTTGTAATCAAATGTTTTTTAATTATTTTACAGCCCCGCTTAGAACACTTAAATTAGTAAATAACTTGACAATGACTTGTTTTGAAAAAAAGTGAAAAAAATCAATTTTTTTAGCCAGAGATTGAAGTAAAAATCAATCTGCACGTAACAGTATACTGGGTGCAGCAACCTCATACAGATTTACAAAAAAATCAAAAATTTCTTAAAAGTTCATACTTCTAAATTAGCTTGCTAAGTCCAAATTATTATTTTTTCTTAAAGTGTAGTTTTGCACTTGAGAACAAGGTTATTATTCAATAAGTGTCAAAATGTTGAGGCTTACAAAAAGGTGCTACTACCGATGGATACATTCTTAACTTATTTAAAACGATAAAAAATTTGGCACTAAATAAAATAAGTATTTGAAAATTTATAGTCTTTGCGTTTAGTTAACTTTTGAATATTCTGATATGTTGCTCCAAGAAAATTGTACACTTTTCTAAAAAGAAACTAAAAACATGGCATTTACCTTATGGAATATAGCGCTAAATTTTTCGATTATCTGGAAAATTGGAAATAAAGCAAGACATTAAATCAAGAAAATATCAATACAAAAATCCCAGTTTTTAAACTCTCGTTATGTGTCAGAAATATTCACGTATTTTCTAATTCAACAGGTTGAATCAAAGGATTCCAATTGCTTTTAAAGACAAGATTTTTCACCGAATTGTGAAGAGAACAACAATCTGCCCCAGACCAAACGTTTTACTTAGATTTTACAGAAGAAATCAATGTTTAAAAACTCTCGCTCAATACAAAAAAAAAGATTGTTATAACCTTGAAATTACTAGAAATCTCAAGTAAATGAAATAAAAAATTATTGTTTTTAAAATCTCAAAATTTTTTGAAAATGCATTTATAATTATGCATAATTAAAATTGAATGACTTAACAATAACAATAATAAAAATCCTTTACTTTATTGATTAATCTAAAATTTAATATAAGCTGTTGATTTATTTTATATACTGCAAGATCATGAAATTATACTAAAAAGTTCTTTAATTAAAATACAAAAACAGGTAAAACAAACTTATAGAATGAATTTGTATTATACATTACCAGCTTGATTACAGTAAATGTTTTTGTTTTTCAGCATTTCTCTCGTTAACTGGCCACAATCCTACTTTGTGTGTGAAAATTGCATTGGTTTGGCCAATTATACGCATTTATTTCATCACAATGCTCTGGCAGCTGCGACCGTTGTCAAGGTTTATAATCCGAATTTAAAGGAATGGCAAAAAATTAAAGTTGTTGTAGGTTATTTTTGCGCTAAAGTAAACAGCTAGTAGATTTCAACAGCTTATAAGGTTGTTTCAGACTGAAAGCGGTCGCGATAAAATGAAGCATAAAGAATGATTTTTGAAAGCTTAGCCGAAAATTCCGTTTTTCCTTGCTTTTTCTGCTACAGGTTTTAGTCGGAACCAATAAAAAAGTTGCAATATTTTACTTCAATTTTTATCCGCTAAGTACAAAAAAATTTGCGCTTTGGTCAGTTCTTACAATTTTCGCTATTGAAGCTCGTTTCCACTACAAGATTTGGCGGGAGTATTCTTTGTATCTTTTATTTTTTTGGTTTCTCTTAAACGTTTAAGCGAGGAAAGAAGTAAAAAATTTATAAACAAACAAGTAAGACTCGCGCCTACGCTCGTATTGAAAACGAGCCTTTTGTTTCAAAAGTTTTTCAGCTTTGTAATTTTTGCGCTTCCCCCACACGCTTTTCTTTTACCGCGTGCGCTTTCAGTCTAAACCGACCTTTCAAGCTTTAACATGTTTCTTTTTTGTATATTTGCATGATAAAATATTCTGAGAAAATCTGGTTTGACCTTTTTGGAAAAGGCTTCTGCAGACACTTTTAAATAGAATTAGATCACTTAATTTTCAAGCACCAATTATCAGTTATTTTTTTTGTGTCGAAAGCCAGATATATGGAATTTTTCAGACATGTTGTTTTGAATTAAATTTTTCGCCAATTTTTGCAGTTTTAATTTTCTTTAGTATCTCTAATTACTCTTTGGTTGTTGTGGTAAAAGTTCTATTTTAATTTACCAAAAAGAAATACTAATTTAGGCTATCGTTTTGTTGTTGCTGCTACTCTTGCTGTTTTTCCTATATACTGTATATATTCGTTTTAGTTACCATGCTGTTTTATTTTGTGTATTTTCGATGTAATATGATACCGATTGAAGCATGACGAAGAACAAAAAATAATTCTAAATACACGTCAGCTTTTGTACCGTAAGATCTATATTTTTTGTGCTTTCTTTGTTTAAAGAAAAAAAAAATTGTGAACTTGTAACTATAAAATAAAAACGTACTGTAACATAAAAATTTTGCCTTTTCTTAATGCGTTATACAAAAAAATGTGAAAAACTTAAAATAACTTGTGATATAAATTTGAAATAAAATTGTACTAATCATAGTGTAGGTCAGGCGTGTCAAAGTCGTGAGGGTATGCGAGCTGCATCGGTGAAATTTTGTTCAATAAATCGGCCGCAATCCATTTAAGAAATAAACTAGTCACCTTTTTTTCAGTTTTCAGGTTTACTTGATGAACAAAAAATTAATTTAGTTTACTTCAAAACTCTCAGCAGCCATTTTGACTTGTTTTGTGTCACTCAACACATCACTAGAAAGACGTTTAAAAGAGAGAAACACACAGGTTTAGTATTTTGCAGCGTGGTCCAGTGGTTAAGTGCGCCATGATCGTGATCGACAATGGTCTAGATTCAAAATCTAGTTGCGCCATTCTTTTGCGTATTTGGAAAGAAATATTACTGCACTTCTCTTGCTTGGCGAGTTTGGCAAGCGGTTCTAAATTTCAGTCATTCTCTATAAAACCAAAGTAAAAAATTGCAAACGGCCATCAATAACTTGACACCTCTGGAAGCAGGTCCGAGTAATTGTTTGCCCGATGTATAGCCCGTTTCTTGCGACTCAAAAAATAAATATAGAGATGAAATAAATTTAATATAATTTTGGCAAGGAATAAATTTTCTTCAACCATATTGTAGCGATACTCAGCAGCACAATTAAATTCATAAAACTTTTATTTTCAAACGTTTTCGGCTTCTTAACCCCTTTTCAAGAAAAACTTAAACTTAAATGTAATTAACAATAATGCGTCAAAACAAAGAAAATTAATTATTTATGCATGAATGATTTACATTGTGACCAATAAGTTAAAGCAAATAGAATTATAAAGCCAATTTTTAGTTTCATTAAATTATTTAAAAGTGAAAGTAAATTTAAAATTTATAAGAAAAGAAATAAAAAATTTAAAATAAAAATTAAAAAACATTTAATAAAAATGAAGAACCATTTGCATAAAGTTGTCGATTTAAACCAGGATTACGCTTTTTAATAAATAATGCTTCGTGTATTTTTGTGTGAAATTCCGACTTACACTTTTTAATTATTTTAAAGGAGTTTAAATTTAATTTGACAGAGGAACAAACATTACAACACATTACATGATTTTTTATTGCACTTGGCACTTGAGAGTTGAAGTCCAAATGCTCCTTAGCTCTAGTGCGTATGTCAAGTTCGCGTCACACGAACATGTAAATTCATAAATGACATTTGAACAAAGACCCAAAGGAGTTGTGGACTTCAATTCCAATTCAAATCAACCGTTAATGAAGAAAGAAATATTCGAAGAATTAAGAGGATTTGGAATTAATTTTTAAACAAGCTGCATAAAGATGAGAAACACCAGACTAGAGTTTCGCTCTTATTAGAGCTCATCAGTGATGCTTATCTCACCGCGAATCGAACCTGGGACCTGTAGTCTTCCACGCAGGTTATTATACCACTAGACTACAGATCCCGGACGACAGATGGACTCAAAGCAGCTGTTATAACTTAGTTATTCCCGGATTTACTGAACAAGGAATACATAGAATCCACTATGTTGTAATTCCAAGGCCGTACCTCATGACCGGGACTTGAGGTACGGCCTTGGAATTACAACATAGTGGATTCTATGTATTCCTTGTTCAGTAAATCCGGAAATAACTAACTTATCTGGTGTTTCTCATCTTTATGCAGCTTGTTTAAAAATTAATTCCAAATCCTCTTAATTCTTCAAATATAAATTTCTTCTTCGCTCGTCAAGCTCTAGGAGAGTAAGCGCGATGCTTAACGCTTGTCGGGTAAGTCCCGGTCATGAGGTACGGCCTTGGAATTACAACATAGTGGATTCTATGTATTCCTTCTTCAGTAAATCCGGGAATAACTAAGTTATAACAGCTGCTTTGAGTCCATCTGTCGTCCGGGATTTGTAGTCTAGTGGTATAATAACCTGCGTGGAAGACTACAGGTCCCAGGTTCGATTCGCGGTGAGATAAGCATCACTGATGAGCTTTAATGAGAGCGAAACTCGAGTCTGGTGTTTCTCATCTTTATGCAGCTTGTTTAAAAAAGAAATATTCATTCAATTACTTCGGTTAGCTACACAAGGACAATTTTTATACAAGGACATATTATACAAACAGATTAATGGTGTTACCATGGGATCACCACTTGGACCGACAATTGCAAATTGCTTTCTCGCCAATTTGGAAAACCGTATTCTTAAAAATAAAAACCAACATTCTCCAAAATTGTATTTACGTTACGTTGATGATGTTTTTGCTGTTTTGGAAAATAACAATGATTGTTTGTCCTTTCTAAATGTTCTTAATAGTCAACACAAAAACATAAAATTTACTCTTGAGCAATCTTCAGACTTTATTTGTTTTCTAGATGTTAAAATAGAAATAAATTGCAATAGTTTAGACACGTATACATAGAGAAAACCAACCAACACTGGACTTTTACTTAATTTTAACGCCTTTTGCCCACAAAAATGGAAATCTGGTTTAATTTTGTGTTTGCTTTACCGAGCGAAATTAATATGTTCCTCAAAAATGTTATTCAATCGAGAAATCAACAACCTAAGAAAAATGTTTTGTTTAAATGGTTATCCTTGCTGGTTTTTTAATAAAGTTTTAAACAAATTTGTGTCCAACATAACCGTTGATCGTTCTACTGATTGCCGTACTTATTATCTTACAATTCCGTACTTTAGTATTGACTCGAGACGTTTTTTAAATCGCTTATCAAAAATTTTCAAATCAAAATTTAACGTGAAAGTTTGTCCTGTCTATAAAACATTTAAAATTGGAAACTACTTTCAGTTGAAGTCCACAACTCCTTTGGGTCTTTATTCAAATGTCATTTATGAATTTACATGTTCGTGTGAAGCGAACTTGACATACATCGGTATGTCAACCCGACATTTGAGCACTAGAGCTAAGGAGCATTTGGACTTCAACTCTCAAGTATCAAGTGCAATAAAAAATCATGTAATGTGTTGTAATGTTTGTTCCTCTGTCAAATTAACTTTAAACTCCTTTAAAATAATTAAAAAGTGTAAGTCGGAATTTCACACAAAAATATACGAAGCATTACCGTATTTTCCCGTGTATAAGAGACCCTTTTTTGTTCATAATTTTCACTTTAAAAATAGGGGGTCTCTTATACATGGGAGTAAGTCTTTTGATTACTAAAAAACTTTTTTCCTGAAAATTTTGCCTAAAAATTGAAGGGTCTCTTATACACAAGGGTCTCTTATACACGGGAAAATACGGTATTTATCAAAAAGCGTAATCCTGGTTTAAATCGACAACTTTATGCAAATGGTTCTTCATTTTTATTAAATGTTTTTTAATTTTTATTTTAAATTTTTTATTTCTTTTCTTATAAATTTTAAATTTACTTTCACTTTTAAATAATTTAATGAAACTAAAAATTGGCTTTATAATTCTATTTGCTTTAACTTATTGGTCACAATGTAAATCATTCATGCATAAATAATTAATTTTCTTTGTTTTGACGCATTATTGTTAATTACATTTAAGTTTAAGTTTTTCTTGAAAAGGGGTTAAGAAGCCGAAAACGTTTGAAAATAAAAGTTTCATGAATTTAATTGTGCTGCTGAGTATCGCTACAATATGGTTGAAGAAATAAACTTAGTTTAACATTATTTCCAAGCATAAATGAACACAATAAATAGCGATCTAAAAAAATGTCCGATTTAACATTTTCCAAAACAATTTACTCAAGTTGACGATTTAAATCTTAACCAAATTAATTTTTAAAATTAGCCCCTTTCCTTTCTGAACAGACTTAGATGCAAAGGTTACGAGAAGACTACAATTATTGTTAGAAGTCCAATAAAAGATGAGTAGTAAGTTTTTTTCCGTGATAAAAGCATACAAATGTTTATAAAATAGTACTCTAAAACGTTTTTAACAATAAATTTTCACCAATCAGCACTATTAAAATTTTTTTTAAGTCATTTAAATTAAACTTGTTAATAAGTGCTTTTTATCATAAAAAGAAAAGTTATTTTAATATAACTTTAACTGTTGATACTCGAAAAGTTTCAACGTCAAACAAATGCTTTTGAGTTAAAAAGAAATAAATATCGGTCGCTTTTTAGTTTTTGTTTATTGATTTATCTTTCTTGTTCTTATCTTACAGTAATTTGACAACTTTTGTCAAAAACTCTCACTAAACTCACTGACTGGAGCAACAAAAGCCCGGAAGTTTAATTGCAAACTAAAGCTCAAAGTGTGATAATGTGAATAAAGCGCGCCACGAATGCGATTCACCAAAATCGAAACAATTTATTAAGTTTCAAGGTTGTAAAAAAAAGTTTAACTAAACGTCTTTGAAGCAAAATAAAATCAATAGAAAGTTTAAAAAATTGGTTACTCTAATTCCACCTTAAAAGCATTTTAAAGATTTTTTTGTCAAAAATAAGTCGATGCGTATATTTTGTTGAGACAAAGTAACTTTTTTTTAAATTTTAAGTACATTTTTTAAGTTTTTGTGTGCGTTTTGCAAATTGAAAGTTACTTTTAAAAGTAAAACACGTTTGCACAACAATGTAAATTCAATCTCTTATCTTTTGCCCTGGTAAAATTTTTTTTTTTTGTTCTATGATTATGTTCCTTCTATGTCTACGGTATTTTATTTTTTATATTATGGAAACCATTGGTGTGCTACTAAAAGAGTTGATTTAAAAGTATGCTATTGCACTGACCCAATTTTTTTCAAGGTTTTTATAAGCAACAACAAATTGCTTCTGTAGCTAATTTTTGTTTAAACCGCTCTCAGCATTGCAGTTAAGGTAAATGAACAAATGTAAAATGTCAACCGTTCAATGCTAAAGTCAAAATTACAACTTAAGAGCTCGTTTCCAGTTCCAGAGTCGAATGGAACCTTCTTTATTTGTTGTATTCATTTTTTTTTACTTCTTTCCGCGCTTAAGCGCTAAGCGAAGCAAAAAATCACTAAAAAAACAAAGACTACGATATTCTATGCTTGTTATGGAAACGAGCCTTAAGTCTAACCATAAGCACTACTGGGATTTCATTTCATTATATTTTATTCTTAATCATTATTAAACAGTTTGACACAAAAATTATAAATATTGGAAAGATCAAGAAAAGGAAGAAGCAGCACAACGTCAGATGTTAAACATGCATAAGTTAATCAGAAAGTGAAAGTATAAAACAGTAGAAAGCATGGCCACAACACCTTATTCAGATAAAAATATAAGAAATGAGAAAGAAAAAAGAAAATATAATAATAATATTATCAAACAAATTGGGAGATTGAATAGCCAGTGCATGACTAGTCTGCGTAATGCTGATGAGTGCCACAGCTAGCCAAGATTGAAATTTAGCTCAACTGAGCAAGATGAGTAAAGAAAAATCACTCATAAAAAGAAACCTCACCAGGTCCGTAAACCTTTTATGATAGATCAGTGTGTAAAAGTACACGCAGAAACATTCAAATTGATGCTCACTTCACCTCAGTAATTGTTGGAGTTATTCAGCTTTTCCTGCAATGGGGGCTCCGCTTAACCAGAGAGCATGTCACGCTACGATTAAATTTTATCAAATAAAGACATTGAACCTTTTCAATTAAGTAATTAAATCGACACCTTTTTGGATTAATTGTTTAGATTGAAACCTTTTTGGATTAATTATTTAGATCGTAACCTTTTTAAACTTATTGTGTAATCGCATTAACGTTGACGCGATTATTTAGAATTTATTTGTGACTATTTACCGTTGTTGCCCTGGACAGTGGACAGCTGTTTGAATTACCGATTTACGCCGTGAAGTGGCTTTGTTCTCGTTGTTGAAAAAGAACGGGTGTAAAGCGTTCCTTCACATGTGGTCGCTACAAAAGGTGTATATATACGGTGCGGCAAAGAGAAGATATTATTAAGTGAGATTCAATTGTAGATGCAGGTATAAAGGCAAATTCGAGATGACAAACGTATTCTGTGTATATTTTATGTATGTGAATGTATCTGTCGGGACGGCAAGTTGGTATTAAGCGTTAGAGGAAAGATTTATAAAATTCATTATATTCTTTTGCGGCTCCGTAAATTCGGTTAGGTAATTTGTATGTGTTTAATCTATTGGTAAATTGTAGCATCTCGTGTATAATTTTGGCGCTTGTTCTTATTTTCATTTAATCTTTTTGTCTTCGTTTCTTCAATATAATTAATTCAGATTTTAATACCTGTCTGTCCTTCTAATTCGCTAGGCCCCGCCAGTTCAACACTCGCATAAGCTCCTTTCAACAGGCTAGTGATTTTCTGCGATATTAACGTAGGGTTCGCCTCTAGTATCTTGTGGTTATTTTGGTACTAAGTAGGTAGAGCGTGACAGAGCAGGTCAATATCAACTGAACATACAAAGAAACTGTTGCGATTAACCACACAGTCATAAATAAAATTTCAAATTCTTGCAAAATCCAACTTTATTCATTATACCAGTTTTGATTGACTTTAAACTGCTGACTCTTGAGCTGGACAGAAGACTTAATGCTTTAGAAAACTTAATACAGCAAAATACAACTGAACAAAAAAGCTTTGAAAAACGAAGCGTATAGCAAAAGATTTAATACTGTATATTAACTCATGATGTTCCTGAAGATGATGGTAATGCTTGGGAGATAAAAACTACTACTCAGAACCAGGACAATTTCTTCCAAAAAGCTTTTAACCCTATTACGACTGGGGGGGGGGCGCAAACTGCCCGAGCTGTTAAAATGCTAAAATGCTGTGTGCTGCTCAAAAATTATTTGCACGAATTTCTTCAAATTTTATGACTTTTCCTGATTTTCATCCTTTTAAAAGTTGGTGCAATTTTTGTAAAAATCGCTCTAGTAATTTTGGAGTTATTAATAGTTTTTTGAGATCTAGTCACTAGCTTTTCGACTATTTTATAAAACACGAGAAAAAAAGCAATCAAAAGCGAGAAAAAGGGAAATCGCAAACTATTTATCAAAACAATTCAGACTGAGCGGTTCATTAAGTTAACTCAAATACTTTACGAGGCAATAAAACGCTTTCAATCTCGCTTTCCAAGGAAAGTTGCTTATGTTGAAAAAGCCGCTACTGTAGATTTAGATTTCTTTTCATGTAAAATTTTCTAACAAACTCGGAAAAATTCCAAAGCTTTTGATTTGGCTTTATTAAAAAAAGTTTATCTTACGATTGATCATACACTTCAATACTTTTGGTATAATGGCTTTTGGAACGAAAAATTACTATCATCGGAACTATTCAAGCGCAAAGAAATATCAAATGAAATAAAGCAAGCGTATAATAGAGAAGTTTGTTTCTCTAAAGTTTTTTGGAACAAACCTGAAAAAAATATCAACCTCAATTCTTTTATTGTAAACTCTAAAACGACAGAAAAGCGAAATGTTTTAATCTTATTAACAATGCAGTCAATTTTTTAATTTCAAAAAATCAAAAGAAAAAACCGGCTTTATACAAGTTATGTGATTTATACAAAAGGAGATACAGATATTGTAGACCAAAAAATTACTTTCTATTCGAGTAAAACCAAGTCTCGAAAATGAACCACAATTGCATTTTCGTACTTGCTTGAAATTTGTCGCATAATTGCAGCAAGTGTATTAGCAATGAATAAACACACGGAGCCGCGCAAACAGAACTTGTTTGAAGTTGGCTTTAGTCTTATTTTGAAATTAGTAAAACCTTTCATCCGAGGCAAGGTCTTATTCCGATTTCTTATTCCCACAGAGAAGAAAACTCAAAAAAAAAAGCTGACGATCGACTGTAGGCTAACGACCAGAAAAATGCATTTGATCTAATTAAAAAGCTATGGCTCTTGCGGTTTTATTTTTTACTTGTGAAAACTAAATTTTAAATAATACCCCTTTAAGTAAATGCGATTGTTTTTTAAATTGTTTTTTACGCTATTCCTAGAATAAGACGCGATAAATGTTTGATTAATGATATATTTAACAATTTTTGTCATTTAAATAATTTAAAATGACTAAATAAAGGAACAAACTTTTGAAACTCTAATTGTAACAATTAAAATCAATAAAAGCTTTCAACATTTCCTTTATTTCTTGAAAAAAACTACCCATATTCAGAAACGTGTAATTGACTTTTACTTTTCAAAATGAGAATAAATTCTGTATGCAATTTCCGTATCGATATTGTTGATAGCTCTGACCTTTTTTTAAAAATTTGCCAAAGGGGACGGCTGTTACTACATTTGAGTACCTAATTCGTCGGCAGCGTGGTCGAGTGGTAAAAGCGCCGTGCTTATGATGAACATGGCCCCGGTTCGAAACCCACTCGCGCCATTCTGTTATGTCCTTGGGAAAGACACTTTGAGGCACTTTTCCCTGCTTGGTGGTCTTGGCAAGCAGTTCTAAATTTCAGTCATATCTCTATTAAAGTACAAGCGGACAGCAGTATCTTGGCATCTCCAAAAGCAGGTCGGGGTAATTGCTTACCCTTAGCGCCTCCGTCGCTTTCCTGCGAGTCAGGAGGATAAATAAAGAAATAAAATAAAAAAATATAAATAATTAGACGGAAGACTAGCAAGCGCATCAGTAGATGCATGTAAATATAAGCTATCTTTTCGAAAAGTTTTTAAAAATTCATATTTGCTGAGTGTATATTATTTTCTTTGAAAATAATTTGTGATTTTGGAGTTAACCGAACTTTACCGAAAAAATACAGTGGAGAATTACTGTACTTAAAAAAACTAAACGAGTCAATTGACCCAAAGGCAATATATTTTAAAACATAATTCATGTAGGACGTTGCGGAATTAAAATTCATTTTATCATCAAGCGCCTTAAACTGAGTTCCGAAATGTCCTAAATAAACTATGTTTCGAAATATACTGGCTTTACTTTTTATTCTGAAATTAGTGAGGTTCCAAATTTTATGACCCAAAGGTATTAATTCTTTCAGTGCATACGCAAAAAGTCATTACTATCTATACATTCACACTAAAACAGGGGTTCCCAAACTGGGGTACATTTAGGCTTTTCAAGTGGTACATTATTATGTGAAAGAATATCCTTATTTAAGTTAAATTTTGTGTTCGGAAGAAATTTTAAAATAGACTCAAATGTCTGGAATTTTCGAATCCAGTAGATTGTAATTACGTAAAACAGGACAATGAAAAGAGAAGGTCTTTTTTTTCTTTTTTAGAGATCACCTTGATTTTTGACATGAATTGGTAAAATTCGTGGCTGATTCTAACTGAAGACCTTTTTTTTTAGAGAAACGTCACAAAATTTTGAGGGTACATGCAAACCTGTTAAAGTGTCCAAAGGGTACCGATAGACTAAAAGTTTGAGAAACTCTGCATTAAATCATTGATGTCGGAAGTTACAAATGAAGACAATTAACTTGTTTCCAAATGTTGAAATGTGGCGTAACGATTGCATTTATAATAGATATAGGCTGATTGAAGTCGTTATATCGCTTTATGTTTAGACGTCCTTTATACTTTATTGTATCACCAAGAATTGGAGGTTGAAGTTCATTAAACTAAAACGATATTGACAGTCGTTTATAGAAGGGGTCAAGAATGTCAGTTTAATCAAAAATTTGTTTTTTTCAAAGTGTTGCAGGCGCTATGCATAGAGCAACTGTCAAGCAATCATCCCGATCTGCTTCTAAAGATGCCAAGATATTGATGTCTAGTTAAAATTTTTTTGTTTGGGTTTTGTCAATTTTATAGAAATATAACTGAAATTTAGAACTGTTTGCCAAGACCGCCAAGCAGGGGAAAGTACCGTAAAGAGTGTTCTCAAGAACACAACAGGTTGGCGCAAGTAGGTTTTGAACCGCGATAGACATGGCATTATTAACCACTTTTAATTTAATAATAACGCGTTATCAACCACTCAACCACGCTGCCGACAATTAATTGAGTTGGTTATTGGCAAAAATGACAATAAAAAAAGCCAAAAACTTCAATTTTTTTGCCTTTTCAACAAGTGAAGATCTTTTTCTTTGGGTCCTTGCTTATTTTTGAACGCTTTTTTATTCTAACTGACAAAACACAAAATAAAAAAATTTTAATTTCTCGATTTTTATCGTTTTTATATATTTAGATAAAAAAAATTTTCAAAGTCAAACAAAAACCAAAAAAACATTTATAATGCCTGTGAAGAAATAAACACATATGCCTATGATACTATATAGATCTATGAAAAAATTTAGAAGATAGTTCCTGTTTAATTATTTGAAAAAAAATTGATTCATTATATTGCCAAAGATTTTGGATTGATTAAACATTAAATTTCAAGGGTGAGGACTGCTGTGACACCCGGGTCACTAGTTTGTCATCCCTGTCATTAACAATAAATCTTATATTTAAAACATTAATTGTGACAAAAAATAGCTTAAATTTTTAGATATCTAGTTTAAATTTTAAGTAAATTTAAATGAAATTTTTTCTATAGTTATAACGCTATGTTCAAAATAAAATCGCCGAAATATTTATAAACAAAGATTATGCAACTAAATCCTGGATATTTAACAGAATAATGTGGTTTGTTTATAACTTTAAAATTTAGATAAACGAAACATTAATGCATAATGCCAGTGAAGCGCTTGAGCAGCAAAATCAAGCCAGCAGCAGCTCTTTCTGACTTTTGAAGAAAACTGGTCCGTCCAAAAGTCCAAAACATTTTTGCTAAAAAGGTTAATAAAAAAACAAAGAAAAAATAAATTAGCTGTCATTCAGAAAACCAAGGAAATAAGATAGCCTATATTTGGACAAAACATAAACCATAATCGTCCCATTAAAAATTTTTGAAGAATTTTAAAAGAAAAAATGCAACAAATATCCTGCTCTTTTCAAATTTGCTAATCATGTCTTCAAACAATTTTTTTGAACCAGTTGAGGGCATTTTTGTGACTTAGTTAATGATGCCATCACACAGAGCAAAGTTCTGTTCAAACATTTTAAGAAATAAGCAAGATAATTTTTATTGAAATGCATCTTTCCATATTTACAATAAAAAAATATAAAATCGCAGTGGGAATTATTCTACAATACTTAAAGTATTGCAATCTCGGTCTCGATTATTTCTGATCTTTGTTTCAACCCGTGGTCCTTGAAATTTGCCTCGCTTATTCTCAAAATATTGTCTGGTTTCGCTCTCGAAGTATGTGGTCTTGACTACATCATTGTTACATAAAAGTTCTGCTGCCAATTCTGGTATTGCAGCTTAACTCACTTGCCTTACAGATCGTTTCTTGAACAATACCAAGTGCAATCTTACTATATGCCTATCTCTTTTTTGAAAGAAAGAGTTTTTAATTTTTCAGGCGTCTACGCTGCTGACCTTTAATTAAAAATAGAACACCACCACCACAGAGAACATCTTTCTAGTGCCAACAATAATCTTATTGAAATGGGTTTGCCAAAGCAATATGAGTCAAGCTTGATCACTTTGACACTGGAGCCGATCTCTTGCAATTGTCCTTCCACAATTTAAGTCTCGCTCGTTCAACGAGTTGCAAATGCGGTGCCATCGAACAGACAGCAAACCCTTTATAACGAAAAGTTTGTTTTTATTTCCTAAATTCTCAACTATTCCACAAATTTTTAAATAGTTTACTTTGTTCTTTTAAAATAAAACAAAAGTAACAAACAATTTTATCATCAAAATGACGTGCGTCGATTGACGTGTTTATTTTTTTGCATAATTTTAAATTTTTGTACGTTTGTGTTGATAGGTTGCATGCTTTATTGGATAATTAGTTTTACTTGTAGCTGCCAACTAAAAACGAAAATAGCACGCGACTGCTTTCGATGCTGAGTGTTTTTAATTAAAGAAACTAAAAACGTTTTTGCTGAGCACAATTTTCAGCGCCTGATTTTTGGCTGCGTGCCGATAGCAATGAAGCATTTTGTTAGAAAACAAGTAGCTACGTTAAAAAGAAATATTTCTTCTGGTCGGTAATTTTATTTCAGTCGTCGAAAGGTCAAAATCTATTTTTCCATATAACCTTTGTTCATAACAATATTATGTGTTGGTCTCAATCAGGAAAGTAGTTCTAAAACTTTTTGAATAGGAATTGATGTTTTGTTATCGTAATCGTTAAAAAAAAAACGTGCAAAAAAGTAGGTCAAGCGCTTGGCTACAATATTTCATAGAAAAAGTGCCAACCAAGTATCTGCAAAATTGAAAAGTTATTTTAAAAGATTAGTTGAGCCTAAAAATCAACTAAATGACGTTAAATCCGAAATAATTTTTTTGTTTACTTTTCAATGACATAATGCATTAAACAATCTCAAATTTTTTTATGACAATGACCAGAACAAATTACAATTAGAATATTGCAAATAGGTATGCTATATTCAAAAATCAATCTAATACAAAAAATACTAATAAACTATACGTTACCAGATTGCAAGCTATGTTTTGGTAAAAAATTGACTTTAAAGGCTTGTTTCTACTACAAGCGCCCCTTGAAACATTCTTTGTTTTATTGATTTTTTTATTTCTTTTTGCGCTTAAGCGCTAAACGAAGCAAAAATAAGAAACAAGAATACTCCATTTCACGCTCGTAGTGGAAATAAGCCTTAACCTTTAACAATCACTAATTTCAAAATGCGCAAAATTTTAAGAAATTAACAAAATTTTAATTTATTGGTTGCAAATTGGAGTAAAGTAAAAAAAATTTGGAAATTAAATATTTCTAGGGTCTGTTTTGTTATTTTGTGAATTGATATTAAAATTGTGGGACACCAGTGTACCTCTCTGCGGTAAAGGCTTAAAAAAGTTCCAAAAAAGAATAAGATTTTTATAGCTTTTACTGTCTTTAATGCTATTTCATACAATAGTTTGATCTAAAAGCCAAAAAATAAAAAAATATCATGCAATGGCAGCACAAGTCAATATTAAAAAAGTAAGATTTTGAAATGAGATTTATGTTTTTACTGATGTTGTTTTTGCTGCATGACAAACACTAGCAACCGGTAATGAAAATCTAAGTAAAGCTACAAAAAAGCAATCACACAGTTGAAAAGGTCATAATATCCAATTTTTTTTAAATTTATAGATGTTGAATTATTTGTAGATTGTTTAGTATAATTTCGTTAGTGGATCAAGATTTTGACGTGCAACTCACCCATGACTTGAATTCTTATTTTACTGGTTTTACTGTTAAGTATCGGTTCATGATATTTTGACATTTGAATTTCATCACTTTTTCACCTATGCAGTTTTGAAAGGCTGTGTTAATAGTTAATGATACGTCTCACTATATGCTTTGTCAAAACTTTGGTGATTTTAGGTGGTGAAATTTTTTCATTTTTTCTAAGAAAGCAAAATTTTTTTGATTCTTTCAATTTTTAAAACTGGCATTATTTTGAAACATAATCAAATAATATGTAAATCAAAATCAGTTAACCAATAAACTTTCTGTGGCAAGTAATTTATAATAGCCCATTAAAATTGCAATTCAAAAAAAACCCTTAATTTGTTTTGGAATTGCTTCAAAGAATTTTTTTAAAGTCGGACAGTCATCGATTTCAAAACAATAAGTTGAATTAATGCATCCAAATTGGGCACACATTTAAAAATAACAAAAGCACTTTACAAGCAGTTTATTACACTGTAAGTGTTTTATTACAACTAGAAAATTGGTTCAGCATACCATGATTAAATTAAACTTTAATTACTTGGTATCTCACTCTTTCGGTCATAATCCAACACTCATAACCATTGGTGAGGATAGGAGCAAAAACTGATCCAAAAAAGAAAGCTTTGCTTTTGTACACAGCTCTCGTTTCAGTAGAACTGAACGGTAAAGCTGGCGCATTACTGCACTTGCTTTTCCAATGCGGGTGTCCAGTTCGTTGTCCTGTCTACCATCACTCGAAATTTTGGCTCCAAGATACTTGAACTTCTCCGCCTGCTTGAGAGTTACTTCATTTGTTTGGAAAAAAACACTGAGCAGGGTACCTTGACAAACATATCATCTCAGTTTTAACCGTATTAATTTTCATTTCAGCATCATAACGTCAGAAGCATGCGTCAGAAAACCGATCAAATGCATATTGGAGATCACTTTTGTTCGAGCTTAACAATGCAAAGGTCATCTGCAAACAGCAGGCGCTGAAAATTACACTCCTCAAATGCAACGCCATTGCTGGAGGAACTATCTTTGAATAAATAACCTAACAAGTTTAAAATTAATTACATTCTAAATTATTCAATTTTTTAGACCACTGGGTTCATATTGACCTAATGGTACCACATGAAAGTTAAACAAAAGTGTTCCTTTTCATGCAAAACGAGACTTTCCATAAATGCTTTACATTATTTTAAATTTAAATACATTGAATGTTTCGATAATATTTTAATTACCTATAATTATGGTTTGTATATCCTGGAACACATGCGCTTCTTATGCGTTAACCTTATTCAGACTGCGTTTTTAAAAAACTTTGTACGACTGGGGGGGGGGGCGGAAACTGCCCGCGCTCTTTGTTTGTTTATATCTCAACAATTACTAGCGCTAGAATTGTCATTCAAGTTTGTATAGAAAGGGAATTTTATGATCTTTTAATATAAATAATTAAATGTTACATTTAAACAGCATTTGGGATTGAAAAAGCGAGTTTCAAAGGGTAGTCAATTTTTGTAAATTGGCTAAAAACGAGAGAGCGATTTGAGAAAATTAACAACTTCGGCTGTCTGTCAAACGTCATTAATATGTAAAATTAGACGTAAGAATGCTGATAGCTGAAATTCACTTGGCAAGATTATTACTCTTTACTGAGAAAAAAATTCTACAACAGCAAATCTGCTAAAAGCTGGTTTTATTAGTGCTTAGAGCACTTCGATCTTTGCTATTGATCAAATAAATTTTTTAATTCACTCCCTTTTGTGAATAATTTAAGCAAGAATTTTTATGACATAAAAAGAAAGGCAAATCATTACACAAAAAAATTGTGTTTGTAGTTCCACATCGCAGGGAACTTACCTTAATTTTTCCTCACTATAAAAGAATATTTCGACTTGACTAATTTATTTAGAGTTGAGTGATTTTGATCACATCGACTTCTTTTATTTTACAGAAATCCTTTTCTGTTTCGAATGTTTTCTTCTTTTGACTAAGTACGCTAATTCATTAACAAAATGATTGTTTATTAAAATTTTGCTAACGTTTTCTGACGTAATTGTTTAACTTTTAAATTTTGTACGCCTTGTTGAATTAGTTAGGTCTAGTTTTCGTAAGAGTTAAAAAAAGTTAAAATTTTTCGAAAAAGTAATTTAATTACTATCAACTTAAATTTCAACTGTGAAGAGTAATGTAAGTTTGTTCAAAACGTATGAAAACGAGATTTTTTTGCGATAAAAATTATTCAATTGATAGTCCGAATTTCAACATTATTGTTTGAAAAACAAAAACACCAGTACAATCATAGAAGAATATTGCACTCAAACACAGCTCAATGTATTTTTTTTGAATATTTTTTGAATTTGTTTATGTAAATTTTCGAAAGCTGTTGCCAGGCTGAACAAAAGATCGGAAGCGCCATTTCAATGCCATTTCTTTTTTCATTCCGGACCTGATATTTCTGATATACATATATCACAGCGACGTTTTTCTTCTGATTGAAGAGGAAATGTCGACAACAAAGCGGTATAAATGCTTGGTTCCACGACATTTTTGCTAAATATCAATTTTATTTTTTGTAGAATTTCACTGGTTAGACCAGTAGTTCTCAACCGGGGTGCCGCGGCACCCTAGAGTGCCATTTGCGTTTCGCTAGAATGCCGCAAGCTATTCCATATTATCCACTAGTCCAAAAAAAAAGTTGAGTGTTTTAATGTTATTTTGAATTATAAGCTTCAATGTTACTACATATATTTATGTTTCTCAACCTATGTGCCGCGAAAGATTTCGGAAAAAAATTATCTGGGGACGTCGAATATTGCGCTTTTTACACGTGAAATATGTACTACTCGGAGCGAAAACCGTTTTTATTTAGAAAGAACTGATTTGGGGAAGAAAATTTACAAGAGTGATCTTGAATTCAGGTGAAGAGCTTTTTTTTAGAGATCACATAATTTTGGTGGTGGAAATCAAGGATAGTAGCTGAAGTGCGCCGCGAACTTTGAAAGATACCAATTATGTGCCGCGGCCAGAACAACGGTATTATTAGAATAGAATTGATTTTAGGGACAAAAGCTAGAAATCTGAGCCCAATTCTGGGTGAAAACTTTTTTTTTTGTTTTTTTAGTCATCACCTGATTTTGGAAACAAAATTTGATAAAAATAGTCTTAAAGGTGCTGCGAATTTTGAAAATTTTTAAAAATGTGCCGCAATCGGAAAAAGGTTGAGAAACACTGGGTTAGACCTTGCCTTGAATGAAAGGTTTTACTAATTTCAAAACAAGACTAAAGCCAACTTTAAACAAATTCTGTTTGCGCGGCTCGGTGTGTTTATTCATTGCTAATACACTTGCTGCAATTATGCTACAAATATCAAGCAAATACGAAAATGCAATTGTAGTTCATTTTCCAGACTTGGTTTTACCCAAATAGAAAGTAATTTTTTGGTCTACAATGTGTGTATCTCCTTTCGTGTAATCACATAGCTTGTATAAAGCTGGTTTTTTCTTTTGATTTTTTGAAATTTAAAAAATTGACTGCATTGTTGATAAGATTGAAATGTTTTGCTTTCCTGTGGTTTTAGAGTTTACGATAAAAGAATAGAGGTTGATATCTTTTTTCGGGTTCGTTCCAAAAAACTTTTTAGAAACAAATTTCTCTATTACATACTTGCTTTATTTCGTTTGATATTTCTTTACGCTTAGCTTGAATAGTTCCGATAATAGTAATTTTTCGTTCCAAAAGCCATTATACCAAAGGTATTGAAGTCTATGATTGATTGTAAGATCAACTTTTATAATAAAGCCAAATCAAGAGCTCGGGATTTTATCCAAATTCGTTAGAAAATTTTACACGAAAAGAAATCTAAATCTACAGTTACGTCTTTTTCAACATAAACAACTTTCCTTGGAAAGTGAGGTTGAAAGCGTTTATTCCCTCGTAAAGCGTTTGAGAAAACATAGCTAATGAACTGTTCGGTCTCAATTGTTTTGATAAACAGTTTACAATTTGCCTTTTTCTCGCTTTTAGCTGCTTTTTTCTCACGTTTTATGAAGTAGTCAAAAAACTAGTGACTAGGTGTCAAAAAACTATTAATAACTCCAAAATTATTTGAACGATTTTCTCAAAAATTGCACCAAATTTTAGATGAATAAAAATCAAGAAAAGTCATAAAATTTGAAAAAATTCGTGAAAGAAATTTTAGAGCAGCACACAGCATTTTGATAGCACGGACAGTTTCCGCCCTCCCCCAGTTGTAATAGGGTTAAAGAATTAAAAATAATTACCAAGTTGACCGATCTACTGTATTTAATATTATTTTAAAATAAAGTTTAAAAATTTGGAAGCAAAACCTCACATTCAGAGAAAGACAAATCTTATTACTGAAAATGACCCGCGTTTTTGCAAAGGTAAATACAGTGTGCATGAGTAAATTAACATTAGACCTACTTCTACAGTACTACTGTTTATTAAATATAATTTGGAAACGTTAAATTTTTATTTAGTTATTTTTGGACTGCCTAACTACATACGATTTTGAGGTAAAATCCGCTTGTTTCTGCGGGCGTATTTAACATTTATTATCCCTCACCTGCTCAATCTTCAACAAGCTATTCAGATGCAGCACCAGCGATGTAAAAGAACAAGATGAAAAATATTTTTAAAAGATTGGAAATTTGTTATAACGCGGATTCACTTATAATGCAAATGGATTTATTGGCCCACAAATCTTCCTCGTTGTATCGGTCAAAAGTGTCTTTTAGTAAAATTAAACATAAAATTATGTTAGAGAAAAATCACAATATTTTTGGTTGTATCATTTAATATCTTAACGTTTTCATTAATTGTTTCTCTAATTTGTCGGCAGCGTGGTTGAGTGGTTAAAGCGCCGGATTTGTGACCAACACGGTCTCGGTTTAAAACCCACTCGCGTCATTCTGTTGTGTCCTTGGGAAAGACACTTTACGGCAGGGGTCGGCAAACTGCGGCCCGCGGGCCACATCCGGCCCGCGGGGCTCATTTTAAAAACGCATACACTGATTTTAGCCACAGGTGAATAGAATTATATCGGGAACGCACAGTTTCAGGTTTTTACGTTGTTCATCTCGTAGGACAACCTGGTCCAACTACGGGCCCCGCGGAACAATTTTGCACAAGCCTTGTCAATCACAAGCAGCGGCACTATGATTTTGGGACGAACATAAGAATTTCCAAGACCGATTCCAAGTGAAGACCTTTTTTTAGAGAACACACTGATTTTGAGACAAAAATAAGAATTTCGGAGAGCGATTCCAAGTGAAGATCTTTTTTTTTTTTTAGAGAACACCCTGATTTTGTGACGAAAATAAGAATTTCGGAGACCGATTCCAAAGGAAGACCTTTTTTTTTTAGAGATCACTATAATTTCGGGAGAAAAATAGCAAAATTAGGGATCAAATCGAAGTGAAGACCTTTTTTTTAGAGATCACTACAATTTTTGGAGAAAATATAGCGAAATCAGAGATCGATTTGAAGCTATGACTTTTTTTCTCACGCTTTGGCCCGGGGAGGTATAAAAAATCTAAATCCGGCCCCCGTCTTGAAAAGTTTGCCGACCCCTGCTTTACGGCATATTCCCCTGCTTGGTGGTCTTGGCAAGCAGTTTTAAATTACAGTCATATCTTTATTAAATTTCAAGCGGACAGCAATATCTTGGTATCTCCGGAAGCAGGTCGGGGAATTGCCTACCCTATGTATTAGCGCCTCTGTCGCTTTCCTGCGAGTCAGGAGGATAAATATAGAGATAAATATAGAGATAAAATAAATAAAAAAAATAAATTTGATTGTTACTAATTTATACAAAAACACGGCACTGGACCCCGCCATTCCCCCAGAGTTTTGACGTCTCCTCAATTTTTTCTGATTTTTTCTAGCATATAAGTAAATTTTCAATGGTTTATAGCAGTGGTTCTCAAACTGTGCGTCGCGACGCCCTGGTGCGTCGTTTTAATTTTCCAAGGGAGTCGCACAATAATTTCATTCGTAGCAATACTCAATTAAGCAAATAGTAGCAAATTTCAATGCAGTTTTATCACTTCATCAAATAACAGTAATTGTTGTTAGGGTGCAGTTTTATCAATTTACACTGACTGCTGGCACGTGTTTTTGAATTCCTTATTACGTAACTGCAACGATTGATTACTTATCACGTTTGCCTCGTTGTGTACGATGGGTGGTACATTCGTGGTATTCAATGCATTCGTGGTTATCACTACACTACGTCTGTATAATTTACAAACATAGATGTATAATTTACGAAATAAACTTATGACATCTCAAAATTTAAAATGTGAAAAATATACGTCATGTACCATCGGTGAACACTTCAAATATTATACTATCTTTGCCCTGATCCTGCTACTAGTCACGTGCTTTAACTACTGGACCAATGTGTAAAAAACGAAAATCGATATAACCATTTACGTCCCAGAGGATGCTTTGGCAAAAAAGCAAACGAGCTGAACGTGTCAATGAACGCATTCCTCAATTTTAATATTTTTTTTGCTCATACAAGCAAAGAATACACTAGTCAGTTATAAAATGGATGTAAACAGCAAGCTAATGTTGCAATTTAAGCGTAAATCTGCAATTGAAGATAATAGGCCTAAAAAGAAGTCTCACAAATACAGCGACAGTTATTTAGATTTTGGATTCACGTTTATTTTGCGGAATGGCGAGGAAAAGCCTCAGTGCGTTATTTGCAGCAAGGTATTGGCCAGTGAGAGCATGTTACTTAATAAGCTTAAACGTCATTTAAAAACATCACATCCGCAATTCGTTGATAAAACCAGAGATTTTTTTCTCAAAAATTAAATGATCTAAAGAAGCAAGTGTCCACCATTTCAAAATTCACGCAACTCTCATCAAAAGCTTTATTAGCATCTTACCAAGTGGCGCACAGAATTGTTAAGTCTAAAAAACCTCACACCATTGCTGAGGGACTAATACTACCTGCTGCAGTGGATCTTGTAGGTACGATGATAGAAGGAGCTGCTGAAAAGTTAAAGATGTTGCCGCTCTCAGATGATATCATGTGTCGCCGAATTGATAACATGGCACAAGACATTCAGGACCAACTGATTGATGAAATGAAACAGCCAGAATTCGGTTTGCAATTAGATGAAGCAACTGATGGCAGTCGAAATGCACATCTGATTTGTTATGTGCGGTTTGTTGACTTCTCAAACCAAAAGTTAGTAGAAGAGCTATTATTTTGTAAACCTATTGAACTTGGATGCCGAGAGATTGATCTTTTTAATATAATCGACAATTTTATTTCGAAAAACAACTTAGACTGGGAAAAGTGTATCAGTTTATGCACAGATGGCACCAAAGCTATGTCTGGTAGCTGCTGTGGACCGCGAAGTCTAATTCAAGAACGTGCACCAATGGCAAAATAAATGTATTGCATGATTCACCGTGAGGCGTTAGTTGCTTGAGAACTCAACCCTGAGCTTGGTGACACAGTTGACATCGTTACCAAAGTTATGAATTTCATTAAAACACGACCATCGAAGTCAAGAGTTTTTCAAGAACTTTGCGCAGAAATGAATGCAGAGCATGGAAGTTTGCTATTTTATTGTTCGTCCAGATGACTTTCACTGGGAAAATCCTTTGAACAAGTCTACGAGCTGGTGAATGAACTTCAAGCTTTTTTCGCAACAAAATAGTAATAATCTTGCTGATTGCCTAGCTGAGAACAAAATTTTATTAAAATTGGCTTACTTGTGTAATATCTTTGCTAACTTGAATAAACTGAATATTTTTATGCAAGGGCCAGATAAAAATATGCTTGACGTTTCAGATAAAATTTCAGCATTCATTAAAATGTCTTTGTGGAAGAAAGATGTAGAAAACGTGTCTGGAAGTTCTTAGTACTTTACTTTACTGTCAAGTTTCCCGGAAAAGAAAAGTACAATGCTTTCTTCAAATTTAGGAAGCGTATTTTTACAGCATCTACCGAATCTCCAGTTGAAATTCAAAAAGTACTTTCCGGAAAATTTACCCAGTTATGAACGGATTCGCCGTCCTTTTGCCCAGCCTACCCCGTCGTCCTTTACTGAACAAGAAAAAGAAGACTATCTTGATCTTACCTGTGATAATTCCCTGAAAAGAAAGTTTAATTTAGTAAATCCGACAAATTTTTGGATTTCTTTGAATGACGAATATCCAGCTTTGACGAAAAAAGTACTAAGAATGTTCATCTTATTTGTTACGTCCTGTCTATGCGAAGCAGGATCATCTGCTATGGCTGTCATTAAAAGCAAATATAGATCACAAATAAATGTTGAAAGAGAAATGCGGGGAGCAGTTTTGAAAATTTTCCCAAGATTCGAAGAACGTTGCAAAAACAAGCAAGCCCACACATCATATAAAATAATATGCCAATCTGTTTCGTTTTGATGTTGTATTAATAAATTGAACTTTGATTATAAGCATCTTTATTATCTTATTTTCAATTATATTTTTACTGGTGCGTCGCATGCCCAGTAAACTTTTCCAAAGGCGTCGCAACGAAAAAAGTTTGAGAACTACTGGTTTATAGTGATTGGCAGGGCTTGCGTAAGCATAGTCGAGAGGTCCTGACAAAAATAGAATCGCAGCCAGCAAACAAGGTGAAGACCGAAAAAAGAGCGTTTTTACTTATTAAAATAAATAATAGTTGTGGTTTTTAAACAAGTAAAGTTTTTTTAATTTTTTTTTTTTTTTTGATCTTTTGACTTATTAACATTTTTTAAATGCGTTTTGCACGCCAGCAAGAGGTTAGGTAAGATAAATTGGAAGAGTTCTTTTTACATAATGCAGCAATCTTTTAGCGCTCTCCTCACACAGAAACCTTCTCTACATGTAATTTGGCGGTATATTAAAAACAAAAAATTGGCTTTCACTTTGCAAATACAAAAAATTCCTTGAAGCTGCTTTGGTCACAATTTTAAAAAACCAGAGTTTTTTTCTATTTTTATGAGTAAGTTTAGATTACCTTTATTTTGCGACGCAATTGTTTTCGTTTTGCAGCACATCGGTTACAGAACATGAACCTAACGCAAGTTTACGTAACTTGTCGTTCAAGTGTTCATGGCGCCGTTGTAACACCATTTTTATTGAAATATAAATTATATAGTTTCGAAGATATTTATATAGAATTACAGGTATGATGGCATATAGTTTTAGCAAAAATGCTAATTTTGCACAAAAATAATTACTAGTCTTTGGTCACTAAACCAAAAAACTTTTTTATTTTTTTTATTTCTACGCATTTACGGGAATTTTAAAGGTGGGCCAATTTTTTAGTGTTCATCTTGATTTTGGAAAGAATATGGTGATAGGGCATTGGCTTTGTTCATTATTTTGTGTAGTCATGGGGGCTTGCAAGAGTTTGCATAACTAAAAATGCTTACATGCATGCATGATTGACAAAGAGCGCGAATTTTGCTTGCATGAAGAAGGGACACGAGTTTTTTTGCGTGAAAAAAGGGGACCGTCTCAAAAAAGTTTAAAAAGGCCTGTTTTAAGTGTTTCGGTTCAGTTTTACTCTGGGAAAAATTTAATCGTAAAAAATTTTATTTTTTTCAAGAAAATTTTTTGTTTTAAAAATAACGGGGTCAACGACTTAATGAGATTTTAAAAAAACGTCTTTTCAAAATTTTAGTAAATAGTTTATGTCTATTTTTTTGAAAAAGAAAAAATAAGTTATAATTGACTTAACTTCCGTTATTTTTACTTCTATTTTCATAATTTTAGTTATGCAAATTTCTTATTAAATTGTATAAAGGCAAACAAACTGCAAAATAAACATCAAATATTCGCCTAAAAATAAACAATATTTTTACAGTTGAAAAAAACGCTAAGCTATAGGCTACGTGTGCCAAAAATTTTTTTTGAAGAAAAGGGATAGAATTAAACTTAATCATTATTAAAAACGTGAATTGAATTATGCAACAATTTTAAAATACAATTTTAAAAAAATCTAAAACTTTTTGTTAAAAAAATATTAAATTACTGTGTCAGAAATGACCAAACATTGGCAATTAATTTGGTTGTGTTAGTGCGTGAATCCTGCAGTGTAAAAAGCAAACCATCTTTTTTTTATGCCATAGTTAATCATTTTTAATAAATGCGAGGGGTTACGAAGTTTTGTATCCACCCATTTTTTTAAACCGGGAATGTCCAACCTGCGGCCCACTTAATATTTCTATGCAGCCCAGTGCTTACTCAAATTTTTTTATTATATTTTCATAATTGTATACAATTCAATATCACTGCTGTCATAGTAATGTAAAGGAGACAATTTAAATACATCAGTTGATTGCAGGGTTAAGTGACGTCCAATGAACTGATTTATAAAAACTATTGTGGAGAAGCTTGTCATGAAAACGCTCATTTTCAGTATTCGCATTGTTTTGCGTCATTAGTATTGATTATGTTATTTCCAAACAATTTTTACAATATCAATTGATACCTAATTAGTGGTAGTAAGTGACTTTAGTGGTAGTAAAGATATTAAATTTGCACCAATGCGCAGTGATTTGGAATAAGATTGCAGTAGTGGCAGTGATGCTGCTGGTGATAAAAAAGAGAAACGTGTTAGTTTATTAGGAGGGCGGAAAGAGGATCAAACATTTTCAGAGATTTTAGGTCCAGTCGTTTCTAGTCGGCAAAACTCAGGTGGTTGAATTGCTGAAAGTATGGGTAAGTGGTCCGTTGTAGTCGCACGCAGACATCCAGTGACAATGCACAAGGTGTCATTTCGGACATTGTCTATGAGGCGAGTATAAACGCCGCGAAACCAGACTGGTGCGCAGTACTCAGCTATTGAGTATACCAGGGATAGGGAAGCTGTGCGCAATATTTCGGCAACAGCACTCCATCCTAAGCTTACAAGTTACCTCAGCAATGTGACGCGCGGATAGTTTTTGCGCAATGACATTAGATGGTGACGGAACGTGAGCGATTTTTCAAGTTTTCCGCAAAACAAGTAGGAGTTGAACAAAATGGTAAAAGTCTATTGCTGTTATAAGCATTTTGCTCACGTTGGGCTCTCGGTTATTTAAATGAAAGGCTACCATCACCGTCTTAGTGCCATTGAATTTTAGCTTCCAAGTCTGGAGACAGGCCAAAAGTGTATCATGTCTTGATTTCCAATTTTCAGGGGAAAAGTCTCCTTAAAAATCCCTTCCAATTTCTAGAAGAGTGCAAAGTCATGTTTTGACTTCCAATTTTCATAAAAGAAGGCTCCTCAAAAGCCTTCCAATTTTTAGAAGAGTGGAACAATGTCAGATTGTTTGCATGGGTAAACTTTCTGGAAATCGTGAAGAGCAATTCGTACATGTACTGTAGAAGTTGAAAAGGAGGAAAGCCAAGACCGATCTCTGAAAAATGCTGTTTTTCAGACGACAAGGCTTGCTTTGCTTGTTGTCACAGGTAGTAAGAGTTAAACTTGGGTTTGGCAAACTGCATAATCATTTTGTCCATGCCCTTATCCGGCAGAAGTCTAAAGCAGCTTGCAAGTAAGGACACGGTGCCAGACAGAGGTATATGCCGCCAACAGATTAACAAATCGACAAAAAAATCCTCGATGTTTTCTGCCTATAAAACAACTAGATCCACGGTTGACTTCCTGCCTCGAAACCAAGGCTGCTCTCTAAACAGCAAGTAATCGAAATTTATTTGATGCAAGCGTAGATAAACTCCTCGAGAATTTTTTAGGAGACACAGAGCAGAGATGTTGGCCAAAAACTCTTTGGGTCTTCTTCGGGTTTCATCGGAGTTAAAAATTGCTCTACAAGGGCCCTTTTCCTGATCTTGAAAATTTTGGGTCAGCGCAAGCACGAAGAAAGAAAGTCATCTCACCAGGACTTCAAAGCAGCAGCTGCATGGATATTTTTAATATTAATTACATAATAATTTTAATTGTTAAATCAATTTTAAATCTATGTTTTAATTTCCAGCATTTGGTCATGGCATCCAATACTAAAAAAGGAAACTTTATGTACCTTCCTGCACTTTTGCGGTCCGCCAAATATAATTAAATTTTTATTTTGGCCCAGTGTGAAAAAAGGTTGGACATGCCTGGTTTAAACCCATCCCGGTCGATTTACTTTATTAATTTAGTTTGTTAAATTGAACGTCTCTGTCGCACTTCTGTTCACGACGATTGTTTTATTTGTAAAGCTGCATCAGATCTTGTAGTCATAAAAGTAAAGCAATCTGATCCATTTTTGTGCTAGCGTGATTTAAGTCATTTGTAGCCTATACAGTACATTATTTCAACATATTTTAGATTGTTACTTTGTGTCTTATAAATTTAAGTGACAAATAGCCAAATTTTGATTAAAATACAACAATTCGGTTTAGTTTAATTTGCTTTTTGAAATAAAGAAAGTAAAACTTAGGACACTTTCTATAAAACAATTTTATTCAAAACAAAGTATCTTGTTTTTTATGCACTAATTGTATTGACGACGATGCGTATCGTAGCGCGATGGCACCAAGCCGTGAGGTTCGAGACGGCAAACTGTAAACCTCCGGTTTAACCAAAAGACTGTTATATGTACTGATTAATCCTATTTATTGTTTTAATATTTTTTGTGTTTTTTTTAATTTAGGATCCACGTCGCTCAGCCTTTGTTAATGTAATCAGACTGATCGTAATAATTGTTTTCTTTCTGCTTGATCTCCAGCCGTGTGTAATTTGTACTTTTCCACTTTTTTGTCAAAGTATTGATAGTTTTAAATGATTGTAGTGCAGCTGAAGTACGCTCGCTACATACATAGTTCTTTAATTTAGATTTTTTGTTGTTGAGATCCTCTTATTTTAGTTAAAATTTACTTTCATGTTCAATTTGTTTTTCTTCTTTACTTTTTGATTTCTCTTAACATTTTATTTGAATAAGATTAATTGATTGAAACTAATTAATTTTTTGTGTTTGAAATAGTTTTTTGGGTAATTTTATTTGGATAACCAAATTTGTTTTGTATCTGTAACTAATTTTTGCGATCCAATACAAACAAAAATTTCAGAGCCTGACTCTAGGCAGGTTAGATAAAGACGATTTAATTCTCCTCGTCTCACAGAAACACTACCTGTTTTGTGTCTAATGAATGCGCCTACTTGATCTTGGTCAAAAATTGTTATTGAATTATCGAGTCGTCGGAAAATGGCCAGCTATTACTGAGGATAAAAGATAAAAAATTTGAACTGGAAAAAAAGTGTGATACAATGTAAATAAAAAAATCTAAATTTAATGTTTTTTTAACTTTAATGTGTAAAGAAAATAAAAAACGCGTAGTATTTTTTCATTAATTCAACGTTGGCGATGTGCAAAAAAACAATTTATTTGAAATCGAACAACTCGTACTTTGCTTTGATTACTATTACAAAAAAAAGCTTGACACTAGAAAGGCAAAACAAATCAATTGAGGCAATTTCAAATATTGCTCTCTTAAGGCCCGTTTACACTACGAGCGTGGAAAAGAGCATTCTTTGTTTCTTTTATTGATCTTCGATTGAAGCGAGCGCAAAAAAATCAATAAAACAAACAAAGAATGCTCTTTTCCACGCTCGTAGTGGAACAGGCCTTTAAGCCTTTAATCAGAGTAGGGCAACAACAAAATTTTTGGAGTTTTTTATGTGTTGCGTTCTGCAGCAAACAAGCGGGAAAGAAAATTAACGCGACAACTATCCATGAGATGGTGTTTGTCAATTGACGCATTGCCGTTCTAAACTGAAGAAGAAAAAGAGTCCTGAAAATAAAATAATTTTTTGTTTTTTTTCGCTAATAATTACATAACTTTTGTTACGAAACTATTATATTTGAACAATAATGCCAAGAATCAATGTTAAAATATACTAAAAACAGGGCGCACTTAACATAAAAAACTTAATAACAGGAACCTTGCTAGGGCTGTGGAGACGGAATGAGATCCGGAGCAGAGAACCAGAGCTGAAAGAAATTTTTGAATCTGTAGTTGAAGCAAGCTGTTTTTTAAATGTTGCAGAGGAGATGAGGTTGGAGTAGGCAAACCAAGCTGGGTTTAACTAGAAACTGTCTTTAGTGTATAGCAGCCTGAATTAGGTCATAGAAAAGAACAAGCAAAAAAAAGACATCCAAAATTTTGAGATAAATTGTTGAATTGGAAGTTTGTTTTCAAAAGACTACAAGAAATCAAGACTCGTCATAAAAGTAAAAAACAACTATTTTTTCGATAGAAACATCGACTTTTGATTGGTTCCTTTTTGGCAACTTATTAAACAAGTTATATTATCGGGCACGTAGCTTAGTTATACACAGAGCACTTTATAAAGTCGGAAAATTAATCTGAAGTGAAAACTAAAAATATTGATTGCTCAATATAAAATACCATGCAAAAGCAAAGCAAAAATAAAACTAATGTTTAAGTTTGATCTAAATTACTTGAATAAGAAAATTCAGGATCCGTAAAATATATGTTGTTTTTAATTTAAATTGTTTTCATATGATGATATTCATATATGAAAAGCGTCCAAATATGGCTTGCTAGTACTTGACCGGATAAATTCTTCGAAACAAAACGGAAACAGTGAAAACTTTTTTAATTTTTCACCACACACCATTCACCGAACTAACCAAATGATCGCCAAGGCTTTCGATTGCCATAAAGCTCAACTTACGTTGCGTAATAAGCATATGAAACAGTGCTAAATATACCTAAATTTTTTTGCTGACTCATATAAAAGCTTTTAAATTTTCCTGATGTTTTCAAACAAAACTGTTAGCGATTTGTCATTTTTTAAATGGTTTTTAAATGGTTTAAATGGTCTAAAATTATTGAAACGTACTTATCAGAGGTGCTTTGTGATAGTATATGATCATCTATCAAAAGACGACAATCGAAAGACGTTGATCATCTATAGAAAATTTACCAAAATGAATCAACTTTATTTCAAGACCAAAATGCTTGACCGACCAAAAAAAATCAACTTTTTCTATGCACAGCAACCTCCAAAATTTTTTTCTGCCAAAATTTTGGTTAGCTTCGAGCCGTTATCATTTAAAGCAAATTGATAACCTATTAAATCTTCATGATTAAACTGATTAAAATCTATATGGAAAATCTATAAAATAAAATTTAGAAGTTTACTAAACAAAACAGCAGTTAAAATGCAAATTTGAAAATGTACAAATTGTCGCGCTTTGCATGTCTCCATGGCATTAAATTAAAATAGCCATTCTTGCTTTTGTTAAAGTATGTAAAAATATCTTGAGACAACGATGTTGCCTTACAAGAAAAAAAAATGCTACTTTAATGTAGTTTGCACGAATTTTGCTACATGTTTACTTTTTTCCACCATATAATGTATAACGTCAGAAAAAAAATTTTTTTCACTTTTCAGATAACCGATAAAATACTAGAACCTGAAATCAACAGCAAAAAATTTATAGGAAAAGTGCGAAAAATTTCATTAGTCATAAACTTTTTTATTATTTTATTCTGATACAAATCTAATAATCGCTGCATTTTAGCTTTTTAGTTCTGAAGTATCAAATTGACTATCTAAATGAATTTTATTCTTGATGAATAGAGAAGTTGTGTTTGATATAAATCCACAGTTACCAGTTCTTTACTTCCTTGACACCCAAGACACACAAGTTAAATAATTAAGAACCTAAGCAAATTATTACTTGAAATCAAAAATCACATGATATGAAAATTATTTTCATGCTTCGTCTTCTACTCATTAAAACCATAAATCATGTTTCTTGTTTTTGAGCGTTTTGGTATCATTAGTTACTGAAGTGAATGTCAAAAATTGAAAAAAAAAGGTTTTTAAATGTCAAATCTTTTAGTTTGAAGAATAATTTTTCAACACCATTAGTTTGACCTAACTGTACCTGTCGCGATTTTAGCTAACTGCTGCAACTACTAAATCACAGAAAGAAGTACTGGAGTCCTGGATTCTTATGTCTAAGTCCTGGATTTTGTCCTAGAAAAAATAATTTCACAATTATAAGTCTAGTAAATGTGGCGAGTTTCGATACCATACTCTTTTAAGTATTCTCATATACACTTTTTATACTTTTATACTTTACACTTTTACTCATATACACAAGTATTCATGCGCTGGTAATATACACTTTATGAGCGAGTTTTTGTAATTTTGTATTTGGAAAAAAGTAAATGGTTTAGTGATACCTGAACCCTGGCTGGGTCTACGATGATTTCTCTAAAACAATTTGTCTAAAATACAATTTGTCTAAAACAATTTGAGGTTAGGCTAAGAGTCAGAGGGTTAAAAAAGTTAGGATTAGGATTGTTAGATTAGACAAGGGTTATGGTTACATTTTTCTAACTCTCTAACTCTTAGCCTAATTTCAAATTGTTTTAGACAAACTCGTCGGATACCACCCTGGCTATCGGTCATGTCGCTTTGTATGGGAAATTGACTTATGAGCCGCAAAAAACACACTTTCATTTGACTTTTAGAAAAAGATTTTTCTTGACTTTTGAATCAAAATGAAGGCGCCTGCTCTACTTATCAATATAACTTTTTTCCCAACAAAGACAAAGATTACAAAATTCAGTAGAGTTTGTTGAAGAAGTTCTGACGCTGCAACGTTGTGAATTAGTCTGTCTCTTGGGTCGCGATGACGGCCTTTTACAACAGACCTGAAAATGAACTTTAAAAACAGTTTGTTTTTTAAAAGTTAAGTAAAGACAAAAAAAATTCAATTACTTCAAATTGAAGGTTAAAACGTGGCTTTAGGCTTTTAAATGTTTTTTTAATTTTTACAGTGTCCGAAGGGACGTTGCATATGCATCTTAGGGTAAAAAATTTAAAATAAAAAAGCGCTTAAATTTTCCTAACCTCGCAGCATGTAAAAAATTTCTTGGCAAAAACATGTCGTTATTTCTAATTTGGGCTTTCTTTAAATCGTGAAGCTTTGATTGCAATGATTTAATTAAAAAAACGCGACATTGCCTATGTTGCTTTCTGTGCAATTGATGAAAGTTTTCCATTTTTTTGTCGAAACCGATGCATTAAATCTTGCACTAGCGGCAGCCTTAGGTCAGAAAGAAAAACTTATTTTTTCTGGAACATTAAACAGGTCCAAATAAAAATAATCTCAAACTGAGATTTAAATATTTACTCAGAAATATATCTTATTTAAAAAAGTTTCCAGACCTGGTGAGGTTTACTCACCTTGCTTAGTTGAGCTAAATTTCCATTTTTGATTAGCTATGCCACCCATCATCATTGCGCAGATTATTTATTCACTGGTTATACAATTTGCAATTTATTTAACTATTTTCCTTGTAATATTTTATATAATTCTTTTTTATCCTGGTTAAGGTGCTGCGGCCATGTTTTCTACCGTTTTTTTCTTGCACACTTTTAGCTATCTTCTACAAGTTTTAACGTCTGACGTTGTGTTGCTTCTTCCTTTTCATGATTTTTTAGTCTTTATGATTTTTTTTGTGACTTTTTTAACAAAAATTGAAATTAAAAATAAATGAATTAATGAATGAACTAGAAAGAAGCAACCGCTATAATACGAGGTCTGTTTGAAAAGTATTGAGACTGAAAACGTAAAATCTTTATTATAAGCACTAACGAAAAACTACAACTTTTCTCCTTTAAAGCAGTCCCCTTTAGCTTTGATACACCTTGCCATCCTCTTCTGCCACGCTTTTATGCATTCCTGGAGGGATTCTTGCGGGATCTCTTGGAGCTCCTTCGTCACGGCCTTTTTTATGATTTCTAAATCCTCAAAATGTGTTCCTTTGATGACTTTTCTGATTTTTGGGAAGAGAAAGAAATCGCAGGAAGTCAGACTAGGTAAGTATGGCAGCTGATTCAGCACAGTGATGTTATTTTTGGCCAGAAATTCACGGATACTCTAGGCATTGTGTGCAAGAGCATTGTTATGATGGAGAAGTCAAAAGCTTTTTTTCCACAAACCTCGTCTTTTTTCTCGAATTGATTGCATTGAACGTCGTAAAATGCATTTGTAGATGTTGATTGATGGTTTGGCCTTGTGGCAAAAGCTCCATGTGCATAATACCCTCACATCGAAAAAAGCGATCAATATCATCTTAATTCTGGACTTGAATCTCCTCGCTTTTTTAGGTCTTGATAATGTTGCACTCTTCCACTCAAGGCTCTGTCTTTTGGTGAGAGGATCACACTCAAATATCTATGACTCATCACCCATCACCACTCTCCTCAACAAATCCGGTTCAGTTTTCAGTCGTTTCAAGACGTCATGACACACTTGAACACACCGCTCCATTTGGTCCTCGTTCAACAAACGTGGGATAATTTTGGCACAGATCTTTTTTATCCCCAAGTCCTCCGTAAAGATTGTCTTTACTCTTTCGCATTTAATGCCTAGTTTATTTGCTATCATTTGAACTGTTAATCAACGGTCGCCAGCACTTTCTGGCTCACAAGTTTAATCTTTTAATCATTTTTGCTGGTTGGAGGCCTTCCACTTCTGGGATCATCCTTCAATCTCCTCCTTTCCCTCTTTGAATTTTTTTGCCACTTAAAAACACAAGCTCTTGACATTGCATTATCCCCATAAATTTGATTGAGCGAGTTTAGAGTCTCTGTTAGAGGTTTTCCAATCGAGCAAGAAATTTCAGATTAATTCGTTGCTCTAAACTTATTTCAAATTTACGCAGCAATGAAGCCAAAATAACTTAAATTGTAAGACAACGATACATACTCAAGTGCTCTTGCGCAAAAAGGTATAAAAATTTATGCAATAGTGATAAGAAAGTAAAATTGCATTTTTACACTCGTGAAAGCTTGCACTTCCTTGCAAATAGCGCTTTTTTCTCTAATGTATTCACAAGTTGCGCAGCAAACAAAGTCTCAATACTTTTCAAACAGACCTTATAAAAACCGTTCATAAGGGAAAAAATAACTAAAATAGTCAAAAGTTTTTGTTATAGTTGATCGAAAATTTGTTAGTTATATGCTTGACCATAACACAGGGGGAAAAATTGTAAATAATGAGATTATTCGGTGGATAATGAAACTCCGCACATATGACTTTTGATATTACTTAAAAAGTAGCGAAGAAAATGTTCCAGCTAATGCATTATCTCTCATAAATGTGTAACTATAAAAACAAATAAATAAGCCACAAAATTGCAAAACCTTTTTGCAAGATTGGCGCATTTTGCCCGAAAACGAAATTTGTCTTTTACACACGATCAAGTACAAATAGGCATGGTTTCGTGCATAGCCTGTGCAGAAATCGATCATCAATTTTTTGAAAAAGAAACTGTACGCTGAAATTTTGTTTAAAGTTAAAGAACCAATTTAACGCTTGAATTTTGCTTTTGAAGGCTTTTTCCAGTATACCGGTCAAAATCATTTTAATAGCTATCATTGATGAATATTTGAGGCTTCTTTTTGCGTTTTCATGTCTTGTAGACTAGCACATTAGCGTCAAGCCATTAGCGGGTGGCAAGTTTGTTGGCGCACAAGTTAGCTGAGCAAAATTTTTTTATTGCAAAGATGAGTCTCGAAATTAATTTAGCAGAAGGGAAATTACAGCTAGAAAAGCTCAGAATTAGAGATTCTCAAACTCACTTTGCTTTTGACATTTGTTCAAGAATTAAATCTCAGTCTTGGTCTGGTTCCATCTGCAAGTCCTTTTTTCTTTCTCTTTGGGTATTCACTATTGAGTGGCAAAATTAAACAGTCGATTTAATGATTAATTTTTTTGTTAACGATCACTTATAAATTTACAAACGCACATATACATACGCAGAGACTGTAAAAGTATTTTGCATTATTGCTTAATTTGAACGTTGCATTTTTGATTTGATATTGCAAGTAGCGTTAGCCCGCCGAAAATGGCTAAGTAGTTTTTAAAATAAACATTGCTCTAACGATCAAACTTAGATTAAAAAGGCCTAATTTGCAATTCTTTATATTGGCATAAGTGTTAAACAATGTTCCATATCGGGTATGTCCAACCTGCGACCCACTTAAGGTTTTGATGCGGCCCAGTTTTCCAGTTTTCTGGTTATAATGAAGGTTACGAAGAAAAGTTCCGCGAGATTGCTGAAAAATATTTGAGGCGGAAATTGATAAATAAGAGTGTGATTCTAGGAGAAGATCTTTTTTTTTAGAGAATACATGGATTTTAGGACCAAAATTCAGAAATTGTAGCGAGAAAATGGATGAAGACTTTTTTTTTTAGAGAGTACCTGAATTTAGGGACAAAAATTCAGAAATCGGAGCAAGATTCTGCGTGAACAGCTTCTTGCTGCCCACCGACTTTCACTCAATATGAAATTTGGCCCAAATTGGAAAAAGGTTGGACATCCCTGCTTCACACCCTTTCAAGACCTTTTTCTGCGCTGCAATAAATCAAACTTCTTACAATTGAATATTTACTTTTTATCTAGGCTAGGTTTTGTACCTCTTTGGCTTACAAACTTAGGACCGGTTTTGATCAATGCCATGCTTGGTCCTTAAAATTTAAACATCTAATACAGGGGCTCCCAACCTTTTTTGTCATCCATACCCATTGTTCCGTTAAGACATTCGTCGGACTCCTTTAACATTTAGGATAAATTTTTTCTATTATAGTTTTATTTTCCTGATTATATAAATTTAATTCAACAGATATATTGACAGAATAATAATATTACATTTATTAATGCAACGTATTTTTTCTTAGCAATATTAAAAAAACAAATAAGTGGCATCAATTTATAAACACCTTCATGATGCATTTTAGTGAGACTCTTGTTGTAACATCATTTCAAACGATTATTTAGTTTTGTTCATAAACCTGTAAATTATTGTCCACTTGCAGAAAGTCCGTATCGTTACGGTATTTTTTTTTTTTTATCTCTATATTTATCCTCCTGACTCGCAGGAAAGCGACAGAGGCGCTATACATAGGGTGAGCAATTACCCCGACCTGCTTCCGGAGATGCCAAGATATTGCTGTCCGCTAGTAATTTAATAGAGATATGACTGTAATTTAGAACTGCTTGCCAAGACCACCAAGCAGAGGAAAGTGCCGCAAAGTGTCTTTCCCAAGGACACAACAGAATGGCGCAAGTGGGTTTTGAACCGAGACCATGTTGATCATCAGTCCGGTGCTTTAACCACTCGACCACGCTGCCGACAGTATTATGCCGGTATTCTACCAAATATCCTACCAAACAAAAATTAATCCTACCAAGCAAAATTGAATAATCAAAATCCAACCAAAAAACTTCATACCTATTATAATTTAATTTTGTACCACAGCTCCCAGTTAGGAACCATTGCTCTAATAGATAGATGTAATTTATTGAATAAATTTCTTACAATGCATCCCATCTGCAATACTTCGATAGAAGAAAAAGTATTTAATGCTTCTCGCTTCTAAATTAAAAGCATACGATATAACTGCAAAAAATAAGAAAGGGTAGTTAGTAGTCGCACTATGTCAGCGTCGACGCGGATCCTTTAAATAAAAAGTTTTCTATTTAAAATGTTGACACCGTATCGGTCTGAAATGAAACATTAAATAATTCATCGCTTGAATGTTAATTGCGCCGCTCAATCATAACGCGTTATGAAAAGAACTCGATGAAATTATATTTAAATTATTTAACTCTTGAAATTACATTTGATCGGTTACATTGTGATCTCTTTAGAGAATATATTGTACTTGTTGAGAATTGATTTTTCACATGTTGCATCCACTTTGGTCTGGATCCTTTTTAAATGGTTTTTCACATTGATTGTGTTGATTTAGTTATAGTAGCGTTTCTTGATTCTCAGTAATTTGGAAATTATTTTACGCTCTATTGCATCCGGTTTGCCTTGGATCCTTCATCATCACTTTTAATGTTTTGAGTTCTTTAGTTACGTAATTTTGCATTTTAATATACAGTACAGTATATTACTTTTTCGGTCTCTCTATTTTACAATATTGAATTTAGAGAGCAATCCAGATGAAAAAACAGAAAATTAATGGTGTACAAATTTTTGAGTGATGAATTCTATGAATTTTAAAGTTTTTTAAATTTGTCTTTTCTAGCCCCAAATTTATTTTTTATCAGCTCTTCTCCGATTGTTTTTTTTCAATGTGTTTTTGGGTGTTGGTTACGGTAAATTTTTCCGATGTAACTTATTCCATTTAATTCGACGAATTCCGAAATTATAATTTCATTAAACTTTCTTGATGCTGCTTCAAGTTTCTTTTCGATGAAATCTATTCCCAATGATTCGATGCAGTTCGAAATTCAATTTTTGAACTCTTTCTAATCAGTGCTTAACTGTTAATATTTAAGCCAGTAATGGCAGATTGTTATTAATTAAAATTTCTATTTTTTAAAGGGTCACTTCATGGAATTTTACCTTAACTTTTCGCGCTACCATTTCGCCTTAGAGGCGACGATAACTTATGCCTGATGACGTCCATAAGACCGAAACAGGCCTGTCGTATAATAACCGTCCTCTTTGCTAACTTGTTTTGTCGCCTTTTTACTGTTCCTATTTAACTCGTTGAAATTACATTTAATAAATTACATTGTGATCTTTCTAGAGAATACACTGTGCTTGATGAAAAGGATGTTTTAATAATCGTCACTCCTATGCTATAGTTGCATAACTGATTTTTTATAAATTTTGAGATTTATTGTTCAGGTTAAATCTTTATTAACGATGCACATTTTTCCGTAATTTTGAAGAAATTTTTCCAAAATTTAAAATATTGCCACTTTTTCATTTTTGCATATCTTTTTTGAATAATTTTTTTATGCTGTGCTCACGTATCTACACCTTCTGTATTTATTGAATATAAAATTTTACCCAATTACAAAAGCTTTTTTTTTTCTACATTTAGGTATATGTTGTTGAACTACAAAGAAAATATTTTTTTGTCTTTTGTGACATATTTTCATGCTTCTACAGCACTACCACATTAAACATACAGTAAATTTAGTTAAAGTGTTATGTTTTTATAGCAAGCAGTATTGTTTGAAGAATGGATCTTAACGATGTCACCATTTGAATTTTCTTTTTAACTTCACTCTTACTTTTAATTATTCAAATTATGAAAAATTCAAACGTAAATAAAGTAGCTACCTATGCTACGTCTTTCAGCTCCTCCGGTGGCGTCTGAAATTCTTCTAGTTGATTTTTCTTTTGACTCTAATAGTTAGAATTCCAATTTTCCAAAAAAGTTTACAAAAGATTCTCTGAGTTCTTTAATCTCCTCCTTTTGAATTCTTTGACATTCTGCAAAATCAAACCATCACTTTATTCTTTTGGTGTTTTCTTTTTGAGTTTTTTGGCATTTGCAAAAATCAAACTGTCACTGACAAGACTTTAACACAGTAGTCGAAACAGCTGTATGGCGGAGGATTTGGCTCCCCAATAATATTTTTTAATTCTTTATTTAGGTTATTTGCGCCCATTTATGCCTTTAACTTTCTTCTAATGTTTTATGACAAGACTACCTTTTCTTTTTCCAAATTAGTTTGATTACTAGTTGCATTTTACCAAGGCCCCCAAACTAAATCTTCAATTTTTCTAATGTTTTACGTCTTTGATCAACTTTTTTCCAAATTAGCTAGTTTAATTAGCTTTATAAACAATCAACTTTTACCAAGAATAATCCTGGCTGCTAAAAATTAGCATAATGTAATTGTAAACAGCAAAGTATCAATGTAATAATGGTCGGAATCAATTGAGTGTTTATACTTTTGCATAGTAATGTTTCATTTGCCACGATGGTAAGAGGTTGAATTATTTCTGTCTGTGCATCGGTTGAATATATTGAAATTCAAAAGTAATTTTGGTCGTATTCTTTAAAGTTAGAAGTGATTCCCTACTTATCTTTCTATAATAAAGTATCGAAAAGTTAGAAGTGATTCGACGAATGAAAATGTAAAAATCATTCATTTTCTATACACGTAAACGGTTTATAATTTGAGTTTCAGTTAATGGGCTAATAATCGATTTAGAAATTTTCAAATGACTTTTAACCGTTGCGTATTTTACGGTTATTTTCAAACCCTAAACCAAAGGTTCTCAACCGGTGGACTATACAGAGATGTTGTGAAAAAGTGTTGAAATCATACATTCGTGATGCTGTTTTTTGTTGATTTTGTTGTAAAGGAACAATTTTATCGAATGGGTTACGGAATAATAGTAAAGACTTTTTTTTGATCTTCACCTGAATTTTAAGACAAAAATAGAAATTTTGGACATTAATTGAAAGTGAAGACCATTTGTTTAGTCATCAAAAGATTTTTTGCTGAAAACAATTGCGATACAAAATATCAATTTTGTAAAAACAATTCTGTAAAACCTTTTTTTGAAAAAAAGTTGCATTTTTTCTAACTTTTTCCCCCTGAAACCATGGCTTTCTGGGCCCTTTTGGTGAAGATTATACACATTGGGCCAAAACAATTGCGTTTCACGTTTTTTAGGGCACGATTTTAAAAAAGATTGATAATTATCGCCCTAAAATGAAGCCGCTGTATATTTAAATGTATATAGCGTAGTTGATGCATCACAAAGAAAATTTTGAATTTTGTAGTTTTCTTATTTTGTAATTTTGCCCAATACTTAATATTGCGACAGGTAAAGTTAGTTCAAATGAAAGGTGGCGAGAAATAATTATCAGATCTTACAACGTTTCTCATTACAAATTGATTAATTTTTGCTAGTTTCAGACGATTATGCAAATGAATCTTGGTTTTGAAAATAAGTTCAAGCAATGGCGAAGTTCAGAATAAAACGATCAAAACAAGAAACGTGATTAGTAGTTTTAACAACTTGAGGAAGAAACATAAAAATAATTTTGTTATCATGTGATTTCCTGTTTCGCAATGGTTATCAACCAATTCGATTTGCTTGCCAAGAAAGAATTAAAAAACGTCAGTAGTAGATTTATAATCAAGTTCGTTCCTAAAAATTTTTATGCTTTTATTTATTAAAATGGAAATGTTTCTATTTTGTTTTTGCACCATTTAATTGTGAAATAAAGTGAATTTGTGACAGAGTTCAGATATGACAACAAATAACCAACTACAGTACTTTTTCTTCTTTTCATAAGATACGGGGAAATGATTCGTTCTGTATCTTGATCGCGGCGTGCGCAGAAATTTGTTATGAGGGAGAGGGAGTTGCAAGTCGAAACCACAATTACTATAAGTGGTCCTGGTGGAAAATTTTGTAAAAACGCTTGTAAAATTAGCCAAATTTTGCAAGGAAACTAATTAAAATTGAAATAAAGTTGCATTTTTTATTATCGGTACATACAGTATGTGCAATTTAAATTAGGCGTACGTAATACACCAAATTTTGTACAGCGCAATTCTATATTTTGTAAGGTATATATATCAACTAAAACTAACTTGTGTATAATTAAATAACAAATCTGATCTTTTAAATTTTAGAAAAATTTTTTTCTTTTGGGTCGCATACATCCGTAAAATTTTTTTAGAAAAAATTAAAATATGAACGTTACCGTAGCGGGTTTTGCAATAACAGTAGTTCATTTTAAAGCAAAACTTTGGCAAACGCACTAGAAATATAGAGTTTATGCCTAAATTATTGAAGTTTTTTTTTATTGTATAATTAAACATAACTCAAGGATAACAAGCTATCGATTTATCATTTTACCTTTGAAATTCAGTTGCATTTTTATAATCAATTTTTAACAAATATTCATAAAAATTGCACTTTTACCAATGATAAACACTTTTCTTAAGCACCTGATAAATTAAATTGAACATCTAAAAAGCTGAAAAACTAACCAAGATGTTGTGTGATCAACGAAATTTTGCACCCTTTTGCGAATTATTCTTCAACAAAAAAATTTTGTATTGTAGGCCAAAACAAGTTTTAATGGAGAGCGGGGAGAACGTATTTTTGATGCCGACCATGATTTAATATTTGCCGTTTAACTCTTACCGTTTTTTTTTTACTTCTCGACGTCACAATTCTCTGTTTATCAGTCTGTTTATAAATAATAATCTAAACCCCCAAACAATTTTTGTCTTGAGTCCAATATCTTGGTATATTCAAAAATAAGTCAAAAACAAATTTTAAGTTTTTCAACGTGTAACGTCTCGGACATTGTACTGCAAGTGACAAAGATGATGTTGATATTAATTTTTTATTGCCATTTGGTTCAAAACTATGGCATTGATTAATTAGGGAACTTATATTAAATAAAATCTTGATGCTTTTTAAATTTTTCGGACTTTTCATCTTTAAAGCATATGCTACAGTTTGAAAACTGTTCCTATAAAGCTTTCTCAAAAGATCATAAGACCAAGAACATTATGACAAAAGCTGCTCAATTCACTATTACGTAATAATATTGATATGTTTCAATAATTTGACTTTTGTCCAACATTACAACATTCAATTGAACCAAGGTCTTTAATTATTGTGAAAAATAAATATAAATAAATATAATATTAATATAAATTAATTATAGCTATAAACTATTGAAAATCAATAAACTGGGAGATCTGTAGCCCGGTACAACCATTCTAATAAAAAACAAAAATGCATGTTACCCAAAGATCTGATAGAAATGAATAACAGATGTGTGCTTTAAAAACGCAATTTAATTATGCTTCAATCTCTGACTCTCTCCACCTCACTGCACCGCAACTTCCATCATCCTCAAATCAAGGAAGAAGAAAACCTTCTCGAAAGAGAAAAAGATCAAATCGTAACTCTTTTTGCTATTCATTGTATTGTGTATCTATTATTACTATACTATCTTACACTGGTTTTGATGTTAATTAATGCAACTAACCCTTTAATTATGTATCATACTAATCATCTGTATATACTATCCTTAAAATTAACTAATCTAATTTCCCTGCCTACCTATTATAAACTCTTCTTCCCACATCCTCGCTTCCACGTATCAATAAATGATTTTAAAAATCACATTCCTTAATATTAACGGCTTCAACAAATCCTCTGACCAACTTTCTCGTTACATTTCTCAGCAAAATATCCACCTTATCTGCATACAAGAAACACACACAATCCAAATTCAACAACTATCTCACTTCTCTCACTCCCACAAATTCCTAGCATACCCTAACACTGATCAATCTTTATCCCCACAAATTACACACCGTCAAGGCACCCTCACACTTATCAACATTCAACTCCTAAAACTATCCCCACAAATAATTACAACTCATACAATCCTCCCAAACTATATCCAATCTCTATCTTTCACTCTATACAACATGAACTACACCCTTACTGTTATGAGTTCACTAGTATCTGCAGTTAGCTCTTTTATTTATACGGAGTTACACGATAGCTATACGACTGAATCTGTAAGTTATAATAATACAGTAATTTATCACGCGGTTAACCACACTTATGAAACCAGAGAGAAGAAGGCAGCGGAGACGTGCGCTATGACGTCACATACTATAACAACCCCCTTTTAAGAAGCTTTTTAGCGAAAAGGTTGTCTAAGAAAAATATAGTACATTGTACGAGCCCGATTAATAAACATGCAACAAACTATATACAATACGGCACAAGCGCTATGAGTTTTACGCTACTTCATACAAAATCCCTTAAGTGATCAGGAAAGCGTTTTTGTCTCTCGCTTCGCCGCGAGGTTGGAGATGGTGGGAAGACTTCATCTTCAAAATGGACGTGACGTTCGTCTGATCTCATCATTTCCTCTTTGGGGTCTCCCCCTTCGGTGGGGAGAGGGCGAATAAAACGTCTATTGCGCCAACAGACTCGACCGCTCGGTAGTTTTATGTGATAGTCGCGGTTTCTCCCGACGCCGATGATGAGTCCCGATCGCAACCATTTTTTTGTAATATGGTCTTGAATTCGAACATGTTGTCCGATTTTTAGTGGGTTGAGGTGTTTTGCGCGTTTATTGTATTCGGTTTCTGCAGCCACTTGTAGATTTGATAAAGCTGCGTCCCACTTGTCGAATTTGTTTTGCCAATCTTCCTTGAAATATTTCAGTTTAGCTGGGACGATTGAACGTAGCGGGGCGCCGTATAAAATTTCGGCTGGTGATAACCCATGGGCCTTGGGTGTGTTAACCCATTCAATTAGGCCGCTGCTAAATTCATCGCAGTCGAGACTACCATGCTCAGCAGTTTTGGCAACAAGGTGCTTCATGGCTTTCACTGCTGCTTCTGCGTGTCCGTTTGACTGTGGGTAATGTGGAGTACTTATGGTGGAAGTTACTCCCCATTTCTTGAGAAACTGTTGAAACTTGCTTGATGTGAATTGCGGTCCTCCATCAGTTCTGATTCGTACTGGTACCCCTGTGTCCACGAAAAATTTTCTTATAGTGCTGATTATCTGATGTGAACTAGGGTCATGAGAGAACACGCTGAGCTTAATCCATCCCGACAGACGGTCTACATAAACCAGGTAAGTCTTACCGGCATAATAAAATAAATCTGAAGATACGTCTTCAAAGGGTCTTGATGGGAGGGGATCGCGTTGTAATGGTTCCTGTTGCAAGCTTGGTTGGTGCTCTTGGCATTTCGTGCAGGCTTCAACGGTATTTTTGATATCGCTATTGATTCCTGGCCAGTACACTATTTGACGCGCTCTTTGTTTTGTTCTTTCGATGCCTTGATGTGAGGCATGTAGCTTTGTCAATATTTCTTTTCTTTTCTGTACCGGCACCACAATGCGATGGCTGTTCAGGAGAATTAATCCATCTTCGAAAGTAAGCTGATCTTTCAGCTTTTTGAAAGGTTGAGCTAATGGATATTCGTTTCCTTTTGAAAAGTTGCTTTTAAAAGCAGTGATTCATTGTTGTGCTGCTTCGTCCTGCTGAGTACTTTCTTTTAAGTCTTTCAGCATTGGATCGATAAATGTTTCTTTTGTAACTTCTGGGTCTTTTCCTCTCAGAATTGTAGAAACGTTTTTGCAGATCATTCTGGTTGTGTCTACGTTTATGATATCTTCTGGTTCTGGGTCGCAGCACGGTGCTCGTGACAACGCGTCAGGGATCACATGGTCTTTGCCTTTTCTCCAGGTGGTGTGGAATATAAAAGCGCTGAGTTTTTCTTTAAGTCTCTAAATCTTGGGATTATCCACCATATCGAGTGTCTGGGTATTCAGGATTGACTCTAATGGCTTGTGATCTACTATCAGCTCGAAATTGGGTAAGCCTTGCAGATATATGCGGCATTTACGCATAGCCCAAACAACAGCGAGCAGTTCAACCATAGCGTAGTTGGGCTCAGTCTCAGTTATAAAACGTGATCCTGCTTGAACCAATTTCCACGTTTCTTGATGTTTTTGCAAAAGTGCAAAACCTATACCTTTTAATCGAGATGCATCTGTTTGCAGCATCGTTTCCAGATTGGGCTCGAATGCAACCAAAATATGGGGGCTACAAAGAATGTCTTTTGTCTTTGTAAATGCTTCTTCATGCTGGGGTGACCAGAGAAAAGCATTTTTTGGTTTGAGCAAGTCCCGAAGTGGGCCTGCTGCTTCACTGAGTAGGTGAGTAAATCCGCCCAGCTGGTTTGCCATGCCCATAAAAGATCGTAATTCAGTTATATTTGTTGGAGCAGGGAATTCAGAGATTGCTTCGATTTTTGTGGGGTCTGCTTTAATACCGTCGCTGCTCACTATATATCCGACATATCTCACAGCACTTTGTAGTAACTGCACTTTCTTCGGATTAAGAGTAATACCGTGTTCTCGACATCTGTTTAGTACAGCCACTACGGTATTCAAGTGCTCCTGTGCGGTTTCACCTTGAATAAGAATGTCATCTACCACTTTTCCGACTTTTTCAATGCCTTGCAGAGCTTCATCGCCTCTTGCGCAATATTCGTCTTGAGAAGAAGCTAGTCCCATTGGGGCTCGAAGGAATTTAAATCTTCCGAACGGCGTAATAAATGTGGTAAAGTGTTGACTTTCTTTTTCTAAAGGTACTTGCCAGTATCCTTTAGTGGCGTCTAATGTTGAGAAAAATTTAGACGAAGAAGAAATATTCGAAATAGCTTCGGCAGGTGATTTAGATGGATGATATGGACGGCGTACGTATTTGTTCAATTTCTGCAAATCAATACAGAGACGAATTCCACCATTGGGTTTTTGTACAACGACCATAGGGTGCACCCAATCAGTTGCTTCTGTTACTGGTGCAATGACTCCGGCTTGTACAAGTTGGTCAAGCTCTGTCTTCACCATCCTTCTGAAAGCTAAAGGTATTTGGCGTGGAACAGGTAAAGTAAATGGAACAGCATCATCTTTCAAGGAAATTTTCATGGGTTTACTGTTCATTTCCCGTAATGTTGTGTCTTCAGAAAACACATCGCTGTACGATTTTATCAACTTGTTCTCAATTTTACTAATTTCTGCTTCAGTTGGGTTCCTTGATATAATGAATCTTGTGTTCTCTGCTTTTAATATGCTTGCTAATTTTCGAGGTGTTTTTGATGAATTTATCGGTTGAGGATACGTGTCAGGTAGAATGTTAACCTGTTGACATACGTACCAAGCAAGCAAAAAATCTTCTACCTCAGAACAGACGTAAATGGTTTCTTCCACGAATCGGCCGCAGTATTTGATAATGCATGGGAAGGTCCCCACGCATGTTACGGTCTGCCGATTTACTGCACTAAGAGTGTCTTGCTTGGCGGCATTAAATTATCAAGGTCTATTCCGAGCCGTTTAATGATGTTTACCCCAACAAGACTTGCTTCGGCACCTGTGTCTGGTGTAGCTTTTGTGGAACCTAACGGGTTACGATGTTTAAGAGAAAAAAGATTAACAGTTATTTTGGGCGCCGCGGAGTTAGCAAAATTTGCATTAGCATTGCATCTACGCTTTATTTGTCCCGTTAACTTTTTCTTCGTTTCTTCGCGTCTGTTAAACCCGGGTTTGTTGTGAAAGCACACTGATGTAAAGTGACCTTTTTTGCGACATATTAAGCACTCTATATCTTTTGCGGGACAGTGGGTTTGACCTTTTGGTGGGCAGGTCTTTTTACCGCATTTTGTACAGGGCTTTTTATTGCGCTCTTAGATTTAGAGAAATTTCGACGAAATCTGCTTTGGTACGCTCTTCTCTCATTCAGCTGTCGGCTTATTCGCGCGTCGTCTAGTTTTGCTGACTCTTCCGATCTGCATAAATCAGTGACGGTCTGAAGATCAGGTAATGGGGATATGACTAGGAGCTTTGTTCGAGTCTCTTTGTCATGTATTCCCGACATGATTTTTGTGACTAAACGACGATTTAAACATTCATTGCACAAGTCTGCGTCTCTCGCCAAAGTTTTAATCGCGATTAAAAACGAATCGAAGTTTTCGCCAGCCGCTTGCTTTCTCTCTTCAAACGCGACGCAGTGTCACACTTCATTCATAATTTTAATCATAACGATGTAGTGTATCCCCGTTAAAGGCAGTTCGTAGTTTTATTATAAGAGAATAAATGCGGCTCTTTGAGCGCTGTCTGCGATATACGTCCAATTTGTTATATGGCTCGATACATGTATCTTTTTCTCTTTTTTTTTTTTTTCTCTTTGTATTGACGTAATATGTTTTTGACTAACGTCATTGTACTGGAAAATTCGCGTATATTCCACTTGATTCGCGTAACGAACTCTCCAGGGGTTTCTGGCTGAATCTTGAATTTACGAGAAAGTTTACGTCACGTGATTTTGTTTTCTATATAAAGCCGATGCGTAGCGAGAAATTATGAGGATGATTATTATCGTTGTGAGGTAATTTGAAGCGACTCGAGTGGCGGCTCGAGCGAAGGTGATCTTGTTTGGCCACAGGAGGTGGACCGTTAGATTTTGTGTCGGTGGACAATTGTTGAATTTATTTTGTGCCAGTGGTTGGCAGTTTTGTTCTACAGAGGTAGAATTATTTGTGTTGATTGAGTCGAGTTATAGTGTTAATTTCGCTTTGCAGTTTCGCAAAGCGTGAATAGAAGTTTCGTCGGACGTGATATTTTTGTAATACATCTGTTTTTATTAGAGACAAGGGTCTCTGTTTGTTGTGAGAAAGAATCTTCAACGAAATCAATCCGAGCTTTCGTTAACCAACTGTATAAACCGTCAGGCTCATAGCAAAACTACTTCTTGAGCCGGAATAATAAAATTTAGACACAGCTTTGTTTCAGCGCAGGTATTCGGGTTACCTAGCTCAACTGGTCCTTTGGGATTCCCGAACAAAGTTTGTGACACGCAGTCTAACGCTATATTTCTTTGACTCCGGATGTAATTTTTAATTTTGTCTAACACTTCGTCTGGTTTAAGTGTCGTATCATCCGGGATAAGAAGTACATGTTCTACGGCTTCTCGCATTTCCATCGAAAAAAAACCGCGAAGCAATGCCAACTGACTGCTCAATGGCAGCTCTGTTGCAAGCGAGACCGTAGCATAATCGTTGTACGATTTACGCCATTTCGCAAATTCAGCTAACGAAATTCCCACCTGCAGTGTGGAAGGCTTTTGTGCGTCCACTTTGGTTCGCCTTGCCTCGTTGTTAGAATTGTTGACGTCAATGGTTTGCTCACGTGATTCGCTTCTTTCGCTATTCGCGCTTTGAGGCAGCTGCTGTTGCGAAAATCGTTCGATTATTTGTTGCATTTGTCGCTGACTTTCAAGCTGCATTTGTTTCTGATTTTCGACATTCTGTTCTTGTGTTTGTCTTTGCATTGAAAACTGTGCTTCTAAAAAAGTTTTTAACCAAGAAGGAGGTTTATTATTATTAATATTACTATTCGCGTTTTGATTAGATCGAGATAATTCGGCTATACGATTGTTTGCTGCTTCTAATTCTGCTTGCAGCTCTCGCTTATTTTTTGCCATTTTGCTTTTATCTTCAATCTTTTACAAATCTCCGATCATAAACTTGCAGTATACTTTTATAATGGTTCGTAAGCTTATTTTCTTCAAACAAATTTATAAGCTGACTGTCGACGACGCCATGTTATGAGTTCACTAGTATCTGCAGTTAGCTCTTTTATTTATACGGAGTTACACGATAGCTATACGACTGAATCTGTAAGTTATCACGCATTTAACCACACTTATGAAACCAGAGAGAAGAAGGCAGCGGAGACGTGCGCTATGACGTCACATACTATAACACTTACCAACTGCTATTTTCCCTCAGGCAAAACATCCACACAAACATCACAACGGATTAAAGTCATTCAAAAACTCACATCATACCTACAAAACTAAAATTACAAAAACAGACAATTAATAATAGCAGGAGACTTCAACCTAGTTTTAAACCAAATTGACAGGACCGGACACTTTTCACCAAACACAAATGACAAAATTCTTTTCCAAAAACCGCTATCAAACTTTGACCTTATTGACTCTTACCGCTATCTTTACCCTAACACAAAAACTTTCTCCTTCTCCCGCTCCCAACCTATATCTAGACTTGACCGCATTTACGTTCCCTCCTCCCTAACAATCAAAATTACTCAAACCTCTTATCATAACAAAACCACGATTATTTCTTTAAAACTCCCCTCTAAAACAACTTTTAAATAACTCATTGGAAACTTAACAACTCCATCCTATCTATTGCCAACTTTCACCAATATATCAAAGCTTACATTAAAACTTTCTACATCCCCCCTAACCCCATTCAACATCTTCTACATTGGTAGAACCTACTGAAAACTAAAATTAAACACCGAATTATCTGTTACTCCAAAATACAACAAAATAACACCCACAAACTACAAAACACATTAAACAATAAATTACATCATGCACAACAACTTCAACAACATGAACATATTGCCCACATCCAACACCAACTCCAACAAATCTGCCTAAATAAACAATTAGGTTTATAAATCAGATCCAGATTACCTCCACTTACAAGTATCGATAACCTCTCACCCCTAGTCCTTATCACAGAAAACCTAACCCAAAAAAATTCTATTCTACCCTCTGACACTAATATAACACCTCCCTTTCCCCTAAACCAAACAAACACAAATAACTTCTCTCCTTTTCTGTTTTTTTTCAAAAACCTATGGAACCCCTTATCCACCCCCCTGACCCCTCTGAATATCTAAAAGAAATATCTTCAACTCTCATCGCTGAAACGCTCCAGTTGCTTCCCTCCTCCCCCTAATTTCCCATGACGACATTCGCACTGCCATTAAACTATTAAACAAAAACTCTGTCCCTGGACTTGATGGCTTTACTCCATCTCTCTACACTTCTTTCCCGACACTCATACCAATACTCTGCCAAACTTTCAACAACTCTTACATTCGGCAACAACTCACACCTACCCAATCCATTGCTCTTATTAAATTAATTCCAAAACACCTAACCCTAAAACGGTCAAAGACTGGAAACCGATCGCCCTTCTAAACACTGACTATAAAATTCTAGCTTCAATAATCTCTAATAGACGCAAACTCATCCTTAACTCAATTATCTCTCAAGAACAACAATGTGAACTCCCAAACAAACAGATATTCAATAACCATCTAAACATTCTTTCAGCTATTAACTATACCAATGACTTCCCACAATCCCTAGCTATCCTCCAAATTGACTTCTATAAAGCATTTGACTCCATATAACATGACTTCATCCTTTCTACTGCCTCAAAATTACAGATACCAACCACCCTTTAAAACTGGATCAAAATATTTCTCACCAACCTCTCCGCCAAACTAAATCTAAACAGCTCTCTCTCCACACCTATCCCAGTTAAATGTAGCATGCGCCAAGGATTTCCTCTTAGCATGCTCCTATTTTTAATTGGCATAGAACCCCTTACCCAAAAAATACTCAATTCTACAAAAATCCAAGGAATCTCTCTTGGCTCCACCTCAATCAAAGTTAGTCACTATGCTGACAACCTATCCCTTTTTATCTTTTCTCCTGACTCCTTTAATCCAATCCGTGAGATTATTGATGAATTCTCTTCTTTCTCTGGCCTCAAAATCAACCAATCCAAAACCATAATCATCCCTAATTCCCCTGTCTTGCTATCATCATATCAATCTACTTTTCCACAAAGAAAAATTTTTTTATCTACAAAAATTCGTTGAATTAATTTCTCCTTTTAAAGCCAAGATCTATCCAAAAACTGGGACGACCTCTTTCGCTCCCTCCCTTACTCTACTCTTGCTACGCTCAATCCGAAAGACTCTCTCTTTTCCAAAGTTATCTGTATCAACCAACATTTCATCCCCAAAATACTGTTCCTTTCCAGAATCATCCTACCACCCCTAAACAAATTAAATCCCTAACCTCCCTACTTTTTAAGTTCTTATGGAACTACTCCCCCTTTGAACCTATCAAACGATCAACTCTTTACTTACCTAAAACTGATGGTGACATTGCCCTACCCTCCATTAGGACTCAAAACTTCAACAGCCTTCCTATGGAAACTCATTATCATACTGCAATCCCCTAACTCCAATAAACACTTCTGATATGGGATATATGGGCTCTATAATCTTGAAACCAAAATTATGAAATATGGACTCTACAATCTTGGAACCAAAATTATACCCATAAAACCCGATTTTTTTCTAATTCTCAACCTCACCGTCCTAAACCCAACCCACTATGGTCAAAAACCCTCAACATTTTCCAGAAAAACCCAATCCCTTTAGACCTTCTGAATAATCTTACCTTCAAATCCCTATATCAAATCCTCCTTAAACCTGCCCCAAACCCATTTCCCATAACAAATACCACTATTCCTCATACCTGGCCACGTCTAACACTTTTCAAACCCCTTCCCTTCCTCTTTTCAAACCTCGAAAAAGAAATTGCTTTCAAAACAGCATACAAAGGATACACGTGGGAATCCTTCTTCAACAAACACAAAATTACCCCACAAAATCCCAACGATCTATTGTGTAAATTATGCTCCTCTTCTCTGGATGACCCCCATTATTTATTTTTCGATTGCCCCCATAGTTCAACTGATCACTCCCTTAGAACCCCTTCTTTCGGAAACACTAAAAACACCCTTCACATTCACAAAAGATATACTCCTCCATAACTACACTAACAAAACAGGAACACCCGACCTATTAATATCAAAATTAGCCTCCCTGATACGTCTCTCCCTCTTCCAAATCAGAAACAATATTCCTCATCATACCTCAACCATTTCTCTCGCTTTCTTAAATGAACAACTCTACAAAATTAAAACAAAATTAAAAATATTCCTCCAAAAACTTGAACCAAATGACAATATCGAGTGACCCCCCCCTTATCCAACCCTTTCCTAACACTATCAAAAAACCCTCCAAACCGTTTCACACCTAATCTCCTAAAATAATCCTTTACTGTTAATTATATTTCCCCTCTTGCTCTCCACACTACATAAACATATAAGCACATCTCTTAATGCTAAATAAGGTAATACCTGCATATAAGCAATACATTATGCTGCTTCATTGTCGTCTGATTTGTTCTTTTTTTCTTAATGTTTATGTATTTATAATTCTCAAATAAAACCCAAAAAAAAACAAGGATGAAACAGGTCTGTCGGCACTTGCTTGTTGATTGACTTGACCATTCTTACTAAAAAAGCTACAAATTTTAAAAAAATGTCTTTTATTTTTAGTTTAACTCTATCCCAATTATTGGCCATTTTTCTCAAGCCCACAGTTGCAAAAGCTAAGACTTTTTTACACTTTAAGTAAGATGTTGCAATTTTTTACCGTTTTAGTTAAGGGTTAAGAGTTTAAATAGACATTTTTCAAAAAATCTGAGAATTTTTCCATAATACCACAAGTAGAATAAAGAATTTCAATTTAGCCAATTTATTCAACAATCAAAATTTTGATTCAGCTCATAAAATTTTAATATCATTACAGGTGTTGACGTAGTTGTTTTATCTGAATTTTAATAAAATGTACGAGTTTTCAAGAGTTTTTGTTATTATCCTTTGTCAAGCTGCTTGTTTAAAGAAAACCTAAACGAAAAAATTATGAGTGACTTTATTAAACTGTAAATTTGTATACTTTTGCTGCTGTTTTTTTGAAAACGTATTGTTGTAACAAAAGATAAAAACTAATCTGTACTCGGAATGAATTTTGCAACTACATCTTTTGTAGTTTTGCAATAATAAATGTTCAAATTTTGGTGGTTTTTAAAAGCCCGCTTATGAAGTTAAAAGTTTGGCAAACAAAATTAACTTATCATCTTTTTTTTCATCTTCCTGTGGCAGAAAAACATTGTAGGCGTCATACTTAGGGCAACTAGAAGAAAATTTTGTGTTTTTCCCAAGGCAAAACAGAATGAAGAGACTGAGTTTTGAAGTGCTACCGTGCTGTTTGCATTATTTTCTGTACAGCGCTCTCATCTACTTGGCTTTGTTACTAAAAAACTTAGATGCGTATCCGACAAATTAGGCTTAAATTAGTTAAGCAAAACAAAAACAATTTAGGTGCTTGCGTTATTTTTTGCAAAATTGTAACTTGGGAGAATTACTTGGGATTGTAACGTTGACATATCGATCAAACGTAAAATATTTCTGAACACGAAAATTCAATATCTTATATTATTTCTACAAAAATGTATTTTTCTTTCATCTATAACACCATTGTAAAACCATCTGAAATACTTTCGCAATCAAGGAAAAATTAGTTTATTAATCAAACCAAGATAGCAACTCAAGCAATACACGACACAAGCATGTACGATCAAATGTCATCAATAAATTAGGATTAAGAACTATTGTACCACTGCGGTTTCGTTAATCTCCGGCAGCCTGCAAACAAACGCTGGAATAACTTTAATTTTCTTCCATGAGTTTTTATGCCAGACCCTCAAAACTGTGCTCAAGGGCGTGGAAAAATAATTATTGCTATAAACTAAAATGTTGTTTTTCGGGACCAAGCACTCACTCCTTGTAACATTTGCTTGCACCCATTTCTCAGTTAAATTCAACCTAAGCAAAAACAAAATGATATTAAATGACTGGTGAATAAAACTCATGAAATTCAAACGTGAAAAATCAAATTAAAAGTTAGATGAAAAATACTAATTAAAGCAAACGCTTTACTCAAATTAAACTTTAAGTAAAATTGTTTTTTTCTCTAAATTACTGCTAGTAATTGAAAAAATCAACATAATTTAAATTAGTTAGGCTTACCTGTTATCAACATGATGTTGACAGTCGTATTTAATATATTGTGTTAGTGTTCTTGAACAATTGTTGTTTTGATAGAACGTTTTATTTTCAGTTTGCTCGGCTGATCTTTTTTGAATTCTTTTGCTTAAAAAATCTTGGACAAACTTGCTTGGAGTATTTTTATATTTATCGTCATTGAAACTGATTCTGTTGACAAAAAAAGAAAATTTTAACATGACGAAAAATTAAAAAGAGAAGAAAAAATTATCTTGCATTTTTTAACGAAGACATGAACAAAAACCTTAAAGAAAATAAGAATACAAGATAAACTATTTAAGGTCTCCAGGATCCTTGATCTCAAACTTAAATTTTATATCTTACTGTATTTTTCCCGCTTAAAATTAATTACTATAGTTTTTTTCAAAAAAGGCACTATAAAAACACAGTGGTTGATAAGTTAGTTAAACAGTTTATTTTATTAAATACCACACACTGCATTTATAAACTTTCTGCAGCCTTTTGAACGTAATTGCAATCTTTAAGTGAGCAATCTTTTTTTTATACAGAATCTTATTTCAATTTTATTTGCATAAAATTGCTCTTTTTTTAAAGATCGCAACGGTGTAAAGCAGGCTATAAATAGTTTTTAAAATTTTGATATTAATTTTATGTATCTGATAGGAACATCTTGAAATAAAATAAAAGTTTATCACCATATGTCAAGTATACAAATTTCTTACTTGTTTTTAATAGAAGCAGAATGGGCGGTATTTATGTTACAAAATGAGTAGTACAAAGTTATTAAAAATGCAAAAGCTAGTAAGATTTTCATAGTTGATATAATTTTAGCTTTGCAGAAATAAATCTAAAACAAAATCACTTGTTCAATTTGTATGGTTTATCACTAACTGAATAATTTTTGCGCAAAAGCACGTTCACTTTTATACTGCTGTAAAATGACTTTACGAAAAAGAAAAGGATAGGCGAATTTTTTATATTTTTTTACAAGTTAATTAAAATTACTGTCAAAACAAAGATGAAAATAAGTATGAACCGAGTTTGTCTTTACAGGAGTTACTATGAAAGTTGATATGAAACCGTGTAGTCTGAACGGAAAACGATCTTTACTAAACCGGAAACTAGGCATAGTTTAACAATACATAGGTGACGTATGTGCTGTGCACGTCCCTAGTTTCTGCAAAAAAATGTTATTTAATCGAACTTATGAATAAGTTTAATAAAAGATTAATTGAAACTACAAAAAAAAGCTTTTATGTGGTGTGGCTTGTTACTATAGGAGCGCTATTTAATGTCGAGCGTCGTCAGCTGGACTTGCTACAAATCTTATCTTGTTTTTTTTGAAAATATTAATACATTTTGTGCCGTTTTTCCTTCGCAGGTTCGTTTTAATACTTGGACTGCCAAGCTGGTTTTCTAGAAATACCTCAGTGGGGCCATCAAAAAATTTTGCCACAATCACAGAAAAGAACATCCACCGGGTGACACAGATATTTAGTACCATAGAAATAGCATAGGACGTATACAACAATTGTTGCCAGCACTAGAAACAGACAAATAACCGTCAACAAATATTGTTGACACGGCCTCATTAAAAGCTGCCATGTCAACAATATTTGTTGATATGGCAGTCAAAATGTTAAAAGCAATTCTAATTGACAGTGATTACACTATAAAAAAACTAAATAAAAATGTCAACTTGGTAGCTATATCTTGGCGTCTGCTAAAGTAAGCCAGGGTAATAGCCAACTGTGGCTTTAAGTTTTTTGGAAGTTAGAAAGATAAATAGATGACATGATGGTCATGTTATGAAATTATAAAAGATACCCAAGAGGTAATTTGTGAAAGAACAAAACCATACGCGTTTGGGAAATTATCTTAAATAAGCTGATTTTGAGTTTCCTGCGTAATTGAAATTTACACATTTTAATTATTTATACGAATTTAAAATATGAATATATTACTACTGCGAACCTATCAAAATCTGTATATAGCGCTAGGTATTTATGAGTTGAAGCACAAATGTCTCCCACACTTGTGCTCAAACGTAAAATTGGTGTAATGTGCTTATGTACGTAAAGTCTGTATCAAACAAAATTTAATTTTGCAAAGTTACATCGAATCAATCATAAAAAAGACACGAATTTTCAACTAAAAACATTCTTCTTATTTCTTAATAGACAAACTGAATATGCCAAAAAAACCAAATTGCTATTACACTTGGGATATTCAAGCAGCAACGCTTAACGTTAGAACGACCAAGCGCGTCATTTGACTCATTTCAAGATAAACTGCTTGCCATCTTTGTCGCTAACATCACGCTATTTAGTTGAAACTTCTTAACAATTATTTTTTTCATGCAAGAATGAATTTGTGTCATTTTTAAAAATTTTATTGTTAAATATACCTAGAAATTGCGTTAATTGATGCAAGCAGCTGGGAATTCATTGAACATCTAAAATTTTTGAAATTATAGAAAGGTATAAAATTTTGGAAAATATAAAAAGGTATATACAGATTATTAATTAGAATTTCCGTTTCCAAAAGAGTCACTTTATGGAATTCTCACTTTAACTTTTGCGCTACCAATTCGCCTTAGAGATTACGATAAGTTATGATTGATGAGGTCTATAAGACTGAAACAGGCCTGTCGCATAGTAATCGTCCTCTTTATTAATTTGTTTTAGTCACTTTTTTGCTGTTCCTATATAACTTGTTGAAATCACGTTTGATCGGTTACATTGTGATCTCTTTAAAGAATACATTGTGCTTGATAAAAAGGTAGTAAGCTTTTTTAGAATCAAGTGAGGATTTTGACGTCGCAACAGTATTGCAATGCTCTTTTCTCATCGTATTCTAACGGTACGGTGGCACTGAGCAATTTTATTAAATACTAGCTTCTCAAGCAATGCGCGATAGAAAGAAGAAAAGTAGAAAATTAAGGATCGTATGACCTTTGTGCCAGGGTTTTTTTTGCAACTTCGAGTTGTGTTGAAAAATATCAAGAAGAAGATTGCACGAACCACTACAAAATAAAACATTGAAATCAACGATTACAAGAGAGGATTTATTACAGGTTTTAATTGTTGTTTTAATTTGTTTTGTATTTTTTTCAGTTTTTTGCTTTGAAATGTGCTTTTCGTAATATTATGATCAATGTGTCAAAGCTAATACAGCGCAGCAGGCTGTGTTATGGTTACAACATATTTCAGCAGACTGCTTAGGTCAGTGATTCTCAAACTTTAATGGCCTGTGGCTTCTTTTCAGAGACCCTCAAACACCCGTGGTCCCCTGCTTAAAATATCGTTTTAAAAAGTCAAGTGAAGAAAAAAAAGTTATCACTTAAAAACTGTCTCTGAATTCTTCATTTTCTTCCCAAAAGTAAAGTAGAGACTAAAAAAGGGCTCTGCTCGTGGTTTCCCGGTAAATGTCTTGTGGCCCCCTTGGGGAATCAGGGGCCCTTTTGAGAAACTCTGGATTGGATGGCGATCCTTTCGATAGCGAACTGGGTGGCAAATTGATAAACGTTGAAGACAAAACAAAGCTGGGGGTAAAATTGTCCGTTAAGAGTGCTAAAAAGAGCGATTAGCATTGCGCAGTTGAATCACAACATGCCTAATGTTAAAAACAAACATTAATAATATTGGGACATTACAGTCTGATATTTAAATTCCTTCATACAATAAAATCAAAAACAAAGATGTTTTTCTACAGGGTATTTCAAAATATTTGACATCATTTGACATGTAAATATTACCGAAACTACACAGTCGAATCAAATGAAATTCAACATGTTTAATGTTGAGCTAAACAAGATTTGTTCCTGTAAATTTGAATTAGAAATTCAAAGGCACCTGAATTTCATCAAAGGTTTTACAAATGTTTAATATGCGCACCGCCTGTGACACGGCACACGTAAAGTCGGTACTCCGGCTCCTCCTAAACGTGTCCAGTGCGGTGGTGTTTCTTTGCTAACCACCTGTCTTGCAAAATAGTTAAACAGAAGATTGCTATCCAAGACATGCTGCCGCAGTTTTCAACTGTACTGAATGTATTCAGTAAAATAAAAAGCAAATTGGACATCAAAAGCAGAGGAACTAACAGCTTTAGACAGAAGGATTAGTCAAAATAAATTTTCTTTGTGCCGGAGACACCAAACCAAGTTAGTCACTTGCTCTGTAGACTGTTCTATTGATTTTGCAAAATACGTTGAACTGTATGTGCATGCTTCGATATAATAAAAAATTTGAAAATAAAAGTATATTTTCCCACTATTAGTTTAGATGTTAAAATTTTATTTATTTATTTTATCTCATAACTTATTCTTTTGACTAACAAGAAAACGTCGGAGGCGCTATGCGTAGGGTAAACCATAACCCCGACCTGCTTCCGGAGATGCAAAGATATTATTGTCCGTTTGAAATTTTAGTAGTTAGATTAAATGCACAAGTTAAGAGGGATTGCTCAATTGGTCTATTGGTTATTATTTTATTGAGGGCATAGATTGAACATGCTATTGAGTACAGTTTCAACCAGTGGCGTTCATGAGATGCAGCATAGCAAAGTAGTCCAACAATATTTTTCTTCGAAAAAATTGGTCCGTGATCCAAAAAAAGTTGATAATTTCTGCCTTAGAAGTACTTTAAATGAATTTGGATTATTTTTTCATTTTGCTTAAAAAAAAGACTTTGCACGTTTTATATCCACGAGTATAAATATTAATGAGTTATTTGGATAACATTTTGATTTGAAAACAAATCGATTAGTTAACAGTAAGAAAGGTTACATGAATATGCGGTCATTAGTTATTAGAGGACATTTTCTCATTCGATATTTCTTGAGATTTTATGAGTATGATATCGACTAGACATATTGTATTTCGCTGACAAACTAAATTATATTTTCTTGACATTTCCTTTTCCTAGAGTTTTTTCCGCTGACTTTTAAAATTTAATGTCATAAATTCATCAGAGTTATCGAAAGAATTAATTTCTTATGTGAACTTTTAAAAAATAGTTGGTATTTTCATGTTATTATTTTTTGTTTCATGCTATTGAAAAACTGATTATTTCCATAAAACAAGAGTCTTTAACTCATTCCAAAATTTAAAACAAAATCGTGAGCTTACCTTTTTTGTAGCAAATGGCAACGCAAAATTAAAATAGCTAAAACAGAAGAAAGGAAGCCGAGGTCTTTGCCAATTTCTAGAAAGTACTTCTTCGTCTTTCAAACTATTTTTATCCTATTAAAGCTATTTCTTATTATTGGCTTCCCTTGACTTTTAATAACAAAAGGTTGTTTCTTGAGATAATTTGAAGTGGAGACCTTTTTTCTAGTTTTCAATTAATTTAAATATAATATTTTATACTTTTGCAAAGTCTGATAAAAGAAACCTTGTAAGGCCATAAGTAAACATTACAATTTCCTTAGTGACCTTTGTGCTAAAAAGTTTGTCAGCAACCTTGCAGCAGCAACGGGAAAAGTTAATAAAAAAAAGAAAGGCTGTAAAACAAAGATTTCTCCAACAGTGGTCCATTTGCTTAATCCTCACCTGTTAACATGAAAAAACTTAAGTGTATGGTATCATGGGGTAAATATGACGCCAATTTTAAAATTTAGTTAAAAAAATTATTTCATTTATTTTATTAAATAGAATTTTGCTAGGTATACACTAGTCTTCTATTTCTATAATTACTATAGTAAATTAGTTTAAAGAATTTTTGTTAGGATTAATGCAAACCATGTAAGGAAAAAAATGAATGTATGTTATGGTATCAAAGATGGCTCTAATAAGCTTGATAAGATTTCAAGGTTTTTTTTATAAGTATATTTGTACGTATACTCGTATATTTGCTATTATGTGTTTGTGTTTTTTGAATTAATTAAACCAGCTATCAAAATTTTACATGTAAACTTTTGCCTACGGGTTAAAAATTTAGTTCAAATCCTTGAAAGTATAATTTTCTAAAAAAATTGTTAAATTTTTGCTGTGATGATTTCCAGGTCTTTTATACGTTATGTATGTATTATTCATTACGTATTTAGTTAAATAAGTTTTAAAAAATGAGGTAAAATTTTCTCTTTTTTCTTACAACTGTAGAATTATTTTTGAAAACAAAACAACTATTGCAATTACGAAGAAAAAAAATGTTTACCGTAATGCTGATAAATATAAATTAGTCAAAGTTTTGTCATTTTTTTAGATTTCATCTCTGTAGTTGTTAGATGCATTGAATGATAATAACAAGAACTATAAGATAACAAGTTCCAGAAGAAATTCATAGCAAGAATGGAAAATAACAATTACAAAAGTACAATGTGACTAGACAATATTTTTTTCAGATTCTGTGTCTATTCTCGTTTTCATCTTCACAAAACTTGACAAAATTTCAGGCTTTGTTTTGCTGGGGCTGCAATATAAACTTTCGATTTTAGTAACAGCATTGCATGCATTACAGGTGTTCTTGTTGCTTTAGCAAAACATATTTTTGTAACATAGAGCATGTTCTAGTTTTATGTACTAGTTCATTTTTTCACAATATCGAATCATGTTTGTTTGCTAATTTAAAGCTATTACGACTGGGGTGAGCGGGCGGAAAGTGCCCACACTGTTAAAATCCTTTATGCTGCTCAAAAACTACTCGCACGAATGCCTTCAAATTTTATGACTTTTCCTAATTTTTATTCATCTTAAAGTTGGCGCAATTTTTGAAAAAATTGCTCAAATAATTTTGGAATTATTAATATGACACAGGTTGGATGTCCCGAACATATACATTTATTTCGTTTAAATATTCTTTCATTTTTGTGTTTTTTGTGATCTTTTTTGTTCTTTCTGCCTATAGTATGTTTAAAACATAGCCACTCCAATTAGCTCGTTGTAATAACAAAATTAAAGTAAGGACAACAAAATCACTTTTAATATAAAATCAAAAAATAAACTTTTGAAAAAATTTCAAAGCTTTAATTTATGTTTTTAATCAAATAATTGATGACATATATTTTTTCTTAGGGTCCACATATACTTGTTGGTAAATGTAGGTTGTAGTAAAACACAAGTCACTACAGGGAAAAGTAAGCTCTGTGGCGCCAACCTATGGTTAATATAAAAAACTTTTTATAAACGTAAAAACCGGCAATGTTGCTTTGTACTTAAAAAATGAATAAGCCGTTGATGTTTTACACATACATTGCACCATAGAGGGCTAATGTGTAGAGCAGGAGTAGACAACAAGTCGGTCCCTACCCTCATCTCTTCTAGTTGATTGTGTCTGATTTTTGTGCTTCTTGTCTTTCTCGTGTAAGAACTTATCGTTTTGTAGAATATTGCAATCTTTAAACAATTTTTATAGAGTTGGTACATTTTTTGTACCCAAACTTGAATATAATTTACCTTTGTATACTGTAGCTGTGTTAGTAAACTATCATTTGGGCCATTAATATTTTACTATTTGCCGCAGCATGTGGCGGGTTGTGATAGATCGTGGCGGTTGTTCGGGAGTTTCTAAAAAAATCTAAAGTTTATCTTACCAGCAGACACATTGGCTACCCCTGGTGTAAACTGCTCATTTGATTCCAAAAAAATACAAATGCGCTTTTTTACTACTTTGAACTTTATCTAGACTTTCGAAAAGAAAAAGTTAAATTTGAAACAAAATCTCAATTTTTTTAGTTTCCATTACTAAAAGGTTGCTCTCTTTAATAGTCATTTCGCTTATTTTAAAAATACATTCAAAACGAGACGGCGCGGTTCAGCTATATCGTTTATCTTTGTGCCAGGATTTTCTCTTTATTTTTGCTTTATCATTTCGTCTTTATATTTTCACGCACCTCGCACACGACGTTCAAAGTTCACCCAAAGCATATTAATGAAACACAAGACGCTGTGTCATTACGTTTCGACGTTTTCACGCACCACGCACCCGACCTTTTTAATTTTACCCAAATCAAACACAACATGCTCTGTCAGTAACTGTTTTTTAAAAATTAAAACCCAAATAGTTTTTCTTCTCATATTTTATTAATTACTCGGAAAACAACAAAAAATTGTGCACAAAATTTGACTTAGTTTTTATTAAAATCTTTGTTCATGATTTTCTGGTAAAATTTGAGTCTAAACTGCTGTTAATTCTTTATTAAAAAGTAAAAACAATAACAAAAACTCAATGTTTCGATATACTATAATTCAGTAAACCTTCATCAGGAGATTAAATGAAACACAATTATAGTGTACCGAAACGTTGAGTTTTTATTATTGTTTTTACCTTTTAATAAAGAATCAACAGCAGTTTAGACTCAAATTTTACCAAAAGATCATAAACAAAATTTTAATTATATACATGTACCTGGAATCAAGAACAGCAAAACTTAGTTTTTATTAATGGCACAAGCTTTCATGAGCAACTGCCCACTTCTTCAGGTGAATTGGAATAAAAGAATAATGCAATCAAAACAAAATTTACACCAACGTCAATAAACGTAATAAAGAGACATGTCTGTGTGATGAAATACAAAAAATATGGGTTAGAAAGAACTGATTTTGGAAGAATATGACAGTACGGTAAATTGTCATTTTTACTTATTTTATTCCTACATTAATTACGCAGCATTATATTTCTCCATTAAATTATTACGTATATTAAATACAGTACGTAGCATTACTACATCAATTACAATTATTTTATTCCTACATTAATTACGCAGCAGTAACCCTAGTTAGCAGCATATTTTAATTTAAGATTGTTCGTATCTCGGATAACGTATTTTTAAAACTGCTTTCGAAATTACCTTAACTTTTTTTACAATCTAGATTTTGCATTTTCTCATTTTTAATTTTTGAATTTTGACCAAGAAAATCTTGCATATAGCTTTTGGATATAAAAATGCTACGCAATTTAACTATGAAGGTTCAAAATGTATTCATTTGTCTTTTTCAAATATAAAAACGCCTAGCCGGTAACATTCTCACATATTTCACGAAGTAGCCCAATTCGCTGAAGCTATATTCATGGCATCATTTAATATAAAACTGGCAGTAATGAATTTCATATATTGAATTGCTCTTGCGACAAAACCTACCGATTGAGTAAATTTCGAAAGATCCAAAATTGAGAGAAAATTTACTTTTTAAAAAAAAACAACTAAAATGTCAATTTAACTTTTATGAGGAGCTAGAAAGCTACTCTACAAAGACATGAGTTGTCATATGTCTTTAAAACTAATCTGGCACTCATATCTAGATTTCGGTGATATAAACAGTACTGGAAAAGAATGGCTGCTTTAATAAAAAGATTTTTACTTGTTTCTTGACGGTATATCCGAAGCAAAGTCGTTTTGTAGTCTACATTCATAAATAAATTAGACTTTTAAGTACTGTATAAGAGTTGCAGTAAAATTAAACCATATACTTGCCGCAACTTTCTGTCGGCGGACAGCTCAGTGATGACACTCGAAATTGCAAACAGAAGAACGTGAGTTCGATTCTCAATCTACCAAAGTGATTTTAGTTGTACCTTATCTTATGAATAATAATTTATCCTATGAAAAGCACTTTACAACTCCCCCGAAGAGGTAACGTTGCTGAGCTACACTGATAACTTTACTTTATACCAGTGGTTTTTGAACTGTGCGTCGCGGACGCCCTGGTGACTGGTCACTAATTTTCCAAGGGCGACGGGCAATAATAATTCTGTTTTTCTGATAGAAAAAACAAATAATTGTGCACCAACGTTGACTTAGTTTTTATTAATTGTTGCCATTAATAAAAACTAAATCAACTTTAGTGCACAATTTTTTGTTCTTTTCGGATTGATTTCAATAATTGACACGGTATTCACAACTTTTATTCCATCCAATCCTTTGTTTTTAGAACAGTAATTGTTCTTAAAGTGCAGTTTAATGAATTTATACTGATTATAAATACCCCATTATCTCCTGACAAAAAAAAAATTTATTACGTAACCACAAGTAATTGAATATGAATAAACGCATTGTGTTATTTTAATTTAACTTTACATTAAAAAACAAAAGCTACTTCAGTCAGTTATAAAATAAATGTAAACAAAAAAATAATGTGCAACCTCAATGTAAATCTTCAATTGAAGATGATAAAACTAAAAAAAATCCTCACAAGTACAGCAAAAGTTAAGTTTTACATTTACTTTTATTTTGAAAAATGGCAAGAAAAACTTCAGTGTGTTGTTTGCAGCAAGGTTTTGGCTAGTGCAAAGGTGGGCAAACTTTTTAGCTCGAGAGCCGCATTCCGAAGTTAAATCGTGATCTCTAAAAGAAAGTCTTTACTATGAATCTATCTCGGATTTTTTACTGAGAATCCAAAATAAAGTGATCTCTAAACCAAAAAAAGTTTTTTATTTTAAATCTGCCTCGGATTTTTTGATTTCTTTGATCTAAAAATCAGTGATTGGTAAAATCAGTCTACTCTACAGCGGAGTACTGTGCATCTGTTCGGTGTCGCACTGTACACACTCGTCTTATTGGCAGTGTTCTTAATGATGCTTTGAGCATTGTCATTGAATGCCTAAGTCCCACTCCAACGGACAACCTGCCCATTCTTATTGGTATCCAACCAGTTGGACTTTGCCGTATGGCAGCCACTCTTCTTTTTACCAACCGCAACATTTTAGACTCTCAACACCTCTTGAATGATCATCTGGTCAGGCCAGTGGATGTGCGGAAAGAAAGATTAAAATCCCGACGCCTATTTGTACCTACCGCATAGAAACTACTATAGATAATGCATCTGAACTAGATATCCGTGATGGCCAGTGGGCAGACTTTACATGGAACATGGAGTACGTGAAGAGTATTCCCGTGCAGCTTTAAGATTTCATCAAGAGTCGGTTCCAGGCTTATTGTACTGGGCCTGCCCAGGCCTGATTGGGTAAGACTCAATTGCTTGCGAACCGGCGTTGGGCGTTTTCGGTCTTTCATGCATAAATGAGGTCTTGCTCCTTCTTGTAATTGCGAGTATGATGCACATGAACAAACTGCAGACCAGATTATTTCTGCACGCCCTACGTACCGGGCACCTAAATGACGTCGTGTTCTGTCAATTCTCGATGACCAAACCAGATGCTGGCTTAAGAAATATAACTGCCATTTTTTGATGAAACAAGAACAACCTGATCATCCCGAGCGATGACTACGAGTAATCGTTAAAAGCAATGATTAAAAATTTAATTGAAGACAAAAAAGAAATTAATAGTTTTTTAATTATTTGTTTGAAGTCTTTGCGGGCCGTAGTTTGCCCACCCCTGGGCTAGCGAAAGCATGTTACTTACTGAATAAGCGTAGACGTCATTTACCGTCAATTAACCAGCAATTCGTAAATAATCCCAGGGAGTTTTTCGCTCAAAAATTAAACAATCTAAAGAGGCAAGTGAACACGATATCAAATCCACACATGTGACATCAAAGGCTTTATTAGCATCCCACTAAATTGCGCACAGAATTGCTAAGTAAAAAAAGCCTCACATTATTGCCGCGGAACTAATAGTCAACTGCCCGCTGCTATCGATCTTATAAGTACGATGATAAGAGAAGCTGCGGAAAAGTGGATACCGATATCCAATAATACCATGTGTCGCCGGATTGGTGACATTGTGGAAGACATTCATTACCCACTAATTGCTCAAATGAAACAGCGAGTATTTGTTCAGCAATTAAATGAGGCAATTGATGGCAGTCGGAATGCACACCGCATTTGATTTGTCACGTTCGTTTCGTTGACTTTTCTGAACAAAGGTTAGAAGAAGAGTTGCTGTTTTGCAAACCTATTGAACTTGATTGCCGAGAAATTGATTTTTTCAATATAATCCACAAATTTTGTTTTAACAAAAAACTTATATTGGGAAAAGTGTACCAGCAAATTCATGTTTGGCGCCAAAGCTATGTCTGGGAGCTGCTGTGGACTGCGAAGTCTAATTCAAGAATGTGCACCCATAGTAAAGCGGATGCATTGTATGATTAATCGCAAGGTGTTAATTAATAGAGAATGAGTCCTAAACCCGAATATGCACTGTCGAAACCTTTACCAAAATTATCAATTTTATTGAAACACGGCCATTGAAGTAAGAATTTTTGAAAAACTCGGTGTAGAGATAAATACAGAGTATCAAACTTTTTATTTTATTGTTCGTCCAGGTGGCTTTCGCTTCAAAAATCTTTTTTCCGGGTCAAAACGGCCCTACGAAGAAAAAACTGCGACCCTTTTAACAATTTGCCCCAATTTAAACTCATTGAGACTAATCAAATTTCTTAGAAAAAAATAAAAACATTATTTAAGTCGAAACATGGTTACTGAAATCTATCAACATCAATTGTTGATGTTGTTTTATTGAGATTATGCAATTTCCGTGGGATCTAAAACTTTTATTAACCGAGATCATAAAAAGTAAAGCATATCACCGTTGCCATGGTTCCTGTCTACATAAATTTCTATACAGCAATTCTTCATGATTAAACTATGCAGTCGAAATGCAAAAGAGTGAAGTATGAATTCGGGTTTCCTTTAATAAAAAACCAAATCATTGCGCAACCAAATAGAAATTGCTTTACATCACATAGAATTTTAAATTAAAAAATTCTGTTCCCTTTGTAAAAGATCTATTCATACAAAATGCATTATATCGTAATAAAAAAAATTTTTTAAGATGTCGATTTGAGTTTACGGCAATAAATACATTCCAATGACTTTCTTTTTTTAAATTAATGTGATCCAAGTTCTAGCTTTGTTTTGTCATATTAGCTGTTTTGTAAATTAGTTAAGTAGTGGCTATTACTTCTACCAGCGAAGCAAAAGGTTTGGCATGCATTACCGCGTTGCCCAGATCTAACAGGTTGGTTACGAACGCACCTCACCGCAGGGCAGACAGCGAAAGTGACCGCCTTGTCGAGACGCAAGGTCGGGAAGACGTACATCGCGAACTCGTGACATGCTTTGGCTGAAACACGAATAATAATTGGTTGCTCAGGTTTTGATTCGATTTGATCACAGTTTTTTCTTTTAACCCATTATAATTAAATTTTTATTTATTAAAAATTCATTAAAGAAATCCTTTAAGCCAAAAACTTTTATTTTTTTGATAGAAAATTAATTAACTAAGAACCACTTTTTTGTTTAACGGTTATTTTGCTTTTTTATGCCTTTATTATTAATACTTTTATGGTATCGTTGAAAGCCTCTAAACTTAAAATATGAAACTCTTCCCAGTTTGGCAAAGAATACAAAATATTGTTGCGTGTAATCTACTAAAAATACGTTGTTTAATAAATTTGATTTTAAAGTGCATTGACAAATTCCAGGCAATGACAGCTACATTAAACAAAAAGAAATTTCTCGAGCACATCATCAAGCAGTCTGATTTAGAAAAATTTCCTTTTAGCAAAAAGACTTTTTAGAAAATCGCCCTATAGTTGGAAGAGGTCAACAATAATTAGCCGTGAAAAGTTAGCAGAAAAAAATTAGTAAAGTTATGTGAATATTAAGCGTTTAAATCAATTAAGTTTGTTTTTTGCAGCAGATACAAAAGTTGGATAATTTAAAATTAAAAAGATAAAAGTATAAAAAATTAGTAAAAATTAAACTTTGCATTAATTACTTAATCGTTCTACTTTGGACTGCTTGCATGAAATTCAGTCTTTGATTTAACTATATCTCATTGTTACGTTATACCACTGAATTGTTTTGTTTGGCTCAGGTTATGAGGCCAATGGTCAGTTTGACTTGTCAAGTACCCTATAACAGCTTCTTTTCGAAAATAAATCAGCGGCGGTTGCGATAAGTTGAAAATAGTATGAAAGTTATTTACTTAAGGGCTCATTGAGTTTTAATAAACACTTCATTCATTTTCAAATTCAATAAGTTTATTTCAAAGAGTTTGAGAAGGCTTACTTGATCCCGCTAATGGTAGAAAAAATATCTGAAATGAAAAGTTAACCTTCTTTTATTAAGCCTGAAATCCTTCTTGTAAGGCAAGTCGTTTGCGCTTAAAAAACAAATATTTTGAGTGAAGTTTTGCAAACAGATAATTTAAAGAATAGCTCTTTACTTTAATATTTACCCTATACTGCGTTAATATTTGACATATGCAACTCTTTTTTGCAGTATATTAATGGAAAGTATTGACTTTTCTTCATTACGCAATAAAACCATTCAGAAAAAACAGCCTTGATTTAGTTATTTCTCAGTTACAAAGCATCTGCATTAAAAAATGTCTTTTCGAGGTAAAAAGCCAAGTAATGAAGTTGAAGAGGAAACAAGTATCAGTCGAAGAAGCGAAGAAGCGAGTTCTGCCACCAACAACCAAGCTTTTGAATTGAAAAAAAAAATTGGCTTGGCAGGAAGTGTTGCTATATCAACGGGAACTATGGTTGGTTCCGGGATTTTCGCTTCACCGGTTGGCGTTTTGGCCGGTACTAATGGTAGTGTGGGGATGAGTTTGGTGCTGTGGGGGGCTTGTGGGATAATTTCCGGTTTATGCGCTCTTTGCTATGCAGAATTAGCTTCAATGATTAAAGAATCGGGTGCAGAGTATGCATATCTGTACAGAGGATATGGTCGTCTGGGACCACTCTTAGCTTTTACATTTTCTTGGACCGCCGTGCTAATTACAAGAAACACCGGCAATGCGGCAACCGCAATTACATTTGGATCTTACGCCGTTGAACCTTTTTTCAGCGATGAATGTAAGCCCCCAGAACTGGTGACCAAAGTGAGTTTTTATTTAGTTTGAACTTTAAAAGTTTCTTATGAAAAATAAAAACATTAGAAAAAAAGTCGTTTATCAGTGTCTTAATTAATTTATTTACTGCAACGGAAGCTGTGATTTTGTAAAAAAGTTTGTTTATTTTGATTGGAATTTTTGTGACAATCTTTTTTTTATATAACAATTTTTTTTTTATATAAGATTTGTTGCCTATTATTAAAAAAATTTTTGGATGATGTAAGCTTCGGAAACATAAAATTTCAATTAAAATAAAGCAGTTTTTATTGTATAAATCATTTCTTTATGACAAAAACGCAGTGACAAGAACTATTTCCTTCACTCAATGGGGTTTAACTTTTCTAATCTCAGATTGACTGTTCAGCTGTAAATTACAAACAAAAGACAAATGTTTGCTTTAAATAAAACTAACAAAACCAAGGTAATATTTTTCAAATTTACTTATTGAAACACCGAAGGGTGCAACGAGTTGGAAAGTATACGTCGAAATTAGAACCAAGATATCTTACAACAAAAGCAGAAATGCAAATCACTAGATTTACCGTTTTTAAGATCTTTTGTTTATCCACACTGCCACCTGGTGATTGAAGGTGATATTTTATTTACCCACACTACCATCTGGTAATTGATTTTTTTTTTTTGGTTTTTTTTTTCATATATGAGTATAAAAATAAAGATGTTTTTTTGCGTTTTTGGTTAAAAATAAGATTTTCCGTCCATTAGAAAAAAAGTATAAAACATTTGTTGCAATTTAATGTTTGACTGTGCGATGAATTCTGTTGAGCATTAAATTAGGTTTAGGTTAAATTAGATTTTAGAATATTGTGGGTAGCAACTACATGTATATTATAATTAGCCAGTAACGTGATCTAGTGGTTAAGAGCACCGTGATTGTAATCGATATACTCACGGTTAAAGTCCTACTCGCGTCATTCTACTGTGTTCTTGGGAAAGCCACTTTACGGCACTTTTCATGCTTGGCAATCTTTGCAAGTAGTTCAAAATTTCATTCATATCTTTATCAAAACTAAAAAAAAAAATAAAAAATTTTAACGGGACAGCAATATCTGGCCATCTTCCGAGGCAAATCGGTGTAATTGCCTGTCTTATGCATTAACGCCTTTGACGTTTTCCTGCAAACCCGAAGGTTAATGTAGAGATAAAAGAAAAGGTAAATAAAATAACATACTTGGATTTGCTTCAGCGAATTGAGCTTAAATAATGCTTTAATTAGTACGAAATGTCTATACACTTTGTCAAAACGTATTGATTCGATTGAAAATAAAAACCGCATAAACGAATGTTATTAAGCTTCGGTTGAATCAGAATAAACAAGTCGCCTTTACCCTAGAAACTGATACTAAGACTTATATTGTAGCAGCTTTACACTCTTATCAGTGAAGTTTTTAGCAAATAAACTCCAGAGACACACGAGTTTTTTTTTAATTTTTTATTTTGATATTCTTTGGTTTGGTGAGACAAAGTGATTTTTGCTTGGTTAAGTAAATTAATCTTGGACCAATATATTATTTTGGCTAAAAAATGCACAACCACAAATATTTTTTAATTACGCGAAAGAAATGAATAATTGAATTAAGTTTTAAGCATTGGTAACTACGTAGAAAAGGCGCACAATGTTTAAAAATTTGATTTTAATCTTTAAAAAAATTTTTTCAGTGCGCCGCTGCTTTTGTTATTCTTGTACTTTTATCAATTAACTACATAAATGTCAAAACTGCATCAAAAATGCAAGGAATTTTGACTATTGCCAAGTTTGTCGGTATGACGATCATTTTTATTGGCGGATTTGTCCGACTGGGGCAGGGCGATGTAGTTGGTTTGAACAACTTTCAAAATGCTTTTCGGCCAGAAGATTTGGCCGGATTGGGATTCACGCAAATAGGATTAGCTTTTTACCAAGGATTGTGGTCCTACGATGGATGGAACAATTTGACGTATATTACCGAAGAAGTGAAAAATTCAAAACGAACTGTACCATTAGCAATAATGATTGCAGTACCTTTAGTAACAGTTTTTTATATTATGGTCAACATCTCCTATTTTGCAGGTGAAATGTACTAATGTTTGTGCAACCTACAGTTTAAGCATCTTGCCATTATTTTTTTGTACCTGGAATGCATTTAAAATTCAAAATAAATCAAGATATTTAAAGTGCCACATTTAATTTTGTAATATAAAAATATTTTTTTCATTTTATTTGTCTTAAAAAGCTGTTATTGGTTTTTGTTTTTATTACCAAATTATCATTGTAAAGTTCAATAAAACTCACAAGGTTGTGATTTGTCATTGGCTCCTTGCTTTTCATTGCCAAGCAACGCCATTTTATGAGCTAAAAAAATTCTTAGTGGATTGATTGAAATTAGAAGGTTAGTTTGACTTAAAAATCGCAAAGAACATTAAAGTTTTACTCACAATAATATCATGCAACTTTTATTACTCTGTTTAAATAATAACAAATGGGATTGTTTCAGTGTTGACCCCTAATGAGATGTTGACGTCAAATGCTGTGGCTGTTACTTGGGGGTACCGTGTTTTAGGAAATGCGGGGTGGATAATGTCACTAGCTGTGTGCCTTTCTACTCTTGGATCGTTGAACGGATCCTACCTCACAGGAGGAAGGCTTCCTTTTGTAGCAGCAAGAAGATCTCATTTGCCAAAGGTAAAATGTTGCTATCTCAATTTAAATAGATTAAAAAATTAATTTCTATTACATTATTAAAAGAAGTTTATATGTTGATCAATTGGTTGATTCTCAGGCTTACAGTGTGAAGTAACAAGTGACTGTGTAAGCTAAGCTAAAGGTATTAAAAAAACCGAAAGCCCAAATCAAAGTGGTTGGTTTTGCAGCTTGTACATTGTAGCTATGTTAGTTTGTACATTTGCATGTTAGCATAAACTACAGTACATTTAGCAATTCTTTGGATTTCCTTTCCTGAAGATTAGCTTGTTTTTTTTATGGCAATAACAAATTCGCTTTTTTATTTTGTTAAGCTCCTTAAATATTAGTTCAAAACCTTTTTTTTAATTTTTGACATTCTGAGTTCATCCTTTAGTTTTTATACTTTCATGTATAGGTAAAAACATTTTCAAGTTTTATGTGTGCCGGCAAAAACTACATTAAATTATTGGTCCTGATACAACTTGCATTTGGGTGCAGAGTCTCATAATATAGATGTCTTTAAAGCTACATTTATAATAATTACAAGAATTTTTTTTTTTTTTTAGATTCTTGCTATGGTCACAATAGATTTTTACACTCCTGGCCCTTCGTTGATTATAACAACCATTCTAACTTTGCTGTTTCTTATTCCAAACAATTTTGACACTTTGATAAATGCCTTTAGCTTTGCAGCTTGGTTTTTTTACGCTCTGGTGATTTTGAGTGTCGTCATCTTGCGCTTCACTCACCCGGATGTTCCAAGACCGTACAAAGTAAGTAAGCCGCGATTATTATCATTATTAATATCTGTAAATATTCTTGTCACTTACAAGAAAAGGTTATAGAGTTATAGATAGGATAACTGTCAAGGGTATTACCCCGGATTGCTTTAGTACGGGGATCGGAAAACTATGGCTTGCTTGATGACGAATATAAACATGCCCACGTAAAAAAAAAGATCTGCGCGCACAAGACTTCTAAAGTAAAAACCTTTTTTTATTTATTTATTTTTTTTTAAATTACTCTGTTTTTCAGATGAAAATCGAGAAATCAGAGTTAAGAATATAAGTTTTACTTTGCAAAAAAAGACCAAAGTTTGCTCACGAACAAATTTCTGCGCACACACACAGACAGTCAAAAGTTAGAGAAAGCATGCTATGGCTCTTATCATCTTATTGAAATACTTTTAAAAATATCTAGTTTTTATGGCTCTTTTACACAAAAAGGTTCCCGACCTTGCTTTAGTAAATGCTATTTAATGACTTTAATCAAAGTTGCGTAAAGGTTGTTCATTATTCTTTGGTCAAGTGTGACAAGTTGAAATGTTGCAGGAAAGAAATTTAATTTCCGATTTTTATCATCTATCCCCTTCTCTAGCAGGCAAACAATTTTATTTATACGGTAAACCGTCAATTAATTAATTTATAAGACAAAAGTAAAAGTTTGGTGGAAAAAACTTGCTGAATCGTTGAAGACCGAGCATGATTTATTCACTTGCAAAAAAACTTTGTTTTAATAACCCTCGCAGTCTAGTGTTAAATTATTTTTTTGCAAGGAGAAAATAATTGCTCTAACTCGAAGATTTATTCCAAGTCAACAACAAGAAAGCATAAAATTAAATTGAAGCCCAAATGTTGCTTGTCTACTATTTAGGCAAGGAAAGTTGAGATACAAAAACTTTAGCTTTCCTAGCATCAATCGGCTTTAACAGGATGAGGACGCATCCAACATTACTGCACGTATAGCCGTAGCTTCATGGCACCGGGGAGGCAATTTCCCTTTAGTCTCAAAACTTTGGGCGAAATCAGAGATTTTTCAGCAGCGACAAGGAAATATTTGGGCAAAAACAGAATTTTTCTAGCAGAGATAAAAAAATATTTGGGCAAAATCAGATATTTTAAAGCAGTAACAAGAAACGTGTGGGCAAGATTTAAGATAAAGATTTTTTTTAGATCATTATGTTTTTGAGATGAAAATTGAGTAATCAAAAACAAATTTTAATGAAGACTTTTTTTGTCTTCACCCTAAATTATAGATAAATTTTCTTCTGACATCCGTAAATTTCTAGCAAATCATGATTCGGGCAATTGTAACAAACTTTGGACAAAACTGTAGTACCACTTCAAACCTTTTTTCTGCTGGTACGCCTATAACGGCACGTATTTAACTTAGTTTCTATTCTTATTATTCAGTTACAATCATGTGACTAAACGCTATAATTAATATTTGTAATATTACTCAATTGCTCGAGATAGTGGCAACAGTTTTTTGTTACGATGGCCGCCACATTACGCTGTATAACAAGCAATCGGTTTAAAAGCGAGCTATACATTGCTGCTTTTCGCGCACTTTGCGCTTTCTTAAAAAGTTATGGGCCTACGCAGAAAAAAAGAAATCTGTATATAATTTAATTATGTATAATTATTAATATCAATTGGAATTTAATTATACTATTAATCGAATTTTTGTGCATTATTACAAATTCTCTTAGCAAAAAAATGACTTATTTTCTAACCTTGAAAAAGTTGACAATAATTTTAATAATAGTCCGTATAAGAATAAAGTCCGCATATTTAGAACAAATCAAACTATGATAATTTCATTACATGATACTTTATTTTTTGCACAATTATCAAAATACGGTAGATAAACTTGAATATACTGTAGTTGTCTTTTCATAAACCTGAACTTTGCATTACCACTAAAGACAGCGTCTTTTTAGGTTCCCATTGTCATTCCCATTATAGCATTCGTCATTGCATTGTACCTGGTTGTGGCACCACTTGTAGACGATCCCGATGTTGTGATGATCTTTGCTGGTGCATTTATGTTATGTGGACCTATTGCTTATTTTATTTTTGTTTATAAAAGTTTCAAATTCCCAGGAGTGGATCTTGTAACGGCATTCTTGCAAAAAGTATTCAATGTTGCGCCCACTGATTGGAAAGACGAAATGTGACTTAAGAATAACAAAATTTTTTTGGTTTTTTAAAAGTGCTTGTTTTGTTTTGAAAAAAAAATTTCTACGCTACCATAATAAAATTGTTTTTAAACAAAATCATATCGATGCCTTATTCGCATTGAGCATTGACTTTAACTCTGGAAATATTTGAAGTAGTTAAAGATGGTACTGTTAATTGTGTCTTTTGCAGGAGAAAACCATTGAAAACAAAATTGAATCCTCTACCTGACAGCGCTTATTTCTTGAAAAAATTTGATTAAGATTTGCAATCAATTAATAAAAAGTAATTATTTTGTTTGTCGGATGCGTAAAAAAAGCTTCAAACATTCAAAAGAGTTTTTCTTCATGTAAACACCATATTGACATTAAGCCATAGTGATTTTTTTGTTACTTTTTTTTTACAGATTTAAGATGTTTTACTTAAAATTAGCCTCTTTGTGAACTTCCAAACCAACTAGCCTATTTACAAATTTTGAAAAAGCCTATAGACTTTTCATAATGCTTCTCAAACTTATGCTATGGCGAACTAGGGCTTTCCACCTTAAAGTAACATAAACATAAAGCAAAGAAAAACCTTAGCAAATTTAAAGAAAAATTTGGGCCGGCGTTATTATGTATAACAAGAAAATCTAGAACTGATGTATAAAATCCAACACAAATAAATATTCCAAACGTGAAAAGATCATACTTGAATTTTAATCATACAACAAGTTGGTTTTAGTTGACAGATATACCTACCCCATAAAACATATTAGTGCTCTGTACAAAATTTATTGTTTTAAATTGCGCCTACGTACAGCTAATAAAAAAGTAGTTTTATTTCAACTTTAATTAGTTTCCTTGCAAAATAATACGTAAAAATTTGGCAGATTTTACAAGCGGTTGAGAAACACCGATAAAAACTACAGTACATTGTTTGTTCATTATTAAATATTTTAATTCATTATTCTACTGTCGGCAATCGAGTCGGTCGGGTAGTAAGAACACTGTATCGATTGCGAACGTAATCGACGTCTTGGATTCAACTTGAACTTGCGTCATTGTGGAGTGTCTTTCAGAAAGAAACTTAAGAATACTTTACTCCGCTTAGTGGTTTTACTCAGCAGCTTCAAATCATAATCAAATCTTCAAATAAAAAGCAAAAGATACAAGTAACAAATTTCAAACGAATAGCATTATCTTGTAATTTTCTAAAGATAAAAGTAGGCATTTGACGGTAAACGTCACCGACTGGAGTCGAAAAGATAAATTGTGATGATAATTACTATTAAGTCATACAAGTTGTTGGGCAAACGCTGTAAAAAATATAATCAAATTTATTTTAAACAAAAACAGAATTGTATAACAAATAAAAAATACACTTTTAAGGATACAATGTAGGGCCGGTTAAAACCAAAACTTTTTCGAGTCTTTTTACATCAACCAACATTTACTTAAGTGAATTTCGGTTGCTCAAGAATCTTAAGTTAAAGTCAAGTCGAAATTTTAAATAAAATTAAAATTAGCCTAAATTTTGTCTCATTTAGTAAAAAACAATTTCTTGCTTATTTTTCTGATTTTTTGAGCAGCTAAAAATACGGATTATTATTTAAAAACTAAAAGTTAGAATTTAAAATTGTAAACTCGTATTATTTAAAAAATAAAAAGTTTTGTGGTTATTATATTACGAATAGTTTTTATCTTACTTTTTATGGTTACTACATTAAAAAACATAGATGTAATTTATGTAATATAAAATTGATAAACATGAAAAAACGGAAAAAGATAATTAAAACTAAAAAAAGAATAGTTGATGCATGTGCAAAGAAGCCCATCTCATTTTGAATGTATTAATTCTAAAGCGACCACGCATTAAATCTATTAACAACAATCAAGGGGCTTAGTTGAGGCATAAAACACTTTTAATTACAATTAGGCAATTCTATTGTCAGAAAAATGCTCTAAAAATGAAATGGCACTAATTCTCATTTGTCGCACCTTAAGATAACCAAGTAAAATGCTTTATTTTATTGAATAAATGCCATAGAAAAAACGCAATCATTTGAATCGAAAACTTTTTGTATTAAAGGCATATAAAACTGACAAAGATTTCAGAAAAGAAACCAGTTATTAATTAAAGTAATGGTTTCTGGCTTGTGCGTCATTTTAATAATACGAGAGCGTCGCCAGGGCAAGCGTAACCGGGCTCCAGAATCCAGAAGCCGCCATTAAAAGCCCCGTATTCTTAAACTGTTTGAGTTGAAAAGCTACTTTAACTAACAAAAACCGTAGTATAAAAAGTGAAGCTTTTTTTTTGCTTTTAACAGAGTTTCATAGTAAAATTTGCCGCTAAAACCGTGAACTAGAAAATTTATCAACAATTTACCAAAAAGAGTGGTTCTTGTATATTTTAGACTTTAGTGCGTCTGAATTAACTCAAACTGAAAACTCCTGAATTAGAATTAAATCAAGAACATTGTAAAAACCATAAATGAGTCACCTTGTGGACACAGCCTTTACAAATTACTTTGCGACCTTTTAATTAATTATTTCAAATCCAGTTTTTATTTATTATAAAGAAAAGCAGTCTTTTGTTTTTTTGGAATTATGTGAGCCTTAACATCAAACTGTAATGTGCAATTAATACTAATTTTTGTTTTCTAGTGAACATAACAGTAGATATTTTGTGATATAGCTGCACAATGCAAATTACTGTTTTAAGCGTTTTTAAAGTCTAATTTTTTCTTTTGAGTCAAGCTCGGTTTTGTTTCAAACTTTTGTCAGTTTACCATTCGGCTCGCTATCACAGTGATCACAAATTAATTCGAATTACTGCTCTTAGCTCTATTAACGTCCGATTTCTTCTTTTTGAGTCATGCTTGGCGTTGTCTTCAACCTTTATCAATGTACCATCATTCAAGCTTTCTATCAGTGACTACGATTGACATAGACTGATTAAAACAAAAATCTGAAAAGAACAATCAAGAAAACAATAAAACTTATCAGAAAGCCTTGTTTTTAAGCACTATTTTCAATGTTTTATTGCCAATACTTTTTTAACGCAATTCGAAAGTTCTAGAAAATTACATGGCCCGCACTTTCCGCCTTTCTTCAATTGTCCGCCGCTAAAAAGCACGTGCTGGTCTCAAATAAACTGCGCTGTATAACCCAGTTTTTAGCATAAGTAAGCTGTGGAAAAGAAGTTATTGCAACTTTCTTGTAAGGTCACACAATCCTTAGTTGGCTCCCAAAAAAAGCTTAATACCAACTTTTTATTTCAAATGTTTCAGAAGATCAAAATACAATCATTTTTTCTGGAAACAAAAACGAATTCCCAGCTGCTTGCGTCAATCGAAGCACTTAATCGTTCTAAGTATACCCATGTCTAATTTTGTCGTTTCAATGATAAAATCCTCAAAATCAAACAAATTTATTCTAGCAAAAACAATTTGTCAAAATATTTCACAGAATAGAGCGATGTCCGACAAAGATAGGTTGGGTGGAGTTTTGAAATACGTCAATTGACGCGCTTGGTCGTTCTACTGTAATGTTAATTCACATTTTTTCGTTTTAATGAGTTGAGTCGAAGCGCTGTTCTCAAAATCCTTAGAGAAGTGATTCTCAACCGGGGTCCACGTAACATTGGTGGGGGTCCACATGGAAAAAATATAAATTTGAAGGTCCACAGCAATATTTTAGTGGTCCATAGAAGAATTTTATTTAGAAAAAGTTGGTAAAACTTAGATTTGAAATTCATACGAGGACTTTACCAAACTGACTTCCCACTCTCAATTATTCATAGCCTGTACCTCTGCTTTTAAGGGGGCAACTCACCATTTAAATCGATAAAATCCTTTAAAACTTGAAAAAAATTTTTTTATGAAAATGATAGCTTAGTAATTGTAGAACCTTTTCCAAACAAAAACTAAGTTAAAACTTGTATCAGTTGGTTATATTTTCTCTTTTTGTATTTGCTATGTTTCAAGTAGTTGTACTTCTTACAAGTTATTTACAAAACAATGTGCATAATTTGTTCAATTCCTTGCCACTTTTTTGAAAATTGATTTGGCAAATCGAAAAATAAACTTCCATTTCTGTTATTGGTTTGAACTTTGCTTACTATTTGTTTTGTAAAATCAAAAACTGATGAGTCAGAAAAGCTATCCAGCAGATATAAGATTGAGACGGTTTGACACTGAGGAATGAAATATTTTTTTCTAAAAAACCTCTTAACCATCTATAATAATGTAAATTATAAGAAATTAGGCCTATCTAATATGTTAAATAAACTACTATTCTAATACCTTTAGCATTGCATAACCCTAAGGAGCTAACCTACTTTTCATAACCAAAACTGATTTGCAGTTATATTTTTCTGCTCATTCAATTTTTTGTCTAGTCAGTGATATTTTTTTAATTGTCACAAAATTGTATATAGAAAGTAATTACTTTGACTGGTAAGCACTTCAATAGCCTCAATATATTATTTTATGTTTGCAGAAAAAACAAGTAGCTTGTCTATATAAATTTTATTGTGAACTTTAGTGTATTAACAATATCAAAAGTTAATTTATTTTAATTTTATTTATTATCGTTCTCAATAGTTTTTACATATTAATATCACCCTTTTTAAATTCAATTTTAAAGGGTATTTTAATACTTAAATATTTATAATTTATAAATTATAAAACTTTTAAATAAAATTATTTATTATTCCACAGCCCATCTATGAATACTCCATTGAAGAAGAAATGCAGACAATATTCTGTGGAATATTTGTCTTACGGATTTATTCCATCAAAAGATAATGAAACGAGGCCAATGTGCCTCATATGTATGGAAGTACTTTCTAACAGCAGCATGAAACCTTCCAAACTTAAAATTCATCTTGAAAAAAAACATAAGGAAAAGAAAAACGAACCAATTCAATATTTTAGAAAACTCCGAGATGATTTTCAGGGGAGGAAAACTCTTATTCAAATGTTCAGTAGCCAATCACGTAAAATTAGTAATGGTTTACTGGCGTCCTATGAAATTTCTAATATAATTGCAAAGGCTGGGAAACCTCATAACAGTGGAGAAACTGTAATTTTTCCAGCAGTGTCCGTTATAATTTCATCTGTTATGAAACAAAATGCAAGTGAAATTATAAATTCCATCCCTTTAAGCAACTCATCTGTGTCTCGACGCATTGATGAAATGGCGGAGGATATAGAAAAACAGTTAATCGCCAAATTGCAATGCAAACAATTTGCCCTTCAGCTCGATGAATCAACTTTAAAAGATAACGAAGCCATTTTATTAGCATATGTGAGATTTATAGATGATAATAGACTTAGAGAGGAAATGCTCTTTGCAAGAAGTCTTATAACAGACACAAAAGGTTTGACTATCTTTAATGAAGTTGTGACTTATTTCAGTGAATGCAATATTCCGCTCAAAAATATAATTGCTTGTGCCACTGATGTTGCTCCATCCATGATAGGCAGAAACAATGGCTTTATTGCACACTTAAAAAAGGCTGTACCGGAAATATTTTGCATACATTGCATAATACATCGTCAGCACTTAGTTGCAAAATGTTTGGGTGGACGTTTGCACGACGCCCTTGATATTGTAATAAAAGTGGTTAACTATAATCAAATTCTCTACGAGAACGCCTCTTTCATGAATTATGTAGTCAAAATGACGAAAAGTTTGAACGCCTAGTAATGCATACTGAGGTAAGGTGGTTATCGAAGGGTAATTGCCTTCGTCGCTTCATTACATTATGGGACTCTATTGCCTCATTTTTGGATAACAGCCAACTCGGAGAAAAATTACTTGCAGCTAAATTAGACATATTTTATTTATCTGATATATTTGAAAAAATTAACTTACTTAATAAGCAACTTCAAGGGCAAAATTCTGATCTCATATCTTGTAAAAGTGCTATTACTGCTTTTCTAAGAAAATTGCAGACGTATAAAATTAGTATCAGGCGTCGTGCATTTGAACAGTTTCCTTTTTTGGCCTCGATTAGCAGCGATGTACATGATGATGACCTTGCATTGTATGGACAGCATTTACAAAATTTGCATGAACATATGCAAACTCGATTTAATGACCTACTCACATTGAATATTCCAACTTGTGTGATATCTCCTTTTATAGTTAATGCTGCCGATGTAGACGTTTCACTTCAGGAGACCATCATTGAAATGCAAAGTGATGAAGTATTGTTAGCAAAATTCAAAAATAAGAATCATGATATATGGAAAACAAATGACACTGCTGAAAAATATCCACTCCTTTGGCAAAAGGCACAGCTCTACGTAATTGCATTTCCATCATCTTATCTTGTAGAATCTGGCTTTAGCCATGTTTCACATTTACTATCAAAATCCCGTAATAGACTCGACATTGTGAAAAGGGGTGATCTTCGACTGTCATTGACATCGATGGAACCAAATATCAAAAAACTTGCAGAACAACATCAACCACAGGGGTCTCACTGATTAAATAAATTTTCAGATTTTGAAATTTATTATTTTACCAAATTTAAAGCTTATTATGAGTTATTTTACCAGTTCACTGAATATTCCCCATATTTATTTTTTAAATGTTCAATTATATTATAAACTTAATATGCATGAAATAAAATTTTACATTTTTACAATAAAATATAAATAAATAAAGAAAAAATGTTATTCAAAAATAAACAGAAATTTATCAGGTGATTAAGGGGTCCACGAGAAAAAATTAAAAGTAAAAGGGGTCCATAGGTAAAAAAAGGTTGAGAACCACTGCCTTAGAGCGAAAAGGATAGTACTAATTAACAAATCCATTACGTTTACGTCCACAGCTTCAAGTTGCAGTATCTTTAAGTTATTTATTTTGGCTTGTTTTTCTATAGCTTAGAAAATGAAATATTTATTTTGGCTTGGTAGATGGAATAAATACTAAATAATGGTAATTTGTTGCCAAAACCTTAATTATACTTCTATGACAACAGTTCAAGTGAATGATTTTTGTACATATTGCAATTGAAAATAAAGGTTAAATCATGGTTAGTACTAGCCGTGTTATGCATAGTAAAATTACATGTAATCCGAAAAGGAAGAGAATTGCACTCTAGATCAGTGATCGGCAACCTTTTAAACATCATGGAGCACCAACTGTATTGTTTTTATTGGTGGACGGCGGAAGACTTACATGAATTTAGAAGAAAACCACTGCAAACATAATTGTGCGATAATACTCATGTACATAACAAGTGAAGACTAAAACAAAAGTCTTTCCTTTTAAAATTCCTATTTTTTTCTGTCCGTGCTGCAAAAATTGTTTACATAATCAAGTGTACACTAAAAAAAAATCTTAATCTTTAAAACTACTGAGAATATAAAAATGTACGGGTAACTCGAAGTTTGTTGGATTTGGTAAGTTTCAAGTTCTTCAATAGGTGAGCTTGTTAAAACTCTGATTTTTTCTAAGTACCAGAAAAATTTTTACACGGACTGCTAGTGGTCGGCGGACCATAGGATGGCGACCACTGCTCTAGACAGTAATGCTAAAAAAGTTGCTGCTGGATACATTACGGAAAAAATTATGGAAAAACTACAATATGCTGACTGTTGTCAATTATTGACTATGTCTAGTTTACAGGATCTATTGCAAGAATATGACAATCTTTGAAGTTGTCTTGTGGAGTCTTAATCATTCCTTTTGTCAATTTAACGCATTACGTAATTAATTTTTTTTTTTTGGATTTTACGTTTGAAGAGGTTAAAATCGTTGGTTACCTAAAAGACAAGCTGATGAACATATCCTTACTTTAATCAACTTTTTGGTGTCTTATGCGAAAAGCTTAAATTTGTATTATTTGCAATATCTTTTAAAATAACGCCCTAAAATTGTTTTCTAACAAGGTACATCGAGGTACGTCGCAAAATTTCAAGCGAAAAAGAAATATGCAATTAGAATAATAATGTTCTTTTAAATACACATGTTATAGTAAGATTTTGTGGCTATTGCAATCAAATTTTTGAACACTTTTTACATCGATTTTAAATTCAATTCAGTTTAGTTTTCTTTCTTTTCTGCTTTGTCACATAATAAAATTACTAACTAAACTTATTTAACAATACACGTAATGACGAATGCGGATCAAAACATTTTAAAATGACCCATGGTTCCAGCATTATCATTAGTCTTCTTAAAGTTTTTTACATTTAAGAATTTACTCAAGGATCAGAAAATGTCAAACACTATTTTATAATCATTTTCGTAACGTAGCAATAATGTACTTACTTCATTAAAATCCGCTTTTGATTAGAAGCCGCGCAAAAAAGTAAAAGAAGAAAAATAGTAGTCGCCCTTGATTACAAACGGTATAAAATCTTGACTAAAAATTAAGGTGCCGCACTAAAAAAATGTATTTGCAATGCACAACAACATAAACAAAGACTGCATACGAATTTTACTTGACATTATTTCCTGTGTCAATTTCATTATCATTGATGATGCAATTTGCAATATCCTCTCTCAAACGCAAAGACAAAAAAAAATTACTGACCATGAATTTTAATGGTCAATTTTGATTCGCACAGTGTTTCCACTGAAAGAGTTAAAGCAGCCAAAGTTCATTTTTCTTCATCGGACCAGGAGACTTCACTGTACAAAGCATCTTGGTGCTGATAATTTTATACAAAACAATCAATCACATATAACCTTATTAATTAATTATTTGTGTAATGTTGTCAAATCTTTATGATTTTCTACTGACCTAAAATGATCTGTGTATTCGGTGATTTATTGGAAGTTTTCCTCGATTTGAAACCGTACAAAAAAGTAAAAGAAAAAAGTAGTAGCTGTGGCTTCTATTCGTATAAACACTGTACTTGCTTTTATGGATCAGAGGCTATTTCGATTAGACGATAGTGAACAATTCTAAGATTGCAAGACCTAAAGTCGGAAAAAAGTCGGAAAAAAATTCAACGTCACATCAAGTTTGTTGACGCTTTTAAAACTAATTTAATAATGAAAATGTTGACTTAGGTCGAAAACACTCGCGGCTGTCGTTAAGATAAAAGTTTGTAACCGACTCGATAGCACTTCTTTTACGACGAGTCGCTTTGATTAAATCGCATAGTTTCTCTTGACCTAAACGGGTAGTGTTAATCAAATTTAGGGTCCTTTGGTCATGATCTTCAACCCAGTTGAAGTATTCTCGATACGCTGTGTCATTTTTGTTCAAATACATGAGATAAGAGGCAAGACTAGCCGGAGAATCAATGTAGTTGGGGCTAAACGAGTTACGTCTTCTTTAAATGGACCCCACACAACAGGGACTCTCCCGGCTTGAATAATTTTTAACCAAAACTTTTCAGTGTAGAGCGTTTTCAAAGGACAAGTAGAACTTGTAAGAATTAAGTGATTTTTCATCCGTTTTGTCAATAATTTTAGAGTTATTGAAACATTTTCCATATCGATGTACAATCAATCCAGCAATGATTAAGTCTTCTGTTATTTTCATTCTAGTCACGGCACCGGGCAAGAAATTACAATTTTAGTTACAATCCATAACTGGAACAATTAGAAAGGTTGTTAAATCACAAGCAAGTAGAAGCTTTTACACTTAGAAAACCGTATTTGTTGTAAGAGCAACTTTAATATGGGAATTAAATATTAAGTCATAAAGCCAATTGCTAAGCATTTATAGATTTTAAAGCAAGCTTTTGATCAAAGAATTTTATTGATATATTTTTTACAAGAATTTTATTGATTTTATTGATATTTTTTTTAATGCAGGCTTGTAGTTATACAATTTAACTGGAGGATACCGAGACAAAAGTGTTGGTAAAACTTTGCAAGCTTTCTACATAGAGTCAATTACCGCATTTATCCAATTGTAAACCGCCCTTGAAAGTACACCGCACTAAATGGCAATAGGATATTATTATAAGCCGCTCTTGAAAGTAAGCCGCACCTACAATTGTAAAACTTAGGTTCTGTAACTTATGAATTACCATTAAAATCTACCGTACCTTAGAAAGCATCGACTGCTTCCTCGTTTTCTTTCAGCCACATTTTGGTCGGCGATAAGCCGATTTGTGCTGCTGGTTTCAGTCCAAATACCAGTACTAGTATTTAGAAGTCTATACTCAAACAATAAAAACTGCCGGTAATTAACCTAGTTTTTCGATGATAGTTACGCTTCAATAGTTCCAATTTGTTGCTAGTGTTTAGAATGTTCACTTCTGAGATCGTTACACTTTGTGTGATTCTTATTTTTGATACTGAAATGCTGCGACAAAAAAATTGTCAACCGCCTTTGATTGTAAACCGCCCTTGAAAGTAAGCCGCACAAAATTAAAGCAGAAAACAATGTAAGCCGCGGCTTACAATCGGATAAATACGGTAAACGCTTTTTAAGAGACTTAAGTAAAAATGTTCCGCAAAGTAGAAATTTAACTTGGCATGGTCATTGTAAAAAGTTTTATTTTAAACTTATCTACCGGTACTACACCAAAATGTTGATTGATGAGCACTATTATACTTAATATTTAAGTTATATTCCGTTTCATGGACGTGAACAGTTTAAAATTTTTCTAGTTTTCTAACAGACTTTGTAGATCAGTGGTTCTCCACGTAGACCCATTCAAAATTTTGGTGGGGCATGGAGATTGGTTTTAGTTTAATATTAATTGCTCTACTACTCTCAAAATTAAACAAATCCGAGCTAATTGATTATGGTTTTAATTATGTCGCAATAAAGACAGGCTGAAATACAAAGTTTAGTCGAGTAACCATACAAAGTTTAGCCGATTCCTGTAACTAACTAAGTAGTTCGAAAATTTTAGTTTATAAACGAGTATGTCAGACATATGACTATTTAGCTCTTATTTACAGTATTGTTTTCCAAGACACAAAAATTCTGAAGTTTCTTAGAGCGGCAAACTATACTAACAAAATAGGCGTTTATGAAGTTCCGGTGTTGCCAAACGTTCATGCGCCTCTAAAAATTGTGGGGAGTATTAGTAAACAAAACCTGACTATTCTGACTGCTTTTTTTGTACGTTTTAAATATTTTTGTTGTTTAAATTAAATTCCAGTACTACGCTAATGGTTCTTATTGCATTACTATACCAGTTGTAATAAATTAGCCTAAAATATAAATATAATATAATATAAAATTGTAATAAAAAGAGTTCCTATAAACAATTTATTGACAACCGCAATAAATATTAGTAAACTTCAGCATTGTAGTAACAGAGAAAAGCCTATAGGCTATTTATTACATGTAGTAGTTGTGCTGGGGCCTGAAACGTTTTCAAAAAAAAATCTAGGCCTCCATCAAAAAAGGTTAAGAACCACTGCTATAAATAATCGTACGTAAGTTTTTGCTATCTTGAGTCCAGAAATTGACTTGTTAGAAAAGCAATCAACTAATAGGAATCAGATAAAGTCGATCTAGAGGGTTTAACTTTTAACAATTTTTTTACCTAGCTTTTACAAAAAGTAAAGCCGCAACCTAAGTTCAGCACAACCTCAAAACATCTAGAAAAATTTTGATAAACTTGCAAAAACGATCCATTCAGACCGACATATCTCAATTAATTAGCTAACGCAAAATTGTGGGCCTGCTCGCCCCTTCATTGTAGGATAGAGCTACAAAAAAGCTACGTTTCAACATATATAGATAGAGTTAGCTATTACAAAAATTTCATTAAAGCAGACCAATAAAAAAAAAAATTGTTCATTGAGAGAGATCAATTTAGAGAAAATTCTATTGTGTCAGGTGTCAGGTTACTCATGGGTAGTTTTAACAAAAAAACTGAGCAAAACTCTGACATAGCCATTAAGAAAAACTTAGTTTACCTTAGTATCGGAAAAACTTAGTATCGGAACCGCCGCCAGTATGCCCTTGCGGCTTAGCGGTGTCTTTTGCAGTTGCGCTGGTGGAACATTGTTTTCATTGTACTACCTACCCAGCGTTCAGGTCCACAACTATATGTTTGAGGTGTAAAAACCACAAACAGAAAGTTGTGCCAGCTGTTTAAGTTTTCAACTTTTTCAGGTGGGGTCAACAACAAGCTGTAGTGTCCTAACGAGTCCTAATAAGGTTGCGTTTTCTTTGTTACTGTTATTTGCGTTTTCTTTGTTACTGATTGTTCGATTGCAAATTCCATTAAAACATTTTCCCTTTTTCTTATAATCATTAACTTGTTTATGTTCTTTCTCCTGCTTGTATATAACTTTGTAAAAGAGAAATTTTTTTTTTTTTTAATTTTCTCCACACAAATTTTGAGAAATAAACTAAAACAAATTATCGAATTCTATTATGGTCTTTTGATTAAAGATAGCTTTATTTTTCGCTGTTTAATGTATTGTAATTATTTCTGCTGCAACTTATTCATTGTTCCCTCTAATATTATTGTGCAAATTATTTCTACAAATAAATTTTGTCATCTTTGTAAAAACGTTATTAAATTGATTTTTTTTGTGTGTATAAAGCTTTTAAAAGACTGTATACTTGATATAGATGAATAAACACTTCACTTTCCCTTTCTTCATACAAATTAGCAATTAAATACTTCCAAACTTGCATATAAAGATATCCCTTGTTTCGTTGTTTAATGCATTGTAAATCTTTCTGCTATCACTTATACATTGTTAACCTTAATAAATTTTGTTCATTTTAATTCTATGAACAACCTTTGTCATTTTCTTTTTGTAAAAATGGTTTTATTTTGATGTTTTGTGTGTGTATTTACAATTAATATTAAAAAATAAATAAAAAAAAAATAAAATAAGGACGAAACAGGTCTGTCGGCACTTGCTTGTTGATTGACTTGACCATTCTTACTATATGTTTGTAATGGGAATTGCAGGGTTTTGCTTGTCTTAACCCGTATCCGTGTTAGCTAATTCGATATGGTTAGCATATCGGAACCGCCGCCAGTATGCCCTTGCGGCTTAGCGGTGTCTTTTGCAGTTGCGCTGATGGAACATTGTTTTCATTGTAAAAACTTAGTTTTTTGAATATTTTTCACACACTCTTCTCTGCCCCCGGAAGCACAAAAAATGAATTTCTTCTGTATGAATAAATAATTAGTTTTAAACCGTGCATTGATTTAATTTTTAAAATCGTGACTTGAAAATCGACAAATACAGTAGTTTTAAATTTCAGTCATATCTTTAAAAACTAAAATAAAAAATTTCAACAAAACAGCAATATCTTGGCATCTCCGGAAGCATGTCCGGGCTATTGCTTAACAGTTGCTCTATGTACAGGGTGGTCCAAAAGTAGGTGGACAGTATGTGGAATAGGTTTATTAATCAGATGAAAACATTTTGAGCACCTACCATAAAAAAATTTAAGGACTTTTTTATTATTGTTCACAATAAAAAGTTTTATTTTCAATGTAATAATTGTGCTACTAAATATAATTATATGTTTATGTAATATCAAAATAAATGTTTTGCTGTCCACCTAATTTTGGACCACCCTGTATTGCGCCCCGATGCTTTATTCCGAGTCAAAAGGATAAACACAAAAACGGAATGAAAGTTATGGTAAAAACAATTTTGCAAGAAAGGTTTATCATTTAGTTAGTTTTTAAAAAAAGCATAAACCTTTCAGTTTTATATTAATTTCAATTATTAAACTTAATAATGTTTTCATGAAAGAATTAAAACATCATGGATTGCACCAAAATAAATAAAAATGACGAAAAATGCGAAAGGTGACAACTATTTATTAACAAAGAAAATATTCAGGTTTAACCGTAGTCGTACGAGCCGAGGGCATTGTCTCCCAATTTCTAAAATTTGGAAAAAATCAAGATTTTTTGGGAAGTAATGAAAAATTATTTGGGTACCGATAACAAACTTTTTCAACAAAAAGTTTCCAAATCCAAAAACTTGATTAAGCTTTGGGGGAAGACATTTTTTTAAGTTAAAACAAGTATTTTGGGACAAAGATAGAGAAATTAGACAGGGTTTCAATATAAAACCTTTTTTAAGTCTTTTTTAGTCTTCACCAGAATTTTTGGATAAAAATGTTTGATACTATATCTCATCTTTTGAAGTCCATAAAATTTGGGCAAAATTGTAATGCCCTACCAAAATTTTTTCGGCCGGTACGGCCATGGGTTTATTCAAGTAGGCCATGGTTTAACCTTATTTAGACTTTGTATGACTGGGGAGAAGTGCGCGCACTCTTTACTTGCTTATATCTCGCCAATTAGCCTACTAGTGCTAGAATTCTTACTTAAGCTTGTACAAAAAAGGAATTTCATTCTCTTTAAACATAGACACTTACAATATGTTGCAATAAAATATTATTTATGTAATAGTTGCAATAAAATATTATTTTGGATTAAAAGAAATTTCTTTCAAAGTGTAATAAACTGGATTAAAATCAGATAAACGATTTCAGAGTTAGTTACTTCAGCAATTTGTCAAACGCGATTGAGCGTAAAATTGAAAGTAAGATTCTTCACTGTTGGAATCGGCTTTGTAATACGAGGGGCGTTCACAAAGTAATGCAACTGATTTAATTTCTTGCAGCATTCATTTAATTAACATCTGATTCTTTTGCAGATTATAGATTGGTAAGTAAGGTTTACAAATTTTGTTAAAAAAAATAAGGGTTTGAATTACTGCAATCTGCAATTCAAATTTTAAGCAATCCCTCTACATCTTCTTCGTTAGAAGATAAAACTGGCATGATTGCCCAAAAACAATCTCGGCAGAAGCAAAGAGTTGTTATTGAATTTCTCTTGTCGGAGGGAGAAACAACTCAGAACATAAGCAGAAGGCTAAAGCAAGTATATGGTGACGGTGTGATCAATGATCGGTAAAGCGAATTAATGATGGACAGGAAGAACCTGCTGAAAGCGATCTTTGCGATAGGCATGAAGTGGTAGGCCATCTTCTGTTTACAGTTCTGCTAGTATTAATCAGGCAGATGCATTAATTAAGGAAAACAGACGCATAAATATTAATGAGCTTGCTGAGTCATTAGAAGTTACTGCAGGGAGTGATGTAAAGATCATGGATACTCTGGGGTATTCAAAAGTGTGTGCAAGGTGTGTCCCAAGGCAGCTTACAGAGGCTCATAAACAATCCTGCCTAGAAGCTTGTTCTGAACTTCTGGAGTATTATCATGGTGATAAAACTTTTTTGCAGCGAATAGTGACTGGAGATTAGAATTGGGTTCACCACTTCAAACCAGAGTCAAAGAGAGCATCAATGGAGTGGCGCATCCCACCTCACCACGCTCAAAGAAGTTCAAATCTTAGCAGTCTGCAAGAAAAGTGATGGTAACTGTGTTCTGGCATAGTGTTGGTGTGATACTGGTAGACTTTATGTCCAAAGGAGCAACAATCAATTCAGGTGTTTACATCGATACATTAAAAAAGTTGGAAGCAAGAATATGTAGAGTTCGACCTACTTTGGAAATATATTAAGTTTTATTGCAACATGACAACGCTAGGCCTCACACCAGCCTCAAAACCCGTGAGGTAATCAGCTTCTTTGGCTGGACAACAATTTTACATCCCCATATTCGCCAGACCTAGCACCGTTTGAGTTCCATCTGTTTGGCCCCTTCAAAGAAGGTTTAAGGGGGCGACAAATTCCAGTGATGAAGAGGTCAAAACGGCTATTAGAAAGTTGTTAAAACCGCAGCCTGTGGAATTTTACGTTGAAGGAATATGTGCACTCGTTAAAAGGTTAAAAAAGGCGGTTTGGAAAGAGATTACATCGAGAAGTAACTATGAAATGCTTATGCTGTATACTTTCTTGTGATGGACGATTTGTGTACCTTTAAAACTCAATGTCATGAAAAGAAACCTGGTTGCATTACTTTCTGAACACCCCTCGTATTTTGACAGTTTACACAAAATACAGCTTAATTTTAGCAAAATCTGTTTAAAAGCTGATTTTAATTGTATCTATAACGTTTCGACATTAGCAACTTATTAAATATTTTTTAAATTTTACGTAAGTTTTTGAAAATTTATGCAATGAATTTCTTTATAAAATAAAAAGAAACATGTCATTTCACAAAAAAAACTAAAAATTTGTAGTTACACCTAGCAGAAGACATTATTTACTTTTTTGAATATTTCAAGTTAACAAAATTTAGCTAGGATTGATTTACTTGGATCGAATTATTTTTTTATATTATCAAAAGTTTTTTTTTTTTTTTTTCAGTAGTCTAGTCTAGTCTACATCACAAAATATTTCATTTTCAATTGACCAATGCTTTGCCGTATATTTTTTTATTTCAAATTTGCGTGTATTGAATTAGGCCAGGGGTGTCCAACTCAAACTCGCTAACGTGCCAATTTTTGTTTTATAATTTCTTCGCGTGCCAACGCTTGGTAAACTATCATTAATTTAATAATTTTTCCTATATTTAAAACCATGTTGCTTAGAAAAAACTAAACACAAGAAAGAACGAAAAACTAAACACAACAAAGAACGAAAAATAGTTATTTTAACATTTTATCAATAACACACAATTAACCAAAGCTACTTTTTTGCAAGCGTTTGTTCTGAGCCAAACTAGCAAAATTGGGCTTCAACGGCGTAATAGCAATACGCATTATTGCATCTAAGTGTCCGTCGGTTAGCTGACTTCGCAATTTAGATTTATTAAGTTTCATGACAGAAAATCCCTGTTCACACCGGTATGTGCTTCCAAATTGAGCTATCCAGAAACGAGCGTTTTTCAAAAGAACTTCCTGCAACTGAGAATAAAACTGAAGCAGCGATTGTACCTGATATACGTCTCTCAGACCTTCGTTTGATTTCAGATCCAAAAGTTCAAGAAGCTCTGCGTTCTCAATCTCTTCTACTTTCACAGTAAATGGCCGTTCAAATAATGAAAGATGTTTCTCCCGGCCACTTAGATCATGAAAGCGTTTTTTAAAACTTTCATTGAGATTTTCGCAAATGTTAGCGTATTTCACAAAGTCTGGAACAAAATCAAGCTTTGTTTTAGCCACAAATGAGGACATGGATTTAAACTGCATCATGTTTCCAGTTGACAGTTGCAACTGAAACAGATTCAATTTACTTTGAAAGGCTTTCACAGCATTGAACAATTCTGGGAGTAATTGTTCACGACCTTGCAACTTCATGCATAAGTTATTTAAATGCTGTGTTATATCAACCAAAAAGGCTAGGTCTAACAACCAGTCATGATCTGATAACAGCTTTACAGCACTTGCACCATTCCTGGTTGATAATGTTGGGTTCTTCTCTTGCAAAAATTTTTCTATTTCTGCTATAAGAGCAAAAAAACGTTTCAACACCTTCCCTCGGCTTAACCATCGTACCTCCGAATGGTAAATCAGATCTTTATATTGTGCATTTACATTTTCCAGAAACAACTGAAACTGCCGATGTTTCAATCCTTTTGCACGTATTTCGTTCACGCATTTCACGACTAATTCCATTACATGCGTCATTTTTAGAGTTTTAGCACAAAGTGCCTCTTGGTGGATGACACAATGAACAGTAAGAATATCTTGCTCAAACTTTGATTCTCGCAAATGCTTCTTAACGAGCGACACTGCACTATTTTCTTTACCAATCATTGAAGGCGCGCCATCTGTCGTCAAACCAACTAAATTTGACAGTGGCAAGTCAGGAACTCGATCGCGGAGCAGTTTCAGCACTGCTTCTTTAACATCTAATCCACGTGTTGTGCTATAAGAGAAACGAGTCCAAGAAGATCTTCATGTACAGACAGAGACTCTGTTACACCACGGATAAACACTAACATTTGCTCAGTGTCTGTCGTGTGACTGCTTTCATCGAAAGCCAGGAAAAAACATTGAAACTCACTTGTTTTTTAAGATAATTGCCCTTATAAATCTTCACCGATGTCTTCTATTCTTCTTGCAATACTGTTTCTGGAGAGGCTGATGTCGTCAAACAGGCGTGATTTGTCTGGAAGCATAACCTTTGCAACCTCCTGCATACACTCTCTTACAAATTCGCCATCTGTAAAGGGTCTGGCAGAACGGGCAATTTTTTCTGCAATCACATATGACGCAATTACAGATTTTTCATTTTGCGCGACAAACTTAGTAAATGTATTTTGCTGCGCAGAAAGAGAGCTTTTTAATTTCGTTACCAAATTCTCCCTTGACTTTCCAATAAACTCAGCATATTTTGCTTCGTGCAATGTTTCGTAATGTCTCTTCACACTGAAAAGTTTTGACGCAGAAACATTTTTTCTACAGATCAAACACAATGGTTTCTCCTTCCATTCAATAAAAAAGTAGTCGTACGTCCATGAATCTTGAAACATTCGTGCTGGCTTATTTCTTTTTCTTTTGCTCATTGCTTCCGCACTCAAAAGGCTAAAAATAACCTACAAGCATGAATGCAAAGCTCAACTACAACAATCGTCTGTCTATTCACCACAATTCTACACAACTGAAATGAAATGTACGGTGTTATTATGGTGTTTTACAAATGCTAGCTAAGGTTTTTTAGCACCATGACCAAGTAATTACACAACGACTTCTGTAACTGTTTTTCGAACGTCTACTACACAACTATCCATTACGTTTGTAATCTACTGTATATCATTCTAAAGCTGCATTTACCAACCAGCGAAATTTTTAGCATTGTTACGATTATTTCGCAATAATTCAAAACAATGGTAAAATTTTTCTCCAAGGCAAATTTGCCAATCGGTAAATGCACCTTTATACGTTTGTTATTTACAAAATCAAATTAACGCATTTTGAGCGTGTGACTTTTAGAGCATATTTTATACCTGGCGCAAAACTAATCTGTGGTCTCGCAGGTATCTCAGTTTCACACCTCACACGTCTTCAATCAGGATAGACGTGCAAAAACTGTGAAAACCAGAGACTAATTTTACTAGTACTATACTGCAGCAATAAAATATGAAACGATATTTAAAATTGCATTGTAGCATGTTTATGAAATATGGCAAGAGCTCGCGTGCCACTTTCAATGTTGTCGCGTGCCACGTGTTGGACACCCCTGAATTAGGCTAACACTTTCTAAAACAGTCATGATCATCGAAATAAATTTCAACCTTGACAATTAATTTTTGATTTATTGTGGGTTGCTCACAATTTTTTTCAAGGGAATTATTCAGGGTAGTCTTGAAACCTTTTTCGGAGATTTCGTTCATTTTTTAACCTACCTATTTTTCTAATAATGTGCATGGTGAAACATTTTTTCTTTTACTTGTTTTTTAATTTAAAATCTTCTCAACTGTTTCAATTGTAATCCATTAACTATATGCCGCTTTAAAAAAAATTATGAAATGTTTACCGTTCATTTTGCGCTTATTTTTTATGTGTTCGTGTGCTTCAAAAAGTTAATTTATCTTTGCCTTTGCAAATGTCATTGATAGTTGACTATCCTAAGTTGTAACATACCGTAATATCAGTTTTAGGAAGTTTTTTCTTCACTATATCACACACCTTTAGCTTATCTCCTGCTGACAAAACTATTCTTTTGCATTTCACAGTGAAGTGCTTTCCGAAACTGTATGAGAAAAAAAAAAATTCTTACTCACTTCAAGCTTGACTTCTGTACTAAAACTCTTATCTACCTATAAATCCGAACGAGGTTTAAAAGTACTGTAGTTTTTTTTGTTTTTTTGCCTAATTAAGCCGTAAGCAAAACAAAATAAAGCGATCAAAGAATTGAATGCCTCATGAACAGGTAGGGATAATCAATAAAGCATGGTATAAGTAAAACCAATTCAACGAGGTTTCGCCTGTTCAAAATGGTTTTTCAAGAGTGCTTTTACAAAAATAGCTATATATATAATCCAAAATAAACATAAGCCAATTTTCAGCCAAAAAATCAAGATCTAAATTTTTACATTTTGCAAATTTAAAAACTTTTTTTAAATAGCAAATTACTTCTAATTATTAATAAAATTACTTCTTTATATTTTTTGTTTTTTTTTCTTTATAATTTTTTTGTAGGATAAGGTTACTTCCATCTTACACGAAAAATTATTGAGCAATGATTAAAAAGCGGAAAAATAGAAATTCCAATTGCGGTAAATTAGCTAAGCAAACTGAAAGGGAGCGGCATTACTCAAGTGTATGAAATTTTTTTCAAAGTCTAAGAGTACGTCACACAGAAAACTTATGATGACTGCGTTTATTGCTTCGCTTCAATTTATGTTCTGCTAAGATGCTTTTAAAGTTGAATTTTTTAAAATAACAAACCACCTTAATCAAAGGTCGCACTTGCACAAAAATGTTGGGGCCTGCTATCCGGCAGCCTCTGGTGACGAGCCACCCCTGAAATACAGGGCTTGCAAGTGACGGTGTTTTTGATCACTGTTTCCAAATATTAAAAAAATTATCGGTCAAAATTCCTACGGTAATTAAGATGATTTAAAATCGGAAAACGGCAGTCATTATATAAGGGTTTAAAACAAAATCTATGTGATAAATGCCTAGGTAAAATATAAATAATGGTTTTGATTCAAAATGATCAATTAACTTTTCATGCTACAAAGTATGGTGTTTTAAAATGAGTTAAAAACAGTTAAATTTACAAAAGTGAACTACTCGAAGCCAAGCCTTTCAAAAAAATTTCTGTTATAATTTCATCTTTACAACGCATTCATTCAAAAATTCACCAGATGAAATAAAAGCCCACAAAATATTATAATAATTTTAGAGTAAATATTGGCTTCTAAGTAATTTTATAGCAATTTTATAGTGAATATAGTAATATAAGTCGTAGTAAATATAGTAATACAGTAATAATATAGTAATATTAGTTTTTAAGTCCACAAAATACCTAAAAGCGGTCTTCATTTATCGTAAAATACTTTATCGTTTAGTTTTCTTGACATATTTTAAACAATAATCATGATTGTTGCGCTCATGCAAAAATTCTAAAATACTTGTTTTTCAAACAATTTTAGTACAAGAAAAATAACTGTCCCTAATATTTGCAAAAAAAGGTATTGAAATTGTTCGCTATGTCTATATCTTTAATTTTTTTAATAAATAAGTCATACTAAAAATCGGTTTCTTAATGTATTGTCTTTATATTATCATAATTAGATGATTTGCACGTTCCAAAACACTAAATTTGACCTTGACTAACTTAATTGGTTTCTAATTTTTCTTTTTCCTGAAAAAGAAAATTATCGGTTCTATTCACTCTGATGTTACTTTTCTCAAGCACATCTGAGCTGAATTTTATCCCTATATGACCCATTGTCTTTAATAAACAACATTAGAAATAAATGGGTTCAATTATTATATCCTAAAGATTCGCTTAATTTCTGAGTGAAAGTATACAGTAAAGATTCTATTTAATGCTGAATGATCAAAGATTTGGATAATATTTCGCTCATTCATCTGTCACGTGTTATTTAATTTAGATGACAACAAGAAAGTGCCTAATTCGGTTCCAACGATAAAATAAATTGGGTCATAAAGGGTTATGAGCAAATGATTGTAACGCAAAAACTTGGTTTTAAACATTGTATAGTCCACATTATTCTAGAGTGCCCGCCTGTCATCACTCTGTTTTAGGCTTTGTAGAATTCATTCACGAAATGTGTGTGAAAACCTCGTTAGTTTACAAGTTAGTAAATACTTAAGGTTTTAATAAACTTAAAAATAAACGTATTCTTCAATCAAATAAGAAAACAACATTAAACTAGTAACCACTTTACACGAATGTTCTAGACAAACTAAAGCTTCAGTTTTCTCAAACTACACGCAACCTCGCAGGCAACAAAACCCAAACCGGCGCGCAAAGCAACCGCGATGGCCTCGGGAAACGCGTACAATTACTGCAAAGAAACAAAACAATTACTGCGAAGTAGAATGAACAGGCCAACGCAACTAAAATCTTCACAATGTGTATGAGCGATACAATGTATTAGAAATCTTGAGAAGCAAAGCGCTTTGTTTTTTCATTTTACACCATTTGTTGATTTACGTTCAGTAAATATTGACAAAAAAAGTGACGTTCAAGCAAAGAATCAAAACTCGATATCCTGTCAAGAACTGAAGACGAAACTTATCCGCAGCTTTGTTTACCACGGTTTTTAGCTTGACAGTTGTTGAAGATAAAGGAAAAATGCTTAAAGTCTTCCAACAGAAATCTTTTAGCTTTTTCAACAAAACCAAATAGACGATTGTCACACTTCATTCAAAATAATTTAATCATGACGATGTAGTTTATTCCCGTTAAAAGTAATCCAGAGTTTTATTATGAAATAATAATCGCGTCGCCGTGAATCGCTAATCTTTTATTGCATAGTATGATGCTTGATTTATTTCATGTATCCTTTTTCTCTTTTTGTCGACAGTAATGACGTAATATGTTTTTGCCCAAGCTTTGCCATCTCGATGAGAGTGGAATATTCTGGCGCATTCTAGCGTAGCGCTTTCTCCAGAGAATTCGGGCTAAGTCTCGAATATACTAGTAAATTTGCGTCACGTGACCTTTTGTCTATATAAATGAATGTGAACCGAGAGAAGACACAGACAAAAACGAAGTAAACGAGAGAGACGAATTCGAGAAGACTCAAGAAACTGCTCGAGTGAAAGTGATTTGGTTTGGGCGCAGGAAGGGCCCGTTAGATTTTGTATTGGTTGACGAGTGTTGAATTTAATTTGCATCAGTGTTTTGAAGTTGTGTTCTAGAGAGGTAGAATTATTTGTGTTGATTGAATCAAGTGTTGGGTTCGAAATTCTACACTTGGCAAAGTGTAGAATTTTCGTCGATCGTGAATTTTGTAATACATTCGTTCTTATTAGTGACAGTAGTTTCTGTTTGTTGTGAAGAAGAGTCTTCAACGGATCAATCGGAGCTTTCGTTCAAACCAACTGTGTAAAAGCTTCAGGCTCATAGCAGACTACTTCTTGAGTCGCAATAAACTAAAATTAGACACAGCTTTGTTTCAGCGCAGGTATTCGGGTTACCTAGCTCAATTGGTCCTTTAGGATTCCCGAACAAAGTCTGTGACAACGATTTTGTTTAACTGGTCAAATTGCAATAAATTAATCAATAAAATCAATCAAAGTTTAATGAACCAAGTATTTGATAAAGAAAATAAAAAGTAAAACCAACTAAACCGTACTGAAAAATCCATTTCAACTTACAAAGGTCATTTTCTGACCCGACATGCATAGCCGTACCAGACCAAAATTTTTGGAAGAGGACGAAGCAATTTTCCCCGAAATTTTTTTTGATGATTGCTCAAATAATCATAAGATTTAATGTAAAGAACTTTTTTTGGCTTCGCTTATTTTTTTAGTTGTAAAAGAAACAGAAACAATTGGTTTTATCGAAATAAATTTTTGAAAATCAAAAAAAGGCCTTCGCATTATATCTTAGCTTTTTTGAGCGTTGAACCGTATCGCTCTGAAATGAGCAACTTTCTCTTGCCCAATCAGTAGTGCCCGAAAAAAATCTGGTTCCCAATTTTTTTAATCTTGCCAAAAGCAATTGTTGCTATCATACTGCCGGTACGGCTATGATGACATCAATCAACAAATGATCATCCTCTGATGATGATCTTTACAGGCATGTGCTGAAATCCATTTTTCAGTATGATTTGGTTGGTTTTAATTTTCAATTCTTCATTAAAAATTTTGGTCATAAAAGAAAATGTTTAGATACCGGTTATGCCGGTTACAATTATATTAAAATTTCTTGGTAATGCGATACTGTCGCCTGAGCAGTAGAGTAAACTTTTTCAGGAATTATGTGCAATGAAGCGAAAAACCGAACAAACGGAAAAATTACTATAGTTCTTAATATAAAATTTATTGATACTGTTTTAAAAAAAAGGTTAATATCTTTCGTTATACTTTCCAATTCAAACAATTTTAATTTCAAATGAGAATTTAAAAATCATTTTTAAAATTGAATTTAAATATAAGTATAAAACAAACATTTTTATTCAATAAAAAGTGCTTGTTTAATCTATTTAACTAGATCTTCTAATCAGCGTAGGCTACGTATCCGTCAGTATTTTTCATAGCTTGCATAATAATTGAAGTTTAGTAATAATAAAAACAATAATTTAAAGTCAAAATTTTGCTTTATAGCTTCTTTTACTTAGTAAAAAATAAAATAAACCGAAGTTTGTTGATCTTTAGCTTTTAATAAGAAATAGTTTGATTCATTTATTATATTTAACCTAAAGTAAAGGCCCTTTTCCATAAGAATACATTATGCGATTGCCTTACTAAATATAAACCTATTTCACGTCAACTATATGTCAAACTTTTGCATAGTAAAAATTATCAGTGATAAATTAATCGAGTATTTAATAAATATAAATTTTTATATTTTTTATTAATTTAGTTTTGTTTCTAATGCAGGTAGACCTGCAAGTTCTCAATTACTTAAATACCTAGCAGCTCGTATGAATTATGGTGATAGAAGTGTTGATGTTGATGTTATTTTCTCTTATATTGATGCAGTATCTCTTGTAAAATTTTTTTTGTTTGATATAGTTATTGTCGGTCGCGTGGTCGAATGGTTAAGAGCGCCGTGATTGTGATCAATATGGTCTCGGTTCAAAACCTGGCCGCGCCATTGTATTATGTTCTTGGAAAAAACTTTCCCTTCTTGGTCGCTTAGCAAGAAGTTCTAAATTTCACTCATATCAATTAAAAAACAAATAAAAATTTTAACCGGACAACATTACCTTGACATTTGGAAATAAAGTTCGTGGTAATTGCTTTCTACTTACAGCGTCTCCGTCGCTTTCCTGCAAGTCAGGAGGATAAATATAAAGATAAGATGAAATAAATGACGTGAATTGTGTACTTCAGTGTTACATGCATATTATGGGTAAGGTGAGTAAGGCAGTCGTTTGGAAAATGCCGCGTCTAGTTTTATTTTGAAGTATTTCACATGGTTTTATAAATCTCAAAAACTCTCAAAAATTTCAAGTTTCAGCAGATGAAGGAAATGTATGGCACATAGGACAGGATAATATTGACAGAAACAATAATAAATAAAATCTTTATTTAGTTTTTAAATATAGCATACCAACTGTCTAATAAGAACTCTTCTTAATAGTTAAACTTTTATAAAAGTATTCCAAAAGTTATTGAAATTTAGCAGTGCTCAACAATTTTAGAGCTGAAAATATGCTTAACAAAAAGTTAATTCTGTTTTAAATTTAAATTTTTTAATTCATAAAACACTACTTGAAATTATGAGTAGTATCTATGAATACAATATTAATAATTTTTTGCAAATGGATCAAAATAACAACATAACAAACTAAAAAAATTACAAACACTAGCAAAAGCGTACACAAGGGGGGCTTCAGGGGTCAACTCCTCTTGAAGAAAGGCGATCACAGCTATGCACTAATACGTAAATAACATATTAGCGACGAACAGACTATAATAGTATGGTACCGTATAAGCTTTTATCATTTTTATATTTTGTTCTTTGTAAAATGTATTACCGGTAATAAATTTATTTTAAAACGTTTTTTGTATCGCGCCGATTGCGTCAGAGTTTGCTAATCAGAGGAAAACTTTCAAAACCGAAAAATATTTTAACATAAAATCAGATCTTCTATGCTTCACTTTTGATGTCAATTGATGTTTAGTGTTTTATTTGCTGCCTATTGTTCTATCCAGAGATACCTAAACTACCGAAATGCGAAGCTCCGCTTTTCTCCATACAGCTTCGTGCACACTGTTGGGCTATTGCATGCATTTGCTGCGTTACAGTTTAGCAGTATATATTTAATTTTTTTAGTTTTTATTCAACGTATGTGAAATTTTTTTTTTAATTGCTTATGGTTTTTTAATATAAACAGTTTTTATTTTTTTATACGAGTAAATTATGTAATTTATTATATGGTATATATTATACATTTACAACAATTTTTTATAACAATTAATTAATATAATGAGAATAATATTAAGATTTTTTTGATTTAAATGTTTAATATATTTTAATTTATATTGATTTAACTTTTTTAACTTAAAAATACTTTTTTTGAAGGCTATTTAACATTATTTTAAATATTTAAACTTTTCTTTAAAATAACCATGAATTGTTTTTAACTTATTAAGTTCTTTTTTAATGCATACGTGTAATCAGTGGTGGGCAGTACCATATACTAAAGTACTACGGTACTTTTTTAGTACCGTTACCGGTACCGCGGTACTTTTTTATAAAGTACCGCGTTACTCCGTCTAATTCTAGGGTCATTAAAAGTTTTTTTTGCAAGCATTGCGACATGTTTTTGTTTTTCGTATCGATTGCAGCTTCAAAGGAGTTCCTTGATTTACAGTAGTATTATCACAAATTGACATTTGTCATAGTTAAGTGTTTACCAGTACTTTCCCCCATCTTTCCGGTACTCGTTACTAGTTAATTTTAAGTAAGGTCAGGTTTAGGAACGTTTTACGCACTTCATAGCCTGTAGCGACTTTTGGTTTAGGCTTAGCTTACTCAGGCTAGTAGGGTAGTCTGTGTAGACAAGCATTTTAGTTATATCTCAAATAAAAACTGACAAAGTAAATTAAAAATTCCAACTATCACTACAATATCTTGGCATCTCTGAAAGCAATTATCTGCTAGATTTTCTGGTTACTTGCGGGCCCGCATGTATAGCATTAAATAAGCAGGTACGGTATCGCTTAAAAGTTGCCCTTAGTATAACGCTGTAATGATTTATTAATTTGTTGATCGTTTACGCCAAGTTTTAAAATGCAGACCTTAAAATCTAATTGATATTGTTTCGTCTTAAAGAGCTTAATTTGATCATCATAATTAGTAGTTTTTTATTGAAGCTTTATGCTGGCAGCCAGACATTTAATGTTAAAATCTTTCTGTTAGTGATGATCTCTTTTTTAGTTAATCTTGGCAACGTTGTTTTGAGCGTTATTGTTCTTGTTGGTTAAAGCCACAGATTTAGTGGTATTAAATAAAGACAAGCATTTATTTCAAACACCTTCAACGTTTTTGTAGGAGTTTGAAGGATAAATAGAATTGAAATACGATAAAAGTTGATAAAAATTTTACATCTTGAAAACGAATGATGGGTTTGTGTATGAAGCTTATTTTGTCTTATTTTTTTCCATCAATCTTAATTATGTTTAAATGTGCATAGAAAAAGAAACAAAATTAAAATTGGTTAAAAAAATATTGTTTTAACTTATCGGTTTAAATATCAGGTTTTGTTTTGACTAAATTGAAGAAAGATTGTTAATTACTTATGCACTTGAAGAAGTTTTACATTATATAATTAATTTTATCATTTTTTTATTCGCCAGCGTCAGTCTATGTCATTCGACCTTTACACATTGTACATATCCGATATCTGTGCTTTTCTTGAAACTTTATTCGAACTCCAATTTTTGACCAGTTTTAACAGAATAAAAAGAGGTTTCTGAAGTGAAATCAATTAATAAAATTCTAATTACCACAAAAAATAATACAATCATTTTTAAGTGTTAATATTGAACTTAACGAAAAACGCACCAACAGAGGTTATTTGACTTGTTTTCATTCCAGCAGATGACACTTGAAATGTAGCAGAGTTAAAAGATCCCTGCTCCAGCCTTTTTTTTGTATTTTTGCTTGCAACAAGAACAAGCAGTGGAAATTATTTTACAACACTATGCACCGGTGTTAAAATTTAGCATAAATGACTTGGCGTGAATCACTATTTTATTTTTATATGTTACTTTCTGTACAGTACAATATCTAGATAGGTGTGCGTTTATTTTTCCTCCTTGTAAGTTTATGTTTGAAATAACTCTAAATAGAATAGCCTACTTTCTTTGTTGCACTGAGTGTGTAATGAAAATGACCAAAAATCGAACTATAGAGATTCATTTAAAAAGTGAAATTTTAAGAAATATTTTTTGCAGTTTGGTTGAGGTAATAAAAAATTATCAAAGGACTTCCGTCCTACTTTTGAATTATATTGGGGACTGTATCAAAAATTTACGTAAACAAGGTCAAAAGACAATCGAATGGAATATATATTGTGTTATGCTTGAGTGCAATATCATTAATTGGTTTTACCAATGTTTTATTTTTTATTCTAAAGTCAAAATTCGTACTATAAATTGAATAGTTCTGAAAGAAAAAATATTGGTGTCGTAAGTTATGATCAAATCAATATTAAAATCCAAAATTACTCTCGGTAGAAATTTATTTCAATGATAATGACTGTTTTGGAAAATGTTAGGTTGTTTTATACTCTGACGCAGGATGCTCGATCTTTTAACCATCATGGTCCAACTTTTGTCAAAAAGTTTATTGCGGGTCGCAATCGGTGCAGAAATCTTAATTTGGTACTTAATTTTAATGTATTATTTTTTAATGAACCTGCTTGATAACAGGAATTCGGACCAAAAATTTAGTTAAAGACCAAACAAAAAAAGGTCAGCAGTTTGATATATCTATGTGTTTTATTCTTACATAAAGCGAAAAATTTCTGCTGAGACGAAAATTAGCCTATGTATTCTGAGTTTTCTGCGCCCCATTAGATTGATTCAAAGCATTACAATTATTTGATCGATTATGTAATTACAAATTCTTTGGCGGGCTTCAACAATAAACTTTGCGGGTCTCAGATTGGGCAGCCCTACTCTGACGAAATGTAAATCATTCAATGTACGGTAAGTTTAAAATCCAAAAATATACGCCAGAGCATTAGTCAAGTGTGACTATAAAATATTCTACTATGTAGACTGGACTAACCTACTAAAAAAAGAACTTGCAAAATTCAAAAAAAATTAATTTCATTAAAGTTATCAATCCTAACTAAATTTTTTAAATTAGGCTTATTTTAAAGGCATTTTAAAATAATTATAAAAAAGTACGATGTGACACTTAAAATATTTCTTTTTTATTGTATGAAAGTTCATTTTCAAAATTGTTAAAAAAGTCCAGTGAATTTTGAAAACATTCGTTGTTGCTAAGATCAAAGCATTTTAATAATGAAATCAAATTTTGCTGAAATAAAATTTCTTTTTCTGTGAACTGCAGTAACCTCCCTAAGGGGATTCCAACTGTGAAAGAATTTTACTTTTAATCATACGATTAATCAAACCGCCAAAGTCGTTAACTTTCTGAAACCAATCTCTGCTTTTCGGCCAATTTACGAATGTTGGCTATCTTTCGAAAAGTCGCTTTTTCAATCCGTAATAATATTTTATTACAACATTTAAGTATCTCTATCGAAAGAGTATGAAGTTCTTTTTCTATACAACCTTGAATGACACTTTTAACGCTACTAATTGTCGAAATATAAGCAAACAAAGAGCGCGGGCAGTTTCCGCCTCGCCTCCCCTTTTAGTTGTACAAGTTTTCTAAAAAGCCCAGTCTGAATAGAGTTAACGCTCACTGCGGGAGCATTTTATGACTAGATCATTTTTATGCGCTAACCCAGGGGTTTCATCCGGTGGACCATGGCCCAGTGGTGGGCCACAGTGGTGTTTTCAGTGGGCCACAGAGCATAAATCAAAATGAAACTAATATGTATAATGAAGTCCTTATGATCGAAAAATCGGAAACAAGTTCCCAGCGAGGACTTTTTTTATGTTTTTGGGATGAAAATTGAGAAATTGCAGGCAAATTCAAAGTGAAGACTTTTTTTTTAGAGATCACCAGATTTTTGCGGCGGGAATTACATTTTGTTGACCGAAGTGGGTCGTTAACTTACCTTGGGTTGAAAAGTGGGGCACGGTGTGAAAAAGGTTGAAAACTACTGTGCTAATCCTTCCTGTCATAAAATCGCGTATTTCGCATTTTTTGGCAACTATCTCAAAAAGCGTATTTTGTAATACCAATTAAAAAGCCATAATCTATAATAAAGTGCTGTCTGTTGCAAACTACAGTTAGTTAAAATTATTGGTTTCGTTTGGGTTTGCAATAGCTTAATAGCAAAAGCAGTATATTTTCTTTCGCATTGTGTTAGAAAATATACTGTTATATGAATATGAAAATCTATCGCAAGAAATTTCTTTCAATTCTGTTTTCTGACATACGTCTGCATATCTAGAACGTAGCAAAAATAAAAGTATGTTTAGCTATTCCTTTAAGATGATCAAAAGAAAATAAGATATGTTAATATCATTGTGGTACAATAAATAAAACTTGAAATTTTTACTTAAACACACAGCAGGCTGCCTTCAGTGTTCAAGTCGAAGTTATTTGTGTATTGAAAACTAAGATAAGGGCACAAAAACGCCAGTCTACTATCCCCAGCTTTTTCAAAAGAACAAGAAGTTGTTTTATGGAAAGGCCTAGACTTTGAAGGTTATCAAAATAGCAGTAATTCTAATAGCAGCAGTTTGTTTTTATTTGCATCCAAAAAAACAATTGATAATAATTGAAAACAAAATAGAGCAAAGGTTGCAAATAGGGAGACAGCAACTAAACTGCATGCGTTATAACATGTACAAAAGAAATTGTGCATGGTCACCGCACCAGTTGTGCAAAAAAAGAGTGGTTATCGTGTTTAATGTGGATATAGTAATTATTGTGCAAAAAAGACATTATAGCTTTGGAAAAAGTAGCATTTTTGCGTGCCATTATGTCAAATCTTTAGCGCTTTCGGCGCAAAATACGGTATATCAGAAATTATAAAACTTAATCGTAGTGTAGTAAATATTTTCTGAAGGTATTGCATTTGCAAGGAACATTCTAGTTGTCTAATTATAAAAATGGAAATATTTTGCATAAAATCAAAAATCCACTAAACACCAGATTTCATATTCTTACCAGTTCGAAAGGGACTTGATAAAATTTTAATTTCGTTGCTTTGCACGCAAAAATATAAAAAATTACCATAACATTTAACGGCCAGCGAAGGTTGAGTAATTTTATTAAAAACCATAGAGTTTAAACCAGAGTTTTCCAAAATGAGGTCCGTGATAAGCGCACGAGGGACCCGACGATATGACAATTTGTCAACATACTGTATATACAGTACCTACTAAAGTAATCCATATCATGAAATCCGAGACAGATTCGAAGTGAAGAACTTTTTTTAGAGAACACTTCATTTTAGGGATGAATTTTAGTCTATAAACCAGCGTCCCGGTTTGCCCCTACGGAAATATGGTATGTCTGTTTATGAGCATTTATTTTTTAACGGATTTTGTATTATATATTTTTGGGTTTGTTTTATCTTTCGTCGTTGGTTGGGCAGAAAATTGATGTGACATAAGATTGGGATCCATGATAAAAAATATCTGCAAATAGAGGACCGTGGCCCAAAAAGTTTGTAAATAACTTTGACTAAACCACTGTAATAGGTGAAATGCAAATTAGTACATTCCTGACAAACTTTTTTAACATAAAAAACAAAGCAGAAGACAACGTATTCATTAGGCTTTTCATATATCCAAGGCATAATGTATCCAAAAATCAAGATAAAACGTAATCACTGCATGTTTTCTACATCCAAAGCATAATCAATTTTTGAAAGTGAACAGTTGGATATGTACAATGTTGTTTTTGTTTTGTTAAATACAATTTTTAAATGTCAAATGAAATCCAATGTATGACAGAGTTTTAGTCATTACCATTAATTCGTATTATTCAAAAGTACCGAGTACCGGTACCGCAATACTTTTAAGAAGTACCGTGTCCACCACTGTGTGTAATGTGCCCAGTGGTACATCTTGCAGCTTCTCATTAGCCCATTTTCGTTTTTTTAATAATTTTTTTGACCATCAATAAAAGATTTTATTATAGTTTTTAATTTTTAAGGTTATAGATTAGATATTATGTTATAAAAAAATTTTTAAATCAAAAAATTATTGGTACCGGTAACTGTTTATGGTCTTGGCAAAAATTTTTGCAAAATTGGCACAATAAATTAAAATTATTGGCAAAATTTTTTTACTTTTTAAGTGTACCAATAAAAGAATTTTCGGTACACTTACAATGCAAAAACATTATAATCTGCTTTTGTGTAGTCTTGTGTTTGGTAATCAAAATTATTTTTAGTTACGTAAATTCTAAAACTCAAAAAGTTTACTAGTTGCTTTATGCAATAAATTTATTCTGATATATGTAATCTAGCGGTATCTTAACAAGATTGATTGTTCACTGTTCAGTCATTGGCCATTTTTAGACAAAGTACTTTACAACAACCAGTAAAATATTTTTGGTGTTGTAGATATTTTAAATCTTAGTCAACTTAATATTTATTTTCTTGTGCTTTTTATACATTTACTTAATATTTCTGTTTTTATAATAAATTTAAATCTCCAATAAATTACACAGTTTAGTGATTAGTAGCAGTAAATTTCCTAAATTATTAGTTGATTAATTTTTAATATAGGATATACTTTCTGTGTTCCCAAATGCAAAACTGGTTATCGTTCCAACAAAAAAGAAAAATCGAAATCATCAATTTTCTTGTTTAGATTTCCTTCAGACAAAGTTCAATGCAAAAATGGATTAAAGCTATTCCATGAAAAAAACTTAAAAATTAATGATTCATGCAGAACTTGTGCCAAACATTTTATTGAGTCAAATATTCATACCATCACTACCAATTCTTGAAAAATAAGAAAAAGTGGAAATGGTCTTATTAGTTAAAAAAATTTGATTAAAGTCATTTAATTTCTTCACTTTTTTCCAATCTTCCTAAATTTTTGTCAAATAAACCATTGCCTAAACGTTCTAATTCAAGCACTGCTTTATACCAATGCAAAAAAAAAGAACTTCTTGCTGCAGGAACAAGAAAAATAGTTTATTGACCAAAATTCATTTTAAGACCTAAAATCTTTAAAAATCAAAATTGATAATGCAGTACTACCTTCTAGTTATTTTAAATTGTTCAAAAATTATGCTGTTGAATTTCATTGCATTTCAAAAAATTGTACTGATGTCAACTCTGCTCCAAAACTTATTGCATCAATTATCATCACTGAAAATTTGATACCAATTAAATGCTTACGTAGATTCTGTACGTTTTCTAAAAAACTTATATGAGCATTTATTAAACTCCTCTTCTGTGTGTACTCAAACAGAAGTTTGCAACATTCTTGCTTTTTGCAAAAATGTATTAAAAGAATGTTTAAAAGATTGTGTCCAAAAAATATATTTGTGGAAATTGCTACTAATGCTCTTGAAAAATATACTGATTTTGCTGTTAAGTTAAAGATGAGAATAATTTTTTTGGTTTAGTTCAGTTTTTTTGGAACAACTAAAATTAATATATATAATAAAGGTGCTCATAGGTATTCAACTGACTTGTAGACTATTGCGTTTTTGTAGAAAATAACCAACACATCTTTGTACCAAAAACTTACAATTTTTTGTGCTTCCTTGAATTAGAAGATTGCAACAACTTTCACGCAATAACAATGCTAAAAGTTGCTCCATACAGATGCAATATCTCAAACAAAAACACTCAACTTTTCTGAAGGTAAAAAAGCTGTAACGTTATGCATAGATGAAGTGTATACACCCAATCATGTAGAATACCAAAACGGAACTTTTGTTGTTTTGACAGAAGATGATGTATGTTCAGTGATGGCCTTACAAAAAGAGGCGGCTGGTGCAAGAAACGTAAGTGGGGCCACTCGGGGAAGATGGGGTAAGTTGAGCCAGTGTTTAATTTGAGCCACCCCTATATTTTCCAAAATAAAAATAAATTCAACTTTTAAGTGCCACGCGTTTGTTACTGGTAACGAGATTACAGTTTTGGTATTGAGATTACAGTTCTTCTTTGTTCGGTTTCGAGAGAAAAAGCTTTTAGCGAAAATTAACACTTTTTGTAAAAAATTTTGTTCAGAGAAGTGTTTGTGTTTTAGAGAATACCTTGAATTTAAATCAGCTTTGAAATTTATGAATACAAGGTATAAGGCTAGCTTCTTTCTAAACTGTTGTATGAAAGTATTATGAATATTATTGTTTAAACCGGAGTTTAAAATTATAGATCATCTTACCCCATAGCTTGGCTCAACTTACGCCACTGAGTGAGTAAGTTGAGCCATTTGAGATCTTATTAATAATTGCAATTGCTCATAATTCGATGATTTTTCAACATATGCAAATGAAACTTTCTCCATGTTGAAGAGAAATGAAAGTCTTTTAATATGCAATCGAAAATTTTACGCAAAAAATAAAAAGTTTTTTTGCAGTATGCATTTCTTCATAAAGTGGCTAAACTTACCCCATCTTCCCCTATTTAGTGTATTAAAAAAAGGTAGCTAAAGCCATTTTTAGTAAATGAAAGCAAAGTAATTTCTAAAAAAAAGAAAAAAAAGTCTTCAATTTAGGGGGCCATTATTGGGTGTTCCAAAGCATGGAGAGGCACTTTATACTGCCTCAAGACATCGTGATCTCTAAATAAAATAAAAAAATTCTGTACTTCCACAGTTCAAAACCCACTTGCGCCATTCTGTTGTGTTCTTGGGAAAAACACTTTACGGCACTTTCCCCTGCTTGGTGGTCTTGACAAGCAGTTCTAAATTACAGTAATATCTCTACTAAATTACAAGCGGATAGCAATATCTTGGCATCTCCGGAAGCAGGTCGGGGTAATTGCCTACCCTATGTATAGCGCCTCCGTCGCTTTCCTGCGAGTCAGGAGGATAAATATAGAGATTAAAATAAATAAAAAAAAAAAAAAAAATTTCCACAAGCAGCCTTAACAACCTTACAACCTAAGGAGCAGAAGCCGTTTTTTGCTTTTTTTTCAAAAATTTTTCTTTTCTTTTTGACATTCCATCAAGGTCCTGGTGCTGCTATGAAAAAATAGGGCAATTTCTTGTGTAAGAGGCCACTTTTTGATGTATTTTTGGGGGGCTGGAGCAGCGCTCCGTTGGCACCCTATTAAAACCATCACTGTGCATATGCTAGAACAGTTTTGACGTTTATGGTGCAGCCGCTTAGGAAAAATCACCAGGAAGTTATCTGTTTGGTACCAGTAGAAAAAATAGATACTAGCTTGTTACATTACTGTTTTAATAAAGTGACGAAATACCTAAATGAAATTATTTTTGTATTTGCTGCTTCTATCGACAATCACAATTGAAATAGGTAAAAAATATTATTGTTAATCTTATGCTTTTTGATTTTTTTTTTTTTTGCAACATAAATATTATAGCACCTTTTACAAATTATGTTTTGTTTCTTTGATAAAAACGCTTTGATAAAATCTTTTTGATAAAAATCTTAACCCAAATTGTTGATGGTTAAATATCGGCATCAAATCGATAGTAGCAATTGGTATATATATATATATATATATATATTATGTTTGCTTTACTTCGCCGGTACAGAGCTCAATAACCGAATAGCTTGAGCAGTATTTATTAATGAAAGCACTAAAATAGATTAAAAATTAACAATTCAAAATCCACGACAGTCTGTTTCATCCTAAGAATCGTCAGGTGGAAACTTATTCAAATATCGCACACCTTTATTCTATTTGAATAAGCTTCCACCTGAAGACTCTTAGGATGAAACAGACTGTCGTGGGTTTTAAATTGCTAACTTTTAATCTATTTTTAATGCTTTCATTAATATATAAAACTGCAAACAGTACTGTTTCGACCTTTTGTTTTTTTTTAGTGCAGTGAAGTTAAGCTGGGAAGGAACAAAGCTCACCAATTTGAACCTTGTGGCTAATCTTCTACTTGTGGTTTTTAAGTTATTTTTATATATATATATATATATATATATATATACTGTATATGTAGAAAAAGAAGTGTTATCAATGTAGCTTTAACAGTGCTCAATGATAAGGATCGGAGCAAAATTTATTAATTAAATTAAAACATTACACATAAAATTTTTTATTTTTATTTAAAAATCGCAACAGGCTGTTTCGCCACAAAAAACGGCTCATCAGGCAATTATCTGAAATGAAAACAACAACAAAAAAGCCAAGATAAATACAAATAAAATAAAAACTGAAAAATAAGCAATTTGAAAAATTATAACAATAAAATCCCTGAATAACTTGAAAAACTATTAAACAGCTATTTCGTAATAATAAGGCACAACTGCGCAAACACAAGTAGATCTCTTGTCACCGACAAGTGATGCAGTGTAAAAAAATGTAAAAGAATCATGAGTAATGAAAAAAATTGTAAGGGAAAAAATCGGGCGTGATGCTTAGCAAGAATACAAAACTCACACTTTCAAGAACAAGCAGAAAAGACATACTATCTAACAAGCTATCAAAAGCCTTCTGGGAACCCATAGATATTGAGAAGGATTCTTGCATTGAATGGAGCATTTCGGCCAACTCCAACACCTATCAATCCGGTGCAGCCAGGTGCGATGAAAAGCTAACCATTCTCCTGGCGGATCCAACATCAATACTTAATAAAAGAACAAAACTCACCGGCAAGTGCCGTTATAAAAATAAATTCAAACTAAAAAATTTTTTGCGATTTTGCTAAGCATCGAGCCCGATTTTTTTCATTACCCATGATTCTTTTACATTTTTTTACACTGCATCACTTGTCGGTGACAAGAGATCTACTTGTGTCTGCACAGTTGCGCCTTATTATTACGAAATAGCTGTTTAATAGTTTTTCAAGTTATTCAGGGATTTTATTGTTATAATTTTTCAAATTGCTTATTTTTCAGTTTTTATTTTATTTGTATTTATCTTGGCTTTGTTGTTGTTGTTTTCATTTCAGATAAACGCCTGATGAGCCGTTTTTTGTGGCGAAACAGCCTGCTGCAATTTTTAAATAAAAACAAAAACTTTTATGTGTACTGTTTTAATTTAATTAATATATGTATATATGTTTTGCAAAAGTGAATCGATTTCTTGGAGAATGCTTAAGGAAAGATTAGAGCAATTTTGCAATGTTTAAAACCGCAACAGTTTGCTTTATCCTATGAAATTGTCAGGTGATTGTTTTGTTTAAATAAGTAACCACATTGATTCTATGAATAATGATTCTATAGAGTGAAATTGACTGCTGTGGTTTTTAAACAATGATAAAATAAATTTTGTGTCATATACTGTATATATATTTTTAATTTGTGTTTCGCCTGTCTAGGTTTGTCAGGGGAACGGTGAGATATTTGAAAAAACAAATGGATAGAATAAAAATACAGTTTAAACAAAACGCTTGAATGCTGGCGAAAAAACGTAAAACAACGAGGGATGCTACGGTTGTAATATTAATTGATGAACGAATTTTATCGCCAAAGTAAAAGTTTTTATGTCGCTTGCTCTATTGTTTGAAACTAATGGATAAATTTATGATCACTTTTTATATAAATTTCAAATTCAATTTCGTTGAGTTTTTGTTTTATTTCTGCTTTGTTACATAGTAAAATTACGTGGTCAAATCACAAATTAAACTTATTTATCAATACATGTAATGAAGTGTGGGGATCAGAAAATCTCAAACAGTATTCGAAAAAAACTAACGTTTCTACTTCATTAAAAGCTGTTTTTAATTAAAAGCTGCGCAAAAAAGTAAAAAAAAATAGTAACCGGCATTGATTATAAATGGCATACTCGTAAAACCTTGACAAAAAATTATGATACCGCAAGAGTATAAATTATTTACAATGCACAATTACATAAATAAAGATTGCATATGAATTTTATTTTACATTACTATCTATTTCAATTTTATTGATGATATCAATTTGCAACATCTTCTCTCGCACGCAAAGACAAAGAAGAATTACGAGACCATGAAATTCAGTGGTCAAATTTTGATTCGCACAGTGTTTCCATTAAAGAGTTAAAGCAACCAAATTTTATTTACAGTAATCGGATCAGGAGCCTTCACTGTATAAAGCATCTCGTTGCTGATAATTTTATACAAAACGATCAATCACATATTACCTTAGTAATGAATTATTATTTGTGTAATGGTTGTCCGATTTTTATGATTTTCTACTGACCTAAAATGGTCTACGTACTCGGTGATTTATCAAAAGTTTCCCTCGATTTGAAGCCGCACAAAAAAAGTTAAAAATAATAGTAGTTGTGGCTTCTATTCATATAAACATGGTACTCGCTTTTATAGATCAGAGGCTATGTCAAACAGTGAACAATCGATGATATTGTAAAAGCTAAAAAGTTGAAAAGTCAAAAAAATCCGAGGTCATATCAAGCCTGTTGGCGCTCTTATAACAAATTGGATATTGAAATTGTAGATTTGGCTACGTCTTTGGTTGGAAACACTCACGACTGTCGTTAAGATAAAAGTTCGTAACCGACCCGATAGCACTTCTTTTACGACGAGTCGCTTTGATTAAATCGCATAGTTTCTCTTGACCTAAACGGGTAGTGTTAATCAAATTTAGGGTCCTTTGGTCAGGATCTTCAACCCAGTTGAAGTATTCTCGATACGCTGTGTCATTTCTGTTCAAATACATGAGATAAGAGGCAAGACTAGCCGGAGAATCAAAATCTTCGTAGTGAATGAATGATCTAGTTGGGGCTAAACGAGTTACGTCTTCTTTAGATGGACCCCACACAACAGGGACTCTCCCTGCTTTGATACTTTTCAACCAAAACTTTTCAGTTATGTAATCTTTGCAGTGTAGAGCGTTTTCAAAGGACAAATAAAATTTGTAAGAATTAAGTGATTTTTCATCCATTTCGTCAATAATTTTAGAGTTATTGAAACATTTTCCATATCGATGTACAATCAATCCAGCTTTGATTAAGTCTTCCGTTATTTTCATTCTAGTCACGGCACCGGGCAAGAAATTACAATTAGTTACAATCCATAACTGGAACAATTAATAAGTTTGTTAGATCACAAGTAAGTAGAAACTATTACATTTAGAAAACGGTATTTGCTGTGAGAGCAACTTTAATATGGGAATTAAATATTAAGTCATAAAGCAAATTACCAAACATTTTTAGATTGTAAAGCAAATTTTTATGAAGTAATTTTAGAAAAATTTTATTGATATTTTCTAAAATCAGGCTTGAAGCATTACAATTTAGATGGAGGATTCACAGAGACAAAAGTGTCGGTAAAACTTTGCAAGCTTTCTAGAAGCAAACGCTTTTTAAGCGACTTAAGTAAAAATGCCGAGAAAAGTAGGAGTTTAACATGGCGTGCTGATTATAAAAAGTAATATTTTCAATTTATTCATCTGCACCAAACGTTGATTGATGAGCACTATTACACTTGATATTAAAGTCATATTTCGTTTTATGGATGTGCACAGTTTAAATATTTTTAGTTTTCTATCAGACATTTTGTAGATCAGGGGTGACAACAAAATCTATTGGGTGTCGCAAGCCGTTTTGTCAATTCCAGCTTAGTAAGCGGGCCGCACAAGATTTTAATCATACCATAAAACCTTTTTTTCTATAATTTAAAAAGCAAAGAGGGGTCTGATAGATTATATTAAAACCAGGACTGCGAATTCGAACTTAAAGAACTTGGTCTTTTTTTGCCGAATTGAAACTTGAACTCGAAAATTAAAAATTGCTAAACTCGAGCTTGAACTCGAACTCAAAAACTCTATAATCAAATTTGAGTTCGGTAATTGAAGAATTTATAAAAGAGAATAAAATAATATTTTAGATTTTACTTTTGATATTAAAGTGTTGAATTTCAAATACAACTGAGTTGTGCATTTACTTTCGATTGGATAACTGAGTTGGCAATTAATATTCGTTCTCTGTTTAACTTAAATGCATTAAATGAATTTGTTTCATTTCGTTAATGACGGACAGTTTCATTATTTCTTTTGTTTTATTTATCTCTTTGAGGTAGCTTTTGAATTCTTTAAAGAGGTTAAATAGGCTTAATCGAGCTTCTGATTTTTACAACATAGAATAGACCTTGAACTCCAAATTGAACTTGAATAAAAATCTATCGTGTTCGCAGCACCGGTTAAAAATAATAAAGCATGAGATACAATAAAGCAATCTTAATAAAAATTTAATACATTAAATTTCCGTTTTTAAGTTTAATTTTTGTTACAAATAGAGCTAAGTTAAAAAAAAAAAGAAAAGAACTCAGTCTACAAAAGATTTGTAACACAAAATTATAAATTTTTGACAAAGGAAAAAAGAAATTGTTCAACAACAGTAATGAACAGCAAACAAAAGAATATAAACCTAGTTGGTCACCAAAAACCCGTTTCCTCCACGAGCGTAGGCAAGAGTATTCTTTGTTTTATTGCTTCTCTTAGCGCTTGAGCGCGGAAAGAAGTAAAAAAATCAATAAACCAAGAAAGAATAATTTGGCCGACACTGGTTGAAGAAACGGCCCTTAAAACTGCCACTCTACGAAGACTCTGGCATGGGTATGTTAAAAATTTCCTTTAAATAAATGCAAGTATGAGCACTGCAACACCAAACTGGTGCGCAGTACTCATCCGTGAAATGGACCAAGGCAAAAGTGGCTGTGCAAAGCATTGTGGCATCCGCACCCCAGCTTGATCCAACTAATCTGCTCGATTGATATTCAAAGAATCTTAGTTTAAATTAGTCCAAAAAGAATTGTTTTATCTAATAAGTGTGTAAGCTGTTTCCAAGCAATCGCCAAAGACAATGCGATTTTACACAAAATAGGTTCTTCATCGTCTCAGGCATGTCGACGTTGGCTAATCGACGTAATTTGCGTCACGCGAAAACAATAAATTCGTAATATCGATGTCATTTAATAAAAGCATAAAATTGAAATTTCACCATTTATTGCGATAGCAAGAAAAACTGCACCAACGACAAGCCACCTCAACGTGGTGGTGCAGTCCCCTTTTTTGCACTGGGGAGGGTCGAAATGGCTTGTCGATTCCCCGAGGGTCTCATTCTCGGGCGGTTCTCCCTTGGACAACTTTTCTCATTTTTTATCCCTGCTGTCCAATGCGTGGTCACATATGGACAGCATTCTTAAACCCAATTGACCGCCTCCCTACCTCTTCTGCTTTCTTTCGGACAACTCTTCTTAGTCCCTCCTTCCACCCCAAACCTCTTCACTACTCATCTCACCCACCGCTGATACTTATCTTTATGCTTCTCTTCATCAGTGGTAACATTCACCCCAACCCTGGCCCTATAGACCCCTGCACTGTCTGCTCCCGTAGAGTCACCTGGGGAAACAGATCGGTACAAAGTATCAACTGTTCTCTGTGGATACACCTCTCCTGCTCTGGTCTTTCTCCTGCTGACTTTGTAAAATCTCACCGGGATCCGCGCCCCCATCCCCAGGAATGGGTCGGGTAAATCGACCACCACCACCATAGCAAGAAAAAATACACAAATTGCTGAAAAATCTTTATTTTACCCGTTAACCCTTGTATCTGGCCACCAAAAATTCTACTATTTGATTCAGAAATTCAAATTAGAAAAAGTCAAGAAACTCAAAAATTTTATTTAAAAATGTAAAGTAATTACAAATGTTTTTGTAAAGGCCGGGCTTCAGAAACACGGCCATTAAAGAGAATATGGTTAAAACTCCCAAATTCCAAACTTTTGCAATTTCTCCACTCGTTTAGACAAATCTTCAACCCCCGTCATGTTTAGTGAATCTGCGATTGGTCAACAACTTTGGGTAACCCTAGTGCGCCAAAAATTACAGTGACAAAAACTTTACTATTTTTTCATTCGGCCGTTCGTCTTTTCATTTATCTGCTTTAAAAGCTGTTTACATCAAATCATACATGCCAAATTTAAGCCGCCAAAACAAGTTTGCTTACAATTTGAAAATCTTGCGCTGATTACGCGTTTTGACGCCTTTCTCAAAAATCCAATCATCTTCGTTCAGCTTTATTAGAAAATCAAGTGAACTTTTTTTGCTTCATTCCTACGTTTATCTCCTGACAAGTGTCAGATGAAAAGCTTTGAGATAAGTCTTTGTTGGCTATTTTCAAATTTTTGATAGAATGATTATTTTTAAACAGTGTTGATCTAATTTTTTAAATCAAAGCTCGAAAATTTTTGGGAAAAAGAAAAGTTTACAATTCAGTTTAAAAAAAAAAAAAAATTCACAAAACGTAGACTTTTATACTCATTTCAATTATTGAAATTTATTATGTTGCCATAGAAAAATAAAAGTATCAAGGATAATGCCTAAGTTAATAAAACGAATAAAAAATTCCAATGGGGTAAAACATGTGTATACTAAAAAGAGAATTGAAAAATAGTTAGAATAACAACAATAATAAGGAAAATGATCTACGCTTACGAGTAAAAAATTGCATAAAGAATAGACTACGACAAAACTTTGATATTGAAAGCATTAAAATACACCCTATCTTGCATCGATTGCAATTCAAACATCATTGAAGTAATTTTAACATTACTAATTATCTTCATTAACGAGATTTATGAAAACTCACCGAAACATTTAAATTTGATTTTTCGGCCATTCTTTTGTCAACCCATGCCTTTCCTTGTTTGATTATTGATTTTAGGTCGGGTGGAAATGGGTAATATATTGAAGAGTCTGATCGATACGTCATCGTCAGATTAATAAAATAATTGTCAAACTTCGGTAGGCTCTCTCTGTATTCTCCCCATCTCATGTAGGAAGGACTTTCATCGTTAAAAAATGCAAATATTTGGTCTTCATCTCTGTGTAAAATTTATTATTTTTAAACAGCTGTAATATGTTGCTTTATCTACTGTAACCAGTGTCTGATTGAAAAACTTATAAGAACCAAGAAAATATTAACTCGCACCAGTGAACTTCCGCCAATGTGTAGCGCCCTCGATAAAATTGTTTGCAAATTTCTTGTTCAGAGGTGGGCACTTGCAGCGAAATAATTGCAGCGCAAGTTTGGTCTACAACTATTTTAACCACTTTAAAAGCGCAGATTTAACCTTGGATATACTTATAAGAATTTCTAAAAAATCTTAGTCTGTCACAAAATCGCTGCGTTTTCATTGTTTTCATTTCAAAATGCTGTTCTTTTTTTGTTACCGTGCAGCATCACAGCACAATGCTAAATCATGGTATATGGAATTTCAACTGAGAGCGCGTTTTTCGAGATTAAATAAGATCTGTTGGACATGAGCCATGGTCACGTTGAGAGCGAGGTCTGCTGCGAGGATTATGACGTCGCGACATATAGGCATGACAGATGTCACAGCTTCGACAGCGACGAATCGACTTTGACCAAAGATGCTGTACAATGGCAAACATAGCAGCGGGACTTTGCAAAACCTTGTATAATCTGCAGCTAAAAATAAGTATTATTACCAGTTAGTTTTACAGAAGTTAAGTCTTTTTGAAAAAAGTTTTGATAAATTCCATATTCAAAAAGTGCTAAGAGTTACCAGCGTTATGAAAAAAAACATTTTATGAAAGTACTAGCTGCTAAAAAACTTCTTTTCAACTTAAAGTTCGAGCACTCGTAAAATGAATCTTAATAAAATTAATTGGATCCAGCATAGAACGGTAGTGAGAATAACAAGTAATTCGTAAGGAACAAATTAATTTTGAGTATAGTAAATAAAATTTGGTGAAACCTACATTTTTCTAAAAGTTTTATCATTTTATTCTTAAGTTGTATTGCTTAGCTACTGTACTGCTTTTTCTAAACTGTATGTGAAACCATAACTACCAAAAATCAAATTTGTTTCAATGCCACCCTGTTGCTGGTAATCTCTTTGTAACAAAAATTATTATTTAAGTTCGTCCGACTCGTATTTGGCTCGCCAAAAGACCACTTTATACTATTGTAAGTAAGATTTTGAGTACTGCATCAAGTAATAAAGGCAAGTCAACTGCAACAAGTAACAAGGCAAGTCAAAAAATGTGCTGACTGGCTGTTAATTTTTAGTGTGCTTATATACTTGTGTATAATAAATATATGTAAACAGCATAAAATAAGAGATTGGTTTTATATGCGTACCTACTTTATGCACACTACGTATTTTCTACCATGCTTCGTAGTATAGCTTATAATAATCAAAAGTTTTACAACACCGCTTGTGAATATGAACAGTAATTGATTATTTGGGATCTAAAAAGTTAATAATACTATACTTTTTTTTCTTTTTTGGTGTACGAACCCCATTTTTTGCCGATCCAAATATGGTGAGCTACAAAACATTTTACAAAAAATCAGACAAGACTCTATTTTACATAATGAATGAATTGCTTGTAAATGTTCTTTTCTTGCAATTACTTATTTGTCCATCCAAGTGTAACAAAAAAAACAAGTCGTGACCGTGGATTGCAAATTTATTTATAATTTGTCAAAGAAAGAAATTAAGTTGAAAAGAGCTGGGACATTCCATGTCAACTTACACCCTTTTCGGCATTTTTTGCCAACCATCTCCGATTTTGCTGAAATTTGGCATGTTTGTAGGTTTGGATGAGAAAATGTCTCATACCAAATTTCAAGTTTCTAACTCAAATTGTTTTTGATATATGAAGGTTGAAAATTAGACACAAAATCGCCGCTTGAACGCCCCTGATCGAGCAAAAGTGGCCCTCCTGGCTTTATTTTTTGTTCAATTTCAAAAATGTTAATATCATTGGAAAGCTGCTAAAAAGAACTTTCCAATAATATTCATATCTCAAATTTATCTATATAAATAAAAAAGTAATTTTTTGTCATGACCTTGTGATCTTGACCTCGCATGACCCCAAAACCCCGACTCTAGACAAAAAAATTTTTCAATATTTTTGTTCCTCACATAGAGGAATATCAGTATGCCAAAAATCAAAGTGGGATCTCAGTGGGTTTTTAAGATATATGCATTTTATTGAAGAAGTGTGCCTAATGATGCAAATTTGTTGATATTTACGCAATAAATATTTTTGCAATTTTGTCGATATTTTCAAATAAATTATTTTCGCAAGTTTTTTGTTAATTTTTTATAATTAAAAAATATTTTAAAAATCCATAGAGATCCCTCTTTGATTTTTGGCATGTTGATAGTCCTTTATGTGAGGAACAAAAATATTGAAAAAATTTTTTTGTCTAAAATGGGGGTTTTGGGGTCATGCGAGGTCAAGTTCACAAAGTCATGACAAAGCATTACTTTTTAATTTATATAGATACATTTGAGATATGAATATCATTGGAAAGCTGCTGAAAAGAGCTTTCCAATGACATTAACATCTTAAAAATAAACAAAAAAAAAGCCAGGAGGGCCACTTTTGCTCGATCAGGAACATTCAAGCGGCGATTTTGTATCTAATTTTCAACCTTCATATATCAAAAATAATTTGAGTTAGAAACTTGAAATTTGGTGTTAGACATTTTCTCATCCAAACCTACAAACGTGCCAAATTCCAGCGAAATCAGAGATGATCGGCAAAAGAGAGGTGTGAGTTGACATGGAATGTCCCAGCTGTTGAAGTCAGCCAAAAGGATTATGAAGACCACGAAACAAGAAATTGTATTTTTTCATTTACCGCTTTGAGGCAATAAATATTCATATTCCGTTGCTACTGATAAGCATGAAAGGAACGAAAGAGATGTTAGTTTGTTACGTGAAAGATCTATATGTTTCCGGGCCTTGCAATATTTGCTTCTTGCATACAGCAATGATTTGTTTGTATCAGTGTATATCCAATAGGTCAAACTGAACTCAGTAGGAAAAAGTTTTACTCATTAAATATTATACTTTGTTAACGCCGCAAAGTCCCATCCAATTCGCTGCTGTTATTTATTTTGTTATTGGGAAGCCCAAATTAATTAATTTCTAAGGCTTATTTGTATATTTTAGTGAGTTGTTAATATTTGCAACAATTTTTCAAAACTTGTCGTACATATTGGATACCTTTTTTTACTTAAGAGGGGAGAATAAATTTTACGTTGTTTAGCAGCAGTTTGTAAAGTTATTTTATCTTCTTTAATTCCATCTGTAAAGTTTGCAAATTTTTGTTGTTTTAATTTGGTCATTCAGAAGGTAGTCATTCAGAAGGCGATTACTACCTATTGCGTGCCTGTTCTTATGCTTTTTCTATCTTTCCAAACAAAAACACAATCTTTTTCAATGTTAATTTGGTCTTTCACTTGTTCTGTCTGTCTTTACTTAATCGATGTTACAAATATAAAAACCAAAACTGAACTCATTAGGCAAGGTTAAAAACACAGAAAACTAAACGGTGCAAAGAAAAGCAGTAAAACTAATCATCAAAGGACAAAGACAAACGAAAAAACTGGTTCCTCAACATCAACACATCAAACGAACAGATGAATCAACAAGTTTTAAATATTGAAACGGATGTCGTGCGTTACTAAGACTTGGAAAGCTTTTAGCTAAAGACTTTTTTTGCACAAATGCAGTAGAGTTCGTAACGAAATATTAAATATACTGTACAATTACAAAAATTTTTATGACTGGTTCAGGCCATGCTGTTATTAATTTTATATCAATTTAAAACATAACTAATTTTAGTTTTACCAGTACTATGACAGCAAAAACAACTGCATGTATGCATGCAAACGAATAAACACGATTGTTTTTTCTGTGCAGTTTTTTACGTCAAAACGTTGGGACATCACCAACTTGGTGAAACCAAATACATTTTATGCGCAGGTCGAAAGCAGTCAAAATAGCTGAAGGATATTTGAAAATGTTTGTTTTTTTAAAGTAAATGTATAATTTATTTATTAAATTTTAAAACAACTTTTTAAAAACTCGCTTGGTAAAGTCCATTTATTGTTTCTTTTTAATGAAGCATTGTCTGCATATTTAAGAAAAAATATAAAATCGAATTTTTAATATTTGGGAGTAAAAAGAATTGATTTTGAAAAACGTGCGTTTGTGCCGCAAGTTTTACGACAGCGCTTGCCGTGGAAAATTTTTTTACATGATGCATTTGCTCTTCCGCCAAAATTTTTATTGAAGAAGAATCTTTTTTTATTAAAAACAGAATTTGACTGTCACAACAAGTCAACAATTGCAAATTTAAGAGATCAGCACTAGAAAAAATTTCAAATGCAATTTGATCTGATGAAAAAAATAGAAGCTTCGTTCAATAAAAGACACCTTTCTTGGAAGCCTTAGAAACAATTATCAAGAAAAAAAAACTAATTATAGAAACAGTAGTTTCCATTTGAAACAATACAGTATGTACAAAAGCAGTAGTATGAATGCTCAACAGTTGCAAAAAGTTAAAAGCCTCTGTTGTTGCTTTATAAATAAAAAAAATTTACCAAAAATTTTATGAAAATGCTAAAGACAATCTTTCTATTACGTATTTTTCATTACTATTTTCAAAACATGTGCACAAAAAAGTCTTAAAAGTTTTTGAAATACTTAAAAATCTAGTAACAAGTCGATAAGTAGGCCTACATACTAAAACAACCTGTAATGTTGCCATGGTACCGGTTCCTCGTCCATTCCTGTATAATGAAAAACAACGGCTTCAACATCTTTCAATAAGGATCTGTTGTAAGTCACTACGCAACCTCCCAAATTCACACCAGCTTTCCATCCCCAACCATCTAAGCCCCAGTGATGTCTCCAGTACAAAATGTAAGAAAGACCACTAAAAATTTTAGTGTAAAAGTTATTAACGTTTATCTAAGAAAACCAGCTGTACAGTTTCTGGCATTATTTAGGCACTAAATAAAATAATTAAACTTAACAAAGGAGGAGGCCCGGCGCAAAAAAAATAAGGGGGCATTTTTCAAGCTTTTTGTTTGCAAAATATAATGAACTCTAAAAAAAGTTATCACTTTCAATCGAGTACATTTTCTCTATTTTCATCCTAAAGTTAAGATGCAGGGTAAGGGCGATAAGGGCGGCTACCGTCATGATGCTATTATAAAGAAATAAGCAATATTTTGCTGAGGGGGCCACTTTTTGACGTTTTTGACGTTTTTAGGCGGTGCGGCCGCTCGAGTGAAAGCCATCACTGGTTGAAATAACAAGTTTTTAAGTCGAACTAACACAAAAAAAACATAAAAAAGAGTAAGAAATCGAAAAATGACAATCGGAACCAGCGACAAACCACCCCATTGTGGTCCCTTCCTTATAATGGGGATGGGTAAAAATAGCTTGTCAATTTCTCGAGAGCCTCAATCTGCGGGTAATCTCTTCCGTACATCTATCCCCATTTTTTGATCTACTGTTCTCTGATCAGTCACAAATGGATAGCAATTTTAACCTAAATTGACTGCCCCTTCTTTATCCAACAATTCACCACTCTTGACAAATCCCCTCTGTCTTTTCAAAACATTTCTCCTCCGCAAAATCTTTTCCATTCTTCTATAACTCTATTTCTATCACTTCTATTCACCTCTTCACTTTCTCTAATAAGCGGGGCATTAATTCCAATTCTGGTCCCAAATACCCTTGTTCTGCTTCATCCGTCGTGTCACCTGGAAAACAAGTCATTATAATGTGCTAAATGTTTTCTCTGGAAGCATCGCTTTTGCTCTGGCTCTCTTTCTTCCTCTTTAGAAAAATATCTTTAGGACGCTTTTGGACTTGCCCAAAGTGTCTCTCTCCTCTTCAAACTCCTTCTTTATCCAACTCTCAGTCATCTTTCAAGAAACAACACTTCTAAAAATCATTTTACTCCCTTTTTCAAAGCCAATTGTTTTAATCTAACTAACCATCCTCAACATTAATCCTCAGCTTTCTCCCTCCCTCTTCCCCAATCACAAACCTCTACTTCACCTCTCGCTAAATTAACTTTTATTGTTTTCTCCCCTCCCAAAACTGTCTACAAATCCTCCAGTACAATGCTAATGGAATTCGACCGCGAAGCACTGAGCTTATCTAATTTCTTTCCCAAAATCAGTACAACCTCATTTTGTGCAGGAGTCACACTTTTCTCCAGACTTCACTTTTCAAATCCCACGATAAAAAACTCTTTAATAATGACCGTCCTGCAACTAGTAGAGATACCACCAACCCTGTGCGAAACCTAGGGTGTGCTGTTCTCCTACTGATCAAAAACGGTCTGACCTACTCTCCTCACTCTTTTCTTGACCACCCTTTCTCCCCTTATTGGATCTAAATGTATAAAGCAGGTTTTGTCATATTTAGGCTTTGATCACCTCCCTATTTCTATTACAATTCCTTCCTGCCTATAGCTATGCCAATTTCTCGCCCTTCCTCATTTAACTGTAACGAAGCCTGCTAAGACGAAAACCTTTCTTAGATTTACACGCTTCTTCTCTCTTACGCCAACCACATTTTTACCAAACTCCTCAATGATTCTGTCATTTCTGCCATTCCTTTCGGCAGCATCAGCCGTCCTGCCAAAGCCGATGGTCTCCTTGAACTTACAGGTGTCGTTTCAAAATGCCTAATATACTTCTATTGTGACCTCAAAGGTTAAAGCTGAGTTAAGAAAAAAATTTTACTTTAGCCTTATTTCTAAAACACATGCTCTCAGACTGTGCATCTCTCATTCCCTGTCTTGATATTATCAAATCATCATTTTATTTTTCAACTCCCAATCTATCATGACAATTTTTTTCACTGGAAACTAATCTCCATTTAATTCCTCATGAACATCTGGTCACTTCTTTTTTCCAGGCAACAAATTAGCAGACACTTTTGCTAAAAATTACGCTACTTAAGCTCCCCACCATACCACTCTCCCTCTCACCTCTTATTTCCTACTAAGGTTAATCCTCTATAGCAGTAGCAGACACGGTGTCCAATCTGTTTTTTTAAACATCATTTTTCTACCGTATTCTCGGAGAAGATTACTCTCCATCACTCTGCTCCCTGTGTCCTCTTACGTTTACGTGTCGACCGACACAACACTCTTTTTGCTTTGTACCTATACAGAATTCGTCGAGCCGAGACTTCTTGGTGTAGCAACTGTGGTCCCGAGCCACAATAAATCTTCCATCTCGTGCTAGACTGCCCTGTTCTCGATTATTCACAATTTAACTTTGCTGCCGACTTTCGAGCAGATAAAAAAAACACATTCTAGCTTACTACAAACAATTTCTTTGATACAAGTTACACCAGGATAACGGTGACGAGATTTTTATATTTCATATGGGCGTTAATCTTAGTGTTTTGTCTTTATTTCACAATTGTTGGTACTTGTAATTTATTACCAGTGACGTTACATGTAAGAAACTTATATTTTAGAATATCGATATGTTTAAAATTCATAGAGTGGTGAGAGAATTTATGTTTTCATAAACTTAGTTGAACGAAGTTCATTAACCAAAAAAATAAGGTTTTGTCATTAAAGTCGTTAAAACGAATCGCTCGATAAATGATTTCAACTTTCATTTGTGCATACTTGACACAATAAAACTTTCCTCACTTTTTGTCTTTGCTTCGTTTTCTGGGAATGTAAAGATATTCGATTTGTTTCCCGACAGTTGAATTTTTCAAATTAACTTCAATTGTTCTGAAAAAGATTTGTTGTATACAAAACAAAACTTATTGCTTGATTCAATAAAAAACTGACTTCTTAGTATAGCGTTTGTGACTGGGGGGACTACATTTCAAACTATCTACAATCTGTCGGGCAGTTGCCTGCTTGGTTTAATACTATCAGAATAGAAACCCAACAAGTGTTGTTTTTCAATTTGAACGTCCAAACAAAAAAATAGCTTTTTGCGCAACAGTTTATTTTTCTGTGCAATTTTCTATGATTGAACCATCTCTTTGTAATTTTAAATGAAATTCATCATATCATAAGATAGTTAAGTCGAGTCTAATTCGAAGATAAACCGATTGGAGTGAGAATAAAAAGAAACAAAATTATTTGGAATAAGAAAACAAAGAAAAACAAACGGCGGGCAAATTTCAATCGCGAAAGCAAAGTTGTTTTATTTGAGTTTCTTTTAATTTGTTAAGGTGCTCGAGATAATCTTAGTTTCTTTTCAATCAACTAATCTTTGTTTTAAACTAACTGTTTTGTTTAATGGAATACCGTGTTTGCAGCGTATTCTATTTGAAACGTTATACGTACATGAGAATAGGTCACATCACGAATCATGAAAATTTTTAAATGCCTTTGCAGAATAGATTACGTTCACGATCTCAAATATTAAAGCTGAGTTATAACAAAAATCTTACTTTAGCCTCTCTCCTAAATCCCATTCCAGCAAAGTTTTCTTATTATTCCGCTTCATTTCAGGTCCTTTTTATCATTCTTAACACAACTGCCCAATGTTTCAAGTTGTCACACCCCGTAGATTTTGGAAACCGTGTTTTCGCATATCTACAACCTACTACTTGTTTAGTCAATTTCAAAACCTTACCATAGATCCGAAGGTCTCCATATCAATTAAATTAAGTCCACTCGATGCAATCTCTTTCCTTCACTGTTTGCTCACCTGTTATTAATCTCGAACCCTCCTCAGTTCTCTCCTAACTCTTAAACTTAATTTTATTTGGCCATGATCGAATCACCTACCAAATTCTAACTCACCTCGCTCTTTCTGGTCTACAATTCCTTCTTTATATTTTTAACTTTTGGGTCACGGTTTCCAATTTGTTTTTCCAATCTGTTTTTTTAAACATCAACTTCTCTATCGTATCTGGGCAACGTGGTCGAGTGGTTGAAGCGTCGGGCTTATGATTAACATGGCCTCGGTTCAAAACACACTCGCGCCATTTTGTTGTGTCCTGGGAAAGACACTGCACAGCAATTTCTCTTGCTTGGTGGTCTGGGCAAGCACTTCTAAGATAAAGTCTTATGTCTATTAAATTACAAGCGGACAGCAATATCTTGGCATCTCCGAAAGCAAGTCGGGGTTAATTGCTTACCCTATTTATTAGCGCCTCCGTCGCTTTCCTGCGAGTCAAGAGGATAAATATAGAGATAAAATCAAAACAACGAATCCTCCGATAAGCTCACTCTCTTTTGCTACAGTCGCTGTGTCCCATTACGTTTACGTGTCGACCGACACAACACTCTTCTTGCTATGTATCTATACAGAATTCGTCGAGCCGAGACTGTTTCGTACAGCAACTGTGGTCCCGAGCCACAATAAATCTTCCATCTCGTGCTAGACTGCCCTGTTCTCGATTATTCACAATTTAACTTTGCTGCCGACTTTCGAGCAGATAAAAAAAAAAACATTCTAGCTTACTACAAACAATTTCTTTGATACAAGTTACACCAGGATAACGGTGACGAGATTTTTATATTTGATATGGGCGTTAATCTTAGTGTTTTGTCTTTATTTCACAATTTTTGGTACTTGTAATTTATTACCAGTGACGTTACATGTAAGAAACTTATATTTTAGAATATCGATATGTTTAAAATTCATAGAGTGGTGAGAGAATTTATGTTTTTATAAACTTAGTTGAACGAAGTTCATTAACCAAAAAGATAAGGTTTTGTCATTAAAGTTGTTAAAACGAATCGCTCGATAAATGATTTCAAATTTCATTTGTGTATACTTGACACAATAAAACTTTCCTCACATTTTATCTTTGCTTTGCTGTTGAGAACTGAAAAGATTTCCGATTTGTTTCCCGACAGTTGAATTTTTCAAATTAACTTCAATTGTTCTGAAAAAGATTTGTTGTTTACAAAACAAAACTTATTGCTTGATTCAAAAAAAAACTGACTTGTTAGTTGATGTAGTATGGAATCGAACTATACTCACCAAAAGACTGTAGTTAGTTTAATTGTTTTGTTTTTATTATTACTCGCTTGTACAGTCAGTAATCAAGAATAATCTTCTTTAATCTAGTTATTTAAGTTGCTTCTTTTGTACAATTTCTCAATTCAGTTTTTCTTTATGTAGAGTTTATTGCTAACTTGTATTTAATTGTGTTATATTTCTTCGCAGCGTCTTAAGTTGATTAAACCTAACTTACAGAAAATGTGTTGTTTTAATTAACGGTTCAACTCAATTTAATCAACTTAAGACAGTATGGACATTAAAGATCTTTGTCCCAAAATGTTCGCAGCAAACCCCCATCAAAAATTGCAGGAAGACTGTGGGTTTTCCAATATTCGCTCGGTATTTGCTCAAGACATGCCGACAGCAAACTGGAGAATCACTTGAAGATTATTTTCAGAAACTAAAATCTCTTAGCATAGACGGCAATTTTGCAGCGGTGTCTGCTATTCAGCACAAAGAAGAAGCAGTGAGAGACGTCTTCATTAGTGGGCTAGCACTGCCTGATATACGTCAGCGAATTTTAAAAAACCCACAGTTGGATTTGCAAGCAACGTTGGCAATGGCTCGGTCATTGGACACTGCCAGAAATAATTCTCTTCAATTCGACAATGCTATCCCAAGTTCATCAGAATCTTGTACTACTTCAGTAAATCTGCAAAAGGTAGTCCCCGCACGGACGCAACAGTGGCATTAAGGCATAGGAAGTGCCAATACTGTGGAAACACTTATCACGCTCGGAGATTTTGTCCAGCAAAAGAGGTACAATGCTTTCGGTGTTTAAAAGTTGGACATTTTGCTAAAGTGTGTCGCTCATGTCACTCAGTAGTTAAAAATACATGTGCCACCTTGATGTCAATAAATGAAACGCAAAAAATTGAAGAAGCCAATAAAAGAGTTAACGTACCAGTAACTATTAATGGCAGAAGTGCAAATGCTCTGATCGACACAGGGTCAACGTTACCACAAGTTTACTCTAGCAACCAGCGATTCTTATATTCAAAAAGTTTAGGAATGTGTCAAGTAAATTTAAAGCTTCTGGGTCAAGAATACAAAAACGTGTCTGCTACTGTTCTGAAAAATCTCATAACCGACGTTATTTTGGGAAGAGATTTTATGACGCAACATCAAAGCATTAACATCAACTTCGGAGGCGTCAAACCCACACTACAATTAGGTGCTTTGTAAGCCGTAAAAACATCTACTCCTGTCAAGTTATTTCTTTTTCTTCACAATGATTGTCGACCTATTGCTACTAAAGAGCGACGCTACTCGTGGCAGGACAAATCTTTCATTTCAGAAATAAAACGGCTGTTGGCTGATGGCCTTATCGAACCAAGTAACTCGCCATGGAGAAATCACAAAAAAACGAATGGTGATTGATTACAGTCCGACAATTAATAAATTTACATTTGTCGATTCATATCCATTGCCCAAGATGCATAATGTGGTTCAAAAAGTTGCGCAGTATAAAGTCTATTCGACATTGGACATGTCTAGTGCCTACCACCAAGTTGAAATACCTGCCTGTGATAGAATGTACACCGCCTTTCAAGCCGAAGGATCGCTTTGGTAATGGAAAAGAATTCCTTTCGGATTGATGAATGGAGTCCCATGTTTCCAAAGGATTATTGATGAAATAATTAAAAGTAACAAATGCACGGGTACGTACGCTTATCTGGACAACATCACAGTTGGAGGAAAAACATAGGAGGAACACGATGCTAATTTAGAAAAGTTTTTAAAGATAGCTAAAAATTGCAATTTAACCTTGAATAAAGACAAGTGTGTTTATTCTGCTAAGTGTATTAACTTGCTGGGTTATCTAATCAACAGCGGTTCTTTGAAGCCTGACCCAGCACGTGTCGAGACATTGTTAAAACTTTCTCCGCCACGGAACAGCAAGGAGCTGCAGCGAGTTGTAGGACTGTTCGCCTACTACGCACAGTGGATTGGAAAATACTCAACCTTTAATCAATAACTGTTGCTTTCCATTAACAGGCAGTGCTTTGGAAACCTTCAAACTTCTGAAGTCAGAATTGGCGGACGTCTCTCTGGGGGTCATTGACGAAAAAGAACAGTTTGTTGTAGAGACAGATGCTTCTAATGTAGCACTTTCTGCTACTCTAAATCAAAATAATCGACCCGTAGCATTTTTTTCTAGATCTCTGACTAAAAGTGAGCTTCAACACTCCAGTGTGGAAAAGGAAGCGGCTGCTATAGTGGAAGCAGTCCGCAAGTGGAGCCATTTTTTGGAAGCTCGTCGTTTCAAACTAATCACAGACTAGCGTTCGATTGCCTTCATGTTTGATGGCAAGAATCACGGAAAAATTAAAAATGCAAAAATATTGCGTTGGCGAATAGAACTTTCGCAGTTCGACTACGAAATCGTGTATCGTGCGGGTGAGTTTAATACTGCACCTGATGTGTTGTCTCGAATGTATTGTGCTCAAATTTCGCTCAATCAATTGTATGAAGTCCATTTAAGTCTATGCCATCCTGGGGTTACCCGAATGTATCATTATGTTCGCGCTAAGAACTTACCTTATTCACTTGATGAAGTAAGAAAAATGACCGCTTCTTGTAAAATATGCGCTGAAGTAAAACCACGTTTCTACAAACCACCAGACATGCACGTTATCAAGGCCACAAAGCTCATGGAACGACTTAGCATTGATTTTAAGGGTCCTATTGGAAATCTTAACCGTAATAACTATATGCTTACTGTAATAGATGAGTACTCTAGATTTCCGTTCGCATTTCCTTGCTCTAATATTAATGCCGAGACTGTTATTAAGTGTTTGACGCAGTTATTTTCGTTATTTGGGTTGTGTTCATGTATTCATTCGGATAGAGGATCAGCTTTTATGTCAAAAGAGTTTATTGAATTTTTACGAGGCAAAGGTATTGCTTATAGTCGGACATCTGTGTATAACCCTCGTGGTAATGGTCAATGTGAAAAGTACAATGACATAATTTGGTCTGGTGTCAAATTAGCTTTAAAATCGCGAAATTTGCCTTTATCGAAATGGGACGTTGTTTTGATCGATGTATTACATTCCATCCGTTCCTTGCTATGCACGGCTACTAATACGACCCCCCACGAGCGGTTTTTAATGTTCAATCGTCGCTCCACTCTCGGAACCTCTGTTCCTTCTTGGCTGTCTTCTCCTGGACCTGTCTTGTTAAAACGTCATGTCCGAACTAGCAAATACGATCCTTTCGTTGATGAAGTCGAGCTCATCCAAGCTTCTCCTACCCATGCACACGTGAGGTTGCAAAACGGTCGGGAAGTCACAGTTTCATTACGAGATGTGGCACCCTTCGGAGAAAAAGAAGTTATCAATGACGTAGGCCTACAACCTTCGAACAACACTGAACTACTTCCTGAAAAAAATTTGAATAACTCTTAATCTTCATCAGACAAAGTTGTGACAGATTCTTCAGCGGAAAATGAACCAGAAAATATTCCTGAACAACAGGTTTTACGTCGTTCCACCCGAGAACGGTGTCCTCCAGATCGCCTTAATTATAATCATGAATACATGCGCTAATCTTAAGGGTGGGGTGAATGATGTAGTATGGAATCGAACTATACTCACCAAAAGACTGTAATTAGTTTAATTGTTTCGCTTTTATTATTACTCGCTTGTACAGTCAGTAATCAAGAATAATCTTCTTTAACGTAGTTATTTAAGTAACATTTTATTGTTTTAATTAACGGTTCAACTCATTAGTATAGCGTTTGTGACTGGGGGGACTACATTTCAAACTATCTACAATCTGTCGGGAAGTTGCCTGCTTGGTTTGATACTATCAGAATAGAAACCCAACAAGTGTTGTTTTTCAATTTGAACATCCATTCAAGAAAAATAGTTTTTCAAGCAACAGTTTATTTTTCTGTGCAAGTTTCTATGATTGAACCATTTCTTTGTTATTTTAAATTAAATTCATCATATCAGAACACAGTTAAGTCGAGTCTAATTCGAAGATAAACCGATTGGAGTGAGAATAAAAAGAAACAAAATTAGTTCGAATATGAAAACAAAGGGACAATTTCACTTGCAAAAGCAAAGTTGTTTTATTTAAGTTTCTTTTACTTTGTTAAGGTGCTCGAGATAATCCTAGTTTCTCTTCAACTAACTAGTTTCTGTTTCAAACTAACTGTTTTGTTTAATGGAATACCGTGTTTGCAGCGTATTCTATTTGAAACGTTATACGTACATGAGAAAAGGTCACATCACGAATCATGAAAGTTTTTAAATGCCTTTACAGAATAGATTACGTTCACGATCTCAAATATTAAAGCTGAGTTATAACAAAAATCTTACTTTAGCCTCTCTCCTAAATCCCATCCCAGCAAAGTTTTCTTATTATTCCGCTTCATTTCAGGTCCTTTTTATCATCCTTAACACAACTGCCCAATTTTTCAAGTTGTCACACCCCGTAGATTTTGGAAACCGTGTTTTCGCATATCTACAACCTACTACTTGTTTAGTCAATTTCAAAACCTTACCATAGATCCGAAGGTCTCCATATCAATTAAATTAAGTCCACTCGATGCAATCTCTTTCCTTCACTTTTTGCTCACCTGTTATTAATCTCGAACCCTCCTCAGTTCTCTCCTAACTCTTAAACTTAATTTTATTTGGCCATGATCGAATCACCTACCAAATTTTAACTCACCTCGCTCTTTCTGGTCTACAATTCCTTCTTTATATTTTTAAATTTTGGGTCACGGTTTCCAATTTGTTTTTCCAATCTGTTTTTTTCAAACATCAACTTCTCTATCGTAGCTGGGCAACGTGGTCAAGTGGTTGAAGCGTCGGGCTTATGATTAACATGGTCTCCGTTCAAAACACACTCGCGCCATTTTGTTGTGTCCTGGGAAAGACACTGCACAGCAATTTCTCTTGCTTGGTGGTTTGGGCAAGCACTTCTAAGATAAAGTCATATGTCTATTAAATTACAAGCGGACAGCAATATCTTGGCATCTCCGAAAGCAAGTCGGGGTTAATTGCTTACCCTATGTATTAGCGCCTCCGTCGCTTTCCTGCGAGTCAAGAGAATAAATATAGAGATAAAATCAAAACAACGAATCCTCCGATAAGCTCACTCTCTTTTGCTACAGTCGCTGTGTCCCATTACGTTTACGTGTCGACCGACACAACACTCTTCTTGCTATGTATCTATACAGAATTCGTCGAGCCGAGACTGTTTCGTACAGCAACTGTGGTCCCGAGCCACAATAAATCTTCCATCTCGTGCTAGACTGCCCTGTTCTCGATTATTCACAATTTAACTTTGCTGCCGACTTTCGAGCAGATAAAAAAAACACATTCTAGCTTACTACAAACAATTTCTTTGATACAAGTTACACCAGGATAACGGTGACGAGATTTTTATATTTCATATGGACGTTAATCTTAGTGTTTTGTCTTTATTTCACAATTGTTGGTACTTGTAATTTATTACCAGTGACGTTACATGTAAGAAACTTATATTTTAGAATATCGATATGTTTAAAATTCATAGAGTGGTGAGAGAATTTATGTTTTCATAAACATAGTTGAACGAAGTTCATTAACCCAAAAAATAAGGTTTTGTCATTAAAGTCGTTAAAACGAATCGCTTAATAAATGATTTCAAATTTCATTTGTGTATACTTGACACAATAAAACTTTCCTCACATTTTATCTTTGCTTTGCTGTTGAGGAATGAAAAGATTTCCGATTTGTTTCCCGACAGTTGAATTTTTCAAATTAACTTCAATTGTTCTGAAAAAGATTTGTTGTTTACAAAACAAAACTTATTGCTTGATTCAATAAAAAACTGACTTCTTAGTATAGCGTTTGTGACTGGGGGGACTACATTTCAAACTATCTACAATCTGTCGGGAAGTTGCCTGCCTGGTTTGATACTATCAAAATAGAAACCCAACAAGTGTTGTTTTTCAATTTGAACATCCATTCAAGAAAAATAGTTTTTCAAGCAACAGTTTATTTTTCTGTGCAAGTTTCTATGATTGAACCATTTCTTTGTTATTTTAAATGAAATTCATCACATCAGAAGACAGTTAAGTCGAGTCTAATTCAAAGATAAACCGATTGGAGTGAGAATAAAAAGAAATAAAATTATTTGGAATAAGAAAACAAAGAAAAATATACGGCGGGCAAATTTCAATCGTGAACGAAATTTTTTTTATTTAAGTTTCTTTTACTTTGTTAAGGTGCTCGAAATAATCCTAGTTTCTCTTCAACTAACTAGTTTCTGTTTCAAACTAACTGTTTTGTTTAATGGAATACCGTGTTTGCAGCGTATTCTATTTGAAACGTTATACGTACATGAGATGATGATGATGATGATATTTTATTCACGCTTAGTAACAATATTTAAGTATATGCAATGTACATTAAGCAAAGCATGAAAAGGAAACGCGACACAACGACGAACGTTAAACATACAGAAAGTATAGAGAGGGGGTAAGAAAGAGAAAAAATAAGAAGCACGGCCGCGTTACCTAATTCAAACTAAATATTATTATTTAAAAAGACAAAAAAGACACAAAAAAATGACAAGCCAAAAAAAAAAAAAAATGAAAAAAAAAAAAAATGTGCAGTGCAGGAACGGTTATGTAAATCATTGGGAGGCACAACCGCCCTATATAGCTAACTATAAATTTAGCTCAACTGAGCATGGTGAGTAAAGAAAACCTCCCGAAAAGAAACCTCACCAGGTCCGGAAACCTTTTCTGGATGCACTGCAAATAGAAACATAAAAAGAAAACAAAATATACTTATATATATATACATTATGAAGAGAGAATAAAGAAGTATAAAGTTTAGAAAAGAATAGAACATGCCAACTGTGTAAATTGATTTGAATAATCAGTTAAAATAAATAAATAATAAGGTTGATTGTCCATTCAACGGTTTGAATTTGTTATATTAATTGATTCCAATTTTCTTACGTAGCATACAAAGGTCACATCACGAATCATGAAAGTTTACGCTAGCGAGTAACTATGGCCGTCCAGACTGCCCTCAACAAACTGGTGGAGTGTTCCTCTTTGGGGCGTTTTTCGTCTTAACATCGTCCAATCTTTAAATGTGTGTCATCCTTCAGCCTAGTGCCTTACCGATTTAGTTTAAACCCATTTTATCAATTCTCAACATCCGACTTTGCTTTAACCCAAAACCAACTTTTTTCGTTGTAATCTTTGACCGAACTTTTTTTCAAACATCACGTTGTATCTGTACGGAATAAGTTTCACAAGTGATTTCGTGCCTTCTCTTCTTTATTGCCTCAGTTTTTTGGGTCCCTTTCAAAGAATCCTTCTGTACTTTATATAAACCATTTTATCGCCTTATTCTTTACTATGTCTTTTCAGGCTGGTTGCTGCGGAGAATGCACAGATCCTTTTTGAGTTGTCATAGATTTTCTGTCATCTACTCCGATTGCTCTCTTACATCCAGAAGCGCTTCTCCGACTACTTTGTGTCACTCTCACCCATCAATTTTACTCATATTTTATATGTTCTTTAAACTACCTACATAATTTCCTCTAGTCTCTCTTCCCCACTATGTTCCTAATATTTGTCTTAAAATAAAAACGTGGAGTTCTTTTTCCAGATTTTATTACCTCAACCCCAAACTTCAATTATCCTGCAAATCTTTAATCTTATGTCCTCTTAAAATCTCTCTGGTCTTACTCCTCCAATTACTACGTCTCAACCATCTATCTCCCCCATGTTCTCGTAATGACCCTCATTACTTTAGCAATGCAGCCGCTTTATCCCATGTATCTACACTCCCACACTGCAAGATTATTGCTTGGACTGATGATTCGGTTATTAAAAGGTTAGGCAAGGGGAAATAGGAATTCATATTAACTGTACTAAATGTATAACTGCTGCCTTTTGATGTAGTATGGAATCGAACTACACTCACTAAAAGACTGTAATTAGTTTAAATGTTTCGCTTTTATTGTTACACGTTTGTACAGTCTGTAATCAAAGAATAATCTTCTTAACCGAGTTATTTAAGTTGCTTCTTTTGTACAATCTCTCAGTTCAGCTATTCTTTATGTAGAGTTTATTATTAACTTGTATTTAATTGTGTTATATTTCTTTGCAGCGTCTTAAGTTGTTTAAACCTAAATTACAGGAAATGTGTTGTTTTAATTAACGGTTCAACTCACCTTTCTCTCTTTTTTGGCCAAACCGTGGCCTTCCAGTTATATCGCCGAGACTCATGACATTTTTCATGTTCTCGAACTGTGTATGCCTCATTCCTTGTCTTGATATTATCAAACCGTCGCCTCATTCTCCGAATCCCAATCTATCATGACAACTTTCTTCACTAAAAACTAATCTCTACTTAGTTTTTCATGAATATCTGGTCACTTCTTTTTTGCGGGCAACAACTTAGTAGACACTTTTGTTAAAAATATGCTACTTAAGCTCCTCCACCATACCACTCTCCCTTTTACCTCTTATTTTTTACCAACGCCTTTTCTCAGTAGCAGTTGGAGACACGTTATCCAATCTGTTTTTTTTTAAACAAAAATTTCTCTATCGGAGTGTTTTTCAACCTTTTTTCCTTCCCGACCATTTTATGCATTGAATGCATTTTTCGGTGCACTAAATGAAATTTAATAATGACTTAATAAAATAAACAACACAACAACAATTTATTCACTTTCAATTTTTCTCAGTGCTTTAGCAGGGCCTGTTGAGATGAGCACAAAATTGATATTCGGTCTGGAACTGCAGAAAGACAAACGCGAAACTCTTGTTCAACAGTTTTCAATCAAGCTTGTTAAATTTTATAACAGTCACGGTTGCAAAACTCATCTCCCAAAGATAATTTGTTGAAAATGGAAGCAAAGTCAAAATAGCTTTATTTGCCACAATAGGAAATTCCTTAGAAGACATTATCCAAAAACCTTCCAAAGGTTGGTCGGAAAATCTAAATCTTAACGTGCGATCTTGTCGGAGTTAAACAAATTCCTCTTGCTTTTGTACAATCATCACTTTGTCAAATGATGTTGCTGAGCTGCAAGGATCCCTGACCCAGTCAAAGTGTTCTGTGGTAACTGAAGGGAAATAAAAAGATAATTTTTCCTGAAGATTTTTTTAATGTTTTTCTATTGTATCGCATAGAGCAGCAATGTTCACATTTCTCTGACATTTTTGGGTAAGTGAAAACATATCAAGAACTGTATTTTTTACACATTGTTGCCAAAGCTGCATCTTTGAACGAAATCTATTTATTTTGTTTGTGCTTGTCAGAAGATTTTCATTTTGGCCTTGCATCCGGATGTTTAATTCATTTAAATGTTGGAAAATGCCAGCCATGTATGCTGACTTTGCACACCAATCATCACATGCCAGCAGGTTTGCCTCATTAAAGCCTTTATCAGTTAAAAATTTCTTTAGCTCATTTTTCAATTGACGTAAACGAACTAAGACTTTTCCCCGTGACAACCATCCGACTTCCGTGTGAAGCAGTAAAGCTGTGTATTCTGCTTCCATTTCTTCGCATTAAGCATGAAATATGCGACTTTTTAGTGATCTTGTTTTGACACAATTAACCATTATCAACACAGCATCAATCACAGAAGCTAGATTTGCTGGCAAAGTTTTTGCAACCAAGGCTTCTCGTTGCAAAAAGCAATGTGTATAAATGATAGCTGGATGTTTCTCCTTAACTCTGCTAACAAATCCTTTGTGACGTCCGACCATGGCTGCTGCTCCATCGGTACAGACACTTATACATTTCTTCCATTCAATTCTTCCTCGTTCAAAATAATCCGATGCAACTTGAAATATTTCTTCCCCAGCTGTGTTCTTTGGCAGCCTCTTGGAAAACAAAAAGTTTTCTCTGATAGAATCTCCATCCACAAAACGTACATTTGTCAAGAGTTGAGCATGTCCACTAATGTCTGTGGACCCATCAACTTCTAGTGAAAATTTTCCGCTGATACATACCTTTTCCACAACAACTTTTTTAATGTCTGCAGACAGTCTTTGATCCGTCTGGCAATCGTGTTATCTAAAAAGAGAATTTTACTTACTGCTTTCACTGCGTCAGGACCAAGCATCTCATTTACAATAATCGTACAAGCCGGTAGTATTGTTGTCTCTGCTGCAGTATGTGGCTGCTTTGACTTAGCTACGAGCTCAGCTACAAGGTAGCTCACTTTTAGAGCTTTTTCGGACACTACTGATACTCGTTTCATAAAATTCACTTGCTTTTCATTATCTTTACAGAGGAGAACAAAATAATCTTTTTTCTTGTTTTGAAATGATGCATGGTTTGATTCCAAATGGCGCTTCAGCTTGGCTGGAACTATGGCAATTTTGCACAGCCTTTTCCCACATAGCAAAGATAATGGGACCGGGCAGTCAGATCACCACAGAACGTAAATCCAAACGAAAGGTAATCATTACGGTATTGTCTCATCACTGGTTTTGCCGTCTATTTATTGCTACTAAAACTAGCCTGTTCATTTTCACACTTTCTTTTCAAATATCTATCCATTATTCTCAGTTTAAGCTTTAATCCTAAACAAATTTTGAAACTGTTTGCAGTCTATTTGTAGCACTATTGCAGTAATAAGTTCCAGTAGTGCAAAATCACTTATTCATTTTTTTACAGTGTAAGGCAAGCTAAGCTCGCACTCAAATAGTTACAATTGCATTATACTAAAGCACTAAAAGGCCCACGCAGTTAAACTATTCTTATTACAGAAAAATTAATGAAACAAATCAAGTTGACTAGTAACAATAAATGAAACAAAAAAACTACTTTTATAAAAGAAAACATATTTACGCCTATTGCGTTAAATTAGTGATTTTCTACAGTTGTTTGACAAAACACTTATCAAATTTCCTGCAAAACACCGGTTCAAAGTCACTGCTCTATTGTATCCTCGAAAAAACTTACTCGTGTCGACCGACACAACACTCTTCTTGCTATGTATCTATACAGAATTCGTCGAGCCGAGACTTTTTCATACAGCAACTCTGGTCCCGAACCACAATAAATCTTCCATCTCGTGCTAGACTGCCCTGTTCTTGATTATTCACAATTTAACTTTGCTGCCGACTTTCGAGCAGATAAAAAAAAAACATTCTAGCTTACTACAAACAATTTCTTTGATACAAGTACACCACGATAACGATGACGAATCTGTATATTTGATATGGGCGTTAATCTTAGTGTTTTGTCTTTATTTCACAAATGTTGGTACTTGTAATTTATTACCAGTGACGTTACATGTAAGAAACTTATATTTTAGAATATCGATATGTTTAAAATTCATAGAGTGGTGAGAGAATTTATGTTTTCATAAACTTAGTTGAACAAAGTTCATTAACCCAAAAAATAAGGTTTTGTCATTAAAGTCGTTAAAACGAATCGCTTGATAAAAGACTTCAAATTTCATTTGTACATACTTGACACAATAAAACTTTCCTCACTTTTTATATTTGCTTTGCTGTTGAGGAATGAAAACATTTCCGATTTGTTCCGCGACGTTTGAATTTTTCAAATTAACTTCAATTGTTCTGAAAAAGATTTGTTGTTTACAAAGCAAACCTTGTTGCTTGATTCAACAAAAAACTGACTTGTTAGTATAGCGTTTGTGACTGGGGGGACTACATTTCAAACCATCTACAATCTGTCGGGAAGTTGCCTGCCTGGTTTGATAATATCAGAATAGAAACCCAAAAAGTGTTGTTTTTCAATTTGAACGTCCAATCAAAAAAAATAGTTTTTCGAGCAACAGTTTATTTTTCTGTGCAAGTTTTTATAATTGAACTATTTCTTTATTATTTTAAATTAAATTCAACATATCAGAAGATAGTTAAGTCAAGTCTAATTCGAAGATAAACCGATTGGAATGAGAATAAAAAAAAAAAAAAATTAGTTGGAATAAAAAAGAAAAATAAACGGCCGTCAAATTTCAATCGAGAAAGCAAAGTTGTTTTATTTAAGTTTCTTTTAATTTGTTAAGGTGCTCGAAATAATCCTAGTTTCTTTTCAATCAACTAATCTTTGTTTTAAACTAACTGTTTTGTTTAATGGAATACCGTGTTTGCAGCGTATTCTATTTTAAACGTTATCCAAGACAAAAGGTCACATCACGAATCATGAAAGTTTTTAAATGCCTTTGCAGAATAGATTACGTTCACGATCTCAAATATTAAAGCTGAATTATCGTCAAATGTGAGTCATCTTTCTTCAGCCTAGTCCTTTACCGATCCAGTCTTAAACCCACTTTATCAATTTTCAACACCCGACTTTGCTTTAACTCAAAACCAACTTTTTTCATTGTAATCTTTGACCGAACTTTTTTTTGCAAACACCACGTTCTATTTGTACTGAATAAGTTTTGTGGATTTTCGTGCTTGTTTAGATAGAATTGGGCGTGACGTCATTTGTATTGATAAATGGCTTGACCGCAACGTCATCGGCGCTTCTTCGCGCGAAAATAGCTATAAATGGCTTGACCGTTTTGAAATCTTGGCTTCTTCGGGCAAAAATATATAACTTAAACATCTGAAGAATCAAGAGTAGAGACAAAAAAAACTGGTCTGCTGAAATATTGAAATAATTTTCTGTAATTTGGCCGCAAAAAGTCAATGAGTTTGTTTTTACAAAAAATTTGTACAATTGTGTTGTTTTATATATATATGATTGTAAAATTAAATTATAGCTCAATGTAGAGTATTTTATAATTTGCAGCATAAAACGTTCGTCCCGTTTAAAGTATCACTGTTTGTATTAATATGTTAATTTTTTGGAAAATGGTTATATGTCAATTGTTTGTTGCAGCATTGAAAAAAGTTGTCAAATAAATTTTTTGGTGGATTACGATTTGTGGCGGATAACGCGTTCTGATCCTCAAGAATTAAGGCCATTCCTGTTTTAACAATTCTGTGCGAGTGCCGCGTGGCGTGGTGGTCCACATCGTTTTCTACTTTTTTGGGATCTCTGTTGCATGGGGATCATTGTCGTCAATATTTTTATTGTGTGAAAAAAGGAGTTTTTTTGGCTGTTCTTGGTCGGATTTTTTGGATTCTTGGACAAAACCTTGAAGTTCTTGGCATTAAAACTTGCATCGGTGTTCAATCTTTTCAAGGTTTTGTAAAACTAAACTGCCTTGTTTTTGTTTGTAGTAAATTTTGTGTGATAAAGCTTCAGTTTGTGTAATAGTTGCTGTTTGCTCTCTAAATCGAATCAAAAAGTGCACATTGTTAAACTTGATTGAAGTCATAATCTTGAATAAATATTTGTATTTTAATTGTATTAGTTACTTAATCATCATAAAATAATAGCTCATAATAATGATATAATAATTAGTCTCAGAGCTTTGAAAGTCAAATATTTTAATGCTAAAAGGTTAATGTGTACTGAAAAACCATTTAATGTTAATTGTTTACGTTCTACGTTGCACGATATCAATGTTCAGTTTGATAATTTAATGTGTTTGGCTATTAATATTAAAGAAAAATCAATTAAAATTGAAGAACTTTATGAGACATGCTCCAAAGTATAGTTTTTCTTCAATATTAATTGCCAAACACATTAATTTATCAAACTTGATTTTGATAAATTAATGTGTTTGGCAATTAATATTGAAGAAAAACTATGCTTGGGAGCATGTCTCATAAAAGTTGATGTTATTAAACAAAAAGGAGAGCTCCAAAATAGAACAGGATCTTGGTTACCTGATGTGAAAGTGTCTGGTGCTGACAGTGTTGATGGTGTGAGTGGTATGTGCCTGGTTTTAAATGTGACGCTGTGATTGCGCCGGTGGTCAAAGTGACTGATCACTTGTCTGAAAGAGGTGCGAATAACGATTGTTTATCTTCCCGGAGTGCACACGCTAGCAGTCTGAGAGCTGCAAGGCAAAGGTGCAGCTGGCACGTTTGGCACTAAAGTATGAAGAGGAAAGGCATCGACATGCCACTCGGGAAAAAATGAGACAGCTTGAGATGGCAAGAAACCGAGCTAGAAGCTTGGTAAGCAAGCTCGGTATCCAGTAGAAGTGTCAAAATAAACAAGGCCTCTAACACTCCAATGCCTCGCAGAGAAATCTCTCCTTGTTTAAGCAGTAAAGAAGTTGGCATATGTGTTGAGCCTGATGGTACCAAAAATATTAAATTTGATTATCCTAATTACTCCAGACATAGTCCTAAGTCATGCATCCATGAAAATAGTCCACAAAAGCATGTCAACTCATTTAGCCTCGGTTCTCATCCCTTGAAAGTGAGCACTTTTTACCTAAACTGTCAAATGACCAATTTGAAAGCGATCTATTTGATTAGTGGGCATTTGTGTCCAGATATGAGGTTCACATTGCTGAAAGAGTTAATAGACCAGACTTGAGGTTAGCATATCTACTGCAACATTGCACCAAACACATACATGATAAAGTGAAGCATTATGCATGTGAAAGGAATAAGCAACTGGCTTATGAGGCAGTCTGGAAGGAGCTTTACCAATATCATTAGTAGCCTCGTATCATTAGTACGTGCTGCGAGGAACGACTCACTAGTGTTGGTAAAATTACACAAGCTGATGTAGAGGGTCTTGAGAAGTTAGCTGTGCTACCAAAACGCTGTCTCACTTCATTAAAAGAAACATTAGGACCTACTGCAATTGACTCGGAAGGATTTATTGCCAGCATTGCAAATAAGCTATCGAATGATTTACGTAGGCAATGGGTTTCCGAATCTGTTAAAATATTACACCGCAAAGGTAGAATGGCAAATTTTGCAGACTTCGCCGATTTCGTAAGCATGGAGGCTTTGAAAATAAACTCAGCTTATTACAAGGCAATGTTTACAACTCCAAAACATGAGTCTGGTGCCTGGGTTTGAAAAAGTAGATCCTTTAACAACGTAACACTCAGTCTTCAGAAACTTCTAAGAAAGGCTGAGTCTGCCAGGTCAGAATCAAAGGACGTTTCAGAATTTGTGTGCTGTGGAAGGCAATATGACTTGCATGTTCTTGAAGAATTCTGTCGTAAAACTTTTGCCGATAAGAAACACCTTGTGCGTACAAAGCGACTATGTTTTCGTTGCCCTGAAAGGTGGGCATATAATAAAGGAGTGTCGTAGCTCTAAAACTTGCGGCGAGTCGTTATGTAACAGCACTGACCACCATACTTTGTTGCACCACGACCAATTTCCTGTCGAGAATCCGGCGCCAGTCTGTAGTGCCACAAGCGGGATTTTGGTATGCACGTTGATAAAGCGTCAAGTGCTTGTCTTGATATACTTCCGGTTCGTGTGTACCATGGCGGTAACGAAGTATTGACATACGCGTTACTCGATTCGGGCGTATCGATGACATTTTGTGAGCCAGTGTTGGTTGAGAAGCTTAGATTGAAAGGTAAGGATTTTACTGTATGTGCGAAACTTCGGTGAAAACTCTCACAACCAAGCATCAGAGCGCCTTAAGTCAAAATGTTATTCTATGTCTGTGAAGCTATTAGATGCTGAGCGCGAGTTTGAACTTGGAAATGTGGTTGTAGTAAAGCAAATACCTGTTACTGCTTCATGCAGGAATGTGCAAAATGGTCTCGAAAGATTTGACCACTTAAAGAATGTAACGTTACCTCAAATACCTAATGCAACTATTACGTTGTTAATTGGTAATAATAATTACCTGGCACAATTTCTGTTCGAAGTGCGAGGAATTGTGGTTTAAACACCAGCCCATGTGCAGTAAAGACTCCTTTGGGATGAATTTTGACGGAGCCGAGATCTTGCACTAGTGTAACACTTGCGGAAAGAGGTTGCAGTTTCTTGCTGCGCCATGGTCAACTGTCAGATCATCTGAAAGACGTACTTGATACAATAGTTACGGAAGATGGAGAGATCTTCTCTCGGGATAAAAATGTCGGTATTAAGGATATAGGCAATTTAATGTCGTGGCTGAGGGCAAACACCAAAATCCTAAAGTTTGGATTGAGGTATTCATTGAAAGACGTTGTGTCTTATGAGCTCATGAATAAAGCAATCAAATTTGTTGATGGCCATTTTCAGCTTCCACTATTATGGCGTAATAGTGGAGTGACTGTGCCGGATAGTCTGCTCATGGCAAAACGCAGGTTGGAAGCGATTAAAAGATGTTTGGATGCCAATCCAATTCTACAAGTTTGTCTGTTTCTGAAATGCAAGCGCTGTTAGATGAAGGCTACGTCGAAGAGGTGCCACAAGATGATGAAGAGAAATTCTTATCAACCGCAAAAAGGGTGTGGTATGTACCACATCGTTCTGTTTTAAATCCTAGTAAGCCTGGAAAGGTGAAAATAGTATATGACTGTGGCACAGAAAGCCAGGGTACATCGCTAAATGAGAACTTGATGAAAGGTGCCGATTACTTCAATTCCCTGATCGGAGTGTTGTTGCGTTTTCGTGCGGTAAAATTGCGGTAGTGTCGGACATAAAAAAGATGTTTTATCAAGTTTGTTATGATCGAAATCACCGAGATACATTACGCTTCCTTTGGTATCCAAATGGGAGGTTTGATCTTAAGCCGTTAAAATATCGAATAAAAGTTTATTTTTTTGGCACAAAACCGTTGCTTAGTTGTGCTGCATTTGTGTTAGTAAGGACAAAGAGTATAGCAAAGACTATCAGCCAGATGTTTCTACAGTGGTAAGAGAGAATTTCTACGTTGACGATTGTTTGGTCAGTGTAGATGATGCAAAAATAAGAAAGCACTTGGTTAACAACTTGACTAAGTTGTTGTCTAAAGGCGGTTTCCATTTGACAAAGTGGTTGTCAACTTGTAATTCAATTATAAAGAGTATCGCGGTGGAAGAAATGGAGAAGGCGAAAGACGTGATTTGAGTGGAGATGTAAGTAAAATAGTGCTTGCTATGAAGTGGTATGTCGGTGATGATTGTTTTGCGTACGAGGTGACCTGGCCTGAAATGCCTGCCGCTCGTAGGGGCCTTCTTTCCGCTTACAGTTCACTGTTTCACCCTTTGGTAGCGCCTGTTGTTTTGAAAGCTCGTTTGATATTTTGAAGTGTGTGTTTGGGAGGATTAGGATAGGACAACTCTCTTCCCAAAAATGAAGCAGTGCGATGGAAGACCTGGAAGGAGGGGTTAGCCACTTTAAATAAAATTAAAATTGCTCGCTGTGTCAAGCCGTTTGGAGCCTCTTGTGGCACTCGGTTGAATGTGTTTGCTGATGCTTTAGCTACGTTAGAGGCTGCTTGTGTTACCTTCGGTCCGATGGAGACGTGATATGCTGCATACTGGCAGGAAAATCTCTGCTCGCTGGGACAAGAGCAAGCATTATTTCAAGACTGGAACTTGGAGCCGCTCTGCAGCAAAACTTACTAAAGCTGTAAAGCGGGAGTTAAAACTAGGTCACTGCCCTTGTACATACTGGACTTATTCGACAATCTTCTTGTTTAGTCTGCATGCAGACTCTAAAAAATTTTCCGTATACTCCCGGAATCAAATTTTGCAGATTCAAGAACAAAACGTGCATAAATGATTGGCGTCATGTACCTACGAAACTTAATCCTGCTGATCACACCTCTCGAGGTTGCGCCGCAAATCGTCTTATTGGTTCGAACCCATGGTTTGAAGAAATTCTTAAAAAGACCTCTCAATGAATGGCCCAAAAAACTCTCTTTTTCCTTGGAGAAGGAAAGTGTCTAGAATAAATTTGACCTCCCAAGAAAGAAAACTTCTGTTTTGTTGGCTCACAGCCTGATAGAGCCGGTTATTATCAGTCAATTAATCACACATTTTTCTTTGTTAAAAGGGTTGACTTTAGCTACAGTTTAATGAAATGTTAGAAAATATTGATATTAATGCAATACTAAATGAAACTAATAGTAATTAAGCATTTAAACTACATGTATTAATGGACAGTTATATATCTACTTTTAACTACTGCTTCCCTTTTTTCAAGCAAAATATTGAAAACAAAAATAAGCAGCCGTGGTTTGATAATGATCTTTATTTACTAATGCTTGAAAAAACAAGTGTTTTAAAAGGTTCTTGAAAAATAGGAGTGTTTTAAATAAAGCAAACTTCAATAAAGAAAGAAATACATACAATCGCGCCTTACAAGAAAAAAACAGAGTTATTTTAGACAAACATTTAAGAAATTAAGTAATAATTTAAGAGAGACCTAAAAAAATATAAACAAGCAATTAGGTAAAGTTAAATCATCAGTATGTTCTTCCATATCCATAAACAATAATTTGGTGAATGACTCTCTCCAGACTACTAATTATTTTAATGACTACTTTGTCAATGTTGCAAATAATTTAGTATCAGATTTACCCAAAACATCTCATAGTTTTCAAACATTTATGCAATCTCCCACATTGAGCACACTTTATCTCTATCCAACTAGTTTAACTGAAATAAAAAAACTAATCAGTGACCTTCAGCCTAAAAAAAAGTACTGGCATTGATGAAATTCGCCCAACTATTTTAAAAAGCACACCAGACAATATATTAATAGCTCTAACACATGTGTTTAATCTTTCGTTAGCTTGTGGTGAATTTATCTCTGACTTTAAAACTGCAAAAGTAGCACCAATTCATAAAAAGGGTAGTGTAACTAATGTATACAATTATCGCCCAATCAGCTTACTTTGCTCCATGTCCAAAATATTGGAAAAGTTAATATACAATCGTGTACTGCAGTATTATTATTCTTAAAAAAACAAAACTTTTTTTTATAAATATCAATTTGGCTTCAGAAAAAATCACTCAACTAGTCACGCAACTTCATTATTAATTGAAAATATTGCTGAACCTTTTGAAAACAAAGAAAATGTGCTAGGCGTATTTCTTCATCTATCTAAAGCAGGGGTGTCCAACACGTGGCACGCGTGCCAAATGTGGCACGCGACAACATTGAAAGTGGCACGCGAGCTCTTGCCATATTTCATAAACATGCTACAATGCAATTTTAAATATCGTTACATATTTTATTGCTGCAGTATAGTACTAGTAAAATTAGTCTCTGGTTTTCACAGTTTTTGCACGTCTATCCTGATTGAAGACGTGTGAGGTGTGAAACTGAGATACCTGCGAGGCCACAGACTAGTTTTGCGCCAGGTATAAAATATGCTCTAAAAGTCACACGCTCAAAATGCGTTAATTTGATTTTGTAAACAACAAACGTATAAAGGTGCATTTACCGATTGGCGAATTTGCCTTGGCGAAAAATTTTACCATTGTTTTGAATTATTGCGAAATAATCGTAACAATGCTAAAAATTTCGCTGGTTGGTAAATGCAGCTTTAGAATGATATAGATTACAAACGTAATGGATAGTTGTGTAGTAGACGTTCGAAAAACAGTTACAGTTACAGTTACAGAAGTCGTTGTGTAATTACTTGGTCATGGTGCTAAAAAACCTTAGCTAGCAGTTGTAAAACACCATAATAACACCGTACATTTCATTTCAGTTGTGTAGAATTGTGGTGAATAGACAGATGATTGTTGTAGTTGAGCTTTGCATTCATGCTTGTAGGTTATTTTTAGCCTTTTGAGTGCGGAAGCAATGAGTAAAAGAAAAAGAAATAAGCCAGCACGAATGTTTCAAGATTCATGGACGTACGACTACTTTTTTATTGAATGGAAGGAGAAACCATTGTGTTTGATCTGTAGAAAAAATGTTTCTGCGTCAAAACTTTTCAGTGTGAAGAGACGTTACGAAACATTGCACGAAGCAAAATATGCTGAGTTTATTGGAAAGTCAAGGGAGAATTTGGTAACGAAATTAAAAAGCTCTCTTTCTGCGCAGCAAAATACATTTACTAAGTTTGTCGCGCAAAATGAAAAATCTGTAATTGCGTCATATGTGATTGCAGAAAAAATTGCCCGTTCTGCCAGACCCTTTACAGATGGCGCATTTGTAAGAGAGTGTGTGCAGGAGGTTCCAAAGGTTATGCTTCCAGACAAATCACGCCTGTTTGACGACATCAGCCTCTCCAGAAACAGTATTGCAAGAAGAATAGAAGACATTGGTGAAGATTTATAAGGGCAATTATCTTTAAAAACAAGTGAGTTTCAATGTTTTTCCCTGGCTTTCGATGAAAGCAGTGACACGACAGACACTGCGCAAATGTTAGTGTTTATCCGTGGTGTAACAGAGTCTCTGTCTGTACATGAAGATCTTCTTGGACTCGTTTCTCTTATAGCACAACACGTGGATTAGATGTTAAAGAAGCAGTGTTGAAATTGCTCCGCGATCGAGTTCCTGACTTGCCACTGTCAAAATTAGTTGGTTTGACGACAGATGGCGCGCCTTCAATGACTGGTAAAGAAAATGGTGCAGTGTCGCTCCTCAAGAAGAATTTTCGAGAATCAAAGTTTGAGCAAGATATTCTTACTGTTCATTGTGTCATCCAACAAGAGGCACTTTGTGCTAAGACTCTAAAAATGACGCATGTAATGGAATTAGTCGTGAAATGCGTGAACGAAATACATGCAAAAGGATTGAAACATCGGCAGTTTCAGTTGTTTCTGGAAAATGTAAATGCACAATATAAAGGTCTGATTTACCATTCGGAGGTACGATGGTTAAGCCGAGGGAAGGTGTTGAAACGTTTTTTTGCTCTGGTAGCAGAAATAGAAAAATTTTTGCAAAAGAACCCAACATTATCAACCAGGAATGGTGCAAGTGCTGTAAAGCTGTTATCAGATCATGACTGGTTGTTAGACCTAGCCTTTTTGGTTGATATAACACAGCATTTAAATAACTTATGCATGAAGTTGCAAGGTCGTGAACAATTACTCCCAGAATTGTTCAATGCTGTGAAAGCCTTTCAAAGTAAATTGAATCTGTTTCAGTTGCAACTGTCAACTGGAAACATGATGCAGTTTAAATCCATGTCCTCATTTGTGGCTAAAACAAAGTTTGATTTTGTTCCAGACTTTGTGAAATACGCTAACATTTGCGAAAATCTCAATGAAAGTTTTAAAAAACGCTTTCATGATCTAAGTGGCCGGGAGAAACATCTTTCATTATTTGAACGGCCATTTACTGTGAAAGTAGAAGATATTGAGAACGCAGAACTTCAACTTGAGCTTTTGGATCTGAGATCAAACGAAGGTCTCAGAGACGTATACAAGGAACAATCACTGCTTCAGTTTTATTCTCAGTTGCAGGAAGAAACATATCCAGTTCTTTTGAAAAACGCTCGTTTCTGGATAGCTCAATTTAGAAGCACATACCGATGTGAACAGGGATTTTCTGTCACAAAACTTAATAAATCTAAATTGCGCAGTCAGCTAACCGACGGACACTTAGATGCAATAATGCGTATTGCCATTACGCCGTTGAAGCCAAATTTTGCTAGTTTGGCTCAGAACAAACGCTTGCAAAAAAGTAGCTTTGGTTAATTGTGTGTTATTGATAAAATGTTAAAATAACTGTTTTTCGTTCTTTGTTGTGTTTAGTTTTTCGTTCTTTCTTGTGTTTAGTTTTTTGTAAGCAACATGGTTTTAAATATAGGAAAAATTATTAAATTAATGATAGTTTACCAAGCGTTGGCACGCGAGGAAATTATAAAACAAAAATTGGCACGTTAGCGAGTTTGTGTTGGACACCACTGATCTAAAGCATTCGATACCATTGATCATAAAATTTTATTATCCAAATTATGGCATTGTGGAATTCGTGGTGTAGCGCATGATTGGTTTTGTAGCTATCTTAGTAACAGAAAACAATTAGTTGAAATAAATAATACCTGCTCCAATACTAAGTCAATAAAATATGGTGTCCCTCGTTCAATTTTAGATGCTTTACTATTCTAAATTTATGTGAATGATTTAAATAATTGCTTGACCTTAGGAAAATGCATCATGTACGCGGACGACACTAACATATTTTTAAAAAGTAATTGCTATGAAACCTTATATGAAGCTGCGAACAAGGAGTTAGTGAACATAGATAAGTGGCTTCTAGCAAATCGACTATTTCTAAACACTGACAAAACACATTATGTGATCTTTCGCACACCCAAAACAAAGCCTCCATCAAAAAAACTGACAATTTCAATTAGAAATAAACTTATTTCTCAGCAACCAAAAACGAAATTTTTGGGAATAATATTTCATGAACATTTAAGTTGGAAATTGCATATGGACTTTGTTCTACGAAAAATCTGCATAGGTTATGGTACTATCAAAAAAATTTCAAAACACTTTGACAAAAAAATTCTGCTTGTATTGTACAACTCCCTGATAATCAGTCATATAAGATATTGCATTACAACTTGGCATATTGGTAATAAAACCACAGCCTCAAAAATTTAACGAATCGCTAATAAATTTATACGATTGACATTTGGATTACATCACAGAGCTAACGTTACTGACATCTTGCGAAACAACAACATAATAGCAATTGATCAAATAACCGAACTAGAAATAACTTGTTTTATATATAAATATATAAAAGGCATGTTACCACCATGCTTTGATCATTTTTTTCAAAATAACCTGGTAAGCGACAATTTCACCAAATGTACAAGAAGCCAGTCCAAATTCTATCGACCTCATTTTGTAGATTAAATATAACTAAATAATCTTTAACATACAGAGGTCCTCTTGCTTGGAATAAAGTTCCATCAAGCATTAAACAGATAAAATCATATAGTAAATTTCGAACAGAATTTCAAAAGCACCTTATAGCAACGTAATTTTTAATGGTAATAGACTTTACCAATTTTAAAACATCTGCTGCTGGTTTTTATTATTACAGGTAACTCCACCTAATTGGACAGAGAAATTGAAGGTGATAAAAGCCCGATACGACTTGAAAGGCAACATCCAGATCATTACGGCTCGTCCAGTTCGATGAAAATTCACATAATTTACTTCTTTTGCACCTATTCTTGTTTGCTATTTGTATGTTTTATTTTACGTATATAAATTTTGTCCAGCCATATGCTTTTGAAATGGTCCTTTTGACCCGTGGCAGGATTTCTTTTGGTGGGTTTCTTTGCCTATCTGACCCTTTTTGGTCCAGACCCTTTTGGTCTTTGAGTTTGTTGTTTCTCCCACCCATGATTATACAACATTCTCTGAATATGGCTCGGATGTGTGTATTAATTATCTTCTTTTCGCTTTTCTTTTTTTATTAACGTCAGTTGTGCATGGTCGCCGTACCTTTGAACAAAGCGATGTGTATAACGTACTTCGTTTAGTCGCTGCTTCCTTATTCACAATCTTTATTCTAACAAATTCTAACAATCTTTATTCGAACAAAGCGATGTAATAACGTACTTCGTTTAGTCGCTGCTTCCTTATTCACAATCTTTATTTGTACATGCACTATGATTAATTTCAAGTTGATTGTGAGTAAAAATAAAAATAAATAATAAATTATAAAAATAAAAATACAGCCTGGCTATTGAGATTTAAGCAATATTTGATAGATTGCTGTAGAAAAACCAATTTAACTCCTTGGTGTCAGCCAGTAAGCGTTTGGAGATAAACAGGCTGAGACTGAATTAGTGATCTATGTGCAAAAAAATGTTTCCCAACCTGGTTGTCCAAGACAAACGGAAAGCGAAGTCATTTGGCTGTATCGCATGTAACTACGCTGCAAAAATTGTGTCCATTTTTAAGTTATAGCTTGATGAGAGTTGGCTAACGCGAACATGCTTTTGAGTCCAATCACCCAGCTATACTGCCTCGAGAAAATTTCCTCACTGCATTGATTATTGAGGATTGCCATTTCCGCTTGGTTGGACATCAAGGTCTGAATGCTACTTTAAATAGTTTTATACAACGATACTGGGTGGAGGGTCCGACATCTCTTGTTAAGAGTTCTTATTTTGTCGCAGACGAAATGCAAAACCTGAAGTGCAAGTCATGGCAGAATTGCTTCTGGCACGACTTAAAGCTGAAGAACCACTTTTTACCCAGACTGGTGTCGACTATTTTGGTCCAATTATGGACAAGCATGGGCGTAGCAAACTAAAAAGATACGGCTGCATAATGACTTGATGAGCCATACGGAAGTGGCTCCTAATTTGACTACCTCTTCTTTTATTAACGCATTACGACGTTTTATTGCACGGCGGGGCACTGTAAAGTATTTGTATTCCGACAATGGATCAAACTGCGTAGGCGTGGAGAAGATTCTTCGAGATAATATAAAGGGATAGAATCAAAAGCAAATTTACGAGCCTCTCCGGCAGCAGGGTATCCAGTGGAGTTTTAATTCACGAAGTGCTAGCCACATGGGAGGTGCCTGGGAAAGAATGGTGGGGTTGATAAAACGCATCCTTGGTGCTTTGATGCCACGAAAATAATTAAGCGATAAAGTAGAGGCTATTGTCAACTCTCATCCGTTGACGAACGTTGTAATTGAACCTAGCTCAGAGCTGCTCTTACTCCAAACCATCTGCTCCGATTGAACTCGGATATCGGACTTCCTATCGTGGTTTCCGAGGAAAAGACTGATATGGTTGGTAGTCAAACTTACTATTACCAACCAAACTAATTATGATAAGCGTGTACCTTTTATCGCGCCTTGATTGCTGCATACTGCAGCGGTTTTCCGTTTTTTTTCTTTATGCAGTTGCAGTTATGTTGTGGTGGTTTATGCTTCTTTGGTAATCAATTATCTAAGAGTCTTATGTTATTAATTCTATTGTGTTTGGGCGTGCCTCGTTTTTAGTTTATTAAACTTTTACTTAGTCAATATTGCGTGTGATAGTTTCGTAACAATTTAATAAACTAAAAATATTAAAAATCTATTGATAACAGTAGCAGTAATGGATATTAAAGATCTCCGTCCGGAAGTCTTCAGTAACCATTCTGAAACTGACGATACGAGAAGGCAATGGCTTCATTGGTTCAAATCGTTCACTACCTTTATCAACAAACTGGGCGAAGTAAGTGCGGAAGACAAACTGAATCTTCTCATCAACCACGTCGACGCTACTGTTTACAAACTAATCTTGAAGGCACCTGATTACGATGACGCTATTAATCTCTTAAGGAATACATACGCACGAGTTCCAAGTCCAATATTTGTAAGGTATGCTTTAAAGACATGTAACCAGCAAGTTGGAGAATCACTCGACGTTTACCTTCAAAAGTTGAAGTGACTAAGTACAGATTGTAATTTTTTGGCAGTCTCAGCAAAACGTCATAAGAAAGAAACAATCCGAGATGCATTTATAAGTGGAGTTTTGTCTAACCAAATTAGACAAGGATTGCTTGAAGATTACGATCTTAGCTTGTATGATGCCTTTAATAAAGGAAGGTCACTAGAGATAGCGCAGAAGGATGCTGCAGCTTATCGCTCGTTACCATCGCAACTCGTTATTCCATCAATAACTACAGCGAAAATGGAATCGAAATTAGCCGACTGTTTATCTGACGAACACAATGCGGCTATAATCAGAAAATGTAAATACTGTGGGAATAAAAAACACCCATGCAAATTTTGTCCAGCAAAAGATGTGATTTGCTTTAACTGTTCAAAAAAGGGACACTTTTCGAAAGTTTGCTGCTTAAAGGTTGGAACCACTAAAAAACCAAATGCTTCAAATGCATCACTGTTGGGACTAAATACTGATTGTCACAGTCTAACTTATTCAAAGGTAAATCGAAAAGTCAGCACAAACGCTTCGAAGCTAACGCTTTAATAGACACGAGTTCTACTCTAAGCCACAGAGTAAACGGTTTTCTTAACTTTTAAATTTAGAACTTCAAGAATCTGATTGCTCAATTGGTCTAGCTGTTAAAGCATACTTGTCAAAAGGCCTGGGTAGATGTAAAGCTGATGTCCATCTGAATGGTAACAAGTATAAAAATGTGTTATTTACAGTACTTAACGATCTTCTGTCCCATGTTATTCTGGGGCAAGATTTCATGGCCTGACATAAAAATGTGAAAATTCACTTTGGTGGAGAAATACCTACTTTGCACCTAAGAGCGTTGCAAGCTATCAAGACTTCTACTTCTGTAAAACTATTTGAACACATCAGAGAAAATACACAGATGGTTGCAACAAAACCTAGAAGGTACTCTCAAGTTGATACAGAATTTATTTCTCCTGAAGTAAAAAGACTTCTTAATGATGAGTTGATAGAGCCGAGTAGCTCTTCCTGGAGAGCACAGCCTCTAGTTGTTACGCAAGTCAACCACAAGAAAAGAATTGTTATAGATTATAGCCAAACTGTAAACAAGTTTACCTTGCTTGATGCGTATCCTTTACCAGACATGCAAGACATTGTAAGACAAATTGCTCAATATACATTGTAAAGTATACTCAACGTAGGACCTGACGAGTGCTTATCATCAAGTAGAACTGCCTTCTTCTGATTGCTTGTACATTGTCTTCCAAGCTGATAAATCTTTATGACAATGGAAGAGAATACCTTTCGGGATCACAAACACTGCTCCATGCTTTCAACAAATCGTCGACGATTCCACCAAGTCCGATGGACGCAAAGATACTTCTGCGTATTTAGATAACATTACTGTTGGTGGCACCACGCAAGAAGATCATGCTTACCTATCAATCTTTCTCATACTTTATATGTTCTTTAAACTACCTACATAATTTCTTCTAGCCTCTCTTGCCCACCATATTCTTAATACTTGTCTTAAAGCAGCGTGCTTCAACTACAGGCCCGCAGGCCACATGCGGTCCGCGGAACAATTTTGCACAATTCAAGTCTTGTCGATTATAAGCAGCGGAAACCTCTATAACAAGGCATAGCGAGCTTTTGAGACACATAGTCTAAAGTTGAAAGTTGTGGAGTTCTTTTTCCAGATCTTATTACCTCACCCCCAAACTTCAATTATCCTGCAAATCTTTAATCTTATGACCTCTTAAAACCTTTCTGGTCTTACTCTTCCAATCACTCCATCTCAACCATCTTTCTTCCCCACACTCTCGTAACGAATCCCTTCACTTCAGCAATGCAGCCGCATTTATCTACCCTCCCACACTGCAAGATTATTGCTTGAACTGATGACTCGGTTTCTAAAAGGTTAGGCAAGGGGGAACAGGGATTCATATTAACTGTACTAAATGTCTAACTGTTGCCTTTCTCTTTTTTTTTAGCAGAACCGTGGCCTTTCAGTTATATCGCCGATACCCATGCCATTCTTCATGCTCTCAAACTGTGCATCTCTCATTCCTTGTCCTGATATTATCAAACCGTCACCTTATTCTCCCACTCCCAATCTATCGTGACAACTTCCTTCACTGAAAACTAATCTCTACTTAATTTTTCATGAATATCTGTTCGCTTCTTTTTTCGTCTTTCGTCTTCTGGTCACTTCTTTTTTCCCAGGCAACAACACAGTAGACACACCTCTTATTTCCTACCAACGCCTATCCCTCTAAAGCGGTATGTGACACGGTATCCAATCTGTTTTTTTCAAATATCAATTCTCTATCATATCCTCAGAAAAGCTTACTCTCCTTCGCTCCAGTCGCTGTGTCCTCTTACGTTTACGTGTCGACCGACACAGCACTCTTCTTGCTATGTATTTATACAGAATTCGTCGAGCCGAAACTTCTTGGTGCAGCAACTGTGGTCCCGAACCACAAGAAATCTTCCATCTCGTGCTAGACTGCCCTGTTCTTGATTATTCACAATTTAACTTTGCTGCCGACTTTCGAGCAGATAAAAAAAAAACATTCTAGCTTACTACAAACAATTTCTTTGGTACAAGTTACACCAGAATAACGGTGACGAGATTTTTATATTTCATAGGGGCGTTAATCTTAGTGTTTTGTCTTTATTTCACAAATGTTGGTACTTGTAATTTATTACCAGTGACGTTACATGTAAGAAACTTATATTTTAGAATATCGATATGTTTAAAATCCATAGAGTGGTGAGAGAATTTATGTTTTCATAAACTTAGTTGAACGAAGTTCATTAACCAAAAAAATAAGGTTTTGTCATTAAAGTCGTTAAAACGAATCGCTAGATAAATGATTTCAAATTTCATTTGTGCATACTTGACAACATAAAACTTTCCTCACTTTTTATCTTTGCTTCGTTTTTGAGGAATGAAAAGATTTCCGATTTGTTCCGCGACAGTTGAATTTTTTAAATTAACTTCAATTGTTCTGAAAAAGATTTGTTGTTTACAAAACAAAACTTATTGCTTGATTCAATAAAAAACTGACTTATTAGTTTAGCGTTTGTGACTGGGGGGGCTACATCTACAATCGGTCGAGCAGTTGCCTGCCTGGTTTGATACTATCAGAATAGAAACCCAACAAGTGTTGTTTTTTAATTTGAACGTCCAATCAAGAAAAATAGTTTTTCCAGCAACAGTTTATTTTTCTGTGCAAGTTTTTATAATTGAACCATTTCTTTATTATTTTAAATTAAATTCATCACATCAGAAGACAGTTAAGTCAAGTCTAATTCGAAGATAAACCGATTGGAGTGAGAATAAAAAAGAAATAAAATTAGTTGGAATAAAAAAAAAGAATAAACGATGCGCAGATTCCATTCTCAAACGCAAAGTTGTTTTATTTAAGTTTCTTTTAATTTGTTAAGGTGCTCGAGAAAAACCTAGTTTTTCTTCAATCAACTAGTTTTTGTTTTAAACTAACTGTTTTGTTTAATGAAATACCGTGTTTGCAGCGTATTTTATTTTAAAAGTTATACAAAAGAAAAGGTCAAATCACAAATCATGTAAGTTTTTAAACCCTTCGCAGAATAGATTATTTACTTATTTTATTTTATCTCTATATTTATTCTCCTGACTCGCAGGAAAAACGACGGAGGTGCTAATACATAGTGTAGGCAATTACTTCGACCTGCTTCCGGAGATACCAAGATATTGCTGTCCGCTTGTAATTTGAGATATGACTGTAATTTAGAACTGCTTGCCAGGACCACCAAGCAAGAGAATGTGCCCTAAAGTGTCTTTCCCAAGGACACAACAGAATGGAGCGAGTGGGTTTTGAACCGAGACCGTTTTGGTCACGAGCCCGGCGCTTTAACCACTCGACCACGCTGCCGACAAATTACTGCTTTGAAAATTATATCAAGATCAAATTATTGAATTTTTTAAAAATTTAAGTATACCTGAATGCTTTTTAAACTCAATAACCTACAAAAGCTGCAAATTGATTCTTTGTATAATACATACCTGGTATAATTATAACAATTAATTTAAATGTAAGTCTCGAAAATTTGGCCCATAGGTTTTTTTATTTGACTTTTTCTGTGTTCAATAAAGTAGAAAATCGTTTGTTATTTTTTGAACGTTAAAAAACAGATGTCGTACTTTTGACATTTTTTGGTGGCCAATGAAAAGCAACTTTGCTTAAATATATTTATACATATGATATAAGAAATGACATTTTTTAGATCAAAAAAGTATTTTAAAATTTTTGTCCATAGCGTATTTGCAGCAAAATAAAAAGAACAATTAGAATTAGCAAATACAATAAATATGTCATCAATGTATCTTGAATACAATTTTGGATGAAAGTCTGATTGTTTCCTAATAACTTATTTTCTATGTGAACAAGAAAAAAATTGGCTAAAGTCTATGTGAGCAAGAAAAAAATTGGCCAGTGGAAAACCCATGCTGACACCATCATGTTGTTGATATAATTTGTCTTTATGTAAAAACATTCCTTGGTTGGCCAAACGCAGCAGTTTTATGAATACTTTTTTTTTTCATTGAAGGTAGATTGCCTTTAATCTGGTTATCTTTTGAGTAGATGTAGTCAGCAATTATATTAATGGTTTCATCCAAAGGAACATTTGTGAAAAGAGATTGAACGTCAAAGCTAACAAGTTTGTGATCCGCTTTAAATTTGAAGTTATTTTGTTTCATCAAGAAAGTGATCAATAGAATGTAACATGTATGAATCTGGTACGTAATTTTTGATTATTGAATCAAGAAATTTGGCAAGTTAATATTCTGGGCTGCCAATCATCGATATAACTGGTTTTGCTTGGTTATTACTTTAGTGGACTTTGATGAGACCGTACATTTTTCCTGGACTGCTGCCTTTTCAAATGAGGTTTTTTACTGTTTAACCACCATATGATTTTAGATATTCGCTGACATGTAATAATTAATGGATTTTTCTTTTTTAATTGTTGGATGAACTTTGGTATTTTAATTAATTTCTTGAAATTTTGAGCTATCATTGATTATGCAATCCAGTTTTGCGTAGTAGTCAAGGCTGTCCAAAATGACTACCCCTTTTCCTTTATCGAATTTATAGGCTTTAATTCTGGAGTCATCACCAAGTTTTTTTTAAGGTACTGTAAAGAGCTGCATTTTTGGGGTGAGCATAAATTCTCTTACCAGCATTAACAAATTTCTTGAACATAAATTTGACTTCGTTTTCAAAAGTTGTCGTCAATAAGTTTATTTTCCTTGTTGATAAAATAAAACAGCTTTTCTATCTGCGCTCTGATGTCATCTGTTTGTAGTTTTTTTAGTAAAATATGGTTATCAAGTCCAAACCGTAGAGCGTCTTCTTCTTCAATCGTAAAACTTCTGCTACTTAATTTTTTTATACAATCCGGACATTTACGGCGTTCTCTTAACCAAAGGCGAAGCGGTTTTTTCCTGTGAGTGACCAAAATGTACTAGACAGTAGCTTAAAATTTTTCTGTAAATTTTTCTGTAAATTAAAAATTTCCTTTTTTTTCTCCGATGACATTATAATCTGTAATTTAATTTGTATCAATTTAGTCTCTCACTCGTTTTGATTTAAAATTTAGCATTTTAGTCAAAAGTACAGCCTGTGTTTTTTAAAAAAATATACATTGTTTTTTGCTGTTGTTGTTTTTTTATGTGTGTGTGTAAAATTTAAAGTTAATTAATATTGCTAAATTGTAGAAACCTGATGAGGGCTAAAGTAAGCCGAAAACGTTCGTCTTTATAAATAATTTTTTTTAATGTGTGTGTAATAAAATGAAGAATGCTGAATTTATTATGGCTGCTTTTCTCAATTGTTGTCTGGTTGAAAAAAACAACCTCTTTACTGAAACTTTAATTTTAGCTTTTGGTTTCTATTTGGAAGATCTTTGGTTGGGAAAAATGCTCTTTCAAAAACCTTAGGGGTTTTGAAGAAAAATCTTTTCTGAACCCTATCAAGCTGCAGTTTTCTTAGTGCTTTTCGTGTTTAAAAGGTTGCCCACTCTGGTCTTCCTCGCATACACGTGCCTACTTAACGTCTACATTGATGTAATTGGCTCATAATGCTTCAATACACTTCTATTAATTCATATAACAAAATCACGTTAAAGTCAATTAATTTTACAAGCCAATGACATGTTATTAAACTTGTTGCCTACTGTATGTAATGGTAGTACTTTATTATTAGTTTTTTAATTGACCATAATATTGTTGATTACTACTTCTGAAAAAAACTTGCTTTTTTGAGAATTACAACAGTCCTTTTAAGTTTTTCAAAAAATGACGACATGTCCAGCCGTATATTTAGTAGGTAATATTTCGGTGGTCCATTGGACAACACAGTTGACGAAAGATTTTTTATTACACCTCTCTGACAACTAGACTTTGGACCTCAAATTAGATGTATCGTACATCCCAGTGACAAGCCAAATTTGTAAACATTATCAGAATTTTTTACATATAGACTAACAAAACTTCGATTTTGTTACTTTGACGGAGTGTAGAGAACAAGAAGCGTAACTAATGTGGCTTATAAGCTGACCATATTAAATAATAGCCAAAATGGAACGTTATTAAAATTTTAAAATAGTCAAATAATTTGTAATATCTCGATAACATGTGCAACAAAAATTGGTTTCCTTTTTAAATATAAAACAGTGAAATGCATTTGCGCTATAAACTACATTTAAGTAATTTCAGAATAAAAAGGATAGCCAAGATATTTTGAAACATAGTTTATTAAGGACGTTTCGGAATTATAACTCATACTATTATCAACTTGTAAAATTAAATAATTAATTGTAAATTTGAAAATTTAAATTTAGTTAATTTAAGACATAACAGAACAAAATATTGCCAACATATACTACTAAATAAACCGGAGTTATCTGCGCGTAACTTTAAAATTAAATTGATACAACAGCAATTTGGGGGTATACAAAATAAAGTAATTTAAAATTTGAATCGAAAAATTTATGCTCCGAGATCCTACATTTAAATAATTTATTACCAGACATTTTCATTAGTTAACAAAAAAAACAAAACTATGCTTAAAATATCTCTTTACCTGTTTGATGGATCGATTAAAGCTCTAGAGGTAAACATACTCCACACGGTTTTGCCAATAAAAAAGTGAATAATAATCAGAAGCATTAGGGATGCGACAAAAACTTTTCTAACTCTTGTATCTTTAAACGAACAGCTCATCTTGCTTAGAAGCACGTTGACAATTGATGCTCCCATTACTCGAAGAATATTCAATATACGGACTATCTCTGTTTTCAAACAAAAATAACGTAAAAATGTACAATTTTTTGAAGTGGATGTTTTCTTAGCTTCAAATCCATATTTAATCAATCAGCATTTATTTGTTTAACCCTGAAATAAATAGAGGCAAACGGTGAGCTTTTCTTAAGGTGTAGGCTACGCTTAAACTAAAACATACGAGTATAATATCGTAGTAAACCCAAACCAAAAAAATAATTTTTTCTCTTACAAGCATATCACAAAAATAATTTTTTGTTGGTTTTGATTTAAATTTACTACGATATTATATATTTTGGTTTTGTTTTAATACATTTAATTTAGTAGGATATATATTTATTACGATATTAGGATTAAGTCCATAAATTTCTCCATGTGAGGAAATTTATGGACTTGTTTTGATTATTATTAATTTAGTTTGCTTGTACCGAAATACTTGGACCGAGGGAATAGCCATGTCTCATTTTTACGAAGATGTGCTAGAACCAGTGCTCAACGGACCCGTGGAAAGTGCCGTCAAGTTTCTTGGACTAAAAGGAATGTTGAAGCGAACGGTAATGTGTCCTGAATGTCGCGTTGATATGTTCTGTAAGCCGTATACTCGAAACAAGGATGATATGGCGTTTAGGTGTTATAACAAAGAGTGTAATGGTTATACCAAATACCATTCCATACGTTCCGAGTCATTTTTTTCTGAGTTTAATGCACCACTGAGCAGTATTTTAAAAGTATGCTGTAAATGGTTTTCTTGCCATACTCAAGTGCAGATCGGGTCCGAGGTAAGGCTAAACAGGAAGGTCGTTATGAAAATAATTGATCGATTGCGTAAATTGGGTGCAAACGTTGTAGCACAGAATGCTGTTGGACTTGGTGTAGATGTTATAGTCGTGCTAATCGACGAAAGTTTGTTTCGACATAAGCAGAAATACTATGTAGGTAAACAACCAGAGCGTGAGATGTGGGTATTTGGACTAGCTGATGTCTCTTTTACTCCGGCTAAGATCTCATTGCACATTGTAGAAGATCGTAAAGCCTTCACACTACTTCCAATTATTGAGCAAGCGTGCATCCCTGGCTCCATCATCCATAGTGATCAATAGAGGGCTTACAGAAGTATAAATTTTATAGAAAAAAAAAGGACTTGAAAACACAATGGGGAAAAAAGGGGGCAAGATCCCAATATTACGTATATATTTTAGTTTTGGTTTAACCCTAGATTCATAACCTTCTTAAAAATTACATTAACTATAACATTGGGTAAACATTAACCAATCGCAATTTTGGTAAAATTTACTTTTAAACCTCTAAATATAGGGTTTTCGATCAAAATGAGATATGCACAATCAAAATGAGCTTTGCACCGATCAAAATGAGATACACACCGATCAAAATGAGGTATGCACCGATCAAAATCAGATATTATTTTTGAATTAGATAATGGAAAAGAGAAGTTAAAAATGAATAAATGAAATTGCTTTAACTCAAAAATTTGGGATTTTTTACAATAACAAAAACTCGCTCTTTATTTTTGAAAACTTGCTCTTTATAGGGTTTTTCGATCTAATTCATTGTTTTTGAAATCAATTTTGTTGTTTTTGCAATCAAATTCGTTTTGCAAAAAAATTTGTATATATATGTATATATCTCTGTATTTTTATATTTATATATATATATATATATATATCTCCCGTTAGAGTCTATATACATATATAGATAATATGGGGTCTTTGTATTAGGTCTCCATAATATTAGGTCTCCATAATTAGGTTTCTATAATATAGTTTCCATAATGTATATATAAGTAGGTATATAGACCTATCGGAGACCCTATATGGAGACCCAAAATTATGGAGACCTAATATCTATTTATTAAGATTACATTATGGAGACATAATTATGGAGACCTAATATTATGGAAACTATATTATAAAACAACGAATTAGATCAAAAAACCCTATATTTCGGAAAACTCACTCTTTATTTTGCAAAACTCGCTCTTTATTTCGGAAAACTAGCTTTTTATTTTTCAAAAACCCTATATATTTAGTTTATAATCCTTTTTGACCGATACCATTTGATATAATCCTAAATAACCAAAAATATATATACAATATAGAACATTGTAAGCCATTTAATTAACCAATTATACCATATAAAAATTATTATAATAATGTATCAAAAAAAATTTTATACATCCACAGTTTTCAAAAATAAATTATATACATATCATTTTTAATCTCTCTCTTCCATTATTCAATTCAAGAAATAATATATAATGATTGAAAGACAAAGCTTTGCGTTATCGAAGCTATTTAGCAGCGTAATATAAATGAAAAGGGATCTCGTGCTTCGTATCACAAGTATACAAAATTATTTGGTATAACACGGATCTAAATGCCTTATTGGTGAAGGCACCTAATCAATGAAACATAATATTCACTATTTCAATTTAAATTCAACATTGTAATAATAATATACGACAAGCGCCTGTTTCGATCTTATTTGATCTCATCAGGTATATATAATTACGATTACAAGTAGAAAATTCGTTGTAAATTTGGAAATGATACCATGTCGAAATAATTCATTGCAGTAAAATTTGATGAAAAGCCAAAGAAATCGACGAGAAAATCAATGAACTATGAGAATTCCAATGCAACTCTTTTGAAAATTTGGAATTCTAACTATTAAAATTAAAAGGCAAATTAATTTAATAGTTTAAACGGTGCATATCTCATTTTGATCGGTGCACATCTTATTTTAATCGGTGCATATCTCATTTTGATCGGTGCATATCTTATTTTAATCGGTGCATATCTCATTTTCATCGGAAAACCCTATACTTACTCTGAGATAAATAATGCAAAGACCATTTACTCGTGTGACAGTTAATCATCAATTGGGAATACCCAGAACCTGACAACGTTTATCCACAATATGAAAAATATTTTACTTAAGAAGATATTTTATTTATATTTTATTTGAAAATATTTTACCTACAAAGATAAACAATCAGTGCTTCGTCGATCAAATACTGTGTACAAAATTACTTGTAGTTGTGGCGATAGCTACATTGAACAGACAAAACGAAACCTTGAATTCAGAATAAAAGAACAGAAACGCGAACTTTTCAAAAACGACACAAACGTCTCCAAACATTTAATCGAAAACCCGGACTATCGAATTGATTGTAATAATGTTAACATTTTAGCACGCTAGGACAATTGGCGTAAATTATTAATTAAAGAAACTTTATTAATACTTTATTAATAACTTTATTAATAAAGAAATTGTTTTTATTTTTTATAATTCTTTGCCAGTGTCAAGGTCAGGGTTTCGTGACGAGATCCCTCGGCAAAGCATTTTTAAGGGGGCGACAGGTATATTTCTTGTTATGGTTATGTTTTGTTAGATGCCTATTGCTATCATTTTTTTTGCATTATTTTCACATTGTAGTCAGTAACGTATTTAGGGGGAGGGGAAAATTGTGCCATAGCCCCACACTTCGTGACACTAGGAGAAATCAGAGAAAGATTCAAATAGAAGATCTTTTTTACAGATTACTATCTATCTATTAATATTTAGGACAAAAACTTGACAAAACCAGGACAGATTCAAAGTTATAAATTTTTTCTTTGATTATTCGATCAAATGCCGTTTCGATCAAGTGTCATTTCGATCAAGTGTTGTTTCGACCAAGTGTCGCTTTGTCGACTGTCGTTTCGATCATGTTTTGTTCGATCAACTGTCGGGTCACGAGTAGATCAGTGGTTCTTAACCTTTTTCCGCATACGGCACATTTTGAAACTTTTTCGAAATTCGAGGCACACTTAGACCAGATTTCTTGATTTTTATCCCTAAAAAGTACCGGTAGTGCTCTCTTTAAAAAAGGTCGCAGAACAATGGACCAATGCAGTGGTTCTCAACCTGTGGTTCTCAACCTCTCAACCTGTACCACTTGTGGGACGCGAGAGCTTTTTAAGTGGTACACGAGCAATTTTTGAATTTCAATAAAATCCAATACTCCAGTAGTTCTCAACAGGTGGTACGCAAGAGCTTTTTAAGTGGTACGCGAGCAATTTTTGAATTTCAATAAAATGCAATACTCGAATCAAGTAATATTTTCTAAATATTTATTGGTAGTATGGTGATAAATGTATTTAAGCTATATTTTTACTAATTTATGGCAACGCTAAATTTATTGGGTAATCAATGCAATAATCAGATTGGTTACTTTTAGCAGATGATTTACACGCAAGAACTGATCTACTAGCAGAATTTTTTTTTAATTGTGAAAACGCTAGCGCCACAATTATTTTAGTTGTTTTCAAAGCGCAAGTGCAAGTTCAATGTGGCACATAAAAAAAACTTTTAAAAAATCTTTGTATGTCATAAAATTGCTTCGTTTCTATTGTTGCTGTTTTGAACGTACAATGATGTTGTGAATGTTTTAAAGAGCAAATGTTTTTTTTCTTTTTTTTTCTGTATAAATGTACGTTTGCTCTCACGAGAAAATACTGTATAGTAAGTGATTGAATTAAGACAAAAGTTGTTCGAATTTTAAACACAAAAAAATTACAATTTGAATAATCTGGAGTTTCTATCGAGACTTGTAGCTACTTGTTGCAAATTTTTGATGATGAGAGTATCAAAAATATCCAACAAGTAGCTATAAGTCTTGATAGAAATTCTGGATTATTTAAATCGTGATTTTTTTTCGGTAAAATTCAAGTAATTTTTCCTTAATTTAAAAATTTTTCTGACCATGTTTCTTTCTGACAGTAAACAGTGAATCAGTTTTTCAAGGTTTAATCGCTTTTTTGGAGATTTTGCTTTTAAATTGCAAACTTCAGTACAAAAACTAGACTTACGGCCTATGAACAAATAAACCAAAAGTATCGAATGTTCACAGTTGACACATCTCTCCTCGCAGTAAAACCAATCAAAAAAAAGTTCTTTCAAAAAATTGACTATCATTTAAAACTGTTTAAAACACTTTCAATGCATTATTTTTTGGGCATAGATAGTTGTCCCTACATTTTAATCTATTCTTCGTTCATCTATCAAATTACATGTCAAACGGCATGATAAAAGACAATCATTGACATTCAATATGATAATACAGCTAAGATTAAGCATAAAGAATGCTTGACAATCCATTTCTGGCTAATAATAGCCTTTAATTATTTATCCAACTCTGACTCAAAAGGTGCATGGAAGTGTAAGCAGGGCTTCTCTGCAATAAGTATCAAAACTAAAACCCAGAATTGTCCTACTTGACCCTCCCATGATTTCTGATGTACAGTGAGTGCGGTGGTGGCGCGTAAAGCAACTTGTAGTGGAAAAACATATAGGTGAAACATTTTTTGTTTTACTTGTTTTTTAATTTAAAATCTTCTCAACTGTTTCAATTGTAATCCATTAACTATATGCCGCTTTAAAAAAAATTATGAAATGTTTACCGTTCATTTTGCGCTTATTTTTTATGTGTTCGTGTGCTTCAAAAAGTTAATTTATCTTTGCCTTTGCAAATGTCATTGATAGTTGACTATCCTAAGTTGTAACATACCGTAATATCAGTTTTAGGAAGTTTTTTCTTCACTATATCACACACCTTTAGCTTATCTCCTGCTGACAAAACTATTCTTTTGCATTTCACAGTGAAGTGCTTTCCGAAACTGTATGAGAAAAAAAAAAATTCTTACTCACTTCAAGCTTGACTTCTGTACTAAAACTCTTATCTACCTATAAATCCGAACGAGGTTTAAAAGTACTGTAGTTTTTTTTGTTTTTTTGCCTAATTAAGCCGTAAGCAAAACAAAATAAAGCGATCGAAGAATTGAATGCCTCATGAACAGGTAGGGATAATCAATAAAGCATGGTATAAGTAAAACCAATTCAACGAGGTTTCGCCTGTTCAAAATGGTTTTTCAAGAGTGCTTTTACAAAAATAGCTATATATATAATCCAAAATAAACATAAGCCAATTTTCAGCCAAAAAATCAAGATCTAAATTTTTACATTTTGCAAATTTAAAAACTTTTTTTAAATAGCAAATTACTTCTAATTATTAATAAAATTACTTCTTTATATTTTTTGTTTTTTTTCTTTATAATTTTTTTGTAGGATAAGGTTACTTCCATCTTACACGAAAAATTATTGAGCAATGATTAAACAGCGGAAAAATAGAAATTCCAATTGCGGTAAATTAGCTAAGCAAACTGAAATGGAGCGGCATTACTCAAGTGTATGAAATTTTTTTCAAAGTCTAAGAGTACGTCACACAGAAAACTTATGACTGCGTTTATTGCTTCACTTCAATTTATGTTCTGCTAAGATGCTTTTAAAGTTGAATTTTTTAAAATAACAAACCACCTTAATCAAAGGTCGCACTTGCACAAAAATGTTGGGGCCTGCTATCCGGCAGCCTCTGGTGACGAGCCACCCCTGAAATACAGGGCTTGCAAGTGACGGTGTTTTTGATCACTGTTTCCAAATATTAAAAAAATTATAGGTCAAAATTCCTACGGTAATTAAGATGATTTAAAATCGGAAAACGGCAATCATTATATAAGGGTTTAAAACAAAATCTATGTGATAAATGCCTAGGTAAAATATAAATAATGGTTTTGATTCAAAATGATCAATTAACTTTTCATGCTACAAAGTATGGTGTTTTAAAATGAGTTAAAAACAGTTAAATTTACAAAAGTGAACTACTCGAAGCCAAGTCTTTCAAAAAAATTTCTGTTATAATTTCATCTTTACAACGCATTCATTCAAAAATTCACCAGATGAAATAAAAGCCCACAAAATATTATAATAATTTTAGAGTAAATATTGGCTTCTAAGTAATTTTATAGCAATTTTATAGTGAATATAGTAATATAAGTCGTAGTAAATATAGTAATACAGTAATAATATAGTAATATTAGTTTTTAAGTCCACAAAATACCTAAAAGCGGTCTTCATTTATCGTAAAATACTTTATCGTTTAGTTTTCTTGATTGTTGCGCTCATGCAAAAATTCTAAAATACTTGTTTTTCAAACAATTTTAGTACAAGAAAAATAACTGTCTCTAATATTTGCAAAAAAAGGTATTGAAATTGTTCGCTATGTCTATATCTTTAATTTTTTTAATAAATAAGTCATACTAAAAATCGGTTTCTTAATATATTGTCTTTATATTATCATAATTAGATGATTTGCACGTTCCAAAACACTAAATTTGACCTTGACTAACTTAATTGGTTTCTAATTTTTCTTTTTCCTGAAAAAGAAAATTATCGGTTCTATTCACTCTGATATTACTTTTCTCAAGCAAATCTGAGCTGAATTTTATCCCTATATGACCCATTGTCTTTAATAAACAACATTAGAAATAAATGGGTTCAATTATTATATCCTAAAGATTCGCTTAATTTCTGAGTGAAAGTATACAGTAAAGATCCTATTTAATGCTGAATGATCAAAGATTTGGATAATATTTCGCTCAATCATCTGTCACATGTTATTTAATTTAGATCGTCGTCATCGTTTGAAGGGCATCCACTCCAGGCCAGACACAAACAAGACTGGGGCCGAGGGTTTATCCTTTTACTACCCCAGACTGCTGCACTGCCTGGGTCAGATGCTGGCAGTGATGTTATTAAGCCAGCATCGAGTTTCGTCATCCAAAACCGTCAGACCACGTGCTCCATGTGGTGCCCGATGTATAGGGCACGCTGTTAGTACATGGTCTGCGGTTTGCTCTGAGGCGCCACACTCGCAATTCGGTGAAGGAGCGAGACCCCATTTGTGCATGGACGAATGGAATCGCCCAACACCAGTCCGCAGGCGGTTGAGCCCAACCCAAGCTGCTCGGGGTAAGCCCATCCCAACAGGCCTGACACTGGTCCCGGGCACAAAAGCACGGAGCCTGGAAGCACTTTCACAGTACTCCGCGTTCCATTTGTGATTTGTCCATTCAGAGGCGCGGATGCCAAGTCTGGCAAGATTGTCCAAAAGATTCCGCGCACCTGGCACAAACGGGCGTCTGGATTTTAGTCTCACTTGGCCAGTATCTGAGGACCCACTTAACAGACCATGCAAAATATGATCGGGGTCCAGAGATCCACGGTAAGCCAAGGAGAGTGTCGCTCCCAGTCGGCGAAGCTCAGCTGGCTGGATGCCTGAAAGTACAGGTAGGTGGTCCGTTGGAGTGGGACGCAGGCATCCAGTAACTATGCGCAAGGCGTCATTCAAGACACTGTCGATGAGGCGAGTGTGAGCACTGCGACACCAGACTGGCGCACAGTACTCAGCTGTTGAGTAGACTAGAGACAAGGTGGCTATGCGTAGTGTTTTAGCACCAGCACCCCATCCCGAGCCCACGAGTCGCCTCAACAGTGTGACGCGCGATGATAGTTTTTTGCGCAATGCCACTAAATGGTGACGAAACGTGAGCGATCTGTCCAGTTTTACCCCAAGGTATGTAGGGGTTGGACAGAACGGTAAAAGTCTACTATTGTTGTAGACTTTTAGCTCACGTTTGGCCTCTCGGTTGTTTAAGTGAAAGGCTGTCGTCACCGTCTTAGTGTGACTGAGCTTCAACCTCCAAGTCTGGAGATACGCTGACAGTGTGGACATGTCTTGGCTTAATGTCCCCTCCAAGTCCTTCCAGTTTCCAGAAGAGTGCAACAATGCTAAATCATCAGCATAAGCAAACCTTCTGGAAATCATGGAAGGAAGATCGTACGTATAGATGTTAAATAAGAGGGGAGCCAAGACCGATCCCTGAGGAACGCCGTTTTTAAGACGGCGTAGCCTGCTTTGCTTGCTGTCACCGGTGGTAAGGGTGAAACTTCGATTTCGGACAAGCTCCATGATCATTTTGACCATGTGCTTATCCGGAAGTAGTCTCAGCAGCTTGCAGGTGAGGCCACGGTGCCAGACAGTGTCATAAGCAGCTGTCAGATCGATAAATACGGCACCGGCCTTCTTTTTAGCCTCGAAAGAATCCTCGATGTTCTGGGTTAGCAGAACAACTTGATCTACGGTTGACTTCCCGCGTCGGAACCCAGCCTGCTCTTTAGGGAGCAGTGGATCGATTAATGGTTCAACGCGGGCGTAGATAAGCCTCTCGAGGATCTTGTAGGGGACACAGAGCAGAGATATCGGTCGATAACTCTTTGGGTCCCCCACGGGCTTTCCTGGTTTTGGGATCGCGACCACAAGCGCTCTTCTTCAGATCTTGGGAATTTTGAGTCGGCGCAAACAGGAAGAAAGAAAGTCACGTAACCAGGACTTCAAAGCAGCTCCAGCATGGAGTATAAGCTCGGGGCAGATGGAATCAGGACCCGGAGCTTTGCCTGGTTTTAAATGTTGAAGGGCAGCAGCAAATTCTCTCTGTGAAAAATTGTCAGAGATATTTACTGCGTCTGGTGTTGTGGCCCTCCAAAGGTCAGACACTTCTTGAAAAACAAGTCGAGATGACTTGCGATCAACAGCCTCGTATTTCCCATTTCTAACCAGCTGAGATGCAATAGCATCGGCTGAAACGGGACAATGACGAGGAGAGTGTCGTGACCTACCAGTAAGGTTGTTCAAAATACTCCACGCTTTTCGACTAGAGTGTGAGAAGTCAATGCTCCGAACTGCTTCGGACCATCGATCCCTCCGTTTTCTGTCAAGCTTGGCAAGCAGAGTTGTAGCAGCCAAACTTGAGTCGTCTCCCTGAGGAGACTGCAGAAAGGTTTTATAAAGGGATTCACACTCTGCATCCCAACACGGAATATAGTTGTTTCGATACCCGCGTGGGATAGTCTTCTTGGCTGCTTTCTTAATGATGTTACAGAAGTCCTGGTAAGCCGCATCCACATCAAGTGAATCAGGCGGCAACAAAGTCTTTGCGAATTTATTCGTCAAAGCAATGTAGTGACTCCATTTGGCCTTGCGGAAGTTCCATCGCTTAACAGGCATGCTTGGCACTGCCATAGCAAACCTTGGTGGTGTAATAAGCGAGGGTCGATGTTGTGACCTGGGAAACTTGTCAAGGACACGTCTATCCGGTAAGCGACTGTTTGGACCTACGCTAGCGAAAGCTAGGTCTGGATTGGTGCCAGTGTTCCAGCGGCCGGAATAAAAACTGGCAGCGTCCTTGGCATTATATAGGAGGGCAAGACAATTAATACTTGCCCATCCAGCCAAGCACTCACCATCCGGACTGTTGTCATCATAACCCCAGTCAGCATGACGACAGTTAAAATCGCCAGCGTACAGACAGGGGTGAGGAAACACTGGGAGATCCAGGGTTCGCAATCGCGTTGGCGGTGGTTTGTAGACGTTGACTATTTTATAGCCATCAACGTCCACACACAGCCATTCGATCTCCGATGTCGGTGGAGATTGGTCCAAAAGCGTGTATCTCAGTCGCTCGTGAACAAACGTGGCAAGGCCATGCTTCCTGCTTAAAGAAGACCCAGCTAGTTGGTAGTGTGGTAGCACCAACTTCTCTGCATCAGTGCAGTGGGTCTCCTGCAGTAGGATGACGAGTGCCTCAGACTGCATAGCGAGGTGATGAAGAACATTCATCTTGCTTGCAGTGAGGCCTTCGATGTTCAGCTGAAGAATAGTGGGTCTTTGGAACTTGTTGGCAATGTGCCCTGAAAAGGGCAGTTTTATCCTGACATTGCCCCGTCCTGAAAAGGACGTTTGCCGATTAACAGACCCACACTGAACATCGGAATGGGTGGATACCCTTCCGTTTTGGTAGGTTCGGTTTCGGTCTGTCATTTTAAATCAATGAGCAGACTTACTCACGGCCCAGGCTGCGTGAAAGCACCTACCATCTGGGCCATTGCACATTTAGATGACAACAAGAAAGTGCCTAATTCGGTTCCAACGATAAAATAAATTGGGTCATAAAGGGTTATGAGCAAATGATTGTAACGCAAAAACTTGGTTTTAAACATTGTATAGTCCACATTATTCTAGAGTGCCCGCCTGTCATCACTCTGTTTTAGGCTTTGTAGAATTCATTCACGAAATGTGTGTGAAAACCTCGTTAGTTTACAAGTTAGTAAATACTTAAGGTTTTAATAAACTTAAAAATAAACGTATTCTTCAATCAAATAAGAAAACAACATTAACACTTTGGCTGCGGCTTGGTTTGCTCGCACGCGCTGTTGCGTGGCGGGGCTTTCCCGACGGTTTGTTGGTTTGTCAGAACTACCTCGTTTTATTCGTCTAATTTTACCTTATACATCTAAAACGTTTCTCATCGTGAAAACTATGCGGGGGTTTTATTAGTTTACTATAAAATGACGTTGATTCAACATTAAGACTGATCTGATCCGTTCATTATACATACACACTGTAATTAGAAAATCGCTATTTCTGCATTGTTTCACAGTAAGGCCTGTGTTTAGGCTGTCTGCAACTCGAAACAAACGAAAATTTAAAAGCAAATAGTAACAATGTGAAAACTGATTGTTTAAATCAGATACAAATAAAAAAAATCATCAGAAACGATTGAAGTTTGTTTTACTTCGCCTTTTTCAGTCTTGTAATAAGCGTTTTTTGGTGTGGTAGTCACTGAAACAAGGGGTTTTGCATAGTGGTGTGTTGCATTCTTTGCAATACACTCTGGTTTCTTTTCAAACTTTCTTTTTCATGCAAACCCTGCACCTTCTCTGGGGATGTTTTTGTTTTACTCTAACAGGATTTAAAGCTCATATGATGAGCTTTAAATCCGCCATATAGTCGGTTTCGGGATCGTACCTTGGCGTCTTTTTCTGAAGGAGCATCCTCAAAAGAGTCTGCACGTTCATCGCTTTGAACAGATATTTGGCACAGACTGCTGACTAATTATATTGTAAAAAGTTCTTGCTATAGAACATCCTAGCTTCCTTTATTACAAATCTTGCTTTACTAACCTGTTAAATTTGCCGCTTTCAACCACGTGCACGTGAAGACGAAGCTGCTAAAACAAACAACTGAGAGAAAAACTTTACCTAATATTATGCTTACTACCACGAGCAGATCACGTGCAAAATATACCAATAAATCTAAAATTTTGAAGTATTATGCCTTGATCACGCGTAAAACATGCTGACGGTGAAATCCGTCCTTTTCTGATTCTTGTAATACATTCCCGCACCCAACCAATGAAATGTTTCATTTTGACGGATATCTCCGTCGCTTCGCACTCGACGCATTGTATCAGCTGACGGAGATCTCCGTCACTTCGCAGCGAAAGTGTTAAACTAGTAACCACTTTACACGAATGATCTAGACAAACTAAAGCTTCAGTTTTCTCAAACTACACGCAACCTCGCAGGCAACAAAACCCAAACCGGCGCGCAAAGCAACCGCGATGGCCTCGGGAAACGCGTACAATTACTGCAAAGAAACAAAACAATTACTGCGAAGTAGAATGAACAGGCCAACGCAACTAAAATCTTCACAATGTGTATGAGCGATACAATGTATCAGAAATCTTGAGAAGCAAAGCGCTTTGTTTTTTCATTTTACACCATTTGTTGATTTACGTTCAGTAAATATTGACAAAAAAAGTGACGTTTAAGCAAAGAATCAAAACTCGATATCCTGTCAAGAACTGAAGACGAAACTTATCCGCAGCTTTGTTTACCACGGTTTTTAGCTTGACAGTTGTTGAAGATAAAGGAAAAATGCTTAAAGTCTTCCAACAGAAATCTTTTAGCTTTTTCAACAAAACCAAATAGACGATTGTCACACTTCATTCAAAATAATTTAATCATGACGATGTAGTTTATTCCCGTTAAAAGTAATCCAGAGTTTTATTATGAAATAATAATCGCGTCGCCGTGAATCGCTAATCTTTTATTGCATAGTATGATGCTTGATTTATTTCATGTATCCTTTTTCTCTTTTTGTCGACAGTAATGACGTAATATGTTTTTGCCCAAGCTTTGCCATCTCGATGAGAGTGGAATATTCTGGCGCATTCTAGCGTAGCGCTTTCTCCAGAGAATTCGGGCTAAGTCTCGAATATACTAGTAAATTTGCGTCACGTGACCTTTTGTCTATATAAATGAATGTGAACCGAGAGAAGACACAGACGAAAACGAAGTAAACGAGAGAGACGAATTCGAGAAGACTCAAGAAACTGCTCGAGTGAAAGTGATTTGGTTTGGGCGCAGGAAGGGCCCGTTAGATTTTGTATTGGTTGACGAGTGTTGAATTTAATTTGCATCAGTGTTTTGAAGTTGTGTTCTAGAGAGGTAGAATTATTTGTGTTGATTGAATCAAGTGTTGGGTTCGAAACTCTACACTTGGCAAAGTGTAGAATTTTCGTCGATCGTGAATTTTGTAATACATTCGTTCTTATTAGTGACAGTGGTTTCTGTTTGTTGTGAAGAAGAGTCTTCAACGGATCAATCGGAGCTTTCGTTCAAACCAACTGTGTAAAAGCTTCAGGCTCATAGCAGACTACTTCTTGAGTCGCAATAAACTAAAATTAGATACATCTTTGTTTCAGCGCAGGTATTCGGGTTACCTAGCTCAATTGGTCCTTTAGGATTCCCGAACAAAGTCTGTGACAACGATTTTGTTTAACTGGTCAAATTGCAATAAATTAATCAATAAAATCAATCAAAGTTTAATGAACCAAGTATTTGATAAAGAAAATAAAAAGTAAAACCAACTAAACCGTACTGAAAAATCCATTTCAACTTACAAAGGTCATTTTCTGACCCGACATGCATAGCCGTACCAGACCAAAATTTTTGGAAGAGGACGAAGCAATTTTCCCCGAAATTTTTTGATGATTGCTCAAATAATCATAAGATTTAATGTAAAGAACTTTTTTGGCTTCGCTTATTTTTTTAGTTGTAAAAGAAACAGAAACAATTGGTTTTATCGAAATAAATTTTTGAAAATCAAAAAAAGGCCTTCGCATTATATCTTAGCTTTTTTGAGCGTTGAACCGTATCGCTCTGAAATGAGCAACTTTCTCTTGCCCAATCAGTAGTGCCCGAAAAAAATCTGGTTCCCAATTTTTTTAATCTTGCCAAAAGCAATTGTTGCTATCATACTGCCGGTACGGCTATGATGACATCAATCAACAAATGATCATCCTCTGATGATGATCTTTACAGGCATGTGCTGAAATCCATTTTTCAGTATGATTTGGTTGGTTTTAATTTTCAATTCTTCATTAAAAATTTTGGTCATAAAAGAAAATGTTTAGATACCGGTTATGCTGGTTACAATTATATTAAAATTTCTTGGTAATGCGATACTGTCGCCTGAGCAGTAGAGTAAACTTTTTCAGGAATTATATGCAATGAAGCGAAAAACCGAACAAACGAAAAAATTACTATAGTTCTTAATATAAAATTTATTGATATTGTTTTAAAAAAAAGGTTAATATCTTTCGTTATACTTTCCAATTCAAACAATTTTAATTTCAAATGAGAGTTTAAAAATCATTTTTAAAATTGAATTTAAATATAAGTATAAAACAAACATTTTTATTCAATAAAAAGTGCTTGTTTAATCTATTTAACTAGATCTTCTAATCAGCGTAGGCTACGTATCAGTCAGTATTTTTCATAGCTTGCATAATAATTAAAGTTTAGTAATAATAAAAACAATAATTTAAAGTCAAAATTTTGCTTTATAGCTTCTTTTACTTAGTAAAAAATAAAATAAACCGAAGTTTGTTGATCTTTAGCTTTTAATAAGAAATAGTTTGATTCATTTATTATATTTAACCTAAAGTAAAGGCCCTTTTCCATAAGAATACATTATGCGATTGCCTTACTAAATATAAACCTATTTCACGTCAACTATATGTCAAACTTTTGCATAGTAAAAATTATCAGTGATAAATTAATCGAGTATTTAATAAATATAAATTTTTATATTTTTTATTAATTTAGTTTTGTTTCTAATGCAGGTAGACCTGCAAGTTCTCAATTACTTAAATACCTAGCAGCTCGTACGAATTATGGTGATAGAAGTGTTGATGTTGATGTTATTTCCTCTTATATTGATGCAGTATCTCTTGTAAAATTTTTTTTGTTTGATATAGTTATTGTCGGTCGCGTGGTCGAATGGTTAAGAGCGCCGTGATTGTGATCAATATGGTCTCGGTTCAAAACCTGGCCGCGCCATTGTATTATGTTCTTGGAAAAAACTTTCCCTTCTTGGTCGCTTAGCAAGAAGTTCTAAATTTCACTCATATCAACTAAAAAACAAATAAAAATTTTAACCGGACAACATTACCTTGACATTTGGAAATAAAGTTCGTGGTAATTGCTTTCTACTTACAGCGTCTCCGTCGCTTTCCTGCAAGTCAGGAGGATAAATATAAAGATAAGATGAAATAAATGACGTGAATTGTGTACTTCAGTGTTACATGCATATTATGGGTAAGGTGAGTAAGGCAGTCGTTTGGAAAATGCCGCGTCTAGTTTTATTTTGAAGTATTTCACATGGTTTTATGAATCTCAAAAACTCTCAAAAATTTCAAGTTTCAGCAGATGAAGGAAATGTATGGCACATAGGACAGGGTAATATTGACAGAAACAATAATAAATAAAATCTTTATTTAGTTTTTAAATATAGCATACCAACTGTCTAATAAGAACTCTTCTTAATAGTTAAACTTTTATAAAAGTATTCCAAAAGTTATTGAAATTTAGCAGTGCTCAACAATTTTAGAGCTGAAAATATGCTTAACAAAAAGTTAATTCTGTTTTAAATTTAAATTTTTTAATTCATAAAACACTACTTGAAATTATGAGTAGTATCTATGAATACAATATTAATAATTTTTTGCAAATGGATCAAAATAACAACATAACAAACTAAAAAAATTACAAACACTAGCAAAAGCGTACACAAAGGGGGCTTCAGGGGTCAACTCCTCTTGAAGAAAGGTGATCACAGCTATGCACTAATACGTAAATAACATATTAGCGACGAACAGACTATAATAGTATGGTACCGTATAAGCTTTTATCATTTTTATATTTTGTTCTTTGTAAAATGTATTACCGGTAATAAATTTATTTTAAAACGTTTTTTGTATCGCGCCGATTGCGTCAGAGTTTGCTAATCAGAGGAAAACTTTCAAAACCGAAAAATATTTTAACATAAAATCAGATCTTCTATGCTTCACTTTTGATGTCAATTGATGTTTAGTGTTTTATTTGATGCCTATTGTTCTATCCAGAGATACCTAAACTACCGAAATGCGAAGCTCCGCTTTTCTCCATACAGCTTCGTGCACACTGTTGGGCTATTGCATGCATTTGCTGCGTTACAGTTTAGCAGTATATATTTAATTTTTTTAGTTTTTATTCAACGTATGTGAAATTTTTTTTTTAATTGCTTATGGTTTTTTAATATAAACAGTTTTTATTTTTTTATACGAGTAAATTATGTAATTTATTATATGGTATATATTATACATTTACAACAATTTTTTATAACAATTAATTAATATAATGAGAATAATATTAAGATTTTTTTGATTTAAATGTTTAATATATTTTAATTTATATTGATTTAACTTTTTTAACTTAAAAATACTTTTTTTGATGGCTATTTAAATATTTAAATATTTATTATTTTAAATATTTAAACTTTTCTTTAAAATAACCATGAATTGTTTTTAACTTATTAAGTTCTTTTTTAATGCATACGTGTAATCAGTGGTGGGCAGTACCATATACTAAAGTACTACGGTACTTTTTTAGTACCGTTACCGGTACCGCGGTACTTTTTTATAAAGTACCGCGTTACTCCGTCTAATTCTAGGGTCATTAAAAGTTTTTTTTGCAAGCATTGCGACATGTTTTTGTTTTTCGTATCGATTGCAGCTTCAAAGGAGTTCCTTGATTTACAGTAGTATTATCACAAATTGACATTTGTCATAGTTAAGTGTTTACCAGTACTTTCCCCCATCTTTCCGGTACTCGTTACTAGTTAATTTTAAGTAAGGTCAGGTTTAGGAACGTTTTACGCACTTCATAGCCTGTAGCGACTTTTGGTTTAGGCTTAGCTTACTCAGGCTAGTAGGGTAGTCTGTGTAGACAAGCATTTTAGTTATATCTCAAATAAAAACTGACAAAGTAAATTAAAAATTCCAACTATCACTACAATATCTTGGCATCTCTGAAAGCAATTATCTGCTAGATTTTCTGGTTACTTGCGGGCCAGCATGTATAGCATTAAATAAGCAGGTACGGTATCGCTTAAAAGTTGCCCTTAGTATAACGCTGTAATGATTTATTAATTTGTTGATCGTTTACGCCAAGTTTTGAAATGCAGACTTTAAAATCTAATTGATATTGTTTCGTCTTAAAGAGCTTAATTTGATCATTATAATTAGTAGTTTTTTATTGAAGCTTTATGCTGGCAGCCAGACATTTAATGTTAAAATCTTTTTGTTAGTGATGATCTCTTTTTTAGTTAATCTTGGCAACGTTGTTTTGAGCGTTATTGTTCTTGTTGGTTAAAGCCACAGATTTAGTGGTATTAAATAAAGACAAGCATTTATTTCAAACGCCTTCAACGTTTTTGTAGGAGTTTGAAGGATAAATAGAATTGAAATACGAAAAAAGTTGATAAAAATTTTACATCTTGAAAACGAATGATGGGTTTGTGTATGAAGCTTATTTTGTCTTATTTTTTTCCATCAATCTTAATTATGTTTAAATGTGCATAGAAAAAGAAACAAAATTAAAATTGGTTAAAAAAATATTGTTTTAACTTATCGGTTTAAATATCAGGTTTTGTTTTGACTAAATTGAAGAAAGATTGTTAATTACTTATGCACTTGAAGAAGTTTTACATTATATAATTAATTTTATCATTTTTTTATTCGCCAGCGTCAGTCTATGTCATTTGACCTTTACACACTGTACATATCCGATATCTGTGCTTTTCTTGAAACTTTATTCGAACTCCAATTTTTGACCAGTTTTAACAGAATAAAAAGAGGTTTCTGAAGTGAAATCAATTAATAAAATTCTAATTACCACAAAAAATAATACAATCATTTTTAAGTGTTAATATTGAACTTAACGAAAAACGCACCAACAGAGGTTATTTGACTTGTTTTCATTCCAGCAGATGACACTTGAAATGTAGCAGAGTTAAAAGATCCCTGCTCCAGCCTTTTTTTTGTATTTTTGCTTGCAACAAGAACAAGCAGTGGAAATTATTTTACAACACTATGCACCGGTATTAAAATTTAGCATAAATGACTTGGCGTGAATCACTATTTTATTTTTATATGTTACTTTCTGTACAGTACAATATCTAGATAGGTGTGCGTTTATTTTTCCTCCTTGTAAGTTTATGTTTGAAATAACTCTAAATAGAATAGCCTACTTTCTTTGTTGCACTGAGTGTGTAATGAAAATGACCAAAAATCGAACTATAGAGATTCATTTAAAAAGTGAAATTTTAAGAAATATTTTTTGCAGTTTGGTTGAGGTAATAAAAAATTATCAAAGGACTTCCGTCCTACTTTTGAATTATGTTGGGGACTGTATCAAAAATTTACGTAAACAAGGTCAAAAGACAATCGAATGGAATATATATTGTGTTATGCTTGAGTGCAATATCATTAATTGGTTTTACCAATGTTTTATTTTTTATTCTAAAGTCAAAATTCGTACTATAAATTGAATAGTTCTGAAAGAAAAAATATTGGTGTCGTAAGTTATGATCAAATCAATATTAAAATCCAAAATTACTCTCGGTAGAAATTTATTTCAATGATAATGACTGTTTTGGAAAATGTTAGGTTGTTTTATACTCTGACGCAGGATGCTCGATCTTTTAACCATCATGGTCCAACTTTTGTCAAAAAGTTTATTGCGGGTCGCAATCGGTGCAGAAATCTTAATTTGGTACTTAATTTTAATGTATTATTTTTTAATGAACCTGCTTGATAACAGGAATTCGGACCAAAAATTTAGTTAAAGACCAAACAAAAAAAGGTCAGCAGTTTGATATATCTATGTGTTTTATTCTTACATAAAGCGAAAAATTTCTGCTGAGACGAAAATTAGCCTATGTATTCTGAGTTTTCTGCGCCCCATTAGATTGATTCAAAGCATTACAATTATTTGATCGATTATGTAATTACAAATTCTTTGGCGGGCTTCAACAATAAACTTTGCGGGTCTCAGATTGGGCAGCCCTACTCTGACGAAATGTAAATCATTCAATGTACGGTAAGTTTAAAATCCAAAAATATACGCCAGAGCATTAGTCAAGTGTGACTATAAAATATTCTACTATGTAGACTGGACTAACCTACTAAAAAAAGAACTTGCAAAATTCAAAAAAAATTAATTTCATTAAAGTTATCAATCCTAACTAAATTTTTTAAATTAGGCTTATTTTAAAGGCATTTTAAAATAATTTTAAAATTTTAATTTTTTCTTGGAATGAATTGTATTTCTTTTTTATTGTATGAAAGTTCATTTTCAAAATTGTTAAAAAAGTCCAGTGAATTTTGAAAACATTCGTTGTTGCTAAGATCAAAGCATTTTAATAATGAAATCAAATTTTGCTGAAATAAAATTTCTTTTTCTGTGAACTGCAGTAACCTCCCTAAGGGGATTCCAACTGTGAAAGAATTTTACTTTTAATCATACGATCAATCAAACCGCCAAAGTCGTTAACTTTCTGAAACCAATCTCTGCTTTTCGGCCAATTTACGATAGTTGGCTATCTTTCGAAAAGTCGCTTTTTCAATCCGTAATAATATTTTATTACAACATTTAAGTATCTCTATCGAAAGAGTATGAAGTTCTTTTTCTATACAACCTTGAATGACACTTTTAACGCTACTAATTGTCGAAATATAAGCAAACAAAGAGCGCGGGCAGTTTCCGCCTCGCCTCCCCTTTTAGTCGTACAAGTTTTCTAAAAAGCCCAGTCTGAATAGAGTTAACGCTCACTGCGGGAGCATTTTATGGCTAGATCATTTTTATACGCAAACCCAGGGGTTTTCAACCGGTGGACCATGGCCCAGTGGTGGGCCACAGTGGTGTTTTCAGTGGGCCACAGAGCATAAATCAAAATGAAACTAATATGTATAATGAAGTCCTTATGATCGAAAAATCGGAAACAAGTTCCCAGCAAGAACTTTTTTTATGTTTTTGGGATGAAAATTGAGAAATTGCAGGCAAATTCAAAGTGAAGACTTTTTTTTTAGAGATCACCAGATTTTTGCGGCGGGAATTACATTTTGTTGACCGAAGTGGGTCGTTAACTTACCTTGGGTTGAAAAGTGGGGCACGGTGTGAAAAAGGTTGAAAACTACTGTGCTAATCCTTCCTGTCATAAAATCGCGTATTTCGCATTTTTTGGAAACTATCTCAAAAAGCGTATTTTGTAATACCAATTAACCCTTATACTCCCAGACGGGTCATTTTGACCCGAAGCAAAATTTAAATGTGTATTATTCGCGTTGTACTTGCTTTTATGCAGTGAGATTTCATAAGTCTTTCGAGTAACCTTCAGAAATACTTTCTTAAGATTTTGAATGAATTATGATTTAAACTTTTGCCGTAACTTGTAGTAGTCGCGTTACTTCCCAAATGGGTCAAATTGACCCAAGCCCAAGAGTGCATTATTTTACATGAATTATATTTTTTTTCGGACTTCAGCTATAGTCTTAGACAGATGAAACCTGACATCTTTTATATAGAGACACTTATGCATTATAAATAAAACTTTGTTGCAGGCATTGAACCCGTGATTTTTGAACTCGAAGTCCAGTGTGCCGATTCGGCCAGCTCTATTTTCATTTTTTGCGTTTGTTTCTTGTGCAGAAAGCTGGATAGAATAATTGGTAAACTGTCTTGATTTTTTAGAAGACCTTTGCTTTTTTGAGTGGAAAAGCTAGTCAGTTTAGAAAGCAATCCAGTTGGATTTGCAATGAAACCTCAAGCAATTGAAAAACTTTTTTGTGGCAATTTTTTTACTTGTAAAGTTTTTGTCTCTAGAAGGTTGAAAGAAATATGTATTTTGTCAACAGAATTTTACTTCAAGGTGTTGAGTTCTTGCGTGCAGGACATACCTGACTGTTGTATAAAGTTAGTCACAACAATGTTGTCAGTAAAATGCTTGGCTAAAATAATCTTTTTTAGGTTGAAAAGGAAACATTGTGTAAATTTTTTCAGCTAATTCTGTAAACAGTTGTTTTTTTTTCTTGCTATTATTTTGCTTGGGTAAAGTCAAGATGAGCAATTATCGTACTGCAGATGAAGTTGCTGGTCTTTTTTTTGATGACCATCAGGAGGATTCAAGCACGAGCGACAGATTGGATGATGACGACGATTGCAGCGATTATGTTCCTTCAGACGACGACAACAAAGAAGACATTATTCTTTCTGATCCAGAGTATGATTTCGAGGATAATAATGATAATGCAGAAGCTAGTGACGCATCTGGCAGATACATTACAAACACCAGTACTGCACTTTTTACATCAAAGAGTGGTATAGAGAGTTGGGCAGCAGAACCATTACTTCCACTTACTTCTAAAACGAGCCAAAGAAATATAATAAGAGAAAAGTCTGGACTGACTAGATATGCCATAAGAATGAGTGGTTCACTTGGAGATTGTTTTTCTTTGTTTTTCAGAGATAATCTTCTGGAAGAAATATGTAAATGGACTAATAAAGAAGGTCTACGTGTATTTTCAAATAACTGAAAAGATACTACAGTTGCAGAACTAAGAAAAGTGATCGGAACCTTATTGCTAGTTGGTGTATACAAGTCAAGCAACGAAGATCTTTCTCAGCTGTGGCATATGGAACATGGAAGACCAATTTTTCGTAAAATTATCTCGCGTAATCGCTTTCAAAATATATTACGTGTTCTTCGATTTGATGACGCTGCAGCTCGACGATCTGCCAGATCGCCAGATAAATTTTCACCAATTAGAAATGTATTTGAAATTTGGAATAAATCTCTGTTGGATGCATATGTTTCTGGAACCAATCTGACGATAGACGAGCAACTTGTGACATTTCGGGGTCGTTGCCCATTCCGCCAGTACATGCCATCAAAACCAGGAAAATACGGCATCAAGATCTGGGCAATATGCGATTCAACCACACATTACGTACTGAAAATAGATGTGTACAAAGGAAGAGAAATAGGTGAGCCAAGGGAAACAAATCTAGGTTCAAAAGTAGTGCTAAAACTCTGAGAGCCTTTTCAAAAAAGTGGAAGAAATATTACCAGCGATAACTTCTTTACAAATTTGGAATTGGGAGAAAGCTTCTGATGCAAAATCTCACCATCGTGGGAACAATTCGAAAGAACAGAAGAAAGCTTCCTGCAGAATTTGTGTCCACGAAGGACCGAAAAGAATTTACTACTCTCTATGGTTTTCAAAAAGAGGCAATGATTGCTTCTTATTGTCCCAAAAAAGGAAAGGTGGTTACTCTTCTAAGTACCATGCATTTAGTCAAGGGCACTGAATCGCCTAGTCCGGAGAAAAAACCAGAAGTCATTACTTACTACAACGCAACAAAAGGCGGTGTAGATACCATGGACCAAATAGTGAGACGGTTTACTACCAAAAGAAAAACTCGAAGATGGCCCATGGTAATCTTTTATAATATGCTGGATATCAGCGCTCTAAATGCATTTATTGTATAGATGTCCCTCAACAAAGAAAACTATACTGCAAAACGTGGCAACAGATTGCGAAGGAGTCTATTAATTAGTTTGGCAAAGGAACTGGCTGGACTGCAGGACGAAAATTCAATTCAAATACCAGCTTCATCACCAGCAAATACAAGAAAGCGAAAGCGCTGCTCCATGTGTCCACCAAAAGCCGATTGCAAAACAAAAACCCTTTGTGAAACATGCAATAGCTATATTTGCAGTGATCATTCTGTCGTTATTTGCAGAAAGTGTAACGACTAATAATCATAAACTCTTTCGCATTTGTTTGCACTGTATTATTGTGAAACATACTTTCGTTTATCACATCTTCTCTGCTGGAATAAACATCTATATGAATTATGTACAACGTACTTACCTGCCTAAATGTTAAATTTTTCGTAATCATGATTATAAAAATAAAGCATTTGTTTTTTATTACAACACTCATTGACTGGATATATTTGTCCCTTTTTATAACACCAAAAGTGTCCTCTTCTAACAACATCCTCTAGCGTAATACACAGAAAACAATATGCGGGTCAAAATGACCCGTATGGGAAGTAACGCGACTCAAAAAGTCTGGGAGTATAAGGGTTAAAAAGCCATAATCTATAATAAAGTGCTGTCTGTTGCAAACTACAGTTAGTTAAAATTATTGATTTCGTTTGGGTTTGCAATAGCTTACTAGCAAAAGCAGTATATTTTCTTTCGCATTGTGTTAGAAAATATACTGTTATATGAATATGAAAATCTATCGCAAGAAATTTCTTTCAATTCTGTTTTCTGACATACGTCTGCATATCTAGAACGTAGCAAAAATAAAAGTATGTTTAGCTATTCCTTTAAGATGATCAAAAGAAAATAAGATATGTTAATATCATTGTGGTACAATAAATAAAACTTGAAATTTTTACTTAAACACACAGCAGGCTGCCTTCAGTGTTCAAGTCGAAGTTATTTGTATATTGAAAACTAAGATAAGGGCACAAAAACGCCAGTCTACTATCCCCAGCTTTTTCAAAAGAACAAGAAATTGTTTTATGGAAAGGCCTAGACTTTGAAGGTTATCAAAATAGCAGTAATTCTAATAGCAGCAGTTTGTTTTTATTTGCATCCAAAAGAACAATTGATAATAATTGAAAACAAAATAGAGCAAAGGTTGCAAATAGGGAGACAGCAACTAAACTGCATGCGTTATAACATGTACAAAAGAAATTGTGCATGGTCACCGCACCAGTTGTGCAAAAAAAGAGTGGTTATCGTGTTTAATGTGCATATAGTAATTACTGTGCAAAAAAGACATTATAGCTTTGGAAAAAGTAGCATTTTTGCGTGCCATTATGTCAAATCTTTAGCGCTTTCGGCGCAAAATACGGTATATCAGAAATTATAAAACTTAATCGTAGTGTAGTAAATATTTTCTGAAGGTATTGCATTTGCAAGGAACATTCTAGTTGTCTAATTATAAAAATGGAAATATTTTGCATAAAATCAAAAATCCACTAAACACCAGATTTCATATTCTTACCAGTTCGAAAGGGATTTGATAAAATTTTAATTTCGTTGCTTTGCAAGCAAAAATATAAAAAATTACCATAACATTTAACGGCCAGCGAAGGTTGAGTAATTTTATTAAAAACCATAGAGTTTAAACCAGAGTTTTCCAAAATGAGGTCCGTGATAAGCGCACGAGGGACCCGACGATATGACAATTTGTCAACATACTGTATATACGGTACCTACTAAAGTAATCCATATCATGAAATCCGAGACAGATTCGAAGTGAAGAACTTTTTTTAGAGAACACTTCATTTTAGGGATGAATTTTAGTCTATAAACCAGCGTCCCGGTTTGCCCCTACGGAAATATGGTATGTCTGTTTATGAGCATTTATTTTTTAACAAATTTTGTATTATATATTTTTGGGTTTGTTTTATCTTTCGTCGTTGGTTGGGCAGAAAATTGATGTGACATAAGATTGGGATCCATGATAAAAAATATCTGCAAATAGAGGACCGTGGCCCAAAAAGTTTGTAAATAACTTTAACTAAACCACTGTAATAGGTGAAATGCAAATTAGTACATTCCTGACAAACTTTTTTAACATAAAAAACAAAGCAGAAGACAACGTATTCATTAGGCTTTTCATATATCCAAGGCATAATGTATCCAAAAATCAAGATAAAACGTAATCACTGCATGTTTTCTACATCCAAAGCATAATCAATTTTTGAAAGTGAATAGTTGGATATGTACGATGTTATTTTTGTTTTGTTAAATACAATTTTTAAATGTCAAATGAAATCCAATGTATGACAGAGTTTTAGTCATTACCATTAATTCGTATTATTCAAAAGTACCGAGTACCGGTACCGCAATACTTTTAAGAAGTACCGTGTCCACCACTGTGTATAATGTGCCCAGTGGTACATCTTGCAGCTTCTCATTAGCCCATTTTCGTTTTTTTAATAATTTTTTTGACCATCAATAAAAGATTTTATTATAGTTTTTAATTTTTAAGGTTATAGATTAGATATTATGTTATAAAAAATTTTTTAAATCAAAAAATTATTGGTACCGGTAACTGTTTATGGTCTTGGCAAAAATTTTTGCAAAATTGGCACAATAAATTAAAATTATTGGCAAAATTTTTTTACTTTTTAAGTGTACCAATAAAAGAATTTTCGGTACACTTACAATGCAAAAACATTATAATCTGCTTTTGTGTAGTCTTGTGTTTGGTAATCAAAATTATTTTTAGTTACGTAAATTCTAAAACTCAAAAAGTTTACTAGTTGCTTTATGCAATAAATTTATTCTGATATATGTAATCTAGCGGTATCTTAACAAGATTGATTGTTCACTGTTCAGTCATTGGCCATTTTTAGACAAAGTACTTTACAACAACCAGTAAAATATTTTTGGTGTTGTAAATATTTTAAATCTTAGTCAACTTAATATTTATTTTCTTGTGCTTTTTATACATTTACTTAATATTTCTGTTTTTATAATAAATTTAAATCTCCAATAAATTACACGGTTTAGTGATTAGTAGCAGTAAATTTCCTAAATTATTAGTTGATTAATTTTTAATATAGGATATACTTTCTGTGTTCCCAAATGCAAAACTGGTTATCGTTCCAACAAAAAAGAAAAATCGAAATCATCAATTTTCTTGTTTAGATTTCCTTCAGACAAAGTTCAATGCAAAAATGGATTAAAGCTATTCCATGAAAAAAACTTAAAAATTAATGATTCATGCAGAACTTGTGCCAAACATTTTATTGAGTCAAATATTCATACCATCACTACCAATTCTTGAAAAATAAGAAAAAGTGGAAATGGTCTTATTAGTTAAAAAAATTTGATTAAAGTCATTTAATTTCTTCACTTTTTTCCAATCTTCCTAAATTTTTGTCAAATAAACCATTGCCTAAACGTTCTGATTCAAGCACTGCTTTATACCAATGCAAAAAAAAAGAACTTCTTGCTGCAGGAACAAGAAAAATAGTTTATTGACCAAAATTCATTTTAAGACCTAAAATCTTTAAAAATCAAAATTGATAATGCAGTACTACCTTCTAGTTATTTTAAATTGTTCAAAAATTATGCTGTTGAATTTCATTGCATTTCAAAAAATTGTACTGATGTCAACTCTGCTCCAAAACTTATTGCATCAATTATCATCACTGAAAATTTGATACCAATTAAATGCTTACGTAGATTCTGTACGTTTTCTAAAAAACTTATATGAGCATTTATTAAACTCCTCTTCTGTGTGTACTCAAACAGAAGTTTGCAACATTCTTGCTTTTTGCAAAAATGTATTAAAAGAATGTTTGAAAGATTGTGTCCAAAAAATATATTTGTGGAAATTGCTACTAATGCTCTTGAAAAATATACTGATTTTGCTGTTAAGTTAAAGATGAGAATAATTTTTTTGGTTTAGTTCAGTTTTTTTGGAACAACTAAAATTAATATATATAATTAAGGTGCTCATAGGTATTCAACTGACTTGTAGACTGTTGCGTGTTTGTAGAAAATAACCAACACATCTTTGTACCAAAAACTTACAATTTTTTTGTGCTTCCTTTAATTAGAAGATTGCAACAACTTTCACGCAATAACAATGCTAAAAGTTGCTCCATACAGATGCAATATCTCAAACAAAAACACTCAACTTTTCTGAAGGTAAAAAAGCTGTAACGTTATGCATAGATGAAGTGTATACACCCAATCATGTAGAATACCAAAACGGAACTTTTGTTGTTTTGACAGAAGATGATGTATGTTCAGTGATGGCCTTACAAAAAGAGGCGGCTGGTGCAAGAAACGTAAGTGGGGCCACTCGGGGAAGATGGGGTAAGTTGAGCCAGTGTTTAAGTTGAGCCACCCCTATATTTTCCAAAATAAAAATAAATTCAACTTTTAAGTGCCACGCGTTTGTTACTGGTAACGAGATTACAGTTTTGGTATTGAGATTACAGTTCTTCTTTGTTCGGTTTCGAGAGAAAAAGCTTTTAGCGAAAATTAACACTTTTTGTAAAAAATTTTGTTCAGAGAAGTGTTTGTGTTTTAGAGAATATCTTGAATTTAAATCAGCTTTGAAATTTATGAATACAAGGTATAAGGCTAGCTTCTTTCTAAACTGTTGTATGAAAGTATTATGAATATTATTGTTTAAACCTGAGTTTAAAATTATAGATCATCTTACCCCATAGCTTGGCTCAACTTACGCCACTGAATGAGTAAGTTGAGCCATTTGAGATCTTATTAATAATTGCAATTGCTCATAATTCGATGATTTTTCAACATATGCAAATGAAACTTTCTCCATGTTGAAGAGAAATGAAAGTCTTTTAATATGCAATCGAAAATTTTACGCAAAAAATAAAAAGTTTTTTTGCAGTATGCATTTCTTCATAAAGTGGCTAAACTTACCCCATCTTCCCCTATTTAGTGTATTAAAAAAAGGTAGCTAAAGCCATTTTTAGTAAATGAAAGCAAAGTAATTTCTAAAAAAAAGAAAAAAAAAGTCTTCAATTTAGGGGGCCATTATTGGGTGTTCCAAAACATGGAGAGGCACTTTATACTGCCTCAAGACATCGTGATCTCTAAATAAAATAAAAAAAGTCTGTACTTCAACATTTCCACAAGCAGCCTTAACAACCTTACAACCTAAGGAGCAGAAGCCGTTTTTTGCTTTTTTTTCAAAAATTTTTCTTTTCTTTTTGACATTCCATCAAGGTCCTGGTGCTGCTATGAAAAAATAGGGCAATTTCTTGTGTAAGAGGCCACTTTTTGATGTATTTTTGGGGGGCTGGAGCAGCGCTCCGTTGGCACCCTATTAAAACCATCACTGTGCATATGCTAGAACAGTTTTGACGTTTATGGTGCAGCCGCTTAGGAAAAATCACCAGGAAGTTATCTGTTTGGTACCAGTAGAAAAAATAGATACTAGCTTGTTACATTACTGTTTTAATAAAGTGATGAAATACCTAAATGAAATTTTTTTTGTATTTGCTGCTTCTATCGACAATCACAATTGAAATAGGTAAAAAATATTATTGTTAATCTTATGCTTTTTGATTTTTTTTTTTTTGCAACATAAATATTATAGCACCTTTTACAAATTATGTTTTGTTTCTTTGATAAAAACGCTTTGATAAAATCTTTTTGATAAAAATCTTAACCCAAATTGTCGATGGTTAAATATCGGCATCAAATCGATAGTAGCAATTGGTATATATATATATATATATATATATATATATATATACCCGTATGTATGCTTTACTTCGCCGGTACAGAGCTCAATAACCGAATAGCTTGAGCAGTATTTATTAATGAAAGCACTAAAATAGATTAAAAATTAACAATTCAAAATCCACGACAGTCTGTTTCATCCTAAGAATCGTCAGGTGGAAACTTATTCAAATATCGCACACCTTTATTCTATTTGAATAAGCTTCCACCTGACGATTCTTAGGATGAAACAGACTGTCGTGGGTTTTAAATTGCTAACTTTTAATCTATTTTTAGTGCTTTCATTAATATATAAAACTGCAAACAGTACTGTTTCGACCTTTTGGTTTTTGTTAGTGCAGTGAAGTTAAGCTGGGAAAGAACAAAGCTCACCAATTTGAACCTTGTGGCTAATCTTCTACTTGTGGTTTTTAAGTTATTTATATATATAGAAATTTTTCAAAATTTTTTTTGGTCGGTGCTCATCAGGAAAGTGCTCAATGACGTCGAGTCAGAGCGGTTAGATAATTAACTTACAGACCACAAAATTTTT